>CM076260.1:31175005-31775005 GCA_038380795.1 Pyrocephalus nanus | reverse complement strand
TTCACACTGGACTGCTAGACAGACGTCCATAACACCCTCACCCTTCTAGCCAAACTGACATTTTCACTTCACTTCTCTAGGAAGGCAAAAAAAAAAAAAAAAAAAAAAAGAAGAGCAACAGGGGAAAGGGCAGGACCACAATTTCTGGCCATTGCCAGAAAGAAACAAACGGATCTGGGAATTTGGGAGACAGTGCCACCCACTATTTGGTACACCACATCAAAAAGGTTGCACCAACTCCTAACTTTGTTGAGGTGCAGGCTCACACAAGAGCTGTGTTTGATGTGCAGCCTGGTTCTTGAGAGGCCACCTTATTCAACCTTTCCTCTGCTTCTGTATGCTACTATTTCATATATGTGGAGATACACCACTGCAGGCAGGCTGTTGGTTTTTACATCATGACATAAAAGGAGAGTAAAGCATGGTAAGACTGAAGCACCAAGCTGCTGAGGTGAGATTTACCTTCAGCATGTCTTATAGGAAAAATAGAGTGAAAAAGTCAAAAGCTGAAAAGAGAAGGAGCAGCAGAGGAAACAGGGGCTTTAGTACAAAGGTCAGTAACCCCATCTGGCCCAGAAAGGGAGGAGTTGCTGCTGTACTTATCATGAAAGTAATGTTGAAAACTAAATTTAGCAGCTCCTGCCTACATCATCTTCCCCTGCTAGGACAACAACAAAAAGCAGGGAAAGAAAAAAAGAATGAATCCAGTAGTATTGGGTTAAGAAGCAGCAGGTGTCCCCAAGAGAAAATTAAGACCACACCAGCATGGAATGTAACCCTTGTCTTTTATGCCATTCATTTACACTAACTGGCTGGTGAGTTTGATAGTTCTTTTAAGAAGTAACAAAAGGCAGTAAACCAGAAAGGCTTGGGTTTATTACTGAATTTGGAGTAAATTTGGAAAGTCCTGAATTCACAAAGAACTGTGTTATTTTTATCATTAATAAACTTTATATACACTTTTTAAACATATCAACCTGGTATCAAGCTCATACTGCCAAAAAATCACCTACATAGACAGGATATTTATAAAAACTCACTGAATTCATTACTATCCACAAAACATTTCCACTAACATATAAATATAAACTACATATGAAGAAAAATAATTGTATGGTATTTCATACTGCTAACAAAGCATTAACTGCAGTAAACCAGATGCAAAACATGTGAGAAATGAGTCTGAAATGAGCAATCAAAAACCAGTGTGTCTGCTTTTGCTATACATTTTCCAGTAATTATTTTAACATATATACTTCATGAACAAAGTACATACAGTAATGCAACAAAAATCTTTAATGCTATTCAAACCAAGCTGAAGTAACAGAGAGAAAGTTGTTAAGCAGCCTACTAAGATCTGCTTCAGAATTATTCTATTACACAAAGTTTGCTGCTTTACAAAAAGAATTAGCAGAATGTTTATCTAATTTGACATTGGTTATATGAATAGAGAGATAAATTTCCAGTGGAAATGTACCTAAAGTTCACATTAACACAGTATTATTCAGAGATGAATGTAAAAGTCGTTTTTCAGTAAAAGGGAGTAAGTGAACCACAAAAACAGAGCAAAAGACAGTAATCCCCATCACACATGAGCAGATATGATTTCCTGGATTAAATATTCTTTAACTAGCATTGCTATAGCACTCAATCAGTTAATTTACTTAATGCTCATTGCCATGCTCATTTGATCAACAGTAAGCTTACCTTTCCTTTCGGTCCAGATTGCTTAAAATATGAAAAAAGAAAAAAACACATAAGATGCAAAGCCCCACATGTGTTGCACATCACTAAATGCAAAGGTTATTAAATATAAACTATAACTGTTTCATTGTCTCTTGCACTCACTGGTCTAGTTTTCAAACAAGCACTATAATTTTTTATCACATTTTTGTAAGAGTAATTAGAAATGCACAACTGTTACTTCAAAGACAGAAACGGTCAGTGGTCTAAATACTACATTGAAAAAGACTCAAGACAATGTGTAAAATTTGATTAATTCTGATCTTAACATAGTCAATTCACTTGCAATGTAGAAGATGGTAAAACAGAACCCTAATATGTGAATTAAGATCATGCCTCACCCATCACAGAATCATTAAGGCAGGAAAAGACCTCAAAGACTAACCTTTAAAACAACCCGATTGTCATAAAAAGGATTTAAAAAGAACTTCATAAGAACTTGTTTCTAAACATTAAAAAAAAAATATTTAAAATGTTTAATTGAGAAAAAGATTTCACAAAGCAGTCTCTAAATATTTAAGAAACCATATGCAAAGACTAGAGAAAGATAGACAGAAACCTCTTTCTGAGGTTTGGGCTAAAAAAAAGTCTTACAAAATATTAGGAACTGGTTTCACAAGCATCTCCTTTAATGTAAGTTAACATTTAAATGAATGTAGCTGATACTCACAACTCTACTCCTTTGTATACCAAGACTGATATAAAAATAGATCTAACTAAGCACAGCATTCAGACAATTTGAAAATAGCATCTTTATGTCTCCTGTTCTCAAAATTTGCAGTATGGAATGCTGTACACTTTTGATCAATGTGACTGTTCCTCCCAACCATCAAAAGCCTCATGACCTTCTGTCACATATGCATTACACTAACAGTATTCCAAAACTGAACGAATTCAAATTGTTTCCTGTTTTGCTTCAGTCACACTAAACAAAATACTATTATTACAGAGTAATAAAAACTCATGCTCCTTTCCTTTTCACAAACAAAACACAAGAATAGAGCAAACTTTAATTCTCTTGTTAGAAAACGGCAGGAGTGGAAGTAAGGCAGGTAAGAATGTAGCCATGATAACCCTACAGAATGCAGTATGAAAACATTCCATCCCCATAGTGCTCTGAGAAGAGAATAAAAGGATTTAAAAACCCAGTGTGACCACAGCCACTTAGGCTGGGGTGCAGGTAAGCAGCCAATGCTGTGTGAAGGTGGGGTAAAATTGCTTCTAACAGGACCTAGCCTTCACAAACAATAAACACTGCTTTTGTGCAGGCTACATCTGAGCTTATAAATCCACTCAGATTCAAACCACGTCTGCATGGAGCCGTATCCACTATCCTTGTATCCTTGGCACAATTAAGACAAAATGTGGATTACCTGTTTACAGATGTTGTAAAGAATCACTCTGTAAAAGAACACACACTTAATGCTAGGGAAACTTAAAGGCAGGAAAAACATTTCCAGAATGCCTTATACTGTACACTGTCATTACATTAGATGTCTCGCTTGTTTTAAAATCCGTAATGCATTTAAATGAATTCTCCTTTTTACATCTCACAAAGATTATTAAATTAGAACCCTGGACAGATACAGGAATTGTAATGATCAGTGTCCCTAACAACTGCTTCACGCAGCTCATGCATAAGCTTTGTCACATATGCTGTACATACGTGCTATTTCAGTGCCAAGTTTCACAGAACAGTCAGTCAACAGTGTAACACAGAACTATGTAACCATTAAATGAAGCAAAACAGTCTGAACCAACTGCAACACTAGGCTAAAGTATATATAAAAATCTGTTAATTTAAACCCCAGATTAATTTAATTTAATCCCCAGGTTCCACTGGAAAAAAACATTAATAACATTCATCAAAATATTACTTTGAAAGATCAACTTTGTTGTACTAGAGACTTGATTTTAAATATGAGTGCAACCATACTCAGCCAGAGATTACAACTGAGTTGCATAATAAGGTAGCCTCATGTGATACTATCCCCACTCCAAAAAACCTTGCATAAATAACAGACTGTAACATCAGTGCCAGAGACTCAAACTGCTCAGAACTAATCTAATCATGTTTTTGTTTTTTGTTATCCTTTCAAAAATCTACCCTAAGTTTATGTACAACAGATTAGGTTAGATAAAATTATTTTCCCCAAGTTGTTACTGATTACCACACCATTAACACAACTCCACAAATGCAAACAAGCAACCCAACTTTGAGCTCTGAAGTGGTGTATTTTGTTTCTTCTCTAATTTACAAGTGACACAATTTCCATGCTACAAGTTTTTCCATCTCAGTATATACCCATAATTTTATTCTTGGTTTGCCACTCACATTTTCTGCATATAGTCCTTCTCAAGGAATCACCATCACAGCATTTACTTTTAAACTCAACTATTGCCTAATGTCAGTAAAGACTAGCAAAAAAGGATAAAAAATTCCTACACAACAAAAAATACATGACCAAAAAGTATTACAAATTTCATACGGGATTGCTTTGACTATTTCTTGCCTTTAAAACTCCAAACCATTCCTAGCATAAGAATTAATTTTTTGTTGCTAATGTAAGTGAACAACAATAACAACCCTAAAAGAAAATATACTAGAAACACTCAAGATGACTATTATCCAATTACTTCACTCAATACTCAGCTTATGTTATTGTGAGAAACACTTCTTGATAAATTTAGGAGGGGACAAAGTCATCAAAGCAAAATTACTTCATTAAATTACTCAGCTGAGCCCGGTGTCTCCCTCCAGGGACGCACATCCCCACCCCGAAATGGGCGACCTTTTCTCTCCTGCTCGGGCAGGGTGTGGTCCCGTCCCCTCTCCCATTGGCTGGGTACTCTGGGACTCACATTCTCTCTGGACCGCCTCCTTTGCCCCTCCCCCTTTCATCTTCTGCCTTTTCTGGCAAGTCTTTAGCACAGCCTTTCCTACTGGCTCTTAACAACTCTTGCAGGTGCAAGGAAGAGTCTAAACCACAACTAACTAACAAGGGTTAGCCTCCCCCTCCCCCCCCTCCCCCAGTCACTCTGGCTTCAGCAAAACATCATTTTATTTCTCACATTATGCATTAGCTTGCTTTCTGCATGTCACACGTGCCAAGGCACTACTTCTTTTTTCTTCACATTACATTGTAGGTTTAAAAAGAAAGTCCCATAGGCAAGAAAGGCAAGCAGGCAAGTCTAACATCCCCTGAAGACTAAGAATCTCTGGAGCAGGTTGAAGAAACCTATGGCACTCAACTCAGTAAGATGAATCCATCTTGACTGGCTGTTTCAAAGAACTATCTCACAACAAAGCTTAATCAAATACACCAGTATTATCAAGGTCAACATTCAAAGCAGTCTTGAATGATTATGCTTACTTCATTTTAATTAGCACTTCAGATCAAGATTTTATCCCTCAGAATTACAAAAAATACAAACAAACAACCCTACACACCAAACAAAAGCAAGCACAAACACAAACAAACCAACCCCACTAGAAAGGTAAGGGTATGTATGCTTAAAGATGTGCCACACTTTCCTCAATGGAAACTTGGTAATACTCTCAAAGGACTTAAGGCAAGAAAAAAAAGCACAACTGGTTCAGCCTAAACCATGCTGATAGCATAAACCTCATCTTTCAGTTTAATTCATGGCAAAAACTCTGCCAATTCTTCTTAGTCATCTCAGTCTCGCAATGATGGAAAGAAATGAGAGAAATGTAAAGAAAAGAGAGATACCTACTACTGCATCTGCTATTACTAAAGGGTTGGAAATCTCCAGGCTGTATAACATTTACAGACTATAATACTGTTTGAAATAGAAGGAGGCAACAATGGTCTAAGTCCTCAAGGACTGGCCAAGACGGCGACCCTCCTATGAGGAAACGCTGACAGAGTTGGGGTTGTTCAGCCTGAGAAGTGAAGGCTCCGGGGAGACCCTACAGCGGCCTTTCAGTACTTGAAGGGGACCTGAAGATGGGGACAGTTTAACAAGGACTATTTCAACAGCATAATGGTTTTAATCTAATAGAGGGTAGATTCAGACCAAGTAGAAGAAACAAGTTCTTCACAATGAGGTGGTGTAACACTTAAACAGATTGCCCCAAGAGGCTGTAGATGCCTCATCCCTGGAATCATTCAAGGTCAGGTTGGATGGGGCTGTGAGCAACCTGATCTAGTTGAAGATGTCCCTGCTCACTGCAGAGCAGTCAGACTAGATACCTTTAAAGGACCCTTCCAATCCAAACTGTTCTATGATTCTATTATTCTGTGACTGCAAAACCCCTTTTTCAGTCTGTTTCTTCAATGCCAGATTACACTAATACATGTATGGATAACATAATTTATTCTCATATGGGCTTTGTTTTTCTGAAGTTAGCAAATCCAAGTGAGGGAAGTGGGATGAAAAAAAAGGATACCTACACATGAGCCCACCACACCAAAAAATCTATGCTAGAAAACAGAGAAAAAAAGAAGGCAGAAAAAGGAAGCTAGACAATACTGACAGTATATAGCATTCACGTGGGATGGTGAAAACCCATGAGATTCATATATAAAAGTTCTGAATGTATAAACTTCGAAAGAAAATTCCTTAAAGCAGTGGTTATCTTATATGTTTGTGACACACTGGGTGTGAAAAGCATGTTAAAAACATCTAAAAATAACCCTGCAATTTAGAGAAGTCTAATGTGGTTTTAAGTTTTCAAACCAATGAAGTTCAGTTCAGCATAGTTCAGAAAGATTCCCCAGTTTCCAGTCATCCTCTCACATAAATGCAAACCTTTGCTTTTGTTAGATTTTCCACTTTATTTGTTTTATGCTGTATTTATACACTATATGCAATCAACAAATCTGTAATTTAATCTGTAGATGGATTTTATACAAGCTGGAGATGCTGTGAATTAGTATTTGCTGATCATGTTGTCAGTTTTGTGAATTTCTACTGCATAATATGTTTGTCCATTTCAAAGTATTTCCTGAAAATACTTACATGCTATCCTAGTATGTGCCATAGTGTGTTTTAAAATGAGTAAATTCTAATATTATACAGTAATTCCTGAAATATGATAGTAATTTCATGAAACTTTAGTTATTAGGATCAAAGCTCATAAACAAGAATGCACCCATGTGATTGCTTACATTTTCTTAAAACACTTCATAGCATAAGAAAAACCAGAGAGGACTTTTTACAACTGAAACATCTGGAGAAACAAATGTACTTAGTCTTACCTTTGGGCTGCTGTTTTTACTACTGTTGTCTGTGCATGTGCATGGTGAAAACGTCTGCCATGTACCACAGTTACAGGACCAGACATATTCTGAGCATTTTCACTGCAAACATACAAAAAAAAGGTTTGAGAAAAGACTCTGGTGTATTTGTACAGTCTTAGCTAAAAACTGTGGTGTCCTAGTTTTATAAGAACAGCCATACAAAACCAAAATTCAAAGTATTTCTGAGCCAATAACACAACTTGTTTGGATTCTTTTACAGGCATAAAAACATTTAGCCCTATAATAAAATAGACAAGTAACAATATACATTTTTTTTTCCCCTGGAAGAAAAGATAAAGATTTTTTAAAATTTTACCAGCTCACAGAACACTAGCTCTACTTTACTCAAGCCAGTACTGCAGTAAGACACTGCAATTTGTAATGAATTGTAACCATTTATAATTAATTTTATACTTCCATCTCTCATTTTATTAAGGCATAACATTAACTTCTTTAATCCAACTTAAGGGGCATAATATCTGAGCAGACTGAAATGTACATTCAGCAAATTCCCTCATTACTCATAAGAGAAAATAAATGCCACAAAATGTATGGATTTAAGATGGTTTGTAACTGAAACAAAACAACACATCTCAAAATGAAAAAAGCAAGATTCTCAGGTACTCAAATACCCCAGCATAACTCTACTCACTAATATATTTTAGCATTTCTTTGGTTTCTTCATTTGTTGACTTTTGCCTTTTATCTCATTACTATGTAAAACCAGTAATTCTGGAGAGGACATTACCATAACCCTCTCTAGTACAAGCTGACATTAAGATATAGTAGATCAATAATACACTATTCCTTCAAAGATCATTAGACCCTAACAATTATCCTGAATGCTGCTGTGACAGGACACACATTACTATGCTTGAAATGTTCAAAAACCCCATAACTTTAACAGACAGCATGTTGATGATGAGAACTGTTTCAAATTATGGAAATAGAGTACTTAAATTTTGCTTTTAAAATTGCTTAGAATTTTTAATTGCACTAAATAAAATTATCTGAAAAGGCATTCTGATTAATATTACTTCTCAGAAATATCATCCTGCTGTTTGTCCTGTTACGAGCAATGAAAAAAACCCTCAAGTATCAAAATTCTCTAAAAGCTGACAACCAATTCCTAATCCTTCCTTTACATTCCCCAAAAGATGAAAGTGAGCAAACTGTTAGTTTGCTTTTAAAATTCCAGTTTAGCATTACAAACCCTTTTGGGAGCCTTATATGGAGTATCTTAAGTCAAGATTAGAAGCTTGCAGAGCATTTTCTGACTGATCCTAAGATAACTGTTATGATCTGACTGATCATAACCAAGAACGTAACAGAGTAAGACTTATCAAAACTAAATGGTAAAACTCTCTTTTCTAGAATATGAAGTTTAGAAACATTATAAATGATCTAACCATACAACTTCCTGAAAATTAATCTAATAGCCAATTCAAACACCAACCTTTTGAAAGTAAACACACTCATCCCAGATGCTTCTAAGGCAAAACTATGCAACTCCAGCTGGTCAGTCATCAGACAGACCAATTTACAGTCAACCTTCTGTTTAATGTTGCCACCTGAGAAATAAAAAGCTGACAGCTACTTGCCCTAAATACTTCAGAGTGTCTCAAATCCTCTTTTGGCTTTCAGTTTAATGTCTTTGAAAAAGAAAACAGAAGGAGAGTGCAGGAATGTCTTCCCAAAGGCTTAAGACCTAAGGAGTTTAAACAAGCAAGCAAGCCTTTAAACACCTATCTCATGTTTTATCTTTGTATTTGTTGGATCTGAGCTTTGCTGAACTGTCATGATTATGAAACTCTGTCTTGTGCCCCCACAGCAGAAAAAACTGTTGAGCAGCACTTCTGCTTTCTGCCTCACACTCAAGTAGTGAGAAACTCCAGTAGGTGCTGGAATAGAGTATCACAGACTGCTGGGGGATCAGGGTTGAGTCAAAGCAGACTGTTCTAGATGGCAGACTTAAAATGGTTCATACGGCGTCAGACATGTTTCCAACTCAGACAGCTGTAAAATGCAATCTCCTCTATAATCTTGTTCTCTGAAGAGAACATACCCTGCGCAGAGAGAAACACCAGAAAATTCAATCACAGAATCCTAGCAAGTTGCAAAATGGGCACACAAGAACCGAAACCTGGGTTTGCAAGTTTAAGCATAGTTTCATGAAAATTAAGATGACATTAAAGCCAGGATGATATAATGGTCAGAAGGCTCCTGGAAAGAACAAATGTTCTAGAAGTCTCAAAGAACTTACAGTATTTTAACAATACGTGTATCACTAATGTTGTCTCAGAAACCACAGAATGACTAGAAGTGTAGGCCCTGATGTTACACCATCAGATTCTATCAGCTGATCCTATGGACTTCTTAACACCCCAGATTCTTGAGGCAAAGCACAAAAAAATCCTTCATTGGGCAAAGGGATGAATCTAGAAGTAACAGAAGCACAACCAAAAACAGAGGACACAACTACAGCGTACATTAATTCTGCTGTTCATCAAACAGCTTTTTAAGTAAAACGTCACCTCGAAAAATGTAAAAGGGACTTGGGAAATTTTGACAGAAATTACTGAAAACTAGCAAAGATAAAAGCAAATTAAAGTAAAACCTCATGATTAAAAAATACAATGGTGGTTAAGTTGGAGTTTGATACTGGATTTGATTCATCAGGTAACAGACCATAACTTTTTGGTTGGTTGAAGTTCTTGTCACTCACTTTCTGGATTTCAGAGACTATATACCACAATACTACTCATTTGAGTGAAGCCCCACTGATCTGAATTACCTATTTTTAGTGCCTATTCTGCAGATAAGGTGGAAAAAAAGACTTCAGCACTGTGATAAAAATCACAATGAACAGATCAAGAATATCAAGTATCTGATCTCCTTGTATTTAATTTAGATGCTTAGCTGCATGATCAACTTCCAGAATCTTCTCTAGTTGAAGAGTTCAAATACTGAAAGATTAACTATTAAGCACCTTCCATGCTGTGTTTCCAAGTGAACACACCACCGGTCATCACTGCAGAGACCGGACCACAAACCTTTACTGATGCACGTTATCAAAGATACAACACTATCAGAAATAAGTTATTAATTCAAGACAATCATTTAGAGCATAATCACATTTCCAAGCAGACTCAGTGACCAAAATCTGAGAAGCTGTCACAGTGGCCTCTACATTAGTCCCAACTAAATTTCTTCATCAATGACAGTTTATTAATATTTATATTTTTCATTTAAATTCAGTGTGCAGCTCAGTACTAGAGACAGAAGATGGATGCCTGTTTACATGCCACAGATTTTACTTTTTTAGTTGAATTTTATAAATCATACTAGGTCTTAGGTTTATAATGTATTACTTGTCAATAGAAGGCAGTCCCAATCCAGGTAACAGAATGTCTGAACTAGATGCTTAGACCATCTAAAAAAACCTCAGTAGCTATTTATCTTAAAATTAATACCATTCTGGAATTTGATCAAAACAATGTACACAGTGAAGTATGACTCCTTTAACAGAAAAGGGAGAAAAATTACATAGTAAGGTTGGATTTCACTACAAATCCCACAGCCAGATAGAGGAAAATTTAGTTACCAGAGGACTTGAGGAATCTTGTTTTAAATGGTTAAGTGCACTCAAAACAATGACCAAATACAATGTGCATGCACAGGTTTCTTCACTAAACCAGGCCAAAGGACCCTTGACAGGTTTCTAAAAGTTACTTTTATCTTCCTATCTATGTTCAAGAACAGAATCCTAAAGAATGGAAATGACCAGGGTGATTCTGTAAGAACTGGTAAATTTGAAGAGGATTAAGACAGAAATCTGGATATAATCTTATAAATGTGTTGTGTACCCAAAAAAAGAAATCTAAAGATCGAAACACAAAACATTATTTGCACAGCATAAATCAAAGACAACGAAGTACTGTGGTAATTTGTGTAAATGTAAAATTAATTTAGTAGAGGGACAGAGGAAGTACCCATGTGCAGAGATGGCAAGAGCTGACAAATAGTGTTTGAATGTGTTGAAAAGTAACAGACCTCTGTGCAAGGTTCTTTCAGCCTATAACAACAAACTTGCCATTATTAAATAAATTACAGCTTTTTAAAGTTCCAAATAACACCCCATTACTCTATCTCAAGACATCAGGCTCAAAGACCAAAACAGCAGGAGAGGATTCACAGCACATAGGGCTTCAAGGATTTATTTTCTCGAGTGACTTTGTGATAAGAATGATCCCACTAACCAACAATGCTCTTACGGATCAGCATGCAAGAACAAAGACAAGAACATCCCTCATGCAGCCACACAGAGGTTGGATATTTGATGACTGCTCCAATTATAGTTAGCTATCTCATTTCCTTCCTGCAAAAGTTACCAAACTGAGTGCACTTCAGCAATATGAAACGTTCCCTGAGAAAATTCGGTGAATACGTATTTTTTTCTTATATGCTAAGTAAAGAAATAATTCTCTTACAAGCTAGGGACAGTAGTAACAAGCAAGTACAACACTGAATGCTTCAGCACTGTTCCTGTCAACTCTAAATGCAAGTGACAAGCTCAAGCTATCATACAGGAGTATGGCATTTGCTGAATCCTTTAAAGAAATAGTCTCTGACTCCTAAATTAAATTGTATCTTGCAGCAAGGGAAACAGAAAATGCATCCTGAGTTAACCTTGGCAATTCATGGTCATGCAAAGAAGAGATTCTTGATGGGGATGTTACCAATATTCTTCTATCTGCTAGCACGGTATAGAAGAAAAAATAGCACATGCAGGCAATGTTTGTAAGGTACTGAAAAATATGCCAGTGAATGCTCTAATTCCATTTCCATAGTCTTCTGGTACTTTACTAAAGTGCTGTTAAACATTTTGGAAGAGGAAAGACCTTAAACAATCTAGTTTTCTATCTTTACTCAGAAACACAGCACAGTGTAGCTTCTTAAAATGCACAGCAGATAATGCAAATATACCAGAAATTCTGTTTATTTAGTGTTGATTTGTATCAATGATCAAGTAGGCAAGCAAACATAAAACTAAATGTATTACCTAAGTTTCTTGCTATTTCCCATCATGTTGAGGCCGATTGCGTTCCCCTTAAAAAGTCTGAAGCTTCCAGCTTTGCCTCGCCTTGCAAATGCTTTTATGGAATCACTGCTACTGCCGATAGTTCCAGGCCGACAACGAAATGACTGTAATGACAGAATTCACAAACATTAAGATAATTGTGTAAAAGTTAAAAGGACAAAATTAATTACAAAATATTAATATAAATAGTATTTTGGCTTCCTTTTCAAACTGGTTTTTTACCTGTCTATATCCTTGCTCAATAGGATTCCTTACTGAACAAAATATAATTGATATATAATACAATAGTAATAACTGTCTAAATTTAACATTAGTTATTCATGCTTATATTTTCAGACTACAATACAAATCAAGACAGGAACAAAAACATTAAGAGTAGGCAGATAGACAGCTTGAGCATATGGTCCTAAACCATCACATAAATGTTCATTTTTTAATGCTGCACAGACGACTGTGCAATACTGTTTAAGAACCTAGCATGTTTTAAAGATACATTTTCACCATGAGATAAAGAGATTACTTACCTTTCTTTCTTCATTGGGACTGAAAGGCTCATCACTCTCATCTAAACTGAGCAGATTTGCCTCGCTAGACAGGTGTGGGAGAGAAAAGCACATATGTTGTAATCCAACAGAGCACCAGCAAAACATTTTAAGCACACAAAGGGTTTTTTCTTTCTCTACGGTCTTTAAATGCATCGTATACATACTGTATTTACAGGCATAAAACCAGAGAAACATGAAATAAGCAACATAGCGATCAGATGCATTATGTGAACCTGAACTCAGAGTGCACATCAAATTATTTCACAAAAAAGCAAAACTAAAAGGATTAATTCAATTACTGACATCGTAAAAGAGTGTACACCCTATTCTTAAATTGAGTCAAATATTTAACTTATAAAACATAATTTGTTCATGCAGATCAATGTTCAAGTATGTAGTTCAAAACTGCAAACTTCATAGTGCTTTAGGAGAAATTAATATAAATAAACTTTATCCCATAGGATTACTATCAAAATATCTCTTCCTAAAAATAACATATTCAGTTTGGTTCTACTGCTCATTAAAATGTGTTTCTTTAGTAGTTTCAATGTTTGTAATCCTCAAATATTAGAATAGGGAAGAAGATTTTAAAAAAAAAGAAAGTAATGTATTCTTTTCAGCAATAGGCAATTATCCTCCAATAATCTGAAGTATTTAAATTAGAACCCCAACCACACATTTTATACAGACCGCAGCTAGACTAGGCTAACATATCCTTGCCTCCCAGAGAAGCAACCTGAAGATAATCCTTTCTCATCAATCCTGATAAGGTTTCTCCTCTCTTGCCCACAAAAAAACAACACAACGTTTAGCCAACTTGTAATTGCATGGTTTGGATAGTTTTAATCAAGACCATTCTGGCAGAAATTATTAAGAACACAAGCAGTTATGCCAAGAGTTACAAGGGAACAGCTACTCAAGAGAAAGAAGTATGGAGGTAAAGGTGGAAACATTTCTCAGCTGCAGATATGACATGCTGGCTGCAATAAATACAGTGACTTTAGCTCTTTATATATATTAGTTAATCACACAGATGAATAAGATTTCCCTTCATTTAACAGCAAATAAAATAAAAGAAAAAAGTTTTTGACTCAAAGAGTGACATCTGCAGACTCTGAAACTTCAGGAGGTAACTATACACATTGTTGCTTTTGATATGGCAAGAATTATGTAGATGTCAACACACAGACAGTGGCACACTGTTGTATTTTCCTTTCATTTACAGACCACCACAATTCTAGGTTCTCAATGGAAAATGAACAGTGTAGTGCATCATCAGTAATTTCAGACATAGACAAAAAAGTACAGTTAACCTTCTGCACAGACTACCCATGGATATCAAAATTTTAGAATACTGCAACATTTTTTAAACTCTGTTTCAGGAGAGATTATTCTTTCAAAGGAGGCTCACTGAGCCTTCTCAACCCTTCATCAGAAGACACTGAGTTTAACAATTTCAGACATTTTCCAGATCCTAAAGAATAAATAAAAAACTGCAGCACAGATATGAACAGCAATCTACAGTATCTGCAGCTGTGGCATTCACCTAATGTACTGACCTAGCCAGATCATTTCACCTCTAGGAACAATTCCATTCTTCAGCTTCAGTTCATACAAAAATCATGACAATTTTCAAAACACCCTTCTCCTGTGGCTATACTTTTAGGACCCAGCACTGCAGACTCTGTCCCTGTCCAGCCTGTCCCTCCAGAAGAATGCAACTCCAAGTGGCCAAACAGCTGAGCCCATGTGGTGCTGCAACCTTAAAACACCCATCCATGACAGGCCAGCGAAGCACACGCACCGTGGTGCCAGTGCGGGAAGCAGCCGTGGGAATGGAGAGGTGGAGACAAGCCTGAGCCCTGCCAAAAGGAGCCCAGCTGAGCTGTGGGCACCCAGCCGAGCGGAGCCAGGAGGAGCTGAGCGGGGCTGAGCTGGGCTGGTCAGGGCAGCACAGATGATCTGGTTTTGGGGGGCTTCTCCATCATTGTTCTTCATTCGTCTTGGGCTCGAGGGCGGGGAACGTTGGCTGTGGAGAGCGCCTGACACATTGTCTCGGAAATAACCCCGTGTCACTGCTGAGCTGCAGGAATGTCCAACATCTTGTCATTGTCTTGGTGGCCATGCAGAAGTGAGTCAATGTAGTGAACACCTTTTGTGTGTAAATCACCTTCTCTCCTCTATGCTTCTGTTACTAATATTGTTGCTGTTACGGTGTGTTTCTTACTCCATTGCTATTTGTTTTCAGTAAATTGTTACCTCAACCCATAGTCTGGTCCCTCTCTCAGTGGAGGGGGGCAGGAGGAAGGAGGAGTGGCTTATTTGGAGTTTTAATTCCCAGCTGGTGTTAAACCACCACAATGCATCAGTACCAGAAAGGCTGTTTTTTCAGAGAGCAGAATACATAGCAACTGAGTAATGCTATTTGTTCATGTATCACATGCTTGCAGTTGCCTGCTTCAAAGATGCAATTTATACAGCCCTGAAAAAAACCCACTATACTACATCCCCACATACCAGTCAGCAATGTTTTTAACACTGCTGAAATTAAACCTCAGTGGTTGTGCTGGGAGAATGCTATGCCTCCACACTTTGTCACTTTTAACCTATGCATTCCCTCGTTATTTTCACATTGGAACAATAACTTCCAATTTTTCAATACTTTCATTACAATTTTATAACAAATGAATGTTTTTACTAAAACTAAGGGAAAAAAATAGAAGTAATTTACCTAAATAGAGTTCTTTCTGAAAGGGAATGCATAGTTACGCATTCAAATTTAGGCACTGAACAAGAAAAACAAAAAGTTCTGTTTACTTATGTCTAATCACTTGCCATTTATTTAATGTTTCAAAATGTAAAAACATATTAATGGAACAGTTAGATAGCTCAGTTTACTAGACCATGTTTTCACTACTATCTTCAAGTACCCAAACTTTAAACCTCTGTTGACCACTGAGGTTACACTCTAATAAGCTGCAAGCATATTTCTATCAACTCCCAATTGATACAGCTGTGTTTCAAACCTAATAGGAATTTCTTTCTGAAAACTATTACATATAAAACCAGGAGGTTGCCAGATTTCCCCTCACAGTGCACTGTGTACATTCTTTATTTTAAATTACGTGGTGGTAGGCAGCACATTAAAAAAGTCTCAGTATCAGGGGCACAAGAGAAGTAGTGGTATTATTCAACAACAGTTCACAGTGCCATTCCATTAAAAATAACCATAATTAAGGGTTAATTTAACCTTAATTAAAACTACTAAAAATTAAGAACTGAGCCTCTTAACAGAAAGTTTTCATCACTTTAAAGGCTATAGCTCCTTACTGACAAGCTCACAAAAGAAGCATAAAACATCTTTATAAATATGGGAGGGTTTTTTGAGAAACTATGACATATTTTAAAAGTACTCAAAAAAGGCCAAACAGAAATAAATAAAATAGTATATTGTTTTTCCATTCAGCAGTTTATTGCCCTGAATAAAAGGGAAAAAAAATTTAAAACTTTTGAAAGACAATGGTAGTTAAGAAGGGATACAACAGTGCAAATAAACCAGAAACATTTATTAGTATTCATTGTTTTTGATAAGGCTGCTCTTGAACAAATCTCAGTGGAAGGCAGAAGTCTAGACTATTAAGAAAACAGTATGACAGCCAAGAGCAAACTGGGCCCATCCGTTTACAAAACCACTGTGGAGCATACTGAGGTATATTTCACAAATATTTACCCAGATATGAAAATCCTCTCCCGTGGGATCTCCAAGTACAAAGCAAGAAAAAAGTCTCACATCACTTGCTATCATCTTGATTGCTGTCTTCAGTAGAGCAAATCATTTAGAACGTCAAAAATATTACTTTTACTCTTTCAAGTGGACTGAATATTATCTGCAGGCATTGACTTTGGGTAAGATACTTGTCAATTATCATTCTGAATTTCCACGACTCCTAGTTCCAAGCCAAGTATCAACTTTAGCCTCATTTTAAATGTATATAGTGTTGAGTGATCATTAATTTTTCGAAACCTTCTTCAGTGTACAAATACTGTTTAGTGTTTTTGTGTTCATTACTTGATACCTTACCATTATGACTAAGCCCATTTAATTCCCCAAGTTAATTCCACCTTCTCTTAAAAAAATCTACCTATTCTAAAAATTGCTTTGGTAGGAGGTCATTAGCCACATACTCTATGTTCAATTCACTGAAGAAAGATAATCCAAGCGCAGACATCCAGTACTACCCAACAACATTAGCACAGGTCTCATGGGGTAATGCAAGAATACAGCCAATCCTTTAAGTGCCAGAATGTTATTCTTAGGCTAGTTCAAAACAAACAAACTTATTGTGTGTCTGCCATTAAGAGGGCAAAAAGCTGTGATAAGGTCAGGCACTATAATACCAGTGCCTCAACAACAACCATGAGATGCATCCCGCTGCTTGCTTCAGACTTAGAGCTCTCTCCACAAAGAAATGCAGCAAGATTCAAACATTGTACATAATTTGAGAACACCACAGCTAATAAGAATGACATTTTTAAATAATTGTCAGAATACCTACTTACTCAAAATATTGGGGGACACACAAAGCTTTATGCTGGAACAATTATATGGCATGTTCTAAGGCTAAAGGGAATTTAGAAGAAAAAAGGACAATTTACTCTTGTTTTCTAAAGATTCCCTTCTGTCAGTGTTTTGCATCAGAAAAGCAAAATACATAAATTATTTCCAAATGCTCATAGCCCACTATGCCTTTAAGACAAACAAACCTAGGTATTACCAAAAGTAAATACGTGGGCAGCTTACAACATGTAGCTGTTTGGAGGGAATGAGAAGCTGCCTCAAATGGTATTAGACGATGGGAAAGTAAAAAAAAAGGCAGGATCTCCAGTTTAAATCAATTTTCAACTACTCTTTTATCTCTATTTCCAGATAAGATTCTGCATAATTCAAAGATAGGAAAGCAAATTACTGATCTAAGTAGGTAATAAAAATTCAATTCTGGTTACAGGAAAACAGTTTATCGTACAGAATATTTGAAAGGAATGAGAAATCACCCAGACATACAATCTTAAAATCAATTATATGAAACATATGTTCCATAATAATTTTTCTTTTTTTTTTTAGCATCATTACTCTATACCGATCTCATTCTGTGTTCTTAAGTCAACATCAGCTGGAGACAGACAGAAAACAGCAGTAAATTATGAGAAAGAAAAAAAAAAAAGGTGCAAGGCTTAGAAGCATGAGTTAGTATTTGCCTTCAGAAATAAAAGCAACTGTGTGGTGCATATTGCCCTCATACGTACAACATATTACTGTGTGCTGGAAATAGATGTAAAGTTGGTAAGGAAAAACCCTAGGTTAATTTTATAAAAGTATAATGCCCTTAATTTGGGAACCTTTTAAAAAAGTGGTTATAACTTCTGATACAGCTCTTTGACAAGAGCTCTGAATGCTTACCTCACACTTCAATGAACTCCTGAACTAATTTTTTCCTGACTAAAACTTCACATTTCTTAATGTTTTAATAAGATTGCAGCATAGCCTGCTGCCGCCGCCGCCTACATGGTTGTGTGTCTACTTTACCATCTCCCTTCCAACACACAGAATTTGGCAGAATATGACAAGATACGAATTCATATATGAATATTTTTGTACTTAATCACAGGATTCGGTGTCTTCTTCCTAGAGAACCACAGCATACTTTTTTAACTTGCAGGTCCTAATCTCCAAATATCTAAGAACAACAAATAATCTGACACACATTCTTTGTGCATGACACTTGTTTTTTAACAATTCATTAGTCATTTTGGAAATAAATATGATAATATTGAGAAAACATATTAGTAACAGAAAGAGTCATAAGGACAAAGTATGTATTCAAACTACACAGATGGGATTTAAGTTTTAGACAAAATCCAAATATACTAAATAAAGGAATAAATTATAACAGAACACAACCAGCCTTAACTCTACTCAGTGAAATAAGCACAAGGGAAAAAAATGTACAGTTTTTAAGCTCAGTTTAACCTGATGTAGGCCTAAAGCTACTGAAGTACTTCAATAACTGTGAAGTACTGAGTACCAACATCACTAAAGGGAAAGCTGAAACTGCTTAGATACCCTGCCTACCTACTAATTTCCTTATTTTGCATGTTGACATATTTCTTATCTGTGTTCCTCAGATTTACACAGAAGCTCCAAAGACAACTGCAAGGCTTGTGCCCTATGTTGTAATCCCCATGTTCACAGTTAATTTACATTATAATGCACTTCTATATGGCAAAACTATTTAAAATAAACACTTACTTGAAACTAATTTTCTTAATTAATGGAATTTTAAGATATTATATATTGTTTCTTAAGCATAAATTACAAAAAATAAGTATTTAATTATAAATAGACATTTATACTTTCAATAGCCTAGATAAAAGCATCCTTACTCTTTCTCTGCATCTCCTTCACTTTCTTCTGCATGATCAAAGCTCCAATTACTTTTAAAACCTCCATCTCTCTTGGATTGTGATCTATCCAAAGCTGAAATGAGAACAAGTTAAGATAAGTCTTGATTTCAAGCTGAGTTATTAACACAAACTAAAGGAGTAAACCAGATGCATGTATATTCCCCAAGTATTTATTTTATTGATGTCAATGTTCAACTATCATCTGATGATTAAGTTCATCAATGCAGTGGCAATTCATTTACTTAAATAAATATGAGTATCTGTCAACATCTTATTAATGCACTTAGTTAGGAAGCTGTTAAAAATTATGACCTGAGATAGTGAAACAACTGTTTTCAACTTATTTCAACTGTTTTATTGAAACCCATAAATTTAAGTGTAGCTTCTCTGATATGAATTATATATGTCACATGCAGAAAGGATTCTAAAATTTATTACTTCACTAATACCCAAACATATATATTAATTTTTCCATATAAAAGCAACATTTCTGAATAGTCCAAAGTTCCATACTTTTTTTTTTTAATTCAACATTGACCTGAATTAATTTCAATGCTAACTGAAATTTCATTGTTATCATCAACTAAGTAAAAACCTGAACTTTCTTAAAACAGTCATATTACATAAAATTTCAGATTGGAGATTTTCATATAATACAATAGCATGGGGTATTCTTTAGTGAGATGGTCCAAAGCATGGAGACAGCACTCATTACAGCAAGACGTTGTTCCCTCTGGGCCCTGACTACTGCAACCAAGAGCTATCTCACACAAATTCTGCATGACAAACTATGCAGCTGCTTTGATTTCGGTACAATTAAAATGTGTTTTTTCTTACTACATTTTTCTTTACATTGTGGAAATGCATTTAAAAATAATAAATGCAACTTTGATAGAAAAGAATAAGAAAATCACAGCCAACAATAGATGTCTATGACAATCATATAAACAGTGCGCCCAGAAATATTTATTGTATATTCAAGCTCTGTTTCCTTCTACTTGCATCTACTGTAGGCTTCCTGATCCATGGGTCATATTTTTGTGTTTAACAGCTATTCCTACTTTCTTCTTCTCCCTGCTTGCTTTTTAAACCAAGCCTTCTTTAAAGAATCCACAGCATCTTGCTCAGCTTAATTATATGAGTAAGTATCTCATTTAGTTTGTTCTGATTCAAACTGGCACCTTTTGCTCTTACTTAATACTCTACTCCTCCACTCCATTTACTTTGGAAGACAGTAATATGTAATCCTGCCTATTCCCTCATGATTGCATAGATCCCTGCTGCGTCCTCTCATGGTCATCCTTTTCCCAGGCAGAAAAAGTGAGTCAGCTTAATTTTTCCTCAGATGAAAGCTGTTTCATGCTTTTAAATAACTCTTCTCTCAGAACCTCTTCTAGTCTACTGTACCCCTTTTGAGAAGAGGATACACACACTACCAGGAAAACTCAAGATCCCATGGGTTTCTACAGAAGCATGATATTTCTGTTTTGTTCTTTATTCCTTTCCTAAACCTGTTTTCACCGCTAAGGAGAACTGCACCAATCTTTATGTACTACATAATTCCATCTTTCACTCATGATTGGTTAAGAACCACTTCAAAGACAATCACTGCCTACAAAAATCCTCTTTCGTACTTCTCATTCACTTAGATTACTTGACATTTACCTACTTAATTTCATATATTGTTTCAACCCACATAACTCAAAAAATGAACATACACAATTTGCTTTAAATAGCCAGCCACTATACTAACCCAAGTAAAGTTTAAACATCTGAAAACTTTGCCACCTTGCTATCATACTGTTTTCCTTGTATCTGTGCACCAGTGTTAACACAGATCCTCATGCAGTTCAATTCAACTCCTTCTATTTAAAAAAAATGAATTTTTTTGCCCTCTCTTTCCATCTGTTGCCAATTTTTTCTTACAAAACTTTCCATTTTATTCAGAGGCAACTTAGCCTCTCCCAAAGCCTTTGGTAAAGGCCTTTACAGACATAACGATGAAATCAAATCTGGTCTTTATTATAATTTCTATGAATTTGGGTTGCATGATCACAAAGCTCACTGATGTAAAGTTCCTCAAACACTTCCAATGCCTTTTAAAACAGCTGCTATCACACTAGCTACCTTCCTTATCTGTAGCAGAAAGATGATGCTAACCACTCATAACATACTACAGCCATTAGCTCCTTTATTTCCCAGTTCCTCTTACAACACTTGGAGGAATGCCATTTGATCCTGCTGCCTTGTTCACAGCTTGCTTCATGTACTGCAGTTTCTTCCACTGATGTTTCAGTTTGAGTCATATACTCTATCACATTCCTTACTAAGAAAGATTCTGGCATGGAGAGGTTCTGGAAGTGTTGTCAAAACAAGTGCGAGCCATTCCATTCTTCAGCTATGACCTTATCTAAGCCACCCTTCACAACAGGGTTGTCTACGGACCCTCCAGATACTCCTGAAACTTTCCTGCTGGGTTTGAACAAATACTTAACAATAGTTTTTATGCTTCTTGGGAGCTACTAGTTAATTGTAATTATAGGTTAAATCCACCAGCTTTTTTATTTTCTAATTTCATTATTCTGATAAGAGATCAGATTTAAGCAGCATGATGTTTTATTTCAGGTATTATACCTTACCCTGCTGTTTAGCCAGGCCAACATTTGGGGGGCCTTTCAAAATGTATTTAAATAAGTAGGATGCATACTGTAAGCCTCCAAGATGCTATCTTTAAATAACTCCCAAGCTGGCTGCAAACATTTTACACTTCAACTGCATCTTTTCATTCTTTTTCTAAAAGTTTCTTAATATTTTCTGTATTTTCTGTAGTCCTTTTTTTTTTTTTTAATTAAGCATTTCTGGATTGGACAGTTTGTCCACCACTACTGATCTATGCAGCTGTCCATGCAAGAATAGTCTTAGTATACCAGTTCTGCTCACTCAATTTTTACTCTCTCTAGCATTCTTGGTCCTAACAAAAATGTAAATCTAGAAATAAACCATCAGGTTAGCCAGTGTTCACCTGAGTTACTTTATCTGAATGGTCACTTGTTATCTGATTCTACCAGGAATTTTTTTTTTTTTTTTTAAACAGGGATAACAAGTAATCTGTTACATAGGCTAAGTTGTTGACTATTTTGTATTAAGGTTTAAATTTGGCACCTCCATGTTGCACTTTTCACTATGTACACTATCAAGCCCCTTTTAAGCAAGATGCCTTCATACCCAGAAGCTGAAAATATTCAGAAAGTAGAGCTGACCCTAGGGTATTCAGTCAATAGAAGCCAATTGCAGTACCTCTGCCCAAGAAAGGCAGCATGCTGGAGCAGACTGCACTATCATTTTTCCTCCCCCACAAGCTCCCTTTGGTGCGGTTACACCAAGGGAGACAGCAATTCCAAGCCCGAGAAACAACCTGTAATTTAAATAGATTACTTATACAGGTTTAGCCGACATAGGTTACTGCTTCCTGAACAACTCTGATCAGTTACAAGCCATTTCTAAAAAAGCCAATTAAAAAAATTCCTGAAAAAATAATCTGAATTTTTTATCAAGACATTTATGTCATTATTAACCACATCCTGAAGCCAGCCTTTTAGATCCCCATACAGTCTTTTCATGTAAAACCCAATTATCACATTTTGGATTACAAAGCAAAGTATGCTTGTAGGAAGAATGTCAGAAAACAGATCAACACCTTAAAGTTACTGTGTGTGGACACTGTTTTGTAAACTCCTTTAGCACGAGTTACAATCACTCAACAGTGTCAGTAAGCAATTAAATGGGAGGGAAAAAAGTTCATAGCGAATCTCTATGAAATAAGAGCAAAGTTTTGCAGCTGCAAAAAAAAAAAGTCTTAAAAATTCTGCCTGTCTAAACACTGAAATGAGGAGTGGCATAAATAGTATTTAGTAAAGTGCCAGTGTCCAGCAGAAGACAATATCTCAGATTTTTTTCACGTCTTGTACATCTTGCTCTAAGGCAAATCATTCCATAAGAATCTATACTATAGCTCACTAGAAGAACATCCCCATTGCTTTATTATTTGGGATGTGATACTTTATTGGGTTTGTCTGGCAAGATTTTGGTAGTGGTGGAGAGCTGCAGGGGACCTGGAAAGCTGGGCCTCACCTCTGTACCTGGGAAGATCATGGAGCAGACCCTCCTAGGAGACAGGCTAAGGCACATAAAAGACAAGAAGCTGATCCAAAGCAGCCAGCACAGCTTTACTGAGGGCAAATTGTGCCTGACCAATCTGGTGGCCTTCTATGATGGATTGACAGCAAGAGTCGACAAGGGAAGACCATCCAGCCCTGTGTCCTCAACACAAGAAAGACATGGACCTGTTGGAGTGGGTCCAGAGGAGGGCCACAAAGATGATAAGAAGGTGGGAACACAGAATCACAGAACATGCTGAGTTGGAAGGGACCCACAAACATCATGGAGCCCAACTCTTAGCCCTGCACAGGATCACCCTCAAGAGTCACACCATGTGCCTGAGAGTATCATCTAAACACCTCCTGAACTCTGGCAGCTTGGAGCTGTGACCACTTCCCTGGGGTGTATTGTTCAGCATGGAGAAGAGAAGGCTTCAGAAAGACCTCATAGAGGTCTTGCAGTACCTTAAGGAGGCTTATAAAGGAGAACAGAGAGGGACTTTTTATATGGACAGATAGAGATAGGATGGGGGCAATGGTTTTAAATGGAAAGAGGGAAGATTTGGATTAGATGTTAGGAAGAAATTCTTTACTGTGAAGGTGGTGAGGCACTGGAACAGGTTGCTCAGAAAAGTTCTGGATGCTCCATCCCTGGAAGTGTTCAAGGCCAGGCTGGATGGGGTCCTGAGCAACGTGATCTGGTAAATGGTATCCCCATCCATGGCAGGGGTTGGAAACAGATGACCTTTAAGGTCTCTTTCAACCCAAACCATTCTATGATTCTGTAGAGTCAACTCACCAAGAAGTCAGATGCATTTACTATCCACCCCAAGGCAAATTTTTCTAGTAAAGTAACTTTTCCGTATGCATCACTGGATTGGCAGCATAACTCCCTACCACTCCCAGAATATAACAGTACAGACTTTAGGGTTTTTATTACACACAATGGCTTTTATAAATCTTTCATCTGCCTAGAGCTCATCTATTTCTGCATGTCCAAGAACCATCCTGAACATGAAACCTGAATCAAACAAAGGTTTAATTCAGGACCCAGGTGCTTTTCCAGGAAGACCTGAAGTTTACATTCTTTTCCCCCAGTTACACTGGTAAAGAAATAATACAAGCCTTATCTTACAAATGCTTAGACCATCACAACTGCAACCAAATTATCAGATACTGCAGTGTTCACACAGAAAATGTAAATTAATTTAAATGTAGTCAGAATAATTGCCTTCATCCCAACTCATATTTAAGTAAATTAAAAAGAATGCTTCTAAGCTTTCTAATCTGTTGCTCATTTAGAGTCATCAGATATATTGTTAAGAGGACAGAAGTACTCATAAAACCCTGACATAGAAATGTTTTCTGGTTTACTTTCCCCCATTGCTTCATTATTCTCCCAGACAGGCTTCTATACAAAATAGCTTCTTATCTTCCAGCTTTGATACTATCAACTCTAGTACATCAACTCTGTAACCACAGTGAGGTTGCATTTTCACATTCTGAAGCAGCACTACATGAACAGTTTTACACATCCCTCTCACTTCCTAAGAGCTGGGGCTTCTTGCTCCTGTCCTGCACCCTGTGATATGTGAGCACTGACAGCAAACCTGGGGAGGGAAACTAATTCAGGCAAAAACCCCTTGAGCAGCAGAGGAGGGGGAAACGTTTTTTTCAACCTTCCTCAGCTCCCTCCTCTGTTCAACCACACTAGCACAACACAGCTGTGACACTACAGCAGAGATAAGATTCATTCAGGAACCGGGATTGTTTTAAGTACTAAGAAATTTGTAATACAAAGAAACTTGCATGGAATTGTGGCCTAACCTAGATTTATAGGTATAGATTTATAAACCTAATGCTTAAAAGATGCTTTAACTTTCTGCTTCCTAAATTAGCTGCAGAGGCAAAACACATCAAAAGCACCTCCAATAATAGGCAGTAATCATAACCTGATAGCAAGTGAAATATTACGTGAAGCAGAGTTTAGTAGTAAAGTTCTGTGATAACCAGTGTAATGGATACTAAGTAAGGACATTCTTTCGCACATGAAGGAATTTAATTTCTGAGATGGCTAACAAAAACCCCCACATCCTTTCAAGAATGTGAAGTCAAGAGAAAACCAATGGTAAATACAGAGCATCCACTCCTGGACAAAAAGTTCGCAAAGCAAAAGCATTTACGAAAAATCTGTACTTCAAAGATGGAAACCATCTGCATATTCTGATAAATGGGGTTTTTTTCAGGACATACACACTGGGCTGCTTACAGTGCAGAATATCATAGTGAATGACAGGATTGAAGAACACAGAACTGTGTAAGTCTGATCACCTGCCGAACTGTGTTTAACGTTTTTAAAGTATTAACAAGGAGTAACAAACAAGGATAAAAGGATAGAACTTTGAAGTATGTTAAACATGTTTTTTTGTGAAGCCTTTCGAAGTTTTTCTGGTTAGGCAGTGGTGATAACCACATGATGGATTAGCGTTTCTTGACCTTTTGTACTGATTATCCCAGCAGAGATATAGAGGTACCACCCAAGGATGCTGCCCTTATGACGGCATCAGAAAACAATACAGAGTACTTCAAGAGGTCATCTTTATTTAAACCAGTAGGAAAAGCAACATTGCAGAGAATGTGGGTATTTTCTTCTCAAGGAGACAGGGACCTAGTGATAAAGGACATGAAAAAACCTGAAGAACTTGATCCTTTTCTTTTTTCCATCACCCCAGATTTCACTGCTAAGTTCTTCTGACTTCACAATTCCCCAACTCTACCAGCAGAATGTGTGAGAATGCACCATCACCCACTGTCAAGGAAGGTATGATTAAGGAGCGCTTAAGCCAGTTGAGCATGTAGAAGTCCACGGGATCAGACAGAATGTATCTGATGGTGTTGAGGGAGCTTGCCAATGTCACTGTTAGGACCCTCTACATTACCTTTAAAAGGTCATGGCACCAGAGAGGTTCCCAAAGACTGGAAGAACATCGTTGCCCTTCAAGATGGGCAACAAGGATGATCTGGTGACCTAGAGGCTAGTCTGCTAAAGATGAAACTTATTCTTTACCATGCGGGTGCTCAGGAGTAGACCAGGTTCAACTGGGAGGCAATGGAGACTGGACAAATCCCTAAGCAACCTGCTTTAGCTGGGCTTGGTTTGGACATGATGCTCCAACCAGCAGACAAATAAAACCAGTGACTGTTCATAGGTACAAAGCACCACCTAAGGCAACTGCACCACCATCACAAACACATCCAAAATGAAGTAGCTTGGTCACTTTTCTTCTTTTCCCTCTCTGAGTAAGTCTGACACCCTCTCAAACTTTCCACACAAGTAAAATAATTGAAGTAACATCAAAAGCAAGTTCCAACAATAAATGGGGAAAAAAGAAACAAAAAAAAAGTAATTTTTTTCATCTCTAAGATTATAAATATAAATAATTCTTTACTTACATAAGATCATTATTGCTAGACTGGAGATATACTAAAAATTCAGAAAGGAAGAACAAAGTTTCATTGTTTTTGTAGGAAAGGTAAGTATAAGAGCAGTATCTTCCTATTTTTTGGATAAAATTAAAGGATAAAAGATTAGTTTAGGCTAGGAACAATTTCCGAACTGCCAATTTACTCAGAAAATGTGAAAAAGTATCTAAAGCTAACAAGACGTTTCAAGGAAGACTGACAGTTGAACAAGAATTCCAGAATACAATCTCTGTGGCAAATCAGTATGTGATGTTAATCATATAGGATCTCAAATTCTGAATACTGGAAGAGTTTTAGAAGATAAGCAAAACACAGCAGGCAACCTTACAGTATATTATGCATCTGATTTGCACACTTCGTTATGCACCATGGGATCCATCTTCATGTAAAATCTAAGCTTGTCAACCCAGAATACAGCAGCACTAAACAAACAGCAATCTATTTTTAGAAAGTGCTGAAAGGCAGTTACATACAGAATAAGATTAATAACCTAGCCTAACTACCTGGAAATTAGGCAACTGACACTTTGAAAAGGTTTCCACATTTGCTGCAATAATTGGGACATCAGGTTGAAATAAAGCATGTATCTACATACCAAAAGGAATTAGGAAAAAAATATCAAGAATTTGTACTATTTAGCACTTCTGGATTTATCCTGTAAACTTTCAAAGATTATGTCAGATAGATATTATCCCCTGTATAAAAACATACAGAATTAAAATCCAGAAAGGTTCCATGATCTCTCCAAGAACCTAACATGCAAATGCAGGACAGAAGACTCTTAGAATGGTTTGGGTTGCAAGGGAACTCAAAGATCATCTTGTTCCAACCCTGCTGCCATGGACAGGGACACCTTCCACTGGACCAGGCTGCTCAGAGTTCCATCCAGGCTGGCCTTGAACACTTCCATGAGATCTGTTTCTTCTATAACAAGTAACTCTAAAATGTAATTTAAGCTGAAAAAAGCAAGACATCTATTTGTATGTTATCAGCTGTTCAAAATTCACATGAAATGGACAGCAAAAAAAGCACACATAAAGAAAATGCTCAGCAACCTCAAATAAAAAAAAACTCAAAAATGTGGTCACATGAAAAAGGCACACTTCAAAAAAAATTTGAGTAGGGAAAGGACAACGAAAGAGTTAGTTAAACTCTAAGTGGTTAGAAAAAAATCTGTATTTGCCTTTCTGTAAAGGTTGAATACCTAGGTTTTTTTCCTATTCTTAGTGACACTGAGAAGCTTTCCTACTCATATGAGAGAGCAGTCAGCTGAACTGGATCTCTGGTATGGCTGAAGAGTACCAGACTAGCTCCACCAATACTTCCCCCCCCACCTCCAGGATTAGTTTTCAGCCAACTTGCCATGAAGTCGGTGGAGCGGCGCTGCTGACTCAGGCACAGCTGTGAGCACACTGTCTCTGGGAGGGGCACCACTGTCACTCTGAGCACCACACAGTGGGGCCTGAGCCTGTCCTAAATTGCTGGCACAATTCCTTGGACAGTCATACAGTATGGCCCCACACATGGGGCCTGCTAAGAGCTAGAAAGTGACCCTGCAAATTCACGTACAGCTAAAAATCAAGTACATTATGTCTGTTAAAAAAAAAAAAAACACCACAAAACCACAAAAAAAAACAGTGAAATGCAACACAAATACATGCAAGAGTCTCCTGCTCACACTGTACACTATATACTTCCACTTCCTTTGCAATTCGAGATCTTTACATCATGCAGTGAAGTATGATGTATGTAATGCAACTCCAGTACAGCATCAAAAGCACTGAAATCTTTCTAAAGGAAGTACCAAACTTCTCCAGACCTAACAATGAGTTTAAGGAACACTGACAACTTAAGCCGCAGTATGCTAAAATTCACTGACCAGCCTTTATTTTTTAAAAAGCTAAAAAATAACTTTAACATCCCTTGAAAAACAAATTTTCTCAGTAATTCCTCATAAAAGCAGTGAAGACGAAGAAGTGCTATCAATCAAATCATTTTTTATAAAGAATAGATGCCAACCTGCTAATTGCACCTAGTTATACAACTACTTTTCAAGAAATGGCACTCAAAACACAGCTGAAGCAAAACATCCACCTTCTTAAAGAGATGATCCTGCAACCAGAGATGAGCTTCAGCCACTTCCATCCAAACATGAAGCACCTTGATCTATCAGTTCTTTCTATCACAGGGCACAGTCTTTCTTCCACCTAATGAGCAGAGCCTTTTCTAACAGTCTTTGCTAGATGACAAAGAACTTCTTTACCAATTACAGATAATTTTTTGTGGTATTCATCAGGTAAAGCAGGTAAAGATTCAGCTACAATATCCTTGCCTTACAGCAGAACTATTAAATCTCAATTAAAGGTTTACTGCTCCACTGTGCCAGCTACATGCAATCATCATAACCTGCAGCAGAGCAGTCCTGAAGTTCACTTCTAGAAGTTTAGTCCCAATTGTAAAGGATTCTTAAGTTGTTTCTTTAGCAATAAGCCTTGGTAGAAATAAAGTTACAACGGACTCTAGTAAATGTTTCTGGAGGAAGTGAGCCTCAGAAATTACAAAGGCAATTGTAAATATGAAACCTAACATCTACTGCATAGTTCAAATTCTCATCTAATGGGCTCTTGAATAATCTTTCTGTTAGACTGGCATATTAAAATCTGTCATCAGCAGGATATTCATATTTTGCTAAATGAGCCATAAAAATTGGACATGCCAAACAAATACAACATTATATCCTAAGACATTAATAAAAATACATCAGTAGAATGAATTTGAGTACAAATGAAACAATCATATGGCACTGTATAAAAATATGCTCATGAAAATAAAAAATATTCTGCAGCTGTTTCTTACAGACATAAATTTCTAAAATTACACATTATTATTCATGTATTATAGTATTATGTTTTACCACACCAGCAGAATATTATCAGTATTTATCATTCCTAAAACATTGTTGTGGCAAGTCTTACAATAAAACCAACCACTCAACCAACAAAATCTCACAAACAAAAATACAGGGAGACTTTGTTCCAGCTTACATGGTTTGAAAACAAACAAACAAAAACTCAGGAAAGCTTCACAGAGTTTCTGAATCATCACTGTTCTTTATTTGTAATCACTCAAGATTCAGTCAAAGAAAAGATATCCCAAAGTCTTTCACTCCAAATTATTCTTTCATAGGAATTCTGGGGGCACATTCAGAAATGTTCCCTTGACTCATGCAACCCTTACAGCACCTGTCAGTTAACAAATAGTTTATAAACACCTGTTGACCATCTAGGGAAGAACAACTACAGCCAGATAATTTATTCCCTCCAGCCTTCACCATAAACTTGTTCTTCACAGAAGTTAATCTGTTATTTAAAATAATTGCACTTCCCTGGACAGAATAAAGCTGCTGTTAAACTTTGGAATAGATATTTTTTGTTTTAGTTACGTATCACACCTTCACCTGACTCAACAGATCACCAGGCAGAAATGAAGGAAGGGGGAATGTCCTACTCTTCTCACAGAGTCTGTATGCTCTCCCCAATCCAAGGCATTGTCCTGTCTCTACAGTTTACCCTTCAGTGAGCAAATTCAACAAAGGTTTGGCAAAGTGCCAGTCTGGCAAGACAGTACACAGCAAGTTCAATTTCTTTGGCAATCAAGTGGTAAGTCTCAAGGGTGAGGGAGAGCACAAGCAGCTTTGCTTCCAAAATGGAATTGCACCCACTACAGAACTGACATTCATAAGCAACTGACTTGATCAAAAGAAGACACCAATTTTTACTTCATCGCAGCTTAAGGTCAGCTTCACCTGAAAATATTAGGCATAATGGGCTGCTGAATACAGTGAGAGGAAGCTAAGAACACATGCTGTTTAAAAATTAAATGTGTAAGATAAACTGTCAACAGATTTAATTCTACTAAGTGAATTAGAATAGTAATATTTTTACTAATGTTTAATTTTCTTCACCTTAGGTAACTAAGCAAGTGCAGAGTATAAAACAGATTTTAACCTATATAAGAATGCCTCTACCTTAAAAAAAATCCTCCAGATTGGAACCAAATAGGTGCTAAGACATGCCAAGAGAAAAAAAAATTTCTCAATGTGCTCCCCTCACCCCCAATGCAAGTGCCTTTTAGAACAATCAAGTTAAAAGAACAATAACATTTGCCCTTTTTCCCTAAAAAAAACCCAAATTTGTTCACGGTATCTCGGCAGTCTCCCCCACCACAACAGCTCCACTTTAATTTATCTTGTTTTCTCAGTCTCCTGCAGCATCTTAAGCTTTCCTGCATGCTCTTCCACTCCTTTCTCTGCATCACACAGAGATGAAGGCGTACAATGCCCTGACTCCTGAGTGCTCCAGCTGCCCTGACCACTGACTGCCCAGGCAGTGTATGGTACTACTGAACCTTGCTGAGGCAACACTGGAACCTTCTCTTCAGGGGAACTAATTTTGAATTCTGTTTCATGGAAGCTGCCAAGTTTCATGAAATTTCTAGCAATTTACCGCTGAGTTCTTTACTCCTCTGTGAAACAAAAGAGTTTAAGTTTTGGGAAAACAGAAGTTACACTACTGTGTTTGTTACTCATAACAAAGCACTAGCCAGGGACCAGATTTTCTACTATGACACTGAACAGGTTGCCCAGGGAGGCTGTGGATGCCCCAACCCTGAAAGTATTCAAAGCCAGGTTGGATGGGGCTTTGAGCAGCCTGGTTTAGTGGAAGGTGTCTCTGCCTATGGCAGGGGGATCGGAACCAGATGATCCTATCAGTGGGAAGGGAGGAGGCAAAATTATGAGAGGTGACTCAAAAAAACCCCTATTTTTATAAAGCAGTATTTAAAAGTGACAGGTTCAGTGATCAGTCTCACATTATAGGACCTGCTACAATACAAAACACCTTGATACTCTTCAGTTATCTCAATTAAAAGACAAAGCTAAAACTCCATAAAAAGAGATGAAGTCTGATACTGCACCAAAATTCATTCAGTCTTCCATAAACAATAGTACAAGCCAAAGTTGTTGTTGAAACCATTACAACAAATAACCCATTTTGCTTTATTCTTGTACATAAAACAAGAAGCAAAAGACTAAAATATCTAAATAGGCTCATCAGAAAAGTATCTATCCAAGCATGACATTTGCAAACTGGTTTATGTTTGCTATCAAACCATATATTGATGTTACTACTTATGTTATTACTATTACTATTTTAGTTATATTTACACAAAGAAGAAGTATACCTGTGTAAGTTATACTTACACAAACAAGAGTATAAGGATCTCTTCTATCAACATTCTCATTTCATTTCTTTTCTTGCCACTAAAACCCAGTATGAAATCTGTACTTTTTCTGAGGAAAGACTAGTGCTTTACTACCAAACCCAAGTGACAGAAAATAAGGCATCCCAAACAACACCTGAAGTTTCTGCGTCCCACTTTGTGAAAAATTATTACAGCAGAAGTTATTTATGAAAAAATACCATATAATAATGGCTCCTAATGAAGACCAGAAAATTGCACTTTGGATGTTTTCCACTCCAAAAAGCTGAAGACAAGCCTGGACTCCTAGAATCCTATGTCTCAAAATTAAGAAGGTGATGATGTGGAAGAGGACTGGAGCACAGCCTATTACTTTAGAATGCATTGCTAAGCATATTACAACGTATGTTATAGAGCAGTAATTGATAAATTAAGTTTATTTTTAGTATCCTTCTACACGCTTTAAGAAGCATCCTGTCTTTCTTAATATTTCATGCCACCTATCACCCGAGTTCGTCCAGAATATATAAAAAATACAAAAAGTAAGAAGGTATTTTCAATTTGACTTTTCTGAGAAATGGTTCTCAACAAGTGGGTTTCACTCATAGAAAATAACCTGTTATTGAAGTCCACAAGAAGATTCCTTACTCTTAAGACCACTGGAAGGGACAGCTGAATAGTCTTTAGGTCTAAGAAGACACATGTACAGTGCTGCAAAGAAATTCTGAATGGATCAGAGGACTGGGAGACATAAACAAGCCAGGGAAGAATTACAAATTTACCACTTTCAGATAGAAAATTAGTCTCAAGAAAAAAACAGAAAAAAGGAACAGGACATGTCTGGACATTGATGGGACCGATGCAAACCAGAGAAGAATTCAACAGGACAAAGCAGGAGTTTAGATACAGAGAAGAAGGTCCAGGATACCTGAAACTACTCTTCCCCTCATTTTCAAGCTCATCGTTATCTCCACAGATCATAAACAAAGCACCAGAGACTGCTTCAAAGACAATTACAACAATTAATAATTAAATGGCACTGTTAAGAAAAAAAAAAAGAGTTGTGGCAGACTGAAAATTCAAGTGTTCCACATAATATAAAACTCTTCTCTACCCTCCTAATTTGTATTGCTCCAGCCAGATTTTTCAACCTGATTAAATACAGAAACAAAAAAAAGCAGACGAAAGGCTGATCACCACTTCAAATGGCAACTCTGTGACTCTACACTAATACACAAAAGCAGTGTATTTCTGTACCATCCCAGAATCTCAGCCACCTCTAAGAAAATACGCCAGTCTACAACCTTTGCTTTGGTGAAGACAAATCTTTACATGTGAGCTGAAAGAAGAACAAAGCAATACTCTGGAGTCCTCTGGCAGACAACTGTGAAGTTTATTCTGCTGCTGCTATTGGGTAGTCGCATAGTTTTCTCTATTGTTATTAGGAAACCTGTAGCCAAGAAAATGGAATGAAAATTGAGCAAATTCCTGTCACGGTGTTGCTGAAATCTCTCGGCAGCTCTGAAGGTAAGGACTGGCAACATTCCTTAGAAAGGAGATCCTCGAAAAGCAAATTCAATACTGGTTCTCGGTGTCACTACTGTAACCACCAGAAGACTGAAATAAGAAAACAGGAACGAATAATACATTTCTCCTTTCTTTTGGAAAATACTTTAAAGTTTACCTATTATCTATGCCATAGAGAAACTTTAAATTTCATGCTGGAGAAGCAAAATTACGATTTCCTCGCAAGTCAATAATAGTGAAAGAGGCAGAAAACAGGAGTTCTCATAATTTTTCTCCATGGGTAATGATCAACAGTACTCTCTCTCCCTTCCCACATGTTTAACATGCCTCCTCTAAATCCTAGGGGATTTGCCTATCATGCTCTATGTTTTAGGTGTGATTATCAATTAAAGAACACAGGAATTGCTGCAGATGGAAATATCAAATCACTAAACTTGTATTCCTCCATATCAGGAAAAAATTCCCATGTAACAGGACTACTTTGTTAGTGTGATTTTCTGCATATTTGGCCCATAACTTTGAAGTACAAAAGTAAATTCAGCACAGTCTTACTAATTCCACTTGCAAACTACATTAAATAACAAAAACAAGGTACTTTCCACACTTATAAATTCTAACAGTCCTCACACTTCAAGAAGAGTAATCATGCATGTCCTGTATATCAATGTATATGAGATATGTATCAACTATTAGCAGTGCTCCAGAATGATAATGAACACAGCTTCATAAGGAGTCCAATATTATAGTCCTGGGGTCTTTTTCACATTTTTCACATTTCATATTCACTGTTAAACAGTGCATACAATACAGCATAAAAAATGACGACACATTAGATACGCAGAACTGGACAAAAAACATGCACTAGTATGAATCACTGTGCTCAGGAACAGCATTACCAGAAAGGCAACAGATAAATCATTCAAGGAACAACCTTCCAGAAAGAACATTTTGTTTTCACTGGAGAATAAAATAATAAAAATATTAAAGGAAGCACTTTCACAGTAGAATGATTGACATATTTCTTCATAGTAACATCTGTTACACTAAATGAGTGAAAAGCACTATCTTACTGGACATGTGGAATCAAAGTCAAAATTCTGAACAACTATCATACTGAAAAGCAATTTATTTAATTTAACTGTATGTTTGGCCTGACTGATAGCCAACATAAGCATGGCAGCACTAGAAATGTCTATGTACATGTACGTATACACACCTGCACATATACACACATATAAAGGTACGTATTTAGCCTGCACAGTTTCCATTAGACTGAGTTCAACTGGTGATAGATCTAACATCCATCTGGCCTATTCTTCATCTGTTTCACACACTTAAGGCAAGGATGGACAGAGAAGTCCTCCCCCTCCTCTTTGCCAGCCTTTAAGAAAACACTTCCAAAAACATCAAGTAAATACTTTTTGGTTATTGCTTACACAGACTTCAAGAGAGTTGATGAAGTATACACATTCAGACTAGTCATGGATACAACTTTAGGCTCATGTATTAATCATCATCCTGCAATAAAAGTTGCTGTATTTCCAACTCTATACACTTTCATCCCTGTTTTTGTCCCCGTTATACTTGTTCCACAAGTCTGGCACTCTCATGCTTGTCTAGCTTTTGGATAACGGTGGTTCTAATATCATTAGGTTGATCCAATATGCTGGTGTATATTTCAAGATTGCAGATTGCAAAAAAACTCATGCGTGTGTATATATATATAGCTAGAGATATAGGTATCTATTTATAGATGCTCTATGCCTTTACTATTTGCTATAAAGTAAACATCCCTAATAAGTACCTCTCCAATAACATCTGAAAGCCTTTTCCCTTTGCTTCAAACCAGTACAAAGTTTACCATCTCTTACTAGATCTGCTCCAGTATTATCACCCCATTTGCACTTAGACCACCCTCAGGAATTTTCTGTCACCACCATCCACATTAGATTTTCTTCACACATGGGTGCACACTCTTAGGGTTTCTATCACATCATCAGTCCTGAAATGAACACGTCAAAATGAACAACACGCCCCCAAATAATGGGGAAACACAAAACCAGCTGATTAACTCAGTTTACCCATCATGGAACACTGAAGCTTCAAATGGAGATGCTATCCAATTAGCCCTGCTGTTGGAAAGAGAACTCATAAGCAAAAAAAAATGTGTGTGTTGCATATGAAATCAGTCTTTTCTTGACTACTTGCTGGTTGGACTAGTGGCCAAGGTGCACTTAGACAGTGACTAGTCATCACCTTGACACTTTCAGCTGCCTGCACAAACTTCACTCTATTTTGTGCAAAGTTCAGGAAAAAAAAGAGCGACAGCATTTCACCACCAAACCCTTTACAGGTATAAGGGACAGAACATGACAGCTATTATTAACCAGAAAGAGTTTCTGAACATCAGAACAACAAGCAGTATTTTAAAACAACAAGCACTATTTTGTTCACACAATATATCTATTCCAGAACATGTAGTAATGAAAAACCAAAACCCAACATCCTGCAGCAAGAGGAAACCTGCAAGAGGCATGTTCTGTGTAATACAGGTACTGCAAAATCTCCAATGCTAAACTTATTCCTCTACTTGAAAAACTCTACTTCTGAGTAGTTCATTTCTGTAACATATATTTTTCTTTGTTATCATCATGGTAATATGGCAGAATTTAGCAGACTATTGGCCTATACCATCAGGAGATGTGATTACAGAATTTTGCAAGACTACAACAGCAGATTTTTGGATGTATCAGTGAAACTGTAAAAGCTCGTAAGTTAAAAATACTCGAATTTCAGGAGACTTTTTGCATTATAATTAAGGGCTTTACAGTGACAAAAAAAACCCTCAAAACAGAAATAACAATCCACAATAACATCACTAATTTTGTACGTATAACAGAAAAAAAAATAGGGCTTTACAAACGCTAAAGGTTTCTTTCAAGTGCAGATAATAAGGTTCATCATCACCTTCGCATCGCAAATGTAAGCACGACCCCCTCCCAAAATTAACCTCAGTCGCAAACCTTTAAAGAAGCCTTTCAGAAGCAGACTCATTTTATGGTGGGGCGAAAGAGTGCGGGCTAGGCCGGGGCCTGGGAGCGGACCGGAGTCAGGGAAATGCAGCCCTGGCCTCCCCCCCGAGCCCAGCGCTAACCCTGCCCGGCGCCCCCCGAGCCCACCGCCCTCCGAGCCACCCCTGATTCCTCCCCGCTGCACCGAGCCGGGCTGCTCCCGGCGCTGCCCCTACAAAGAGAACACGCACCGCACTCCCAACGCCTCGCAACAGTAAAAGAAAGAAAGAAAGAAAAAAGAGAAGAACCAAATCGCCCTCATTAAGCCCTCCCTCGATAGCAGGTCTCTTTACACCAGACCTAACCACGGCACCCACCCTTCCCCCACCACGAAGCCACCTCTCATTGTAGTCGCCCCCAGAGGGGACCCATTACCCCCTCCGTATGCACACACACGCCCGCCTCCCCCATTCCCCAGTCTGTGCCATGCCCCTTTGCTGGTCGCCAGAAGGGAAGCGCAGCCCGCGGGCCACATTCCCCCCGTCACAGCCCTGCACGCACCTTCAAGAAAGGAGCTGTCTCTGCAGCCACCGCCGCCGCCACCGGCCATCTTCCCGCTGCCGCGCCGCGCTCCCTCACTCCATCGCCCAGCGCGGCGGCGGGGCCCGGCCCTTCCCCCGGCCTGCCCGCCCCCACTGCGGAAGGCTGGCTGACCCGCAGCGGCGGCAATGCCGCCGAGGCCCGGCCCTCTCCCGCTCCCTGGGCCGCGCTGCCTTCCGGCCCCCGCGCAGGAGGAAGCGGCGGCGGCGGTAGCGCGCCCGCTCCTCCCTCAGCGCCCGCCGCCGGCACTCCCCGGGCGGCTGCAGCCGGGCCCGGCACAGCGGCTGCCGATGGCGCCCGGCGGGGCCGATGGGCCTGGCCGGGACTCCGCCGCAAGCGCCTCCGAGAACGCGGGGAGGACGAGGGGACGGTGCGCGCAGCGCTGCCGCCCCTCTCCTCCATGAACGGCGCTTCCCTGGCCGGCCCCGCGGCTCTCCCGGCCCCCGGACGGTAAAATGGCCGCAGCAGCGCTGCGCCCGGCAGTACCTCGGGCTCTCCCGCTCCCTCCTCGACCAGCCTGGAGGCAGCAGCTTTCGGGAGGCGAGGAGGTGGATCGGATAAAATGAATGGAGTTTGAGGAGTGCAGGAGTCCATTGCGCAGCGCTGGGGCCCGCTGGCCTCTCACCTCGCTCCCGCTCCGGCAAAAGGTCTGGCCAGGCTTCAAAGATGCCTTCCTATCAATCATAAAAATCTTCTGAGGCCTGATCAGGGCATATTTAAATCCAAAACCTGGATTTTGCAAGATGTGCTAAAGTGAAATTGCAAGTCATGGCGCCACGTACGTTTGATTTGTAAAAATCCTTTTTTAGCATGTAAGGTTTTATATTTTTAAAAGCTGTCCCATGAAGCCTAAGCAGCAAAACCATGCATACTTTAAAAACTCCAAGGTAAATTATGGCAGTCTAGAGTTATGGAAAACCAGATGCTCCTTTCTGAGACAGGTTCTTTCATCTGGGATTCCAGTGACTGTAGAATTAGGAAACAAAACCAGAAATGAGAATAAAAGGAATTTTAGAATCTAATTTTCAAAAAATAACAAAACTCAGAAAAGTGTTGTCTAGACAGAAGGTTTGCTGTGGAGGTTACAGCATTAATCCACACAAACAAATTCCTGTTGACAGTTGAGACCAGAGTGACTTAAGTCTACCCAATTCTGCAAAACTTTTAAAAAACTGAGGATTGTGAGTTATGATTATGAATTGTTTGTATAAATGTTTGATACACAGTAGTGGGGCTTTGTTGATTAAAGCATCAGATACAGCTTCAGAGTCTTATTTTTAATGAACTGAGGCACAGAATAGATTAAAATACCTTTAAAAGTAGAAAGGACAAGAGAATGTTATCAATATTCTAGATATGTCGTTGATTTTAGGCTTTTTGATTGATAACCCTTTTATGTAAAAGAGCTGCCCCAAAATTACATCTTATTGTACTGCTCTTTTTCCTTTATTTCAAAGCTCTTTAGGGTTGCAGAAGGATAACATGTAGTCAAAACTCGTATTCATTTATTTTTCATTAAGTTTTTTATACTATTATTTTTCTCTGCCTTAGAGTGGTTTGTTTTTCCATGTGAGAAGTATTTGTGAGGGAATGCAATATTGAGAGCACTCAAGACTTGGAAAATCTTTTCAGCATCCTTTTAGCTTTGCTTGGAACCAGAGGATTTTCATCATGTATGAGAATTGACTGAGTGATCAATGAGAAAGAGAGAACTAGTATTCCCCTTCCTGCTGGGGGAAATAATACAGAATTATATATAGAAACTGAGTTTTCTTCCTGTTGTGAAGCAACAATTTAATTGCCTTCACAGAAGAAGAGCCCAGGGATGAAATGCATGAGATCGTTATCCTGTCCTTGGAGGTGTTTGAAGACGGGTTGGGTGGGGTACTGAACAACTTGACCTAGTGGATGGTGTCCCTGCCCATGGCAGGAGGGTTGGAACTGGATGATCTTCAAGGTCCCCTTCCAACCTAGACCATTCTACGATATCTTCCTGGCCTTTAGCAGCCTGTGGAAGTTGACACATCCCACTGTGGGTAGTTGACAGTTGGAGGCCACAGTCCAAGGTCCTGCATTTACAAACGCTTGCACGTGCCCAGCTCCCTTCACATAGCACCATGTAGAGTGGGAAGCTGATTACTTTATTAGGCAATGATGAAGAATTTATGTTTCACCGTAGAAATCTCTTTTTTCCCTCTCTTCCCACAATGAAAAAGTTGTTATTAATGAATGTGGCTTAGAATGATTCAGTGCTGCAACTATTGAAAAATATGTCTTTTTTTTCTTTGTCTTTCCGATTCTTTCAAGTGACTCCTTGTTTCCTCTATGTTTTTTTAAGGTTAGCCAACAAAATGGGGGTGGCTGCTCCCCAGAAACGGTAGTTCCTAACATAATGAATAAAATTGAATTGGGATTGCAGTTTTGCAGCTTCTGTTGTGTTACTGTACATTACCTAATTTTCTTTACGGGTACATAAATTGCATATAGATGTTTAAGGGAATTTATAAGCACCTTCAATTTTTTTTTTTTAATTATTTACAACCATGAACCCATTTCATAGACTATAAATCAATGTTTTTTAACAGTCCCACCTTTCAGAAATTAGTGGTTATGGACTGAATAATTTTCACTTGTTTTCCACTGTTGTTCTTCGTTTTAATTTCCTTGAATGCATTGATGATGCACCTTCTGTGTTCTTGTTTTTTTAAAAAATAACCATTTTCTTGGTGTCCTCATGGCATGATGCCTGGGGGTTTTTTTCCCCTCTCTATTTTTAAAGCAAAATCAGTTTTATTCATTGTCTTGCAATGTATTTTTGTTTCTATTAAAGCTAGTGTTTTCATTTTAAGAGATTCCTACCACGTATTATTCCAGGATAGCTGACATACAATAGTTAACTCTTCAGGAATGTTCCCAAAGGGAAGAGTGCCATTCATCTATGTGCTAGGACTTCTAATGATTAGGATGTAGAAACGGTTTTAAATTTTGTTATCAAAGGGTGTCAAGTAGGTACTAAATGACTTAGGACTGCTAAAGATCATTGAAACTTTGTCTAAAATGTTTTCTGAATTCCTTCCTTGAAGGAGACCTGTTAATAAACAAATACCTGTTAGATTTTCTGCTACTGTTATAAGCATTTTGAAATTTAAAATCTCATTATTCATTGCACTGGCTGTTTATCCATTTCATTTGGTCATTACTTCATTAGACCCGTTCAAAAAGAAACTGTTTTGCTTTAAATCTCCAAGTTCTCTTGGTGGACAGTGAGATTAAACAACTGTGTTGGGCTAAAAAACATAATGGTTCATTAAGCATCAAAGTGAGATATATATGTATAAAAGAGTGGTTGAGGGATATGCCAACACTGTTTGGCACAACACAGCAATAGATACTACTTTTGGAAATAAAAATTCCTTTTTGCAAGGTTGGGCTACATTTGGAAGGCTGTTTTTCCTAGGAGAAAAGACCTACAGAATTTGTTGCACAGTCCAGAAGCACTACATCAGTTACCTCACCTAAATGGAAGAAAAATTGTGACTGTGAAAAAAAAAATTAAACTTTTTAAATGAGAATAATTTCAAACGTATGTGTGGAATCGTACTATAGAAGAAATGGCCAGTTATAAATCAAATATAAAATATTCCATCTGAAAAATTTGGATAATCTTATATATTTTGATTATTTCTTAGTAATGTATATTGGGTAAATGTACATTAAATCTCTGAGGCAAATGTTGGCTACTGTTGGTAGTTTTATAAGTGTTAAAAGGGGAGCATGTAAAAGGCCCAAGACAACACATCAGATCTGAGATGTGTCGAATATACTTTCCAGTGTATATTCAAAATGTTTATATAGAAGGTATAGAAAGCACATTTTCATTCGTTTTATAAAATTTTTTTAAGTTTCTGAAGCAACTCTGTTGTTAATCTGAAATAAACTTTTACTTGTTTTCAGTGTCCTTGTGGTGGTGATATAAGGGAAATATGTTTTTGCATACAGACTGATGAAATACATTTATTGATTGTGTTCCAAGATTTGAGATTAGGCAACAGGGTAAATTTTTTCTTTGTCTTTCAGTGTAACTCTTTCATCATTTTACTGATAAGAACAGAAGTTCTAACTGATTTAAAGGAGAAAATACAGAAGATGTTTCATTTGTCAACATAAATAGTATACCATAACCACAAAAGTCTTTGATCTGTTAACAAAAAGAATATAAGAAATGCATCTAAAAGCACAAAATGTTAAAATCAAAGAGTGTGTAATCAGGAAAATAAAATAATAGAAATTTTTACAGCAATAAAAGTTAAAGCATAGCAAGAATTCAGACTGTTGCTTAAGGCATGTCGGGCATCCAAAACCATCCAGCATACAAAACATACTATGCATTTATGCATAGGGTCAAATCCTGCCTCTAATCTCTTGCTTTTCAAATCAATGGGAAATATGCCTTATGTCAACTTCCAAAGTATGTTTAAACACATTTAATAGATACTGAAACTTCTTTTATATGTAGTTGCACAGAAGTCACTCTCATGATCACATGTGGAAAGAAATATGGGTTCTTAATTGCCACCCAACAGAAATTGCAGATGGTCTTTTTTTATAGTGGTCTCACCTATCAGAAATGGAAGTTCTTTTGTAACTGAAATCCTTAGATATCCTTTGTCAATAATCATTAGCCTTAAGAACTTTATATTAATAGAGATGGCTAATTTAAAAAATGCTTGTAATAAACAGAAAATATCTAATTGAAATTGTTTCAGCAGGCTCACGCCTCTTAGAGGAGGATTACCTTTTCTCTGCCTGTTTCATTAGATGCCAATTTGTCTAAATCTTCAAGAATACTTACTTTTCAGAGCAATGTTAAGACGATCTTTTAGCAGATGTTGTTACATGTTTCAAATGGGAAACTTATGAATCATGTTTCTAAAAATAAACTACATCAAGGGTTCATAAAACAGCAAGTATTAACCTGTACACATACAAGCAAAAATACATTCCAAAGCAAAGAAAAAGGTCAGGTTTGTGTACCTGTGAACATGACCCATGAGGTTGTATCAATCATAATGAAAGCAGAAAGAAAAAAATCGCGACATCCTCCCTATACTCGTTTTGCGTGACCTGCTCCCCTACTGCTCATGCTACTGGCTAAGACATTGAGTTTGTTTCTTACAAGTTCCCCTTCTAACCAGAACTTCTGAAACCTCTTCTTTAATGTACAAAACAGATCTGAGATCTTGACCATGAAGATGGGTATGCTCCTGTCAGTATATTATAGTGGTTAAGTACAGTGGTGTACTCTGTCTCACCTGTGAAGTGGAGACAGTTAAAGCATATGTAGCAATGACCATACTGCAAATAATAGAATCTTCACAGTACAGGATTTGAAAGATGTAAAGGGATAATTTTGTTCTACATAGAACTTAAAACGCCACTGGCATATGCCCTTAAAATCTCAGTTTCAGTCTCCACAGCTAGAATATTAGAAAGGTGTGGGGGGAGGGAGGAGGGGATGTCCATATTAACCTCAACAATCTTTTCTAGAAATAGGTTACTTCTACCTCAGTTAGAATTCACTGTGCTCTTTTGAGTAACCTTGCTACAATGGGAGATGGCCGTTGTCTGTGCCAGCCTTTTCTCTTCTACAGTTTCTTCAGTCTAACTTGTCTGTATTTAAAGGTGGAGCATTCAAAACAGGATGCAGTACTAATGTGGGGCTCTCTAAAGCTAAATGAGTGGAATGACTGTCTTCTGCTTCTAACATACTGCAATTCCCCTTAATATATCCTAAAATATTTTTCAACCAAACTGCAGATCATGGTCAATCTGTGATCCAATATAAATCATCAGTCCATTTTTGTAGTGTTGTTCCCTAGTCAAATACATCTCAATTTGTATTACTTCATTTGATTTCTCCATTTCAAGTGTGTAATTTTCTACTTGTGTTCACTGCACATCATCTTGCTGGTTTAGGTAATTTCTTTTAATTCCAATCCTGTCCTTAAGCTAACCACTTGTTACGTGTTTTCAGCTTTGTGGTCTGGTACTGAAAATAATAGAATTATAGCTGGAATAAACCTGTATAGGATCAAGTGCCTCTCTCAGACTGTCAGGGAAACACACTGAGAGTGCATTTTTCCAGCCTATTTCTGGGTTCAGCTTTAAGAAGTCAGACATGACAGTGGCTAATGTTTTACTAGAGTCAGAATCACCTGCATTCCCTCCCTGTTGGTCCTGCATGCCAGCTATTCCAGTGAAGATGAACAAAACTGTAGTGTGACATCAGAGCTTTCCAGAGATTCTCAGGAGACTGGAATTCAAGTCCCAGAGATGCATGAAGTAACCTTCTTATCTGTGTAGAAGTCCAAAATGCTTTGATCTTCTCGGTCTTTTTCCACTTTTCTTGAAGAAGAGAATGGCATTCTGGGACATTATTTCCCTCAGTTTGAAGGATGTGGATGTCCACTGCTAGTTTTGACAGCATCACAGAACCAATTACGTTGGAAAAGGGATCACTGAGACTCAGATCACTGAGTCCAACCTACGACGGAATACCACTGTCAACTAGACCATGGCACTGAGTGCCACATTCACGTCATTTGCATTCTTTAATGAAGGTGTGTGCTAATGGCACCAGTCCATGTGAAATAGTTACACTTGCAGTAATTGTCAAATGGCAGAATGTGTGCTTGGAGGGCTCAAGGCAAGATGAAGTTTTCTCCAGAATTGTACAGATAATCAAACTAGCTCCTGTATAATCCATATGAAATAAGAGGTAAGAAATATTGATGGAGTAGAGCCTTGGCCCTGATGGAGTCTGTAGAGAACCTTGATTGATGTAAGCAAAATGAGCCTTGAGACAGAGGACGTTAAAGAAATTAGTTACCTCATGTGCCTGAAGTTATACTGTATAAGGATAACATAGTGGGAGGAGATGTTCTAACCCACAGTGATTTGTGAGTTCTGTGGTCTTTGATAATGAGCTGTAGCAGTTTGTAAAGTAGCCTATCACAAACATTCTTTTTTACTTTAAAGATTTTCCAAGTCTTTATGCTCTTTGATAAATGACAATGTCAGTCATTATGCATCTGCCTTTTATTCATCCCAGGCATATATAATCCTTATCATTAGCTGCATGTATAAAAACAAGATGAATCTGGTTGTCATTAGTGTATTATTCCTAATGGGTACCATTAGTTCATGTTATTCTTTAAGTATTCACATGTAGCTGTTAAAAGTAGGAGGCGAAGAGGCAAAGAGATAGTTGGGATCAGGGAATAGCTGCTACCACTCTGACTCCTGTCAGAAATCAGTGGAGCCCCTATAGTAACACACTCATTCAGATTAAAACATCAATAGTATTGCTGTTGATTTTGTCAAAAGCTAAGGAGACCTTGAATACTATGAACATAACCGTTACGTGACTAGCCTGCAGATTTTTCAGGAGTGGATTAGACTGGGTTTGTGTTACAATCCTTTTTATGCTAAACATTCTGGAGAATCTCTTTGGTAGTTATTTGTCTTTTCTAGGAGCGTGAGGTCCACATCACTGTACCAGCATACTGTGAACATATGTAAGCATATTACTCAGAGGAAAGTGTTTAGTGCTCAGAAGAAAGATAATGTTCCTTTTAATTTTATGAAGACATTAATATCTATTTAATTTTGAGAAAACACTGTAACTTGTGATTAAATTTGCTTAATATATCAAACTCTGTACTTTTGTATAAAAGGTACATAGATCAAAAGCACTGTTTTCTTTATTTTTAAACAAAATAAAGACAGGAAAACTAAACAGTTTCTATCAGTTTGAAGATATATGTACTTTGACTGAGAATCTATGGTTGCTAAAACAGTGTGAAATTTTAGCAGACTGTATAAATTATGGTTATGATATGAGGACATTTTAAAGTGGAGCTGACCTGTTATGTCTGTCGTGTTTTCTGCCTGGTAGTACAGAAGCTAAATGTATTGACTTTCAGCACAAAAAAGTTTTAAAGTTCTGTATCAGTTTTCATCATAAAAATTCCAGACTCTGTGCCACCCATAAAGATGAATAAGGATTGTAAAGACTGTAGTCATTCTATGGGAAATTCAGCAAATTAAATATAATCTTCTTAGGAATAGATAATATAATTTAAAGAAAAGAAAATATCTTATTCATTACCAGCAATAAGTTTTGCAAGAGGAAAATCATCACTGAAATCATCATCATGGCACTTGAAATGTCCTGGGAAGAAATTCAGTGTTGTAGAACGTTTCTTACTACACGAAACTTTGTTGCTTTCATACAAAAAAAGTTTTTAAGATGCCTTAGAACAATATATATGCTATCCATTCACATTTGTAGGATCTGATTGACAATATTTGCATCATTTGGGTGTGTTTTGAGTTCTATTACTGTCCTCATTGGTATATTTTATAGCAACTCATCAGCTACCATCTTCTCCTCAAAAGACAGACTCAACATTGTTTTCCAAATCTCTTTATTTACTTTTCACTTCTCCTTGTGGCTCCTGCACTAAATGCAATCCTTCAACTTCTGTCATTGCTCAAGTTCTTGCCTTTCCTCAGTCTTCCCTAAAATCATTTCTCTGGCTCTTTGATTTAGTTTCTGTTTTGAGCTTCTTTCCTCCTACTCTCCACACCAAAATCCTTCCCATGCTTCCAGCAGAGAGTTCTCCACCCTTTTTCTTCCACAATTGCCACCTTATTCCTGCCTTTTGTTGTGGTTCCCTCCCACTGCTGCTTCTGCTATATTAGTTTTTTAGGATCTATGATCCATATTCAGTAATGGAGGATAGTGTTAGCTCAAATTTAGCTAGATGAATAAAAAGAAAATCTTGCCCCTATTTCTTGAGTATCTTTTCTTCAATGCCATAACTCAGTTTGGTAATAAAACACTTTCTTCTCCTCTTTTATTACCTAAAATGTCATTTTGTTTTAAAAGTGTTGCATACATATATGTAAGACTGAAACAGCATGCAAAACAAATTTCATGCTCAGTGCAAAGAACCTCAACAAAAACATAATTAATGCAACACAATGTTTGAGATTTTAAGCCAACAAAAGCCAGACCATTTAGAGCTAAGGTTCCCATAGCAACCTGACTCTGTCTCCTCCTGTGTCTGTGTGATAGGGCCTTTTTTTACATGACCACATATTGCTAGAGAATGTGCTGTATTATTCCATAAATAGAACATCAGTTTAATAGGTGAGTTAAGTACACAAGGACTTACCAAATTTTATATGTCTCCAAAGGAAGTTATATCACTGTGCCTTGTAGAAGTAGTGTACATATATAAATACTAGAATAAATTTTTGCATAAGTTTCAGCATGATGTTACAACATCATTAACATAATTCCTGCCTGCAAATGAATTTTTGGCATGTTTTTAGTTTCCCAGTTATCTGTTTCCATAAATAATTATGGGAGGAAAATTGTTGGTAATTCTTAAAAAATAATACAAGGAGACTCTTTGATTTTAAGTAATTATATTCCAGAGTAGGCAGCCACATAAAAGCATATGACAATTCAAAAGGGACAGACTTCAGTGCCTGAAATCATTCCATTTAACTGTAAGCACTTAAAAAAGGGGGCCAAAGTTATATATACACCTTGAAATTCTCTACAATTTAGGAAGTTAGAAGAGCATCTCCAAAGGATAATTCAGTGCTCCTGAGGAAGTGATTTGCCTTCTGCCTGTCTTACTCTACTGACTATACAGCTGGCCTGGAGAAACCAGTCAAGATTTCTTCCTGACCCAATTTATTCCTTCAAGTAGGATAAATCCAAGCTATATTGTCCAAGAAAAAGAAATGAGATTTTCAGATATTTCAGAGTAACTAATATGTCTTAGAGGTTAAATCCAGGAGTCTCCCCAGACCAGAGCAATATCAATGTCTAAATCAGTGACTTCAGATTCTTGACAATACAGATAAGGTCTACATTAGATAGGACAACAAAGGCCACCTCTTTTGAGTAGATACAAAATAGTACTGTGATTATTCTGGGCTTACATTGACTGCAGAAAGACAAATTATACTTTCTTTGACCTAATATTAAAGTGATACAGACAATAATACCTGATTTATATATAAAAACTGTTGGAAGAACATAACTTCATTTCTATGTGTGTATTTGAACCAAGAGAAACCAGATTCTTTATATTTTTCAGCTGTGACGTTTTTATACAGGACTGTCTCAAAGAATGTAGAAATGTATTTTTACAGTCATTGGATAAGGTACCTCAGCACTCAGCTCATGAGTTTTGATTTCTGCTTCTGGATGTTGAGTAAGGTGCTGCAGCTCAAAGGTAATCAAATCCTAAGTTTTTGTTGGATTAGGATCAAGGTGAAAAAGCTGAGATCTTTGGTAATTTATCTGTACCCTTGAAAGGTATGTTTGGAATTGGAAGTGTTTTATGTGACATTGATACAAAACTCTGGCAAACCAGATGGCAGTCAGTTAATTTGGAGAGGATTTTAAAACAACAATAATAAGATGAAGAAAAACAGATAGCATTGAGAGAAATACTCCTGACACAAAAGAGAGAAATGTCATCCATTTCCTCATCTGGGCTGCAAAATGCATTTTTCCATATTCAATTTCTTTTTAAAAAAAGACAGGGAAGACTTAAATGCTCTGGTAGTGTTAGAAGCTAAACAGGTGGATACCACTGGCATTCAACCATTGTTAGTTCTGAAGAAATCTGACACTCAGCATTTAGATGACTGGCAAATCCCTGAAGTATCTGCTTTCCTGTAATAATATATACACAACAATAAGACAGTGTGTCCCAATAAAGGTGAGTAGCAGTCTGAAATATTGAACAGTTCCCCAGGGAACTGTAATAATGAGGAACTATTAAAGTTATATCCTCTTTCTTACAGGAATGTTACAAGGCAGTAATCGTATTGTGCTATGCTGGATTAAACTTTGTCGGAACTAGCACATTTAATAGTAAAACCTTCATTTAATGTAGTAGTGAGAGAAAGTCAAGATTTTTTTTTTCACCCAAAGCAAAAAGCAAATGCATGAAATCCTAGGGATCTGAATGCTCGGAATGAGAAGCTTTCCTCTAGATACAGTTTGGTAAGGCAAAGTGGGGAAATAGCACAGATGAAAACTCATAAGCAATAAACAGAAACATAATGGGTAAAAAGGCTTGAGAGTTTGAAGAGTACAAGTGTGTGCCTCTGTTAGAAGTCAAGATTTATATGTCAAAGGGCAGGATGAAATGGTTTCTGCTGCTATGAAGAGAGGAACTCTTAAATTATCTAAATCCTTTTATACCCAGAAAAGTAGAGCCTTGCAAATTCTCATAGATAAATGCAGTAGCGACAGGTGTATTTGATCTCCTAACCAGTTTGTCATCCTGGTTGAAACAGTTCAGAACATTCCAGATAGTGTTAACCTGCATGACAAAGTTCACAGAAAACAGCATATTATTTCCTCTTCTAAGACAAGAATTAACTACAGCACCCGACCATCCACCTTGGCAGACGTGTGAGGAATGCCATACATGTGGCCTGGCTGTATCCTGGGACAAGAACCCCAGTAGCCCTGAGGGTCCATAGGCAAAAGTGTTGTTTTCTTATAGGGTTTCAGGTTGATTATATTTTTTAAATTTCTTCATACGTGGTAACTGACAGGCTTGTAGCAACTGCCTGGAGGAAGTGGATTTTGAAACAGGAGAGGAAAACCTCTTCCTTGTATTGCCTTTTCTGGTGAGGAAGGGAAACCTTTGATGGGTGGCAAGGAAAAAAAACCAAACCAAACAAAACAACAAACAAATAAACAGTACCAAAAAAATCCCCAAGACGTATCTGGCCCAGAAACAAAAGTCACCTGTTGGGGGAGCCTTCTGGTGGGGTTTCCTGAGGCAGCTCCAGACCCCACACCCCCCAGCCTCCACCTCAGTGCCCCATACCCAGACTGAGGCAGCCCTGCCTTCTCCCCTCATTGTAAATGCTGGTAGCGGGGCTGACCCTCAAACAAGGGCTCTGGCATAGATCTCTGCTCTGGCTGTGCCTTATTGATGGAAAAAGGGGAGGAAGGATCTTTGGCCAAGTGTGAAAATGTATTCACAACTGTCTAATGAAACCTGGGGGTACAGCTGTGGTTAAATATAGACACTGTGTTAGTGGTTGCCATGTTACTCTAGGAGAGCAGTTTGCAAATCTAGTGAACATAAGCATTATTTTCAACTGGAAAACTCACAAGCATTTATTTTTTGTTTCTTATGCAGCTGGTCAAACCATTGTTATTTTGCTCAAGCTATTTGCTGTGAACTTCATAATCAACATTTCCCAGCATTATTCAGCGTGTAGGGTATTTGTAAGTATATTGCCTGTAGCACTTAGATTACTATAAGTAAATATATTAGTCTCGCAACACTTAGATTGAGATATAAATAAGATACTAGCATTGTAAACAACAAAGGCAGTATTTCAGTTTCTTATAAACAGTAGTGACCCGTAACAAAAACTGCACCAAAGAGTATGTTGAATTACCCATAATTTAAATGTACCTGTAAGAATAGGCTACCACCAAGGGTAATTGCAAAGAGATAAAGTTAGCCTTATCATCACTATTTGCCTTTCTTGGGTCATGAAGATGTTCTTGATGTTTTTAGACTCCACATGTATCATCTGCAGGACATTTGCAAGCCATAAGGCCATGGAAAGTGTCAACATGTAAGATACCACAGAACTGCTTTGGGAAAGTGTAATGGTCTTGAAAGAAGCTGGTAATTTATTCAGCTTTCAGTCAGAAGCGTTTGAATACAACAAGTCTTTCAGTTATGGGAGAAAGGAGTCTGAAGCACAGAAAGCAGTAGACTCCAAAGTGAGAGGGTATAGATACTGAGAATGCAAATACATGAGAAAGGACAGGGATCCAAATAAAGCTTTCAAGTCCTTCAGCAGGATAGGTTTTGGAGAATTGGACAATTTACTTGGGCAATTAAATATGAAGTAAAAAAATTTGCTCTTGGTCTTAGTTTGTGTTTTTTGAGACAGCTACATAATACAGATAATACTGACTGATATTTGCACAAAGCCAGGTATTATTAAGAACAAAATATGTCACATATATATAATCTCAAAATATCTACCCTTAGAAGTAAGAATTCTCTTATAAATGCTTTTATAGAAATAAATGTCTGTTATAGCTACCTGTCCCCTGAGATGTCAGTCTTTGAACTATTCACAGGCCCTAATGCCTTAAAATTCTCCTAAAAAAGAAATATAGTTTCCTTCACTTAAAGAAACATAGGCACAGACAGTGGGATTTGTGTTTCTTGTGTTTAGATGAATGCAGAACTATAGTCTACATCTGAGCTAGAGCTCTGTCATTCTTTTATGTTTAATAGAGAAAAATAAGCACTTTTAAGGTATGACTCATTTGAGATATATTTAGCTTAATCTACTTTAGAATGAGATGAATTGCTTCCTCAAATCTCCTGTTTCTTTTCATTGACTATAAAGGGTATCTAGATGTCTAGCTCAGATGTAGATTTCTGCTGTGTAGGAGTCTCTGTTTGATGAGATGAATTGTATCCTGAGAGACTTACCAAAAAATACAGGGCTGCCTATTTGAGTTCCTGAATCACATCTCTAGTCTTAAAGAAGGTGGTCCTGGATAATGTTAGATTTCTGTGCCCTCTGCAATTGTCACATGATCAATTTAATTCTTTATTCCTTTCCTCACTAATTTTTCTGGGCAGCTGTAGGAATCAGGCCTACTGCCATGAGATATACCTGAGATATGTGAACAGATTACTACTGTGGGCATGATGGCCTTCTGATGGGGATGATAAGTTATCAGGCAGAGGCTGGATGACCCTAATCACTGCAATGGAAGAGTGAGTGATACTGACCTGTCACAGTTATTCTCTTTGGCAGGACCCACACCCTTTGTAATCTCTGTCTTTGTAACTCTTAATATCCCTCATTTATATATAAATGTTCCTCCCTCCCTCCTTATTTATGACAGCAATAACAGGATGTTGACTACAGTCTCACCCTCACTTCGCCCAAAAGTTTAAATTGGTATTTGAAATCCTCTCTGCCAGGGGTTGAGAATATGACCACCTTGCAGACAAGGTGATTGGCATGCTGCTTTCTCCTCCCCAAAGCAGGGATGCCTCTTTGATAAAATTTGCACCTCTGTGTTGGAGTATACCCATGAACACTTGTACATAGTGCTATACACTTATATTTCGTAGGTCTAGTTGAATCTATCACCAGCAGTCCTGGTTATAATCACAAATTAAGCCAAGCACCTCTGATCTCTCAGGACTAGCTGGAAAGCAAGGGAGTTTATTTTCTGCCAAATTTCCATACTCCCAGTGCAACAGGAGGTTGTCCTCTAAGGCTTTTGGACCCTGATTTATGTTCAGAATATGCCTATGTGTCGTGCTATGATTAGACAGAGTCATTCTGTGCCACTGCTGAAAACTGATGCATTCTCCCATTGCAAGTGTTGTGAGCCAGGCAAGTGTGTGCACTTGGGGCCTGGCCCTGTCCCATTAACTGTGCCACTTAGCACCCTTATTAGCTCTGGCATGGTGTGATGTTTGCTGCACTCAGGCGTCTCCTGATCAGCACAGAACACAGACAGAGGGGGCCTGTCTAAAATAACCACACAGACAGAGCTGCAGAACCCTGCCGTCTGCAGTCTGCTGCTCATCTGATTAGGATTATGACTGTAAAAGAGCAGACTATTGCATGTAAGTAAAGTAGAAAAGGTCTAATGATGGCTTAGAATTGGTGAATATATAAAGTTATACATTCTTCCTTCTAAATGATCTGAATGAGTACACAACTCTAAAGTATAAAGAGTGTCCAGTTTTCTAGATAGGAAGAGCCAGAATTTGGTGTTACACTAGTGTGAGTAACAAGTAACTAGCAAGAGCTATTTTTGAGCTTGCAATCAGAGTACAAAGGATATGATATACACTCACTGGGTTATGGTAAGACTGAAATTCTCCAGTGAGATGGCCTTTACAAAAATTATGTGTTAATCTCAAGAATTTCAAGTGACAACTGCACTTTATGCAGTCTGCATTTATAATCATTGCATCCACAGTATTATTCTCTTTTTTTCTTAGCTTAATTACTTACTGTGGAAACAGCTATATGACATTTTCCCTTAACTGTTGTGTTATTTCCTGAGAACAGAACTTGGACCAAATTCTTTCTTGTCCTGCCTCATGGCAGGTGTCATTTTATTTGTGGAAACACGTTTAATCAATTTTAGTTAGAACTTCTCTCTTCTGTCATCTCTGGAAAGAAAATTTTTCAACTCGTGAAAATATATTGTTATGGCAGTGTTTTATAGTGCTGACCTATGCATTTGAAGAATATAAATGCAAAATTTTAAACCAGTGTAAGAGACTTCTTGTCTGTGCTTCACCATAAAGAGGAATACTGTCCTTCCACAAGATATTTTTGAAGTAAATTAAAGGATTATGTTATTTTGATTTTTCATTCCCTTGTAAAGTTGAAACTGAAGAATGACTCTTCTCAAGTTTTTGAGGGAGTGTTCTAATTAGTGAGCTGAAGAATAGCTCCTAAATATGTCAATAGTTAGGCAGTCTTGGATTTCTAAACTATGAGCACTAATAAAAGAACAAGTGTCCTTGAAAGTAACTCTGTCACCTGTTCAAATCACGCTTTTAGAACTATACTTGTATTCAGATAAATTGCAGCTGAATATATATATCTTTTTTGTGAAGCTAGTCTTGTCCAGATTATGCCATTAACATACAAAAAAAGAAAACCCCATCTTGAGTCTTAATCTTAAAAATAGGCTAAACTAAGTATGAATGTGTGTATGAACATTTCACTCTTCAGAAGAATTTACCAATCTTATAAAATACTCTGTCGTATCACTGAACTTTGTGACACGAGGAACCACAATACTGAGATACAAGTAGCCAAACTGGTTCAAGACATCAGGAGGTAGAGCACTGTTTGATGACAAGCCTCTTCTATGCCTGGCATTTAGTGGATGCATTATGATGGACTTTTGGCTGGCTGTACTTAGTCATGCTGTATTTTCACAAAAGCATCAAGAAGCTTTGAGATAGCTGGCTCAACTTTGATTTGTGTTTCACTTACTGAAGTCCTAATTAAATTTTTTTAGTATAAAGACTCCAGGATTTTATTAATCCAGCAATTTCTCCGAGTCTGTCACAAGGGGGCAGATTCATGCCGTGCTGTTGAAGTCTGTATTTTTTTCCCAGCTATCAGCAGTAGAATTCAGCTAGCTACAAGAGAATGTTCAGACTGATCATTTGAGAATTCTTAAAGTACATTGTTGTCTACAGTTTGGTTTTCTTATCAGTATTGAATGATGAGGGTTTATTTAGGTATTTCATTCTAGAATGAATCCTTGTTCTAGGGGATTGTATTTGTTACTTTGTAATGCAAGAAATGAAATAAAACAATATATTGTCATGGATTTTCCATTCTACTCACTACTAATGTAGTATTCAGTCAGTCAGTACAAATTATTAACTATTGCCACTTTTGTAACTTTTATAATGTATAAATACAAATGAGAAAGGTTTGATTCATTAAAGTTTTTTTCCAAAACTTCTAACTCACAGTGTTAGTAATATGCAGTACCCTTTAAAAATAAAATTTATTTATGAAGGTAAATTAAACCAGTGGAAGTTTAGTTCCATAAATAAACCCCTTTCTTAAAAAACGAAAACTTTATTGTCTCTTTTACCCTTGTTACTGAATTCAAACTAACAGCATTTAAAATTGTTTATGTTATGATTAGTCCTCACTATGTTTACATATTACTGAAAGAGGAATAATGCTACAGCTTATAGATTTTTCAAGATAAGTCTGTGCTCAAGACCTTAAACACTTAGCATAAGCTACTGTCAACTCAAATGTTAAACTGTTAAAGGATGCCTTGAATTTTGACGTTGAAAATAAAATAAAAATTCTGCTCTGTGTACCAGAGAAGACCAGTATTAATTCCATTGAAATTACTGCATGCTGTAAAGAGAAAAAAAAAAAAGGTATTTTTTAAAAAATCCTGATGTAGCAGTAGACTATTTCTTGTGCTGAGCAGTTTTAGACTGAAAATGCTCTGTATTGAGCATGCATTTTTAGAACATATTTATGTACTGAAGTGTGCCTCATTTTTAATACCTATGATTTTAGGAAAATAAGTATATAAATAATAAATAAGTAAATGAATAAGCTGCTAAAAGGCTAAAGTTAAAAGTATCTTCCACTTCTAATCATGTGTAACAGAAATGTTACCAGTGTCACCCAATGAAAAAATGAGAGATGATTATATGAAAGCACATCTAACCAAATTTCAGGGATGAATTTCAGCAAAATACTTTGTTTTCTAGACCTCAGCATGGAGACAAGTCTATACAGACAAAATCTTCTATTTGCAAAACTCCAGCATGCAGGCACAGTTTTAAGCTTCTTAAGTATGTGCAAAATGAGATAATTCAGAAGGTTATAATTTGATAACAAACAGTGGCTTTACACTGTAAAAGCAACCTATCTTCTGAAGTATCAGGTCTCCTATGTAAGACAAGATAAAAAAACCCAACAACCTTATTTTTAACAGAGTTGTAATTAATCTTTACTAGAAGATGGCAAGATTTTTTTTTTTTTTTTCTGAAGTAAAATGTCTCAAACCAAACAAAAATAACCTGAGTTTGAAACTGAGATCATGTGTATAAAATGTCAGGTCAGATTTTTAAGGTATAAGAAAGTATAGGAAATAGAATCTAGCTAGTATTTTCACATTATATATATATATATTTCTATATAAATATATATTTGTATAGTGATAAAAACTCTGTCAAAAGTAGTGACATTTGGCTAAAATATCTAACAAATTAAGTTCTGATGACAAATTCAAAACCAAATTATTTAAATATATTCAAATATGCATCTTCAAATGTCCGGATTTCTAACAAATGAGCAAGTGGTGTAGGTATCTGTTCTCAGTCTGCAGGTTGTATATATGTGGGATGAAGGACAGAGTGATGATTGTTCTAAGATGAAATGAAAGGCTTTACAAAGCCTTGTTGTTGAAATTTATGCTCTGTTTTTAAAAGAGCAAAATGTCAACTTGCCTTTGCCAGTTTCTGCATCAGAACAGCCTTATTTACGTGCCTATAATTGTTATGTATACTTCTTGTATTTTTAAGTTCCCCATGGTAATAGTTAAATGAGAGAAACAGAAATGTATTTATTATGCCAAATATTTATTCCATGCTGCCATTACTCCTACTGGTAAATCTGGTGTGCAGTGACCTTATTCATTGTATCCAGGACATTATGTAAGGGAAAAACATGCATAATGTTGTTGTGGACAGTACATCCCACACATTTGAACAAAATCAAAGCACTCTTTAAGACATTTTCTAGAATCTAACCAGAGAAACAGACCAGATGACAAACATTCACATACTGTGTTTGCAAATTTCAGTTGCGCCCTTTAAAATCTTTCTGGATGTGAATGGACTTTTTACTCTCTTTGCACATTAAAACATCATTCAGGATGTGTATTTGATCTTTTATCTTTGATTTGAAATTCAGAAACAAAGTAGAATGACCAGAAACTTTTGGAAAACAGTGACAAAGGCGATGGTAAGAAAGTGCTTTTTTAATTCAGTATTATGTTATAGTATTCCTAGAATAAGAACGTTGGAAAATTAATTTTGGGTCTTAATTCAGTGGATAAATAGAATCTATTGCTTAATACCTTTTCAAATATTGATCTCATATCAAAAACAGTATGACAGACGACCTGATGACATTTATACTGTTGTTAAAGGTTGTGTTTGACTTGGATTTTTTTTGGCAATATATACTTATATAGACATATGCATATATGCATGATAGTAAGATATTTAGTAAGTTGATTAGTTAGAAAAAATAATTTATCTTCTAGTTTTTATGAAAGTATTTTTATCACTGTTTTACTGATTTCATGGCAAAAGATTATACGTTTCTACAGGAAGACAGAGGGCACATAACTGAATGGAATTTGATTTGATTTGATTTTTTTTTGTTTTGTTTCTTTCTCAAGAACTATTTTCATATTTTGAATTATGTTCCTTTATATTCCCCATCCTGAAAGCTATAATGTGTTTCCTACTAATATGTTTTCCTACACTGAATGTGAGGAAAGTCCTCTCCCTAACGGGTAGATTTAGATTAGATATTAGGAAGAAAGTCTTCACTGTGAGGGTGGTGAGGCACTGGAACAGGTTGCCCAGAGAAGCTGTGGTGCCCTATCCGTGGAAGTGTTCAAGGCCAGGTTGAATGGGGCTTTGAACAACCTGATGTAGTGGAAAGTGTCCCTGTCTATGGCAGGAGGGTTGGAACTAAATGATCTTCAAGGTCTCTTCCAACCTAAGCCACTCTATGATTCTGTAGTGTTTACAAAAGAGTCAGTAGCAAACTGAAAAAAGTAACATATTCTTCACATTGCTCAGTTTTGCAGTAAATATGACTAGACATATTCTGTTTTAAAAGCTTAGTTCTTAGTTCAGTTCATTTTATCCACCTACTTTTATATCATGATCTAAGACGAAAAGGGTTAATAAATTCTTAAGAATGGGTGATAAGGAATGGTAGTAGCTCATGTATTCAGGACTATATTGGTATACGTGAACTACAGGCAAATGCCCACTTGTAAGCAGTTTTAGCTTGGAAATAAAATAGGAAATGCACATGCAGTGTTCCAGGTGCCTCAATTTCAATTCTGAGTCAAGTCTCTGAAATAAGAACTTTTCTGTCCAGTGAGTCTGTGGTTAACTCTGCTGTAGGCCCGAGAGGGTTGGTGTAAAGCTGCTGGAGTATTCATAAACTATTTTTTTCCATTCCAATCCGAATACTCTAAAATACCATTTATTACTCCAGCAGACAATTTCTAAAATGACTGCCCAGAACATCAGAGGTTTGTGTTGCTGCTGAGTGCAAAACTTTCCAATAGAGACTCAGCTTTATGGATGTAACTGAAAGAACAGCTATGAAAAAACAGAGCATACATCTTTCACTGGTAAATTAAATTGGTCCAAACTATGAGCCTGAACACTGATACATCACCAAATTATCAGAGCATAACCTGTGACAATTTTGGTTTATGACAACCACTGTTTCCCTAGATAAGGAAAGGTTCAGGTTAGGGCAGGCCAGGGTCTAACACCCGATAGACAGTCTGGCAAAAGGTAAAGGAGAGCCATGTGGCCACAGTATTAATTACTAATACAGGTGTAGGCAGGGATGGTGAAACCAGAAACCCATTGTCATGTTAATGAGGCTGCTAAAATGGAAACATTTAAAGGTTGGTAGGAAACGTTTAATTTCCAAAGGAGATGTATAAATGATCTGGTAGAATAAGAGCCCCTGTGGTTCATGTAGCTTTAGAGGGCGAAGAACAGGGAGCAGTGTACCACATGGCCCATTCTGCACTGACTCTGAGGTGTGACCTCCATAGATGGAGCATGTTTTAAATATGAAGAGTTATAAATATATAATCACATTACTAGTTTGGTTGTGGGTTTGTTTTTTCTGCTGTTTTTGTTTGTTTGTTTGTTTTGCTATGTACCTTGTGTTTTCTTTCACTAATAGCCAAAATATATTTGCATCAGTCATGAAAATGGGTGGTATATACTTGCCTTAAGATTTTAAATAACTGTTTAGTTATTGTGCCTGTCATAAATGTGTTATAATACACTTTGAAATCTAAATGGATAGTAAAAAGCTTTGAAATCACAAAGTTTGGGGAACTAGTGAATTTTAAATGCCAAAGTAGTAATTGTGATGTTTTTGGTGGCCAGTGGCACAATTAGGCATCTTGCACGACGAAGTTTAATGTAAATTCAACAGTTTTCAAAAGCACTGAAGCCCTGTACCACTAGATGTCATTAAGTAATCATTGAGGATACATGGAAGGAACAGACTGCTGATAACCCACGCATATAAAGCGGAAGTTGGTAATACTGCACCACAATAAATATTTTTGTTTTCAAGTAGGAATAAAAACATCTCATACAACTCTTAATGCTATCAGTGTAAGGCCAGGACATAAGATATATTTGAATATTGTATTTGTAACAGTGTTCCAGTAATTGCTAGCTTATTACCTCAGACTTTCAGTATATGCACACTTAAAATGATCTCTGGGAAATGTAATAATATTAAAAATGGGGAGAGATGACAAAGGCGTTGTGAGTACGATGCAGTCATACAATGTAAGGTTTCTTCTGCAGTTCCACCATTTGTATCCAGTCTTGATTTACAGCTACAGATGGGCTTCAGTTAAAACCCTAGAGATAAATAACTCCAAACTCTGATGATGTTTAACACTCATTTCCAGTTAGGAATTTTGCAAATGTTGCCCGTATATAGAATGGGACTAATTCCTGCAACCCATAATTCATGAACTTTACTGTGCTTGAAATCCAGTCTCACATCCAAAATTTGCTGCCTCAGTGTATCTCTACCAAGAGTACTGCAGCCCCTGGGACATTTTTGAACAAAGCCTATTCAGTTTAATATTTGCTATGATGGCTTTGTAATGAGAGAAAATATCCATGAGAAACTAGTTTTCCAGTGCTTCAGTTCTGCAGGCAATGCCTGTAGCCTAAAGTTTCATCTTGTTAGAAATGGCTGCAATGCTGACCACATTTCTATAAGCATATGGCTCTCACTGATTCACCTTTATAAATTAAAGCAAATCTGGTTTCTGAATTTCTCTCAAGAATTTTGATAAAAATTTGAATTTCACTTATCTATAAGTCCTGTTTAGACATGTTTTTAGTTAAAGTTCATTTAAAAAATCTTATTTCTGACCTATATTAAATTTCCTGTTGGTAATGGTGCCAGCAGGGAGCTGAGAGTCTTCAGAGCTGTCCATGGCAGAAAACCTCTATTTGTGGCACTTATCCCTTCCACATCCAGGAGGTTGCCAAAATTTGCAGGCAGTTTTTTTAGTGAATGCCTGAGTAGTCAAACTCTTCAGTGAATCACTACAAGAAAAAGCTTTCTATCCTGTATACTTTCAATATTTGTCATTAGGATATGTAAGCAGAAGATATAAAAATAGATGTTATTTTGAGTTTAATTATTTTTAGGATTAACCTTATACAGTTTTATTCAAATACAAGTATAACAACCATAATCTGTTCTTTCACCAGTCACACTCATTCCCTCTACACTGGATAATATAGTAGAATAAGGTTAATATACTATACAGTACTGGGACATATGTATACAAGTGTATTTCATGTAGCATGTTAAGTCTGTCTGCTACCAACATGCCTGTCTGAGGCAGTTTAATTATTTTCTAGCTTTTCTTTCTTTCTTTCTTTCTTTCTTTCTTTCTTTCTTTCTTTCTTTCTTTCTTTCTTGTAGGTTTTTTGGTGGTGGTTCTTGTAGTTGTTGTTTTGCATGCACTGAGTATGATGTAGCATTCCTTATAAAGATCTGATATAAATAAGGCTTGAATCAGAGTCAGCAAACTTTCATGAGGTAACGAGAATGCCTTAAAGAGGTTTTGGTATTTTGTGCTATGCCCTTTCTTGTTTATACTGGCTTCAGCTGATGTAAGCATGACTACAGAGACAGTTTACATCAAGTTCAAGTAGAAAAGTTGGGTTGAAACTTGGAGAAAAACAGTATCAGCTCAGCTAAGTACATACCTCGGCCTAGCTGATAGGTCTCAGTAGTCTTCACTGTCTGTGGCATAATTTTCTGGCTAGACAGAAAAGCTGAAATAAAAATGGAAAACATAGGGCTGGTTAATGTAATGAAAATGGAGAACAGAAAATTAGCTGTTTTAAATAGCTGCTTGAATGAAAACAGATCTGTGAAGGATCTGTTTTTTCAGCGGTACAGACAGATACCTGGAATCTGACAGCAACAAGTTAAAATGGCAAAGGTGAAAGCCACGTCATCTATTTTCAGGTGTCACAGGCATCTGATTTAACTTCAGCGTCTTATGAGTGGAGACAAACACTTCTAGGGAGTGATTTCATCGACTGTATTAGTAGGAGAGGAATTACGCTTTAGAAGTACTTGTTTCTCTCAGCAGCACAGGGAGACTGGACAACTAGCTCAAAGGCATATTAGTACGACTGAATCCCAAGCTGATCATAATCTATATGATCTGTGGTATGGATATCATAATATAATGATGGTGGAGGCTCTCCCTTGCTGCTCAAATCAGTGTGTCGGAAGGAGCCTCCTACCCCTCCTTGGCCCTCCTTCCTGAAGAAATTCCTCAGGCTTTGCATGCAGAACTCTTTTAAACTGATAGATGTTTGGTACCAAATAAACTGGAGAGTTTTTAGCTGCTTTACTGGCATCTCTCTACATACTATATAATAAATAGTTATCTTGAGCTCATTGTGGTTGTGTTTGCCTTCCATGTAATGTAAAGTTTATTTGCTGAAGCCCAAAGTCACAAACAGTGCCATGAGGTTTTATTAGAGATCTAATCTGAAATGGTTTTGGGTATCAGATTTCTCACATCCAGACTCCTTGTATGAAGGGCAATTGTGGGATTTCCTTTTTTGAAGACTAATAAAATTATGTATTTCTATGTAACCACTATTAGCATAATGAATTAGTCTCAGAGCTGTGGATAGAGTTTAAACAATATTTTCATTGCAACCGAACAGTTGCAATGTGCAGTTCATTAAACTGATGGAGCTAGATAAGTAACTAAAGTTAATCAAGGAACTGCCATGCTGTTTTTTTAACAAATAGTGAATTGCTGTTTTACCATGAGGTGTACCACAGAAAGAACGAGAAGCTTTGTAATCTGTGGGAGTCCAGGAGAATATGTATCTCTGTGATTCCATTTTTTTGTGAAGGTCAGGTGAAGGGTGACTTAATTTTGTTGGTAGCTGAAGAGAAGACAAACCTGTTTACATTCCACAGGAATTAATTTCATGATTATGGTGAAGTCAAAGAAGAGGAATTTGGGAGGGTTTGCTCATTAGTGATCTTTCAGAGCAGCATTTCAGTGCTCCTTCTTTTCCTTTTATATTCTTCAATTCATCTATTTTTATTTTATCAAGACAGTATAGAAAACAAAAATTTGTCTTTTTTTATGAAGTTGTTCTTATAAATAGGGTTTGCTACAGTTGTGCTTATTCTATTGTAACGGTAATTTTGAAATATTTATAAGATTCTAATTTGTGAAGATAAGGATGTTGAAGAATTATTGAAAACATGGCAAATTTATTCTGCTGCTGTCTCTTGAATTTACTTATTGAAGAAACCTGAAGTGAGATCTGGGATATCAGAAATATTTCCATTAAAAAAGGAGATATTGATATTCAATTCTATAAATGGGTTTGGAGTTTATATGAACCACATATTTGTGGACTAGATTTTGTGCTTTGTGGAATCTCTCAAAAGTGCAGATCTTAATATTTGTGGAGTAACCTAGTTTGCCATACATTCTTGTCATGTATCCAGGAAAAAAATCTGGGATAGAATAAAATTACATGCACTAGTTAGGATTAAATAAAAAAGCAGGGAATCAGTGATAACAAAAAAGAGTGACTAAAAAGTCAGAGCATATTCACTAAAATACCTCCAGCTTCTGTCCGTGACCTGAAAACAGAGGTGAAAGGACCTTTCCCCACAGTGCATCTGTAAAGATTTTACTGTTTTTGATGGTGAGAGTTGTCCAAGTAAGGTGATTCTGCTCTTCACTGGGAAGTGAGACCCTTTTTCTTTAGGGTGCGGTGTTTTCCTAGGGATGACTAGTCTTGCCTATGTCCTTGCCTGCACAGTGGAGGCTCTCTCTCTTTCTGCACTCAAGTGTTACTTGTAGCTTCAGACCCTGGCCATCCTTTGCCTTTCTAGTCTACTACATTCAACTACTGGTAACTCATATTCAGGAGTAAAAATGCGTAGCAGGGAGATGGTGAGGAGCTGCATCCTTTCCTACTACCCTAATAAAGCTTCTCAGGTATAGCTCTTATTCTACACCCACCTCAGTTCCACCTCTGGCATCCTGATGATTTGAGATCAGGAGTTTGATTGTCCAGGAGTATTGGATAGATTACCAGCTACACTTAAATATAGTGTTTGTTCAGGTTTGCTTTGTCCCACCAGTTTTAGGTCTTCATACGGTGTGAAAGGCCTGTGATATGCTGCTGTACTGTGCAGGGCCCTATTGCCACTACTCTGGCTCCATGCTGCTGCCTTTTGCATTCCATTATCCTTAAAACCTATCCCAAAAGTGCTGGTGAGCAAATGTGAAACAGTTATTTTGTGTATTTTTCTGTATTTTTTATGTACTTCCTTTGTAACTTGGAGTGGCAAGATGTAAAATGGTTTTATGTGTGGAAACAGATAGAAAGCAAATACATTGCCTTTCAATCCCCTTTACATGGAGACAGGCTGCCCATTCCTTTCTGGTGCTCCCTTCCAAAAAGAAAATGTTTTGAAGACATAACATTTGTATCATTTTTTGGCCTTTTACAGATGGATGTTGCCTTCATGTGGGTTTCAGCTTCCTGAGTTAAAGTCTTTCCTCAAGCCTGAGTAAAGCTAGAGTGTTTACAGTAATCTGTGTTTGCAGGAAACTCTTTCCTAAAGTGTAATAGTTAACTGGCTTCAGTTATCAGTACAGAAAGCTAGTTAATATCCCTTACTAATTTACTTTGTTATTTCTCATCGTATTTTTCTTCTGATGTTACAATAATCCATGAGCATGTCCTTTGCTTTAATGATTGTTGTTCATTTAGATGTTTGAAGGCTTTATCATATGTCTTTATATATCTTCCTATATCTATATACATGTAGCTACGACTTGTTTGCAGCTAAAGGTCTGTCTTGGTGGCCATCTCTTGCTCTATGTGACAGCTCCTGTTTTGTTATGAATGGTAGAAATAAACCTCAGTGCAGGTAAAGGCTTGAAACACACTCCTACAAAGAGTGTTTGGTAATCTTGGATTTAGAGAGATTTACATTTAACAGCATCTGTCAGCTGGCAGTGAAAGCCAAACTGATTGCACAAAACAGTTGTTTATGTCTACTTAGTCTCTTAAGACTGTCCTCATCACCGAAAATTCTGCACTCCTGCTAAAATATATCGGGTGCACTGACTGCTTGGCCCACCTCTTCACTGGTTTTTTGTCTGCATCAAGACATTTTTCCGTTTTCTTCTCTTTCCCAGTTAGATTATTTATTTGGTTGTATCTGAAGATATTTTTTTCTCATATTTCTCAGCTTATTGCTTAATAGAGAAATTGCAATTCCTACTAGTATTTATGGTGAAGGATACAGAGCTCTTCTGCATCAAATTTTGCTCCTTCGTTGACTAGTACTCAGTTTTTCTGGGTTTTTTTTTTGTCTTACAGAGCACTGGAGCTGTTTGTGACAAACCAGCCATATCTTTTCAGCTACAGCAGAATTAATCTTTTCTTCAGGTGCTCAGGTTCTGCTTCAGTATACTTTGTTACCTTCTGCTGAGAATGATTTATTTTACTTGTTTTGTAGTGTTTTACTGAGTTGTCTTGATTTTAGCTTAAAATGGTCATGTTGTTCTGTTCTGTTTGAGTTAATTCCCAGCTATGTCACCATGGTCTGGAGACTAACAGCTTTTTTATCTATTAGTTGTTTTCTAAATGGCAAACTTTCCCTAGAAGAGTCTTAGTGATGATGCCCTTGAAATTTGTTGTTGCTGGAAAAACCTATCTTCCTTTCAGCACTAATAAAAAGCAAGTAATGAAGAAGTACTTAGTGGCTAATCTGGAGGGCATCCTTTTCACAGAAATACAGAAGAATAGTTTGAGATGGATAAGTGTCTTTTGATTTTCTAGAAGGATTTACTTACACCTCAGGGAGAAAAGAAATCTGCTTAATATGAAAGAGTTGTGGGAAAAACATGACAAAATAAAGTAAGCCTCAATTTTTAGAGGTATATATGTGGGAGGGAAGCACAAAATACTTAAAAATCTTGGCCTCCCACATTCAGTAAAGGAGGAATGTGAGGGTACTATTTGCCAAAAAGAGATCTGTTTCTGTTTAAGGGAATCTTAGGCTTAATATAGATTCTGGGGATAAAACAACAGAAGTAACATCAAGTGATCAGCTCTGAATATTAATTAAATTGTATGTTTCCTCAATATCACTGAAATGCATAGTTCAAGAGATTCTTTGGACTTTTCTTAGGTAGTTAAACTCTGGCTTTTAAAGACAGATACTGAGCTCTTCAGCACTGGAACACCTGCAGCACTTAAATGTTCAGGAGAGCACTATAATTTTGAATTACCAGCAATGCAACTTGCTGCCTGGCCCTGTTTTATTTAGCTAACGATAAAGACTCGTGTCTTAACATCTGGAGTCTTGAAAACATAAAAACTCCCAGAACTTCAGAAATTTCTGGGAAAAAACCAAAGAATTATCTAATTTTTTTTCTTTTTACTTTCCTGTCTGATTGATGCCTATCTTTTATTTACTATGTACCTTGTTCTGTTGAGGTTGCTTATACCCTGAAGGCCAATACTTTAGTGGATTCAGAGTATTCAAGGTATTTTCTCAGTTTGTCTTCTTTTCCTTTTCTAGGAAGAGGTGCCTTGTGAGGAAGCCTTTTGCAGTGCTCTTTCTACTGCAGTTCAGTTTCCTCTCTGTATCCATTCTCTCTCCTGATTTCTGCACTGTGCAAGAACACATTTCCCTGTTGCCTGTGGATTCTTCATCTAGCCTCCCATCACTTTTTTTGTTTCTCTAAAAAACTGCATTCTTATTTATGAGGACTGAGAGGAATCTGAGGTAGTTTCTTCTAACTTATTTTCGTCTCGGTAATTGGTGTTAATAGACACATGTTGAACACCTGTCTGTAAGTGAGATTATCAGACATTCATTTTAGGTTTTGGTTCAGATGGATTTCCTAAGCAATTGCATAGTCTCTATATATGGAAGAAAAGGGGTTAGATTTGTCAGTTTGCTCTTCAGCACTATGAGCATATGGTTTAAGTCAGTCACGTACCAAGGGGTGATGTTCTAGCATAATGCTTTGTAGTCAGACTGAAGGTGGCAGATTTTATATTCAGTCCAAACATGTTATCGTTTAAACTTTTTATGTCATTCCAACTGCTGACTTACTGGTAATAACAGGAGAAGCATTTGGGTTTTTTTTTCACAGATGATGTTTTCCAGCAGATATGTTTTAAAAATACAAATCCTCCTGCTGTTTCCAAAAACAAAACAAAAGTATTTTTGTAGTTTTAGTGCCAAAATATACAGAAAGTTTGTATGCTAATGTAGGGAAAACTGACTCTAAAGCAATAGAACCTTTTTTTCTCCCAAATTTCCTATTTTCACCTGCACTTGTTACTACTGAAATTCTACCTATATTATCTGCCCTTTCCACAGTCAATAAAAAAAGCAAAACAAGTCTCTTCTAACACTTCCCAGTGAAATGTGTGTTTAGTGAACTGTTCTAAACATCACTATTTAAAAACAAGGCGTTTTTAAATACTTTTGTCTATCACTGGCAAGCAATATCTCTTCATATGCAGGTTAATGGAACACCAATTTAACTGAGCTGTCTTCATTATTGTTCACCAAATCTTAAATAATAGGAAGTAGAAAGAAGGGCTTAAATAGATTCCTCTTTCCCACATCTATGAAAGTAAAACTACAAAGTGTAAATTATGGCAAATGTTCAGAAATATCTGGAAAATAGGGCCCGTTCTTTGCTGAAGAGTTTGATGGAAGTAAGCTATCTTGCATATATCCTCTTTTCCTTTATATTTAAAATGTCATGCCTTTGATACTTAATGGAGATTAAAATCTTGAATTTCAAAACTCTGTTGCTAACCCGTTGCAGAGATGTTCCTCAAGCATGGATTTATGCCTGAATCTAAATACCTTATCCCTTCCCTCTTGTTCTCCTGCTCAGTGCACACAAATTATTACCAATGCAATGAATGTCTCTGAGAGGTGTATTTGTACAGTTTGGTCATAGGACTGGAAACAGCTCTTCATGAAAAGGTTAGTTGGACTGTTATTTACATATGGAGTACATCTGTGGTTTATCTCTGGGGCATCTTGTCCTGAGGCTCCCAGGGAGACCCAAGGAAAGACTGCTTGGTGCTAACCTACCCTTTCTTTCCTAGATGGAGAACTCCAGGCAGGTACCTCTTTTAAAGTTATCAGGATGCTTATATATGTTTTACCCATTTCTTTCTCCTCAGCAGTTCAAGTTCTGCAGGTGCACAGAGAAGGTAATAAATAATGAGTTTAGGCTTCTGTCAATAAAATCTACCATGTAAATGGAAACAAGTAGATGACAAAAGCCAGTGTTTTAGAGGAAATACAGCTGCAATCCAGGGATTTTCAGTGGAGGAAGCTTCCACCTAGTCTGCTGGAAACCAAGCAAGGAAGCAAAGGATGGTGCAGAATTGAGTGCAAAGAATACAACTCCCTCTCTCCATCCTCTCCCGCTGCCTGCCATGAGCTAACCCTAACGCAAAGATAGGTGGCACTGTGTTCTTGGAGATGTCAAACCAGAGCTTCACCTCCTCAGGACATCCAATAGTAGGTGTCGCTCTTTCCAAGCACCAGAGGTGCCCTTCTTGGTGATCTAGTCCTTAGGTGTTGCAGCTTTAATAGAAGTTCAGGTGATCTGTTTTGTTTGGAGAAAATATTCTATTACTTCTGGTTTACATATTTACTGTGTAATATTCTTAGCTTACAAAGACTGCCGTGTTTCACCTCAGAGTGCTGCATTTCATGTAAAGATGATTAATTTGTAGGGCCTGGGGGAAGGAGACTGGGTAAAGAGATTTTCTCTGCAGGGTTGTTGATAGCCACGGGAACTTATTTAGAATTGAGCAAACTGAGAGACACTGAAGGCCACTGACTAGTCATCTCATGGGCTAGGAGCTAAAGCCAGCCAACATCAAACTGGAAATAAATTGCAAAGGTTGGGTTAGCTTGAAAGTGTAATTTACTGTTGTACGACATTATAAGTTTTCTGGCAAATTATCCATATTTGTTTTATATAATCTTTCTAAAAGATGTGCTTTAATTCATAGCAATTTGCTGTTTTGCATGAGGCAAAGTCCACAGCCTTTTCTGTGTAAGAGGCTGTATTAGATTATGAAAATAGTTTATTCTGGCCTATAAGGGAATTAATCCATGTTAGCTCATTTTTATCTTAGTCTTTGAGCAAGTTGCATACCACTCCTGGGGTGCGGCAGTGAAGCTAATAAGGTGATTTACTACATTTCCAGAGGTCTGATTTGGCACTTTCCTACAGAACTGTGCTTCAAATTGTCTTCATGTGACCTGGGTCTTCGGACTTAGAAGTGTCCAAATGTCATTCTAAAGTTACCACGGTTTTTCCTGCCTTTTTTTGTAGACAGGGTTGTTCCCCTCAAAGTCCAATGGGCCATCTGATGTTCTTGATGTGGCCATGTATCTAATTATCCCATCTTGATTTGCACCTCACTTAATTTGGAGAAAACTTAGAAAATGCCAATATTTTTCTTTGCACAATGGAGAAATAAGAGATTTAAAATAACTGAAATGGACATATCTTTTAATGTGTTTCTTTCATTAACGTGACAATTTAAAAAAAAGCCAAAAATGCTTTTTGAATACAATATATAGATCAAGGCAGCATAGGAAGAATCAAAATGAAAGGTACCCTGGTTTTATTTCACTGATAAAGCAGGCAAAACTATTCTGGAAAGACTACAAAACTCCAGTAAGTGGTCCTGGAGGTTTGTGACTGTGACAGGGATCTTTTGGTAAAATTATGAACTAAATTAAACTAAACTAAATCTATGAATTAAATGGCAGAAATGTGTGGTTTTTTTCTTTGGTTATAAAAAAGCAGGTGCTTGAGCTGAAAATATAGGAGACCTGAGACCTAAAAAGCAGTATCAGCTTTTATAAGGTAGCAATACTGTCTAGAAAAATGAAAAAAAAACCCAACAAAACCAAAAAGCCAAAAAACCAAACCAACAAAAAACTGTCCCTCCCAAAATACAGATTTGAGAGCGTTCAGCCAAGATCATAATAATCAGAACATGACTGAACACCCTGCCTTCCAACACAAGGCAGCACATTTATACTGTAAAGTCAAAACAAAGCTAAAAGCAGTAGCATGATCTCAAACAATACGGTTTTTATGGAAGTGAGCACTACGTATTATGAAAGCAGGGTGTCAGAAGACTATGGTGCATTACTCTTTAGGCAAATGAAAAACTATTTTTTTAGAAACTAAAACACTGGTTACTTCAATGCATTTTAAGGAGCAACTTAATGAAGAACTGTCAGTGGTTGCTCACACAGAATTGTATGCATGCTAGAGCTCCTCAGGACATACAGTTAAGAAACTCTATTTAGATAGAATTTTTTTTTCCAATATATTGGTCCAGTTAATTATGATGTAACATATTTGAAAAGGACAGAGGTAGTAGGCTGTATCTCTGGATGCCTCTATGACTTAAGAGAATGAGATATACTCGTATATCAAAGTGATGGATTGTTGATATCAAAATTATATAGTAATACTATTGTATGTGTTCCAGAAAAATCTTATTTATGGGCACACATTTTAAGGTCAAGAGAAACCAGTAAGGTCAGAAGAAGACATCTGTTTTGAACTTCTCTGTAAAAAATATGTATTTTCTGCCAGCAATTTCTGTCTCAAGCTGGGAATTTATCTAGAACAGCTCAGGTAACAAAAATTTTTCTTCCATTTTCTAGCAATGTAAGTACAAAGGAATATGACAGTGTGGGCAGTGACAGTCCCTCTTACGTATTTGTGACTAGCATTATCTTCAAAAATGTCAACAGATCCTGCTGCTGCTCTTGTTCACTTTCTAGAGCTGCATTTTGTTTCCTTTGCTTTGCATTGCTCTGGCCTTTGGTGTTTTGATTGAAATAATGCTGAGAGCTTTGGCTTCCATAGGCAAATTTTGTTAGAATTATTTACTTTGGATTCTATTATCCTGGTTGCTTGACTAAGAGATAACAAAATTGTCAGAAATTATATGGAAGTCACTTTTTAGGCTTAATTGTAGGATGTCACTTGGACTTCAGATAATGCTGGATCTTGACATTAGGACCATGTAGGATGCCAAACTAAAAAGTTTCTTTCATGATTCTGTTTTTATTTCTCACCCTCCACAACCTATCTATTTATAACTAATTTTTTCCATCATTCAGTAGGGGAAGAACTTAGATGTGAACCACTTTCATACTACACGAAGTTAAAAGCTTTACGCTTCCAGTAATGCTGATTAATTACACTCTTTCCTGTGCTATATATATATATATATATATATATATATTTCCTTTGGTTCACTAGCAAAACCTAATCAATTCTATTTTCCCAAAGTTTTTTTGCTGAAATTCACCCTGTTGAAGAGGATTAATATCAGTGGTGCACAGCTGGGGAGGGAGTTTGCAAGTGTACAAGAAGGAGAAGACTTGTACCAGCAGGTCACTGCTGAAACCCACCCACAAGGGCTGGCAGCAGAGAATGCCTCCAAAGAAGTTTTACTTTTTTCCACTCGGTGAATGTGGCACTAACTAATGGGACAGAAATGTTGAGAAACATTTGTTTTTTGTTGAGATCTATGAGCCAAGTTAATTGTTTTGTTTGTCTGATTTATTATACTTGAATGGATAAAGTCCTATTAATATTGCACTTTGGACAAGAAGTTAAAGCCAGAATAGTCAAAATGTTAACTCATCTGGTTGGAGTACCTCAATTTTATATGAGGGAACAAAATTAGATATTCTTTTTAGAAAGTGGATATCTGTAACTCACTTCAAAGTGGAAGCATGTAACAGCAAACTTTATGCCAATATATTATCTGTCTCTACCACAGTCTTCCAAATAGCTGTTTCTGAAAAACAGAAGTGTTCCTATTTTTTATACATTCTAGCTATTCTGTCCAAGTCAAATATTGAAATGGAAATTAGTGACTATAACTTGGTCTCCAAAATAAAATATATTTGACATGATCAAGTGTTAAGGGCTTTCATAAATGTGTCATCAATGTCTAAATATCAGTTACTTGACATAATACCTAATATTTACTTCATTTTCTCCTTATGAGCAATTTGGGAATGAAAGTATTTTTTCATTATTCCTTGCTTATTTAGACAATAACACAGATCAAGAAGAAGTAATTCCAGAGACAGGGTTAGAGCACTAGGCTACAGCTAATCCTGCAGCTGCTTCTTGTAAGGGCTTGCACTCAGCCCCTGGTATCTCATGTAGTTGTGGCCAATTGTGTTCCTGCATGCTGAAATCACAGAGCGTGATACCTTTTCACTACCCATCCTACTTCTTGCACAGCAGCCCAGCATCACTGTGGGATGCTGTTAGGACATGCTTGAATCTTTTTTTGCTCTGAAAGGTTGGTATATCTTCATGTATTAATATCACCCATCAAATCTCTTAGTATCTTTTTACTTTTTTCTTCCCTTTCTTCTTTCTTTTCATCAAACCCTAGATCAATACCACATATCAACACTAGAGAAAAGCAGAGTTGTTGGGGTAGGGAATTTTCCTTCCCAGAGACATTTTCAGAGACTGTTCTGCCATAAGGTGGTAGAACCTTGTTCTGGAGTCTGAGATCTGCAATTATCTTTGGAGAGTCCTGATATCATAATAGTTTGTGGTCTGAAAGCTGTCCAATGTTACTGCTGATCTGTGCATTAAGGGAATTATGGCTTAGCATTAATAACAGCAGTTAGATCCAGAAGCAAGTGTGGATACATCAGAATGTACCCAGCCTTGGAGTAACATGTTCCTAATACTCATATCAAACAAACTGTGATTTGTGTGGCTTTCATTTTCTTCTTCAGTGAGAGTTAGAGACAGTGTAGGAATTACTGTAGGAAGCTCTTGGGCTGGGACAAAAAGGTTGTCTTTGGAGTAAATATCACAGTGAAAACTTTCCAGCCTAAGCCTTTCATTAATTTCTCTGTGTCATCTTAATATATTTAACTCTGTAAGAAATTATGCTGCAAAAAGTTCTCCCCACATGTACTTTTTCCTCAAGTGAAGTGCATACCTTTCAAATTATAAACTTCCTACTTGTCCTAGGAAAATTCTCACTGTATAAATAATTGAACTCATCTGCTGCGAACACAAGTATTCTTTCTCTAGCAGTCTAAAATATATGCCTAAATACACATTTTGTACTTAGTGCTTTAAATAGTAATTACTCCTGTGAAGTCACTGGAAGCCCTTAAAAGGATTTGACAGTTTCCCCACAATCTTTCAGTGAATGTAGTAGCTGGGCTGTGCAGTGCTACATCCACTGATAATTCAGCAGCTGAGGAACTCAGCAGAGCCTGCTCCAAACTTCTCAGCTGTTGACAGGCTTGACTTGCTGAGAACACTGGTTAAATATAGCACAAGCGAGCTGAGCTCAACGAAGTCATTGCTCTAACACTGTGTGAAGAGACCAGAAGAGGGGAAATACAATCTGAGAACTAAACTGCCAAAGCCTAACACCACCTAGCAACAGTTGAAAAAACTTTTAAACAAAAGTCTGGGTGAGACACAGACAGAGTATACCTCCTACTCCTCCTGCCTGGGATTTCTGCGGGAAGCAGCTCCGGTCTTCTGTTCTCTACCTTGTTTTCTTCATTACTTCCACTGCTGGTAGACCTAGAAACGTGGGAAAAGTTTCTATCTTTGTGTTCTCCTGAGCTGGATCAGTCTACTGCTGTGGTAGTGCTGTGGGACAAGCTACTGCGATCTTGCAGTGTTAAAGTGCAGTGTTAAAGGACATATTCCTGGGTTCGTGTTGCTGACAGGTAAGACTGAGCTCCGATGCCTTTTTTTTTTTTTTTTTTTACGAGAACTTTTCTTTTCCTGTGTCCCTTTTAGCAGAATTTTCTTTTCTAACGTATATTGTCTTTTTCCCTCTTTGAACAATCTTATGAATGGTTTGGAAATATTGTCAGTAGATGAAAGCTGGGATAAAAGTTTTAGCTTTTAGGGGTTTTTTTACACTTCCACCATAGAAAAGCATTGCTTAAATAACTTTTGCAGTTCTGAGAACAAGCATAATCAAGTAGCTAATAGTGAAAAAAGTGTGAAAGTATGAAAAAGTGTTGCATAGATTTTGATGTGTATCTTGCTTGTATCTGCTTACATGCTGACAGAAGACAAACCAACATTTAATAATAGAATACATATCATCCCTTACCAGTGATAGTCTAGCAGCTATTAAAAACAGTGGCAGCCTGTGTGATAAATAAGAGGAAATAGCCATTCAGTAACAGAATTAACTTTGTGACCCAGCGCATTTGTACTTTTTGTTTCCTTATTAACTCTTAACACATGGACACACCTGGTGCCTTTCGTACTACCTTTGTGACAACAGCTCTTGGTTCTTTCTCTTGTACTTATTTACATATAATGAATATTAATCTCTGCTCATTTGATTAGCTGTATAATTTAAGTGTCATAATGACTGACCTTATGTTTATTGTACCTAAGTGTCCTCGAGCTGGGTCATTGTTGTTAAAGTGTATGTTTCTTCTGCCAAAATAAATGAGAAGCCGGTTCTCAGATGTTTTACCCTGACAGTAGAATGGAAGTCTGATTGTCTGTTGGAAATGCATATCCTATGACCCCATAAGGATCATGTAATTTAAGGGAGGAATTACTTAATATGATATACTTTGTCTAAACTGATAAAAGCTGTTTGATCCATTGAAGAATGAATTCCACTCCCCTCCCCGCCACATATTTTAAAGCCGTTTTCGACAAAGAAAGGAATCGAGTATGCACAAATCTTTAAAAGACATACTGATTATGAGTTCATGTGCAATATGAATTCAGTTGTGAAAGAAAAGATTTAAGGAATGCACTTAACCCGGGCAAAACCACAGATTTGTATAGCATTGTCTCAGATGAAAAATATTTGTCCTAAAGAAGGGATGAACTGACTGAGTCTACGCTGTCTGACTGTGGTGTTTGACACTTAGTCTGAGGACTCTGGGACTGCCTCAGGGAGATGAGAATGACTTGCTTTCACTAAATAATTCTCGTTGCATCCCTACATACTACATAAATGACATCAATACCACATCTTAGCAGTGGATGGATTGGATGGAATTAAAATACTTTGAAACAACTCTGACTTGGTGCCTGAGAATGTAACTGCCTGTGAAACAACAAAATAAATGAAGTATTAGGATGGAAGAAAATTCTTAAGAGCAAAAGGTAATACAGTTTACATTTTACTTCATAGCAAGGGGCACACTAAAGCACTAGAAAGAAATATTTTTTGGCGGCCATGATTTAATGTGATAATCATTACTGTGGAATTACTCGAGCACTATGGTATCCCAAATCTAAATCTCGAAAGGAAACTTTGGAATTACTTTTTAATAGGGACATATCCTGAGAAAGTTACTTTTTCATCAGAAGTCTATACAGTGAGGATTAAAACCGAGACAATATGATTTGTATAGTTTTTGTCATCTTGACATTTGAGTGAAAATTACCATTTCTTCTCTTTACTGAAATTTTTGGCAAACAAACTATAGAGAAATTACTTTGGGAATATACAGGGATGGCAAAATCTGGGAAAATGATGTGCTGTTATTGACTGTTTTTTCAGTTTAGTTGTTGCTCAGCATAATGTGTGGATTTACAACTTCAGTTGTCTTGCACAATTTACTTTTATGAAAGTTTTTAAAATCAAAAGGCATTTTTATTAGCCTGATAACTACCAAATGAGTTGACATTTGAACAGTCTAATAGCAATTCCCAACTCTAACACACTGTGATTTTACATACATCTGTCTTCCTTTCCACTTCAAAATGGAGGAGGAGGCTAAAATTACTCTTCTCAACAGGTGTCCACAAAGAGGCTCTGGGATTTTCCAATCAAATCTGTGGAATATGTAATGTGGCTATTCAACAGATGGTTTCATATTTGAAAAATAGCCAATTCTCCTACTGACTACAGTGAAACCAAGGTCAACTTTATATCAAATCAAAAAATAGTTTATGTTTTGGTGATACACTCCACTGTAGAGATTTTTGTGGAAGACAAGTAGATGTAGCATACCCATTTATTCTCCCCATTTAACATGATTTTAATTTTGTTTATATTAGAATAACTGTGGAATGAATGGTGCCTTTCATGGTTCTAAAGACTGTGTATTCCTCCCAGTATGAATCCACTTCCAGGCTTCTTCGTCTACCTTCATTAAAGCAGTATTATAATTTATTTTATGGTAATGTTTATTTATTATGAGCTATTATTTAATTATTACATTTATTTTATTATAATTTTAGCCAATCTAGCCACAGCTAATTCACCATCTCAACTGAGTGTTTTTTTCATCACCTCAGTCTTTCAATCTCTTTATAGAATGACTGCTTGTTTTGAACACCAAATTGAAAGAATTGAAATTCATCTTGAAATCTGAGCGCTGTTTGGTTCCTGCTTAGACATGCCTTGATTTTCCTGTACCTCTCCCTCTCATATCTGGTAGACTGTTAACCTTCACCTCTGGTGTTAACTGGCCCATCCCCTATGCTAGAAATTGATGTCAGAACATCAGAGTTTTCTATTGTGCCTCTCACTGTGGCACCTGACACTAATATCATGGAAAGACTGAACTTTAATATTAACAGAGCTATGTCAACCAAGGTAGGATTCCTGAAGATACAGATGTGCTGCCTGGAAGCAACATGTGGAGTAAGCATTCGTAAATTAGGAAACCTCTATTTTGGTAGTATGCCCTGGTTTGCTCCTTTGGCTCACAATTTTACCACTGTAGCCATTTCCATACTAAAAGGCGTGTCAGTAAAACTCCTCCTGATACAGGACATTTCTGCTGGCACAGATTCCACATATGTTAGATTTAAGGCTTTTGGTAATCTTATCTAATTCAGGCAATGTACCCACAGGCAGACATTAAGAAATTAAGCCTCAGAGCTGTGCCAGTCAGAGGTCAGCTTATGCCACTGAACTCAGAGTGAGATTTCCTTTGAATTTAATAAGATCAGGTTTTAGTGTTCGGTAATTAACAGATAAATTTCCAGTCCCCTCAAGAGCATTTAAAATGGATCATCTATATTCCTGTCCATACATTTTTTTCCTAAGAGACATTTTACTTTTCCTCCAGTTTCCTGTTTCTTACCTTCCTTTCTCAAGGTCTGTCATTGCAGTTTGCCATGCAATTTGAATATATAAACTGAATTTGGAGTGGGGATTTTGTCCTGCTATATCTCTAAAATGCAATTTGGAGAAACAGAGTGAATATTTGTGAAGAAGCCAGATGAAACAACAACCCAAAGGAAATGGAACTCAATCTATTCATACTTCCTATTTCACAAAAAATATTTAGTATATAAAATCTAGGCTAAGAACTGAAGACTGGGAAGATACAATAGTGTATGTGATAAAATAAAGATATTCTATTCTATAGAATAGTTTCAGTATTTCTTTTCAAGAAGCCCAAACACTTTAACATTTCAGCTTCACCATCTTATTGTGGTTCTTTTAATTTTTGCCCTTTCTCTTTTCATTTCTCTCAGTGTTTCCTGCTGAAAGTTGTTTCCTAATTTTATACAGAACACTGGTAATTATTTTGGAAATGTGGACTTTTCTTGATTTTGGAGGATATTAGATAACTGAGGAAACAATTTATAAAATACTACGATGTCTTAACCTCTCTTTTTCTATTTAGTAGCTAGTATTTGTACCAACTTGGTGCTACTAGAACTTGTAACAGTCCTGTAGTTATGCGGTTATCAGTCCTGTAGTTATGAGGTTAGGTGTCCAAAGGACAGAAACAACTGTGCCTGTGTCCTGGTCAGAAGAAATAGTGTGAATCTCTGATCATGTTGAAAATTGTGTGACATCTAATGTATTTCTGAAAATCATGCCTTTCAGGGTGCTTGATTAATTTTTTCCTTTTATTTTGGGTCTTGTCACCTACTCCTCCTGCTTCTGCAGATAATCTGTACTTTCTATGTTACTTCTTATTCTTAGCATCATAGTAAAATAAGTACTGATATCAGTGCAAACAGAAATTCTGCCTAGGTTGGGACAGCTGTGCTTTTTTAAATTCAAGATGGCTTTGCCCTCTTGTTCTCATTCTGCTTTGGCTGGGCTATATCTCTAAATCTAAATCCACAAGTAAAGCATACAAATTGTAGCTCTAAAGATGATATATAAGATTACATAGATTGTGCCCTCCTCCACAATGTTTTACACACTCAGAAATACATATAAAGAGACAATTCCTACAATTAAAAGCTTAACTAAAACTCAGTGAGGAGTGTACATATGTGTGTGCATGTGTGTATGACTGTTGTAAGAAAGGAAATGTTTTTTTGGCATTACAGAGTGCATTGCTGAAGGAGTGGGACAAACACATCCGAAGTACGGGGAAATAGGCTGGAGCTTGTACTTTTTCCCTTAAATGGACAACCCGTCTGGTTGCTGTGTGCTGACAGAAGCAAAGGGGTGTGTGAATCTAAAAGGCTGCTGTACTTTGTCCAAGTGAATTTCATTTCAAAGCTGATAAAATGACAATTAAAATCTTAATTGTCAAAGATGTGGCCAGAATCATTCAGATTTAGACCAGTGGGGTTTCAGAACAAGAGCAAAACCCTCAATGAATTTGTAATGAACTTTTCCAGTTTGATTTATACACTTTCAGTGCTCTTTAATACAATAAGGGCTGCTTTCACTGCTTTTCCTTTTTGGGGAAATGGTGTCAAAGGTTATAGTGTTTTGTGATTTGTGCTGTTCAAAAGTCTTCTCCAGCGCATATGTAAAAGTGATATTTTGGAAGATAAATCCATTTTCTATCTGAAGTCCACAGTATTTAGAGGCTTGTGAGTTTGCTGGAGGGAGGCATCTAACTAACTAGCGTGTTATGGCTGTGGATAGCAAAAGCTACAGCTCCACTAACAAACTTAAAAAAAAAACCACCCTGATTAAAAAAAAATGGATTCTACTGGAGTAACAGAAAAGGATTTTTTTAGAAACTGGTTTCAAGGCTGGTCCTATTATAAAAAATGTAGTTGAAAATGAAAACTCATGTGTCCTTGGTACAAGAATTCTCACTGGAGTTTATCAGCCTGCTTGCATTTTTCAGAAAACACAAAGTAAATGAATGCAACAGAAAGCAGGAGACTGCTTGCATCAGTGTAATCGAATTGCTGCCAACTTGCCTTGTTTATCTAAGAGATCTCTGTGAAAATAAGGTCTTTCCCACACAGGCATGAGTCATGTAATGGGGCTAAGCAGACTTGCTTCAGCTTTCTAATGAGCACATATCTAAACGAACCTGTTTTAGTGCCTGTTTCTGTAACTGAACGAGATCTTGACAACAGGAAGGGAGAAGTAATGGTGAGTTCATGGTGCTATTTCAGTGCAATAACCTGAATGCTGAGGAAACGATGCAATTTCCATTTATTGGGAAAACTGCAGTTACTGTGACAACAAATATACACTGAAGAAAAACATACACAACTTATCCTCAAAGTCAAATTTCTGAACATAGTAGAGAGGGTATTCATAAAACCTCACATTATCTAGTTATATGCCTCAAAGAACATTTTTTTATTGAAAAAATGACCATAAAAATAGCCATAAGCAAGGTCATAAATGAAAGGGTGGGAAAGCACATGTGGTTAATGATGACTGCTTTGGTCTAAAATACTAAAATATAATTAAGCATATATTTCTCATGCTAAAGTTATTCAGTTCCTGTGTTTGTCATTCCTAATTATCTCCCAAATCTGACTTGTCTCACCCTCTGTAATCACAAAACCTCTTGGGTCTAACTTTTAAGGTAAGGTTACCATAGTTATTCTATAGTGTGTTATTTCTTCCCCTTTTATTCTTCAACAAGGACTTTTGTAATGAAAAGAAACATAAATTATATTCCAGTTGATGAGGGTTTCAGTTCCTCAGTCGGATAAAATTCTTTAGAGAAAAATAAACGTTCCAGTTTATGACTCTGGGCAGGAGACAGAGGGAAGGGACCAATGCCATGCTAGATGTCCTCAAGCATGTTAGACACAGCACAGAACAAGATGTCCCTTCTGCACAGAAGGACATACATGGCAGCAGAGCTCCTGAGTGCCAGGGGAACCACGTGTTACGAGGCAGCTGGCTATGGGAACCACTGCAGCTTCCAAGGCATGAGACAGAAGTGAGAATCTGAGTCACAAAAGGCATCGTGCTACAGATAGTAAAAGGCAGGGTCACAGTGGCATATCCTCTGAATGAGAGGTGCTGCTTATTTACAGAACCAGAACTCAGGTGAAAAGAAGTCATCTGGTCTCATTCAAGTTGGGACTAACTCCAGATTCTGATCAGATTGCATGGGGCTTTGATTATGTTCATATATCTTGAGTATTTTTAATTTGTAATTATACTGCAGTCTCACATCTTTGTGATCTTTGGATTACAAAGTTTTGGACGTGACTGGTCAAGGAATATTTTGCCAGAGATGATAATTAGTGTATCAAAATACATACACTGAATTAAAAATGGCTGGGGAGATGGTTGATAATAACACAAATAGGTATTTAGCACTTTCAAAATTGAAAAAGAATCAATATTTGTAGTGGGTTTTTTGTTTAATTTTCTTATGTTCAAAGGGTTATGTCCTAAAATAGGAATAATAAGGACCAAAAATCTTGTATGTAATTTTTTATCCGAATTTACTCCAGCTTTCAGAATGCACATCATCTTCCTTTTGCTCCCTGCCACTTTCTATTTGAAAGCCAAACATTTAGGATCGGGTACCCATTAAGGTGCCATCTCTCTGCAAAAACTATTCTTTTAATAAAAAGGTTAAGTATATTCTATCCTAATCTTTCCAGGTAGTCCAATAAGCTGAAAGGCTAGCACTGAGATTGTAAGTAATATGCAAATAAGGAAGGAAAAACAGGTGCTACTTTTGAGGAAGGAAACTCTGGAGACTACTTCCACTGCTGAGTTCACTTTTCTCACTGAACATCTCTTTCCAATTGTATCATAATCAGGAACAGAGCATGATGCACATATGGCAAACAGGATTCCTAGATGGAGTTCTGGTTAACCTGAGATTAGTTTGCACTCTTTTAGTTTAGAAGTGTGGAAGCATCTAAATTTGCCTGGTAGTGATTACTGCAGCGTGAAGCAAGGACAAAGTAGAGGCCTTGTGTTCACTCAAAGGGATGTGGCATTCTTTCCATTTGGGATTTCTCATTACCGGCAAGAATTACCGCTGAAGACAGGTATTCTTCTTCAGGGAATTCAGAAGATAATGTTCCTAAAACTGGAAATGTAACTAAAATATTGCCGTCATCAGTACAGCTGGGTGGAAGAAGACTAGGGAATTCTCACAGATGGTGGTGTGAGAGGTCTCAGATCCCATTGTACTCGTCTAGGGCAAACTCAGCCCTTGATGCAGAGAGGACTTGAGGAGCTGAAATGTCTTGCACACACACACATACTCTCAGAGGTAATACAAAATACCCTTGCAGCTTTTTTTAATGCTTCAGTGGGGCTTATGTTAATGAGAAAGTTAGCAAGATTTAGAAAGAAGGGATCATACTTTGAAAGACACCCGAACAAGCTAGGACAGACAAGAAGTGTTTTGGCAAGAGGCCAGGAAGCTGTGTTTTAAAGCTAAACCTCTAAACCATGGGTTTACCAGGTAACAGCATCTTTAACTACCTGTCTCGTATCCATGTGGTCAAAGGTTTCCAAAGTAGCTTATGGGCTGGAGAAAGAAATTAGCTAAGCTCATTTCACTGCTTTTAGAGAACATGTTCTTAAATCCCAACTATTTTGGAACAGCATTTTATTAGAAAGGTGAGGGGGGGTACAATGTAAGTACCTTCAATATAAAATTTGATGTATTTGCAAATGGAAATTTACAGGATTTACATGAACAGATTGCTGTGGTACTTGGGGGCCCAGGATGAACTGTTAGAGCCCTCTTAGTGGTAGTGACACAGCTGCCTCATTCCAAGAAAACAAATTCCCTGCAGTAATACAAATTTTTAGCCTCTGTTCAGTATCACTACCAGCCACACAACCTTTATCACTACAGGTCTCTGAGAACTAATGAAGTGCTAGAAAAATGCATGATAGCTATAGACAGTGTAATGAGTTTCTCCTCAGCTTAGCACAAAAGAAACCCAGGAAAATATCAGAAATAAACTGAATAATATACATTCAGTGAATATCCTTAACGTAACACAACAGTTGTAATAGTTTGTTAAGGAATAAATAGAGGGGGAAAAATTCTACAGACTATTGATGCCAACTCAAAAAATCTCTCCAAGACAGCACTGACTTTCTAGAAATGAGGCAACCATAACTGCACACAAGGAGGGTTAATTAATCCAGCATTAGTTGTACAAAGACTAAATCACACTGCAGGAAACAGGCTGTAAGAGTGACAGGATATCTGATAGATTCCTTATTCATGAGAGGCGCTTTGCTAAAGTCAGGTTCTCTCTCCAAAATACTCATGTAATATTTGAATTTTGTTGTTTATCCCTTTGAAATAATGTTACCTTAAAATGTGAGGTGGTAGTTGTCACCAGGGAAGGGGAATCTGGTTAAATTGCTGGCTTTCACATCAGGGACTCCCTGTATGACTCTCAGCAAGTTATTTACTTCTGGACTTTTAATAACAACCTGGAATGTTACAAGAATAAACATAGTAGTGACTTTCACACTCTGAGATGTTGCAGTATTGAACATCATGTCAACAGCTTTGAATAAGGAGACTTAAATAGCCCTCCTTGGAAACCAGATTCTGCTGGGAGAAGTAGCAATAGAAACTGAATTAGCCTGAGTGACAAGAATACGTATTTTTAGAGGAGCTCTCCAGAGGGAAGCTTAGCTGTGGGTCAAAAGAAGTCAGCCATAGTGGTAAAGCACAGCAGAAAAAAGGAAGGAAAAGGACCAGGGATGTGACCAGGAAGCTTCAAGAAGAGAACCAGAATAGAAACCAAACTAGTGTCAATACTAAGATGTTTCAGGAAAAAAAAAAAAACATTCCCTCAGGTTCAGAATTACCAGAAGTAATTCACAGGGCAAAAAAATGCTGTCAGCTCCTGAGCTTGTTATTTTGGGAGTGCTCAGAACAAGCTCCCTAGTACAAGAAGGAGGCTGCTGGGGAAGAAAAAATCTTGGAGGAGAAAGGACCTTTGACAGAAGAGGTGGGCAAGAGGTGACTGCCCAAATTAGCTGGTGGGGCAGCTCTTGATCCACTGTGGGACTGAGGGGAGACTGCACAGATCTCACGTACTGGCTGGAGGAAGAGAAAGCACCTGTCTTATGTTGCTTCCTGTCTCCTGCAGGCTCAGTGGGTAGCTGGGGTCTCCAGTCATGCCTGCTTTGTTGAAGCAATAGTGGCAGCTCAAATGACTCTCTTAGCAACTGAGATTTTTGATAAGGATTTACCCTAGGAATTAGGTTGCCTTACATGACTCTCAGCTTTAACTGAAACCAGAGAAAATTAGAAAAAAATACTGATGTCTGCAAGAAAGTTGAAGTTTCTGACCTAAGGATGATCTGCTACCATGATATATTTCTTTAAAGTCTCATGATAAACAACTTTGGAGGATCTTCTCAGGATTCTGAATGCTTAGGTTGGCAATACCAGTAGACAGGAGGGACAGCCAGTTTGGGAGCAGGGCAGGGTCCCACTCTTACATATGTGCCACTGCGCAGATTAGGCCACAGATGCTGAAACACCTTCGAAGGAAACGTGGATCAGCCACGGTCTGCCCTGCCATGGTACAGTGGCAATAACAATGCAAAGGAGGCCTCAAAACTATCCCAGATCAAAGTAGGAGGTCTGGAAATTATTTCTTAGTTTACTTGTGGGCCTTTCCAGGTATGGGAAAAAAATGGGGTAATAAATGACCCTTAACTGGACTTCATGAAAGGGAGCTCAGGTCTTGATTGTGAGAGTTCTCCTGAAGAAAAAGATGTGAAATATGGAAGTCCAAGCAGCCACACACATACCTGGGTGGACCAGCACAGAAAACAGGCATGCACGTCCTTCTCTGCTGGGAGAGGAATGAAAGCTGTAATCCTCCCTTGGGCCATGACACAGGGAAGGGTTGTGGGAAGATAAAGACAATACACCTACCAGAAAAGGGTATGGGAGAGTGAAAATTCAAAGTCTCCTGGGGTGGTTATGTTCAGCTGCAAGAAAGAGATGTAGAAAGGAAAAGAAACCCATGGTACCCTTTTAAATGATTTTAAATGATCTCAGGATCATTTAAAAGGGTACCACTAGCTTTAGGGAATCAGCTAATTTCACTCAAAAAATAGAGACCCAGAGTAACAACATTTCAAAGGCTCAGAGAATGCCAGGGGATTGCATATGGTGCAGTACTGAAGTGCAGCAGCATTTCAGCAAATGATTTGACATTGTGGAGAGTGGAGCTTCTCCCCATGTGTACAACGGTAGCACCCGTTCTCTTACCAAAAACTCATGCCATACTTCAGCAGACTATGAGTTTAAAAGGTTTGTTTAAAGTCTCATGGCAAGTTGTAGCCTATCAAGAGGGGATTTTTTGGTTTTTGGTTGGTTGTGGGGGGTTTTGTTTGTTTGTTTTGTTTGTTTTTGTTTTGGTTTGTTGTTGTTGTTGGGTTATGGTTTGTGTGGTGTTGTTGTTGTTTTTTTTTTTAAACTTAGGAGTTTTCTTCTTTTTATAGTAAAAGAACAAAGTTAAGCCCTCAGGGTTTTGGGCCTACTGTGTCATGGCTGAACCTAATATCTAATCTCTAAGTTCCCTTGGACAGCCTACTTCATTCTTGTTTTCCTGGTGTAAAAATGAGGGACTAACAGAGAGCTAGTAACCTTGTTTCAGGGTGGTCATTTGGTTGCTTCTTGGATCAGGCAGCTTGAGATGCTTCAAAACAACTTAGTGTATCTTCTCCAGAGGATACATATACATCTCATCTCTGATGTGTATAAGCTCCCTTGGCCTCTGTCCAGGAACATTCACATTTCCTGACTCATGGCAACTGTACCCTGTCTGGTTGTACTTCATTAGCAGCAGCTCAAAAATCAGAGCAGTATTTCTGCTGTTGCATAAGTTTTTCCAAGCAGTAAACAATACAACACTGCCATAAGCTTTATTACATTTATCTTGGAATTCAAGATCCCGAAGAAACTGCTGCTTATTATTGTTTTCTTTAATGACAATCCAAAAAAGAATGTAAGATGCTATTCTTGAATAAATATTTTCAGGATAACTTAGTATCTTAAAAGGAAATAATTCTAAAAAAGAGTAATAAATGCTAGAGAGGCTACAATAAACCAATAATTTTTCTTCCAGTTGAGAAACTTGGTTATGATTTTTTATTGTCATCAATTTTATTTTTATATCAGAATTTACACAGTAAAATAGGGCAAATTAAAAACTACAGAAGTGGAAAATAATTAGTAGGAAAAGTTACATTTTGTAGAGGTAGTAACATAACTTCTAGTACATCCTATTCTAAATAGCTGTTCTTTACTTGCATTGCAAACCTTTGTTTAAAACATTTTAAAAGCAGTAGCATTATCAACTGGCTCCAAGCAGCTTAGAAATTAAATGGTCCTTGACTATTACTGAGGTTCATCAAAAGAAAACTCTGTCTGACTCTAAAATCTATTTTGGAGCTACGACTGCTCCACTCCCCTGCTTGTGGCATGATGCAGCTGCTCTTTCTTTAATATTTTTGCTGACAGCTACAGCTGACGGATAACATTTCGGTTCACCCCAACATCAACTCTGTCTCAAGGCTCCTTACTTAGACTGAAAATGTTACCTTCCTTGTGGCTTTACCTGCATCACAGTGCAACTGTGTAATGGTACAATTATTCCTACTGGTCAGTTGTGATGGAGCAGCAGGAAAAAAAGGGGCTGCAGTCGAGTCATGTGCTGCAGAGCACATCAGCCATTTCATGGTTCCTAATGGCACAGCAACAGCTCCTGTTCTTCTCCTTCATCTCTTGTCCCATGCATAAGAAAACAGGCACCTGAGTCTGCATATAAAAGTATTTTTTGTGTATATAACTCTGCAGTATGTCAACTGATATTTTACATTTTGTGTTAGTTGTCACCTTATATATTTGTTTTAGTTGTATTTGTTACCATGGTCAATATAGAAAAAAATTAATCTATCTTAATGTATAATCCCCTAGGAAACAGGCTTAGATCTCTTGGTTCATAGAAGTTCTCACATAACAATCAATCATTTGGCAATATTGTGGTGATTGACTCACAAAAGGAACTTTTTACAAACGCGGGACTGTTTTCCTCCCAGAGAAAATAAGACCAGTTACAGTACTCCCAGTTCTGTCCCTGAACATCTGAGTCTGTTAGAAAAAAAGAAGAAGCTGGAGGATTGGTTGCAAAAGTAGCCAACAGTAAGAGAGAGACACAAAGAGAAAAGTGAAAAGCAGGCATTGCTCAGTTAGTCCTTCAAAGGAATTCTCAGGAAAATAATTATGATGTATCTGTACTTTTTTTGATTGATGGCTGAATTTAAAACAAACAAACAAACAGTTGAATGCTTTGCTATGTTTTTCCAGGACTTGCAGTGCAGCCCATTAGTTTTTGTTTGGATTAAATATTTTACTAGATTGCAAAATACGGATTTTATTTTGGGGCTCTTCCATCAAAACTTAAAGAACAGGAAGACAAGCGGGAGTTTGGAACCATGACAAAAAACAACCAAAACAACACAGAAAGGAAAATTAGAATACTTTATTGCTACAGTATAGGCATTAAAACACAGTCATCCACCTCCCAGGAAAGTATTTTGGCTGTTTCACTCTTTGCAGAAAAATAAGTTGATTTTGTATGAAATATTTAAATGTTCATTGGATTAAGAGCAGACACTTGGGAAGACCCAAAGCTCCATGCAAAGTCATAGAGTTGTTCTTATTCCCTGTGATCCAAAATTCATGTATTTTTATTCAAATACCCGTTTTGAATCATACATGGAATTGGCAAATTTATTTCTGTGTAGTAAGAATTTAAAACACTACTAGGCTTTAACAGGGAATTGCGACATGTGGGAAAAAAGGCAGAGAAACCATTTTCTCATAATTTTTCTATTTCACTCAGTATCTCTGACTTCTTGTGATCTTATTGTGAGGAAAAAAGATCAGAAACAGCAATAGAAACTGTTTCTGGAGTTCATATAGTCCATTTTCATTTCTTATTTGTCTGAAACTTTATACCAAATTTGACCAAACCTGCTTCAGAGTACTCAAACCCATGCTTTTAGACAGTATGAATTCTTTACTAGAAGAAATTGCCCAGCATAATTTCAGCTGCAGGCTCTAATCAGACTGTTCTTCTTCCAGTCCCCCTGTGGTGGGATTCCCAAAGGGGCAAAGCCTTGGCAGCAGGATGGTTGTGTAGCTGTAACACCAGGGGCTAAGCGAGAAAAGCATATCCTTGAGCCTTTGGAGATAGGTGTCTTTCTCTAGACCCCATGGGAACTGATTTAGTGCTGGAGAGCATTGGTATTAAGCTCATATTCCCCTTTCTCTGCATAGAGAGAACCTAAGCAAGCACAAAGCCATCAATGAAAAAAAAATCTACCAGTACAGATAAATAATATGGTGTCACTATACTAAGAAGAAAGCAGTGAACCAAGGTTTTCTGTGAGTCAAGTGACGGTACTAGATTATGTAGCTTTTGACAGTTCAAGAAATACCTAGTGTAGGTACTATTGTATTATAATTGGTTTATTTTGCCTTCTTTGGTACAACTCTCCTTCCACAGGTTTTTCAAAGATGGCATAAACTTTACAATTCTGTCCTGCAGTTCAGGGCAATCATCTGGATTCTAACACTGAGGAGAAGGGTTTCATCTGTGTAACCCCTCCACACACTTTCTTTAATGGAAACAAGTTTGCCTTAAACAGCTTGCATTAAAACTCCATTGTAGCCAGTGGGTCAAAATTCCCAAGGACATCATTGCAGAAAAGTCTGGCAGTGTCAGATTGGTTCATCTTAAAAATGCTGTCCTAGAGCACTGCAGGCAGGAAAACACAAATTGCAGATGTTATGGTTTTTTTACATATTTTGTGAATGTAGCCAGAATAGATAATTTCCAGATCAAATAAAGAAAAAGACTTACCAAGTTTGGCTGAAATAATTTTAAAGAACATTTAGCAATTTCTTGGGGCATCTCTGAGGATGTGCTGTGTATGTTGGCTCACCGATCGTGATCATGTCCTTTTTTCATGTACTGTCTGAGAAACCATGATATCCACCAAAAAATAAGATAGTGAAAGTCAAAACAGACACTACTTCTGATGTTTCAGTTACAAATAAAAATATATTACCCTATTTAATAAAACCTCTGGTTTTATTTTTAGCATTTTTAAAAATACTTCTTTTAGAACACAGATGGGAGGGAATGGATTTGTGGATAAACAGTCTTCTCAACATCAGGTATATTTTGAGTCTCATTGGTTTAATTCTGGAAAGAGATCTAAGTCAACTGCTTCAGTAGCTTCCTCTTAAATTTTCTATGTGAGTCCTTCCTAAAAGTCAAGATAAAACAGGGAAAAATCAAGATGCTCTATTTAGATACTTTTATGTGGCTGGCACAGATTTCTCTGATCTAGAAAATAACCTACAACTCTGCTAATAGAGGCATTTGAAGAATTTCTCTTAGTCTCAAGTTTTGTTTTATTATTGGCAAGATATAGGTAATCAACTGGGAATTAGCAATAGATGAAAATGTGATGTATAAATGTGAGCAGATACTAAATGCTATATTAAAACACTATAAGTCAGGTATTCCAACTGATTTGCAAATGCAATGTTAGGTTGGGATATAGAAGAGAAGACATAGTCCAGAGCAAACTGATACAAAACAACCTATCTAAGTCTGACATTTTTCATTAAAAATCTGGTATTTTAGCCCAGTTGTTTACAGCTTTGCCAAACTTCAGTTGTTCAAGCTGGATGTCTGGCTGAGCCTGAATTGTTTTTGGAAGTTTCAACTAGAATGCTTTGAGCATTTCCAAGAATTAGTTGAGAGAAAAGTCTTGTTTGCCCATGTGAAAACAATTCCATAACCATTTTACTGAAGAGCTTTAATGTCTCCATGTTCCAGAGTGATCTATCATAATTCATCCAGGAAACTGCTCCATGGTGGCAAACTGACTTTTGCCATCTCTGTGAAAATTATGCCAGGCTAAGAGCCACTGGAAAGAATTTCACCAGGGATACCTGGTAGAGACTTTTAGCTTTCAGAGTAGCCTATGTATGCTAAATGCTGTTGCAGTTCCTCACATCTCACCAGTTGTGGCTGGCTTAGACATATGCCATTTCCAGAGAGCACCTCCATGTCACAGTTACAGAGTTAAGTAATACTCTTCCCACAGCTACTTCTTCATCTGATGCTACAGCCTATGGCACAAAAAGAAATGAGGGGAAAGCTCTTGTTTTTTCTATTTCAATAATATTTTTCTCAGCAGATCCTGTGCCACGGTGGGAAGAAATGCACGGATAGCATGATTACTCTTGCTGCCAGGGAGGAGTGCTAGCCCTTTTATGATACTTTTGTCAGGATTTCTTTGCCAGTAATAGGTATTGTCCATCACCCTTTGCTATGGGATGGAAACACTGCCTGCGGGAAGTCAGAGAGTAATCAGCAATCACACTGGCACTTTGCCAGTGTAAATATGCTTTTATTAGGAATTTATCTGGATCTTCAGCTGACTCACATTTGGAACCAGAATTATCTCAGGTCATGTCTCTCTGTGGTCTGAGATGTGTCATTGCACTGTTTGGCATTCACCATTGCCTGGCAGGCAAGCTGGACTTCTCTCTGGGTCCCAGTGTCCACCTCAGGTGATCTTCGAGCTGTGAGCTTTGGAAGTGTTTATCTCCAGTCCCTCTCTAATAGCTGCACCTCTCCAACCTCACCCATCTACATGGCACCATACTCTCTTCAAAGCTGTCTTCTTAGTTCTGCCTTTTGGATTTGGAAACAGGGCAGGCTCCTAAGGCAATTTGCTCAACCTGCTTTACTCTTGCAGAAACAGCTATGGCAGCTGCTGTTCCCATATTTTGACTATGCTCACTGTTCCTTTTCTCTCTGCTGCACTCCCCCTCAGGAATTCATTCCATCTGACTGTGCCATCTGTCTGAGTGCTTCTCGCTTGCTTGCCCTCCTCTCAAAAGTCAAGGCTTTGCAGTTCTGCTGTGGTTTTGTAAAGCAACAATACAAGTTTCCACTTCTCGCAGTTTTCTCCTTGTTTGAAAGCAATGTGGTAACAGCCATACGGAAAACAGTCAAAAATGTGTGGGCGACACTTTGGCTACGTCTATTTTCAGAAAATTAGACAGTGCTAGTGCTGGTTCTCTGACCCTCAGTCCAGTTGTCACCAGCTGCTCATACCTACATTATTAAAGTTAAGCCTTCAAAATAGGTTGACCATGTCCAGGCTGCCAAACCCTGGCTAGGCTGGTTCCCAACCAGAGACCATTCTGGGAAGACCACTGGTTAGTCCATGACGAAGTTTTGACCAACGCCTGGCACTGTTTAATCTCCTTATGTGGACATAAGCATTATGTCATACTCATCTGAACATATCAAATGCCTGGGATCATCTGAACAAGCACATAAAACATTTCTGCATTATAAAGATATATTTTATTGTTATTGGATCAGACTTCTCTGAGATTACAGCTAGAATGACTGCTTTCCAAGCATATTTTGAACTTCCAACACTGCAGAATTCTAGCATTGGAAAAAATGTTGTGGCACATGTTTAAACTGATTTTTAGAGTTAGCTGCTTAGGCATTATTTTAGTATATCTCCTCTGCATGCACCTCTTTGCTTTCTACTGTTCTTCTGCAAATGTCTGTTTCCTTGTTCTCCTTTCTTTAGATGAGTTTTAAAAAAATAAATAAATAAAAGAGAAAAAAACCCAAACAATTATAAGAAAGCTCAGGGACCAGTGTTTCCACCTGAACTATTGTAATTAATGAGCACAGCAGATGATACTTTGGTCAGATGAGTCAAAGCTAATAACACTTCATTGGGTCTTCTTAGTTCCTCATGGACAAAGAATGCTTACAGCTACAGGCACAAGTGTGCACAGGATTTCCCAAAACTATTGCCTTTTCAAAAGGTAACATGTGAGCAAGAAAAAAAAAAAAAAAAAAGCCAGCAAAGTTTATTTTAACCATATGTGGGTTTTGAGGACTGTCTTTTATTGAACAGCAGTTTAGTGAGTAGCATAAAAAACTCATACAGGCAATTCTCAGCTCTGTCAGAAAAAAAAGTAATTCTTGATGCATCAACAACTAAACTATAAACAGGCAACAAACCAACCAGAAACTCAAATAAGCACTTAGAACCCTTGGCTTCAGCAGAATGGAGCACATAACTTTTGTGCTGTGAGAACACTAGGCCTTATAGGGCTTTCTACATGGTTCCATGCATTGAGATTTGCAGCAGCTCCTGAGTATTTAATGCTGGCTGAACTCCTTGACCTTCCTCTCCTGTGAAAGGCACTGGTGGTGCCTTAGAGCTCCAGGAGTTGTTCCTGTTATTCGTGAAGCAGAAACTCAAAGGCATCTCCATCCTAAAGTGATAGCATGAAGTAAAAAGAACATGCCTCTTACATAACTTTCCAATGATCCATGTACAATGCATGTTTTGTTAAAATTTGAAATTAATATATCACAATTTTAAAGCACACCAAGAGGACGTTTATCTGCCAACATGCCTGTTCAAATCCTTCTCCAAGAGCTGATGAAATCATCTAACATAAAGCAGAGCAGAGGCTGCATTCTTAACAGAGCTTTGAGTGATGCATATTTTACTAACTCATCCATGAGAAAAGGATTCTTGAACAAAATGCCTAAGTGAAAGAAGAGATAATTTTTAAAATATGCTCATGTGGAATTTTAGTTGTGAAATGCAGCCTGAACATTGCTAATGATTTCAGATATAAGATTATTGTGCAATTAAGAAGCAACTCAATACAGTTTTAAATTGTAGCTTTGGAAACATAATTCATGTTTCCAGTAGTTTTATCTTAAATAGTCTTTTTTGCTTTACAAAAATTTGGATACGGATTGTTCAAAAAATTTCAGTTTCAGCACTAATTCAGCCAAAAAGTTTCTGAGGAATAACCATTACATCAACAAATATAAATCTCTAAATATATGTAAGATTAAGATCCTTGCTGTTCAAGATATTCACCTTTAATTTTAGGTGCTTGAGGCATTACTGAAAGCTTAAAAATGTTATTGAAAAGAGTGCTGTGACATCTGAGCCATGGCATGCAATTTGTTCACGCGCTCAGCGATAAGCAGCATGCTTTGCCCTTCTTTCAGTTCATGAGAAGAGTTGATTTTGGATTTAATTTGAGGGTGAGGCAAGCACTTTTGAGATAACGTTTTGCAGTTCCCTGCTGGTCTGTTCTTATTTTTAGGCCCATTAGAACAGCTTTTGCACTTGAACTGCTTAGTAATGACAACAATTTTTTTGTGGTTTAAGACTAACATATATCAGTTTCAGAGCACCTGCTGGGAGATACTACAATTTTTTGTGTACTACTTCTGAGGATACAGTTAGCTTTTGTTGCTGTAAGGTATGAATTACAGTTTTGCTTAAAATAGAAATCTTTTGTATATGAATGAAAAAGTTCAATAAACCATCCTGGGTGAGATAACAATATGCTTTTCATGTCAGAATTATGGTGGGATAAAGAAACCTTCTTTCAAAGGTCCCAGCCAAACCAAGTCATTTAAAATAGCTGAGCATCAAGTCCTTCAGTTTTAGTTCCATGTCCTATCATAAGCAGTCAGATGAAGAGAAAGAAGTTTACTAAGTTAGTAGTAAGCCACCGACTTGTTTTCCCAAGGTGAGTTTTAAGCCTTGCAACTTTTCTGTGCCAACCCCTCCAATTCAGTAAATTGCAGTTTAGGAGCTGCACAGAATAACTAGCAGCAGCTGGGGACTGCATTTGTGCTCTCCTCTGGACAAGAAACTAAACCAACCAGGACACAAACCAGCAGCCGAAAGCTGCTAGCAGGGGAGGGCAAGGGCATGGCAAGGATTTGAAACCTCCCTTGAGCACTCTTCCTGCCTCCATCAATTTTCAGTTTAAGAGATTGCCCAAACCCAATGTGGTTTATCTGGTTAGCAACCATAAGTGAGTATTTCTTCCAAGGATTTCTGATGTCTCCTTCCTGCATCCACGGACAAGGCGTTCTGCAGATCTGCTGCTCAGTCTGTGAGGAACTGTCCTGTTCTGTCTGTCAGTGGAGATTGCATCAAAGCCATGTAAAGCAGAAATAATAATCAAAAGAGAGCAGGTGCCACATAACAGGAGCATAGAGTAGTTTTGTTCTAGAACTCTGTGTGTTTGAAAGATTCAATGTCACCCACCTTCCTGGCTTCCTTCCCAGACACAGCCAGGACAGGAGGCAGTCAGTACTGGAGCCCTGTGGAGCCCACATTCCTTAGCTGCATATGAGCAAGGAAAGATAAAGGCAGATACTTTCTGCCCACTGTGATGCACAGAAATGATCTGATAACTCTGGGAGATTCTTGAGAACAGATATGCCTTTCACAGGAAATGAATTAAAAAACTGTACATAAAATTTTTGCCCAGGGCTCTACATCTAGAATTAGTACCATAAATTTTTTGACCTTCCTTATACTGTTTCTTACTAATATTTCAGAGGAGCACAGAAACTAGCAATTCTTATGGAGGCTCTACTATATTTAGACCAGTTGTAATGAGAACTTAAAACCTACAGTGCCGAAGAGTCTTTGGTGATGCTATCTCTTGAATCTGATAAACAAACATGAACAAAATAATGTGGCCCATTAGGATTTTCCTCAGAATTTCTCAGAATTAATGATGTGTAAATTCAGAATCTAGTGTCAGAAAGTATGTAACTTTTCTTTTGAATATGGATCAAGTTCTCTCTTAAAAATAGCAAGGACATCTCCCCCATGTAAGAGAAAATATTTCAGAATATCAGCCTTCTGAAAAGTCATCAGTCCCCTTTTATTCGTGACCTATTTGTTTCTGAAAGAGTTCAAAGCAGGTGAACTGTTTCTGTTCAAATGAAGAACTAATTTTGCGTGAGACGAAAGTATCTGTTTAAGGAGAAAACAAGACTGTTTTGACGTCTGTGTGTCGTGGGGACTGCTGAGATAAATCAGGAACTTGAAAAATGCTAATTTTTCTGATTGAATCCTTAGTCATATATCATGGTGTCAGCTGTCCCCCTCCCAACTCCTTGTACACCTCCAGTGTCCGTGCTGGTGTAGTGGCAGGAGGAGCAGAAAAGGCCTTGACCCTGTGTAGGCCCTACTCAGCAATAATGAATCCCTGTGTTATCAGCACTGTTTCCAGCACAAATCCAAAACACAGTTCCACACTAGGCACTGTGAAGAAGATTAACTCTACCCCAGCCAAAACCAGCACAAACGGGAATGGAAGCAGAGGCTAAGATGAAAGTCAGTAGCACTGTCAGGGTCAAAAGTGAAACGGTGATTCCTTAGTTGAGAGAAAAAAGTGTAAGGAGGCATCAAGGAAAGATGTGGAATAAGAAGAGGCTAGAGAAGATGGGTGGGTGGATGCTTCTTCACAATACATGAGCAAATGAGCACATGGTAAAAACAAAAATAAAAAATGCATGCAAAGTTATGTAGGCAAACACATGTAAACAGGCTCTTGATTTTCACCACCTTTGATTAAAGACAGAAGCTTAGAATGCTTTCAGAAGAATTTTTATGTAAGATATTAGAAGTCACTAATTCAGGTCCTAAGCCATCCATTAACTGATGGCAATGGAGAGATGTTTTCCATTCTGTTGGATCCTTTCTTCCTGATTGTCTAATGCTGAATCTTAAGAGCTGAAATTAGCATTGTTCACAAGACAGTGGAGAGAGACTTGGCTGGCTAAGACAATGAACTGCTTATTCAACCAGCAAAACTGATGCTAGGTTTATGAAGCCACATTAGGTGAGAGTAATCAGATTATGACACTATTAATTGCACTAAGATATAATATTATAGTAATTTTGGGGGTATCTTCAAAATTTGCCTTTAATGTGCTAGTACACTTTATATGAAGATGGCATGCTGGCATTTCCATAAAAATTTCAAATAAGAGCTACAGGAAAGTGGAAATATGTGTAATACCACCATGGCTATACTTTGGTCCCATTTTGGGGGGGCTCTGTTTGTGTGTATGTGTAGGGGTACGCATTTAGAAAGAAATATTTTTTTAAAATTATTTTTTATGTAAACATTTTGCTGCTTTTGGTGAAAGTAGATGTTTTCCAAACCCTTTTTTTTTTAACCCAAGAAATCTTCTGTTTTGAAGTTAATGGGTTTTTACTTTGAGCTCACCATAACCAATCTTTTAAACATGAAAAAAAAAAAAACCCCAATTTCCAAAACCAGGCAGCTCTGTTTTTTAAAAAAGTCTTTCCTCTCATATGTACAACCCATGATATGACCAATGTAAATTCAAAACAATCATAATTCTTTTCCTTTCGCTATAACTTTTGGATACCCTCCAACATAAAATGCATTAGCACAGAAATGTTCTTGTCCTTAATTAATTTATAGCTTAGGGCAGAATACCATAAATAACAGTTGAACTTCAGCTGCAAAGGTTTTGAAGCCATGGGTAAAATATTTTATAAAAATTGTAATAAAGCTGAACAGGGCTGGATGGCAAGTAGAACTAATTATCAATAAATGTAGGCATTTCAGCGATGGACACTTGAACGTAAAATATGTTTGTTTTGTAATATATTTGGGTTCTATTGAACTTACTGCCATTATGGGAGAGCAAATTATTGAAGTTTTATCCCTACCCCGAAAAAATACACTTACTAAATTGAACTGTTTGGTTGGGAATTTTGATTTGTTTTGTATTTAAATAGCTTGAAGCAGATAAAGTATGCTGGCATATCTTGTTTTGAAGCTTGCATGGTTGAAGGTTATAGAATCTGCATGATATGCTATAGCTTTATATGGGAACATGGGACTGGAAAGGACCTAATGTGTCACCAAATCTATTGTCATAATATTGCAGGAATGAGGTTTTATAATCCCCTTCATAAACTTATAAAGTTCCACTCTGAGTGCAGTTAGGATTTTTGCTGCGGTTCCTCCAATGGGAAAATTGTTCCCAAATCTCATTGCTCCAAGTGAGCATAGATTAAATTCTGGACAAATTGTGCTGTTGGGTTCCCTTGCCAACGTTGTCATTTAATTTAAATGGCTCTCCCATCTCCCTGTTGTTTGCTTCTATGATATATTTATACACAGCAACTGGATCCCTTAACAGCCTTTATTTTGACAAGCTAAACAAGCCAAGCTCTTCATTCTGTCTCCTCATATGATAGGCTCTCCTTTCCCCTGACCATCTCAGAAGTCCATCTTTGTACCTGAACGAGTCTGAGGTAATGTGCTACAAATGACAAACTACAACAGTCTTGTATAATAGCATAATAAAAGAAACCATGGCAAGCAGAGTAATAATTTCATGCTTGCAAAGATATGCTGTGCCAAATGTTTAAGAGGTTGAGCAAAGATTTTGAAATCTTCTAAAGGGACCTTTATTAGAAATAATGTGGGTTTTTTCCCCAAAGTTGTTGATTAAAATTGCAGTATGAAAAGTTTTAGGGTTTAAATCAAAAGCTGGGAAATCAATGAAAACTGTTATTTGGTTGAGACCTTCAGCCAACATAGTATGCAGTTGATTAGATTTGTGACAGTAATCATTGAAGAAATGTGTCTGGCATATTGAAAGTTTGTTTGACAATTATGACAGAGAACATTTCTACGAACACTGTACAGTATGTAATGATCCTTCCCTGGAGAAGCCACAATTGCTTTCACACATTGCCCTTAAGAAATTTCAGGGACAGGGTTTGGGGGACTGGTTCCCTGGAGTTAGCTCTGGAGAGTGCTCCTCTTGGTGTAAGCCAATAGAAAGCAAAAGAGAATGAGGGTACAACTGATCCCACCACCTCCCAGGACCACAGAGAAGAGGATGTTTGGTCAAATCCAGTACCCCCTGGTCTCTTTTGCCATAGCTTCTTGGAAAACATCAGGACACTCCTGACTGCCAGCTGTTAAGACTGTGACAGCAATCTTTTTCTGGCTGTTTTACTTCTAGTCCTTACTGAGTTGATAGTTTAATCAAGTTTCAAGGGGAGCTTCAGACAAAACCTTTTTCCCAGTCACCCTGAGCCTGACATCCCAGTGCTTGGGGTCAGGATCACTGGAGAGTATGATGGCTCTCTTAACTGTGAAGGAGAGACATTAGGGGAGCATTTGTTTTCTACAATCCTTCTTTTCTCAGGAATAAACACGCTGATTTCCTTTTTATCTTTTCTCTGCCCTGTAGCATAAGGTAAAAAAGCTTTTGTAATATGCTGTAGGAAAAGGGAAGCATAAATTTAAGTTACTGCCTGCACATACAAAGATCAATGAAAATTAAAAGCTTTTGAAATACAAGCAATTTCTTAAGCAAGAGCAAAGGGGAATCCCAACTGTGATTACAAGCAGTAAAGTAGACAATTAAGGAAATACATGCCAAGGCACTGCATGGGTAGGTGCTTCCTGGGGACTGGGAGCAGAAGGAATCCTCATGGAGACTAGAGGGCTGAGGGCAGTCCCAGCCCTGAGCATCAGGCACTTCCCTGAAGATGAGATGAGCCAAGCCTGAGATGGGCCGTGGGCCCAGCTTGGTGGGGCCCATGGGCACGGCATGGTTGTGTGATGTGCCATGGCAATCCTGAGACAGGGGCTGATGGCCCCAGGGGGGCTGACGTGTGGTCCTGAGGGCACTGATAATAAATTAAATGGAACTGTAATTATAACAAACATTTCTGATTATAACAGTCATAGTCAAATAGTTGATTTGATAGTGGAAGTTGTCACATGTTGTCTGCCCCCATGGTGGCCTGTGGGTCATGGAAAGTAGGTGCTCCTTCATGCATCCAAAAGTGTTCTCCAGTGATGCTTGACAAAATCAGCTTCACTTTTTGTCCTATCCTGGCTACCTGTGCACAGCCAGATCTTCACAGTGCACGATCAGACTGTCTGCCTGGAAGGACTTGCCCTTTGTTTTACCATCCCCAATGTAGCAGCTGGGGCTTGGAGCTGCAAGGGAGCGAAAAGCAGCTTGAAGAGCTCTTTGCTTTCCCTGGATGTTCCTTCAAGGGTCCTGGGAACTGTGGCTTGTAGATCAATGGGAATATAGGGACTTTCACTGACCCCTTTAGTTAGGGTATCTTGGCAAATCTGCCAAAGAAAACTTCAGCTTTCCTTCTGCTAAGTTTGGTTTCCTGATCCGTGATGCCTTGAGGCAGAGGGGTCATGTGTATGGGAATGAGGAAAGATGAGAGGCTTTCTCCAAAACAAATCTAGAGAGAATCAATAGCTTCATATTACTGCACTGAGAGTAACAAAATTATTCTGTTCAGTGCATGGGATAAAACTCTCAACAACTGGCATGGAAAAAACAGCCCAAGAGGCATCTTGCTGTGCAAAGGGCTGTGACGTTATTAACCTAACCTAACCTCTGTTAGGCTAAGTTGCTAGTGTGGCGAAGTCTGCAACCAAAGCTGCTTCTTTCATTAGCTTGACATGTGGTTAGGAGCATTTTGGTGCACCTGTGTGATGTCTGTGAGTGAAATAACAGTTTTATTCAACTCAGCAGCAAAATCCCATGGGCTTTTCCGAAAAACACAATGCTGTATGATGGAGAGTATTTTAATTAGTACAGTGATGTTCATCCTGATTGTTTCTATTGCTCACCATATTTACTGTGGCATGACTTCTTTAAAATGGAGAAGACGTATAGGCATAAATATTATCTTGAGGTATTTTAAAGTTTAATGAAGTAGAAGCTCCTCCACAGAGTGTAAAGCATCTACATTATCCTGCTGCTTGGTAAAACATCAGAGGACTGAAATTATTTATCCTATCTGTGTTCCAGGATGTCTCTTCTTGGGAGGATTTAAGTGTAGTTGCTACACCTGTAAAATGACTCTAAAACAGTGGAGAGAAAGTACCTTTAAGGGTCTATTTTTAAACCATGTCTCCTGTGAACAAAGTTTCTGAAAATCATGAATAACACCGCTTTTTTGCACTCAGACCATCAGATTTTAATCTCACTTAAAGAGATGAAAATCCAGAGTAGCATCTATAAACTCTGAAGAATGCTGATTGACAGAAAGCTCTTCTTTGTTTCCTATATTGTGTGAATTGCTCTAAAAATTCAGCTCTTCATTGCAACAGCATGACTAATTTTCTTTTATTAGGTCTAGATAGTTGTATATTGTCTTTTGAAAACAGTAGTCTTGATCCTTCCTCCATTCAAATTAATGAGAAAACTTTCACTGAATTTTTTTAAAGGCCAAACATTTTTTAGGGCAAAGAATTAATTTCTGTAAATCCCAGGTACCTCGTACAAATATCTCTTAAGTTTCTTCTTGTAAATTGTCATGCCAGATGTGATTCAGAGCTTGTGGGTAGCCTGATTCTCACACACGTAGGAAATGCTTTCTGCAATTCATAAATAAATAAATAGATGGATAATTGCTCAATTTTCTCCAAGAACTAGCTGCTCAAGACTGAAGTTCCCTAAATAAATTTTCTAGAAAATGAAAGTATTTATCAAAAAAATAACCTTCCTATAAAGCTAAGTTTTCCTTAATGTGTCTGCACCAATTTAACTGTGATTAAAGCTGGTCAAGACTTCATTACTGTTTCTATCCTTATGTTGTTCATAATCCAATAAATCTTGTTCTTTCAATTCACAGCAAGGAAAAAAAATACACAAATACCAAGTTGGCATTTACTATTTTGCAAGACTTCGCATACAGTTTGTTAAGAAATAGTGGATGAATGTGTCATACGCTGTTCTGACTGGCATTAACTGACACCGTAGTAGTCCTGCTTTACTCCTTAAATGGTAGTGTTCCTTGTATTGCTTTATTATTATTAGGAGAACTATATAAACTATTTAAATAATGGCCAGTTTGTAGAGTTGAACAGAATTGTTACTGTTTCCTTTCAAAAGATCACAGCTTCCCAGAACATTGTGTTCTCCTTGCCAAGGAAAGACCTCCATGGTCTCACAGCCCTCAGAGTCTCTGCGGCACCACCAGTCCTCCCACTGAGCCTGCCTGGACACGTTTCCATGCCAGCAGTCTCTGCAATGCACTTGACCTACAAAACTTTGTTTATACCCTAACCATACTGCCCTGTCATGAAGGTCAGGGCAGAGTTCCAGGGATCCACAATGTGGAATCAAATTCTGTTTGTTTATGCAAACTAATCAAATGCATCAACGAGCTTTTATCAACACGAGAACCTGCCTCCTTCCAGTGTTATGGCTCTGTTTCCCATATGCCCTGCAACATCCCCAGCTTTCCAGGAGCAAAGCTCCTAGTTCCCTGCATATCTGCCATACCTCCATGGGATTTGGAGTTGTCACCATGTCCCCTGCCTTCCTCTGCTTTGTGGGCCGTGAAAGAAACTGGCCTGTAGCTCTTGCTGTGCTGCGGGTTTTCCAGCTTGCTCAGCCAAGGGATTCTCACATTCCCCCTGAGCAGGTAGAACTCTACAGACTGCCTGCCAGGTCACTGATACATGGGCCAAGCTGGACACATTTCTTCTCTGCTGTCATTTTGCCATGTCATTGCACTGCATTGCACATATTCTGCAGAATTGCTCTCAGTGAGGAACCCAGCACATTACATACCAGCTTTTTTCTCCCCTCATTACGGCTTCTTTTCCTGGGATGGAGGGGGTTACTTGGTGTTGATTGCTAGATTTAAGCAGAAAGCTGAGACTTAGGGTACCAGCTCTTTGGAGGCAATGGGAGTGCAAGGTTTTACCACCTGGTTAGTATCATACACACAAACATATTGCCTAGTGTACTCTGGATTCTTCAGGCCACTGTGCTGTGTCATGGCTTTGGAAACACATGGATAAAATCAATGGGAGTTTCTAAATTAAAAAATATAAGTATTTTCAAGTCACTTTATGTCTGGAAGTCCGTGTTTTCTAGCTGGCCTGTTGTCTGACTGGCAGAGCAAGCAGAACACACTGCTTCTCTCATTGTTCCTGGCATGCAGCCCCTGAGCCTTATCTTTTCCCTAGGGAGCAGCAGGGACCCCAGTCAGCCTCAGGTGGGAGCAGCAAAGCGATGGCACAGGGACACCTCTACCCTCAACTCTCTCCTCCCCCCTCCGGACCTAGATTCTAGCGAAGCCCCTGCCCTGGGAGCATCCCTCCACACAGGTATTACTGCACACCACAAGCTGTTCTGCTGACACACAGGAGCTTCCAGCAGCCAGGTTCCTGACTAACTAACATTCAGGAGGTGCTGTTGCAATAGCATGGCTGGAAAGCAACACTTGAGCTTCCTGCAGATGTCAGCTCCAGGAGGGGACCAAAATGACTTACGTCATCTCTTGTCTTTCAAAGGCTCATCTGAACTGCAGAGCTATCAAAGCCCTCGGGGACTGTTGAGGATTCCCAAGGACATCCTCAATGCACATTATTTTCACTGAAAGCTTTTAGCATGATGAGTTAAAAATAAGCATCCTGAGCTAACAACTTAGTGTAACAAGGAACTCTTCAGCAGGCACTTTGGGCTTCTATGATCATACTGGGTGTCTCACAATATTCATATTAGATTTTGCCTGTCTTCTAAAAGCGCCGTTGCTAATATCAGATTGGTTATACTTTATTTCCAGTTTTAAAATGCCTCACAGTTCTGGAACATATTTTGAAATTGCATACCCAGCTCAAAAACTGGAAGGCAAATGCTAACTGATTTTAGAAAAATTTCACAACTGTAAACCCAATATTTTAAAGTGTCTGACTCATTTGGAAAGCTCAGGATTGTCTGTATTAATTATGGCTCCAGAAGATCTATCTCAACAGTCAGAAAGCAAGTCCATTTGTAGTCAAGGATTGCAAACACAGTCTTCCTGGAACTGAAAGTTGTACATTGTGCAATTTTTATGGCTTGTACAGCTTTTCTATTTTTAGTTGGTTGAAACCTGCAATACATCATTTTATCCTCCTTAAATTGTCATTCATAATGCTAATTGCCATTAACTTGGCATAAGTTATTTGATTTCTTAAATTTGTATAGTTACTGTTTCACCTAACAATATTACACAGACAAAACTGTATTTTTCTCTGATACAAAGTTAATGTGAGTACAAACTACTAATGGTGTTTTTCTACTCATGGACTTTAAAAAAAAATAAATAAAATCCCCACAGTTTTTTCTTTTTTTCTCTTAAAAATATGCACGTGCTATGAAGTCCAATAACTGTTCCATTGCTTCAGCAAACCATTTATTTAATATTTACCTTTATAGATGTTTGAAAAATTTCTCTGAGGTTTGAGAAAATCTAATAAAATTGTACTTTTCAGCTTTTTTGAAGATAGCATGAGAAGAAAAATTCTAGGCTTTTCCTTTCTAGAAATGCATCTACAAGGTATAAGAGATCAGTCAGTAACAAGTATTTGCATAGAACTCTCCAGCCTTGTTCTTGCTTACTTAAATAGAGATAATGTCATGTATTTGGCTACCTGCAGAAATGGTTTGCACAGCATTGCGTCATTCCCTGGCTGAGCAGAGGCCATGGGAGCTAAGCCTGCTGCTGGCACACCAGTTCATGACTTTTGTATTATAATGCTAAGTGTTGTTGACAACATTCTTATTTTCTAGGCTTTCCTATCCCTTTAAGTATAATCCTTTGTCTTTGACACATATGCTTATTTCGACAAGTCCGAGGTTTGTCAGTTCCTTGGTGTTTGCTGCTTCCACAGGGTGAATTCTAGTGCCTGGAAGTCCAGTGCTACAGCCAAGCCATCCTACAACAATGGCATGTGCTGCCAAACATTTTTCCATGCAAGATTTTGGTTTTTCTTGGTTGCAAACATTAATAACAGCATCAGTAAGTACAATTAGAATAAAGATTTTTTTTTCTTCTTTTTCTTTTTCTTTTTTTTTTTTTTTTGCAAATATTACAGCTACCTTAGGTCGAGCATGTGGCATTCTCCTAGCTGTAGAGAGTTTCTCTAAACATGGCTATTTCATAGCAGGGAGGTTTTGCAGTCCTAGAACTGACTCATAAACTGTTGGCTGATTTTTTTTTATTTTTATATATGTAGGCTTTTTTGGTTTGCAGTCAATGATGTTGTGCAGGATGAACTGAAAAGATTTCGTAGAATACCAGATTCGATTAAATGAGTTACACAACTTCTTATGGAGGCGTAGGGTGTATATATTGCTCAAATTACATTCTTAATTAATAAAAGTAAGGAAATATTTATCCAACATGGGGACTTGGTTGTGACTTTACTGAAAGCCTTGGGAAGTATTTTCAGTATTTCAGTGGAGGCTCAGCCATTTAGTTTGGGCTTGCTTTTTCAGGACAACTGTGCTTACCAATTGGCTACTGGATGCTCTGGAGAGATGCCCTTTAATTTTCAGCTGGGCAGGTCTAAAACTCTTTTACCTCTGAAATTCCTGAAATCTGCACGTGGACAAATGCAGATAAGGAAAATCTCTGTTCTGTGTGCTGTGCAGTGAATACTAAGAAAGCAGTGGTACGGAAAGCTCACTTAAACACTTTCACTTGGGTTAGAAACCTGAGTGAGGTTTATTCTCACTAGGAGTGAGACACTAAGTGAAATGTGAAATGAACACAAGAATACTATCTGTTATGTCTTATTTCTTAAGATAACTGTATATACACATATATATATATACATAGATATATATGTAATGAGGTGAATTTGCTTCCTCATAGGAGGAAAACTGGCTACTCTTCCTTTTCCCAAACCACAGCTTGGTCCAGCTTGGTGCCAGTGGAGCCAAGATGTGACAGAACTGCTGGCAGCAATCACACCAGGTCCTTGCCAAGGCCTGAGTCCACCACACATGCACAGGAGAAGCAGCCCAAAGTAATTTCTCAGTCACCTAAACTTCCTTGAAGGCAGATGAAAAATATTTAAGGAAATAAATAAGGGATGCGAAGACATTATATAACAGTTGAGTCAGACTCTTTTTAACTAAATAAAGAAAAACAGAAATGTCTTTATTTATATGTTGCTTTCTTACCTGCTTTCTTAACTGATTTACCAATCATATACGATCTCTATCTTTTAAACTTGTATTCCAAGACACAATCATAGCATCATAGAATCAGATGGGCTGGAAAGGACCTCTGAGATCATCAGGTCCAACCCTTGATCCACTACCACCACAGTTACTAGACTATGGCACTCAGTGCCACATCCAGCCTCTTCCTAAACACCTCCAGGAATGGAGAATCCACCACCTCCCTGGGCAGCCCATTCCAATGTCTGATTACCCTCTCTGCAAAGAATTTCTTCCTAACATCTAACCTAAACCTCCCCTGGCAGAGCTTAAGACTATGCTCTCTTATCTTAAATGCCTTAATATTTAGAGACATCCACCAATTCCCTTTGGCAACACTGAGATCCACATTGCTTTTCTGTCATACACCTCCACATACAAAATAGGAACTTGAAAATTTTATGATAATTTTTTTCAGATTTACCTTAATTATTAAAAATTATTCTCTAGTTTCACTTGCTCCAACTAAAAGAAACCTAACATAGATCCATTTCTTACTGCTGTTTCTTAAATTATTTGTTTTGTACAGTTATGACCAGATTCCCCCCACTCTTCGCTCCAAGAAACAGAGTTTGGGATGAGGAGTTGTGACTGGAGAGTCAAATGAGCTCATTTCTCAGTTAGGGAGCTCAGTGAGGGTGAATTTTTGACTCTTCAGTACTTTTTAGAAAGACTGGGTTCTCTGCCCCTCTCAGCCAGAAATGTGCCTGCAAGCAGAGGTCTGTGTACTGATGCTTTGTAGAAAATCCATCCCAAACCATTTGAGTTTGTGACTTCACTAACACAAAGTTGGCAGGGTGGGTTATAGCAGGGACTGTGAGGGGTGGACACAGTCCCACATCCTCTGTCATGCCCTAACATTTGCCTTCAAGTGTTTCACTGTGGCAGATGCTGATAATGAGGTGCTAAATACCTGCTATTGCCTCCAATTTCTGGATCCATTTCTGGATCCAGGCCAGCTTATCAGTCAGCTCACTGATGTGCCTATATTAAGGGCACAGCCTCTCTCTCGAGGGCAGTGGTGGCTCAGAGGGGCAAAACTGAGACCTCCCAGCGCATCCCAGAGTCAGAATGCAGTGGTGTCCTCTCATAGGAAGGCTGCAGCAACACCACCCTGTATCCAGCATCTTTTTCTATTGAAAGAAAATCAGGGCATGCTTTCCCTGATAGACAGGAGCCATGGTGAGCTTTAGCAGTGGTCACTGGAGCTGCATAAGGATGAGGGCAGGCCTGAAGCCTTAACTTAGCCCCAGAGAGCTCAGGCTCCATTTCAAAGACACTGCAGATTATAGGTGAAACCTAAACTCCTTAGTCACACAAGTGAAATACTTAAAGCTGAACAGTGTGAATTTATGCCAGTGCAGATGATTTTAACTTCATGTAGGCTTGTAAAACACCCACTCGACTAGTAGGAGCTCTTTTTAACATCTTTCCATGACTCTGGACTAAAATTACTTTCTAAGAAAAGCAGCTAAGGAAGTTTTATTCTACCCTAGTGGATAAAAAAAGAAACTTCAACCATTTCTTTAAAGTTAAGAAAGGTAGGGTATTTGGCTAGTTGCAATAAGACAAACACAATTCACTTTGAATTTATCCCTGTTGACACTGGATTTTAAGAAGTGACAGACATTAAAGAAACTTGAATCTGGTAGCAGGACGTTTTAATAATGTTAATGAAAGACCAAGTCCATGCAGAGATATTTATTTGCTTCTTCCTTCTCTCTTCCTTCCCTCCTCAAAGTATCTATGCTGTATTTTCAGCTTAGCCTGAATTTTTGCTCTGAATTAAAAAGCCAGGTGAAGATTTTAGCAGATTAACAGTGACAGGCTGTTCAAAAAAAGATCAAAACCAGCTCAACCTGTACCTGCAGGATAACTCTTTAACTTCATTCTTTTCAAGTGAAGAAATTGCTGTCCAAGGATTTTGAAACCATGACATTAGAAGAGGCATGTAAATATGGTTTGTATAAATGAAAACCATTAAAGTGGCTGAGGCCATTTTCAATGCCCAGGTGAGGCATCTGCAGATTTTTGTGCTGCTCCCTGTCAGCATGAAGGCAGTGGTATTATTTAAATCAGCTAGGCTGACATTTATTTCTTTACTTTCTTTGCCACAAGTTCTGAAGTCAGTGGAAAGCCTGCAGGATTATTGGGAAATAATGACAGTCACTGGGCTGGCACTGCCAGGAATGAAGTAAGACTCTCCTTTTACCTCTTTGCAAATAGTAATGACAAGTGAAGGCCAGAGCTTTGAATAATGCAAGGACCACTCTGGAGCTTCACAGTGCTAGTCTTCTTATCAGTGACATGAAGCAGAAGAGCTCAAAGTTTGTGCCACCAAGCCCAGCAAATCCAGGATAAGACTGGTGTGAAGTAGGGATGTTGTGCAACCTCTCTGCTTCAGCTGCCCGGTCTCTTCCTGACTCCTGCCGAACTCTATCTCAAACCATGCTTCAGCAGCAAATTAAAAGTATGCCACTGGAATAAGTAATAGACTTCTGCATGCCTTGACCTAACTTGAAAAATTCGGTTCCTCTTCTGTTTTCCCACCACCCTCCGCTTATTTTCTCTCTCCAGACTGTGTATTTATGGTGAGTTGCACTTTCCCTTTGCATGGCTGATTAGTTTTCCATTTCCTTTGTTTGTAAAGGAGCAGGCTGTGGAAAGGAAAGACTGCAAATTAAACAGTGATGGGCATGAGCACAGATATTGGAAGGGGAATGTCTCTACTCATACTAAACTGTTCTAGTGGTCCCTGGCGCACTTTTGGCCAGACCACTTAGCACCCTCCTGAACCATTTAAGAACATGTTTTAGGAGTTAGCATGGGCTAGGAGCAATTCCCAGTGGGCAATGTGGATGCAGTCAGCACGTTATGGATGCTAAGAGGGTTTAAGAGCCTGAAGGATTTTCCAGGACAGCTGGCCTCACAGTCAGAGACCATCCCTGGACATGGTTAATCTGCAGTATACATGTAGCCAAATAATTTTTTTTTTTCCTAATGGGAATAATACTATGGTAAACCCACCAAAACTGATAGTGAAACTCAAGGGCAGGCTTGGGATAAGAGACTATTTTTATCTCCTTGTTTTGAAGCCAGTTAAACTTCACAGAGGAGGAACCTTTCGGGAGGTGGAAGGCAGTGCGGTTGAATGAAGGGGGTTAAATTCAGATCGCACCAGAAGACCAGGCATTCATGTGCAAGCTGGTACTCTCTGTCTATCAACAACTGAAACTTCCTACAAAGAGGTCACTGAGAGAGATTTGGAACTTGCTCTCTACTTTGGTTTTCAGCTGAAATTTGAGATGCTGCAGATGGTATTTTTACACTGTTGTCTCTTGGAGACAACTTTTATAGAAGATACAGGTCCTCTGTTGATTTTATTTTTTTCTTTTTGTTATAAAATCTGTAAGGGTATCCGCACTGTAGTAATTTTTGCATTTTTATAAAACAAAATAAAGATAAATTAGTCACATATAAAATGTAGCTATAGTTGTTGGCTGGTTTCAGCAAAATCAGCTGTGCAAATCATGGCTACTGAAAAAACCAGGGGATTCATTACCCACTTCAGGTCAGCAAGAGACAGCTTGCCTCGACCCAAAGCTTGAAGGTTGCTTTTGGGGCATTCATCTTTTTGTCTTATCTCACACTTGCTAAAATCTGAGTTAATTTTGAAGTAAAAATTAATTTTAAAGTGGAAAGTTAAAACTTATTTTGTAAAAAGCTAAGGATTTCCCCATTTCCTAATTGTACTCCCTATTTGCCCCATGGTTTATTCCTAGGTTAAAGAAGGCTTGCATGGGCCATGGAATGACTTTAGTTTCCGTGCAGTGTTCCCTCATTGTTATATCAGTTTTAGGTATTTCGATTGGTCATAGTAAAGATAGGGATGAAGGACTGGGAGTCAAGACCTGTGATGATTATCAGCATGCTCCTGTCTAGCAGTTTCCTTCCACCATGGCAGGAGACAGTGCATTGTTATAGGAGCAGTGGTCTTTAGAAACTACTTGCCAGAGACATAGCGTGGTTCCTATGTCCACAGTATATCTGATCATGGAGGTTATCATCATCTTGGTTCTATGCTGTCAACAAAAAGAAATGACTAACACCAAAGATTTCCCATCTGCAGGAGAGAAAAATCTTTGGTAGGCTAGCTAATCTGCATCACCTCTCTTACCAGGCACATTCTGGCTGTCAGGTTTGAACTGGAACTAATGGTGACATTGCTACTGTTATCTTCATGTGGAGCTTGATTTGAAATGTGGTAACTCAAAAGACAGAAAGCTGTAAAAGAATATGAGAAGACTCATGAGAAGGCACAGTGCTCAATCCACCCCTCAAAGAGCATCTGTCTCAAGACGGGCTCCATCAGCTATGTTCAAGGCCCTAGAAAGCAAGGGCATTTCTTTCCTCCAAAGATTCATGCTCTTCCTTCAAATCAGAAGTAGCCCTGGGCACAGGAATATAGGGCTGAGAAGAAGGATGAATAGTCCATGTCTCCCAGCTCCGCTGAAACGCTAGAGAGGCTGCACTGTGAGCAGTTAGCACTGTTGCCACCTACCTTGCTCCTGGCTAGTCCCTTTCTCCCCCATGGCCACTCCAGAGAGTAAATTTCTAAGCCCTCATCAGACCTAGTGACATGTTTGTGTAGTGGTGTCAGCTACTTGAGCTGTCTCTTCTCTATGACTCCTATTTGTACTTTCTGGCAGCTGGAAAGCACAGTAATCAAAACATGGGTAGAGTCATATATAAAAGTTTATTTTTTTGACTCAGTGATGATCTAATAGCTTATCATTCCTCATGCCTCATGCATGCAAGATGTTTTTCCAGATGAAGCCTGGGAAACATGAATCTTTGTGAAACAACTCAATGTTACTCCTTAGTTGGTCAGCCTGCATTACTCAAGAAAAAGTATTCCAGATGAAACCGCAAGTTTTCCTGAAAATGACAAAATTAATGGAATTATACCAGCAAAAACTCTGCTCTTTGTAAATCTGTGCCATAATTTAGCCAGAGAATTTATCTTGGAATTAAGAAAATAGTGTTAAAGTGGTATAAATCTGCCTTAGTGATGACTGGGTTTCCTCTTTAAGTTTTGTGAAATCCTTTTCTGCCTTTACACAGATTATACTTATTCATAAAGACACCTGGATATGGAATTTTCACAAATCTATTTCTTTTCTTCTTGACACTATATTTATGCTTATTCCTCTAATTTCTTTTTTCAAGCAAAGGAACTATTGTTCATATAGTCTTTGGTGAACATAGTCCATGCACTACTATGCTCCAGTGTTATAAGAATCAATTTTAGAAGCTATAAAATAAATATTTGATAAAGCAAAAAGGCTTTGCTGATGCTCATGCTGTACCTCAGCAAGTGTGTCTGCTATAACTGCTGCTTTTCTACGCTACCTGCAAACAACAAACCTCGCTGTTGCAACAGTGTCAACAGCATGAAACAAACATTCTTCAGTGCATGAGGCTCAGCACGTGTGCTGTGGTGTTGCTCCTCCTAATACCTGTATGAGAAATCCTTCCATGGGCAGCAAAGAGACCAGGTAAAAGGATGAAAGCAGCAGTGGTGTTATGTAGCTAGACAAGTCCTCTCCTCGTCTGCATAGGAGTTACAGCCCTGTGCCTCAGTTATTCAAGCTGTTTACTGAGTAGAGAATTGTCCCGATTCAAAAAGTATCTATCCCTCTGTGCCAATAGTCCAACAAGGGCAAGCAGAGAACACGTGCTCTCACAAAAGCACACTGGCAATGTGTAATACTGTCAGAAGAACAAAGACCTTTTGTTGTTTGCTCAAATCAAGTCATGATGCTTGCGGGACAAGAGACTGGAGGAGGGTTAGACAGCACAATGGATTAGTACTCTAGGCGTGAATATTTAGAAAGTCAGGAAACTTCAGAACTGCAAAGGGTAGGTATTTGTTTAATTCTTCATTGTATTAGTCATCTGGTTTATCGCTCTCCTCTGACCGGCATAACTGAAACAAACACTGGACTCATCTGCAAAAGCAAAACCAAGAATAAGGACTGCATTCGCTTGGCCTGGTGTCGTTCCCAATCTGGAGTCTGACACCCGTCTGCTTCAAGCAGCATTCAAGTCCAGCTGTGCAGCATTGCTTAGCATGTGCCTCCAACAATGCAGCCAGCATCTCCTACCTGGTATTTTCATTTCTTTTAATTTCTTCTATTCAGGCAAAACAATAATAATGAACATCTGCAGAGTCCAGGAGAACAACCTTGAGTAATTATTAAAAAAAGTAATAATTTTAATCAGTCTCTGAGGCAGTGAGCACAGTTGTATCTCTACATATTTGTCCTATGAAAGGCACAGCACTGAGGCCATGTAACCTTAGTTGAGTCTATTTAGATCCCCTGGGGCTAAAGCTATCCATTCCCATTTGGGTGTGGTCCTTGCTCAGGACTTCTAAGCCAACAAGGTCAATTTGATCTATCTTCTACTCCTCCTGACATTTAAGAAAGTGTCTTCTTTTTTGTGTATTTATGTTTTTTGTGGGTCCTGCCCCACACCTTGGTATCTACTACTTACAGATACAGACTGAAACTATTTAAAATTTTTTCCAGCTCTCCTCCTTGTTTACGGGGTGTTTCACATCAGATGGAGGCTTGATATGATATGGTCTCCATCTTGAGTATAGTTAAATTATTTTTCACTCCTGGTGCTATACACTGATTGGTAATCACTGGGTAGAGATTTGCCTTGCACAGTGCCTGAGTTCTCCCCAATCAACCCTGTCTACCATGTGCTTCTGCACAACACTTTGCTCCACTCCAAAAGCCTGCACAGCCGAGCCTCTGGAGGACACAGTTCCCAGAGCCACAGCAGATAAACAAGTCCAGTTTTGGCTTACTAATAACCCAATTGCACTGACCATACAATACATTGTGCCTGTCAGAAACCCAGCACTTTCATGTGATACCCTAATCAGTTGGATTTGCAACTGAACTCCAGACTACAAATTTATAGCCAATGGCAACAACCATATCATGGCTTTAGATCAACTTTTTGTGTATGTGTATTATAACATTATTATTATTATTGTTTTAAGGGAAGGCACTATGGAGCCAAAATCAGCATGTCTGATTAGCAAGAGGGACTACATATTAAGTTCAAGGAAGCCTTTTATGTTATCTGATTCTAATAGCATGAGTAACAGAGCCTAATCTAACCTGTCACTTCAAGAGCTATAGGGAGAACAAATTGCTGTCAGTGGAGGAAGGGTCTGGAACAGCATGCAGCGTGTCCTCTCCTGACATGCTACTCAGCAAATTCCTCACAGATTTCCTCCTGATGTCAGTAAAACTAACAAAAAGGTTATTTCATAAAATCTTGTGTGGATTGCTAACTAGTGAAAACTGAAGGACCCATGCCCAGAACAACAGTACAGACTCAAGTAAATAATCATAGCATTTGTCCTTTGTGCTTAAAGCTTAACAAATGACTGAAACAGGGGAGGGGCTGAAGAGTTCCCATGCCAAGTACCGATGCTGTGAGCACATATTGAAATGAGTAGCCAATAAATGTCAAACTCAAGGTGACTGATCATATAAAGTCGTCTTGTTTGACTGGAAACTGCTAGGAACAGTTTCCAGTTTAATAGGCCATATGATAAGGGTTGGGGGGAAAAAAAGTAGAGTTAAATGCTAAAGTCATTATAAATCATACCAGCTATTTCTTCAGGGAACACAATCCCTTCAGCAGATTAGGAATGCTTTAAGATACAGAGATGTGATCGGGGCTGATGGCAGGAGGTCATTTGTTACCAGTGTTATACTGGCAGTGTCCCCAGAATCAATTTTGGAACCTTGGTGAAAAAACAGATCAGCAAAAATGTTGGAATTTTGATATTTGCACATTGAAATAATGTCATGCAACTGCTCAGAACCTTTTCTTCTTTATCATGATGCCATCAGAAATACAGACGGATGTCCAAAATGATAATACTACACGCTCCTTTCCAGCACACAGTATTTTGGCCAAGATCACTGCTATGTTCTGGCTGCTTCACGCTACTCTAATTAAAACTCAGTCATCCTTACAGCTGCTTTATATTCCTAGAGCACTGCACAACAGCTGGATCGTGCCGTTGATTTTGGCCCTTAAACTCCTTGGAAATTACTGTGTGAATATCAAAACTTTGGCCCTTTCTGTCACCATTTAAGCTTCCGTCACCTGCCTCTCTGGCTTCAACACACGACACCTTTGCATTTGAATAACATGTTGGAAAAGGATCAACACTATAAGACAGAGTAAGTATTAGTGTTACGTTGATTTTGGCAGGCTTTAACAAAATGAAAGGCTTTCAGGGGCATCTCCCCCGAGAGTGACAGATTGTCTGCCACAGTCACTGCCCTGTAAGACTTGCTGCAAAATGAATCTGCAAGTTTAAAAGAAATTTCGAGGGAGGCCAAGTTTGATCTTCTTTAACGACAATCATATTCTAATTAGCCAGATGATACAAAACACCGGGTCAATTCATTAAGCTGATTTGTTGCTATTTTAATGAATTTTGAAAAAAAATAGAAATTTGCATCTGTCCTTTGTGGGCCTATATTGATTTGCATTAAGTAGAAGCACACTTTAAATATTCATTCCTAATTTCTTTGTTAACAGGCTTATAAGCCTATAGTCAACTGCTTAGTCTTTACATGGCTTCATGAACTGTTATTTCAGCTCCCACAGGGGCAGATGGATCAAAATGGATGTCTTGAATTACGATTTGACAGGGTGACACACCACTTTTTGTGAAGTCTAACATATTCAGCTAACTGCATCTGGGTGATTATGCAGTGCTTCAGGTGGATGATGTGTCTCAACTAGTCATGGGTTCAATTTAAAATTAATTGTGCACCTTCAGGTCTAGCAGTTGAGTCATTCTACTACAGAGAAATCATTAACATGGCATGTTACTAAGCAGAATACTGTAATATAATAATCTGTTTTCCACTGGAAAACATCTACAAGACAGTCTTTAAATATTTATTCTTAAAACACGTAGGATGTCCTAGAGCTATGAAACCATTCACTGCAAGCCATAAAAAATAGGTTTGGTTTAGAGATGAAAGTGGCTGGAGGCTGTGACCCACAGGGACTCAGAAGGAAGCACTTAGAAAATAGAGACAGATTGAATCCCAAGTGCTCTCTCCCAAGAGGAAGCATGGTTGGAAAGTTTAAAACCCATTAAAGTTAAACAAATTGAGAAGCCCTATCTGAGAGGAAACATAGTACAGTGTTTATTTTTCCATTACAAACCCCAAACCTAAAAGATTTCCTGAGGTTCTCAGGTATTGTTCATGCTTATAATGGAGATCTGTTTTTAGAAAGTGTAATTCATGTGTTTAATCCAAACTGTTTGATGAAAAACACACTGCATAAACATTCAGGAAGCTAAAGGCCATTGTATACCTGTATCACGTATTGTTTGGATAGGAGCAGACCTACAATGCAAGGAATTTCTGTGAAACTCTCTTGATCGAAAACATTGGATCTAATTTTCTCTCCATTTATGCTGGACAAATTCCACTGAATTAACAAAGACATGAGTATTGAGTGACAATAAAAAGACAATCTTCCTGCTGAGTGTGAAACTACAAAAGCACAAGGCTAATGTAAGCAAGAGATTTATAACACTGGCTTGAGACAAGCAAGTAGCAAGCCATAGCAGGCCCAGTATAATTTAGCCAAGCTGATTAGTCAATGTATTTTACATTTTGCCCCATCACTAGTGAACTGCTGCTCTGAAATCCTTATCAGAAAAGTGTGAGATGTTACTGATGTTGAGAAGCATCTGTTTGACTAATGAACAAGCTGCAGGCTAAATCCAGAGATAAATTCAAGTGAGAGGAAATACTTGGAAACAGTGGAATATTATTCATTAGATCTACTGATATAAAAATTTAGCAATACGGTAGGTCAAGTGGTAGAGCTAAGAAATGTTTGCTGTCATAGTCCAAGACTGCAATGTAGGTGCTTAAGAGGACATTTCATAACCATGACCTGACATTTGAGAGATACCCTGAATCTTCTGGAAAAACTGCATTGATCTTGCCCATTTACCTCTCAGTGATTCAATGCTTTCTGTGCTCTTTTTTCAAAATTCTTTTCAACTTTCCTCTCTGTCACTTACTAATAATTTCATGCATTATTTGCCAACTGATTTACTCTGCATTCCCCTTTTTTCTTCATTACCTGGTATAAAATCATTGCTTCACTGAGAGAAACTACAGAGTGACCTTTGTCAGGCATTGTCATTCCACTATTGTGGAGAATTTATACTCAAGGAATATGCTTTTCTAAAATTTAATTGCATTTCTGTTTCTCAAGTAAGTCCCATGTTAAAATAAGAGCTATTCAACAACCTGCTTTGTTTTGCAGTGTTGAGTTGTAAATGATCAAAATGTCAACTGAAGGAAAGAAAACACTGGAACATGTTATTTACCATTTTACTGCATCACTTTTAATTTCCATAGATTTATATTCATATTGGCATTTTGGCTCTCTGAAAATGGTGGTTACCCTTAATTTAGGACTTTGCTTCTGCCACACACAGATTTGTTGAAATGGTTGAGCTTTCTTCCACAGTCTCTTGAGCATCACAGCATTTTCGGTTTATAGCATACTGTTGTTCTTTCCAAAAGCAGTATTTCCACTGTGGCTTTTTTTGTAAATAATTTTGTTTATAAATACATCTTTATGTTTGTTTCTTTCTAGGCAGGGATGAGATCCCGAAACCAAGGTGGAGAAAGCTCGTCTAACGGGCACTTCTCCAGTTCCAAGCCTGTCATCAGCCATGCAGAGAATGAAAAACTTCAGGAGGATGCCAAGAAAAAGAACAAACCTCATCGGAAGGAAGATGAGGTCATGGCTTCAGCAACTGTCAAACGGCACTCAAAATCACCTGGACCTTCTGAACGAAAGAACAAGAAGTCCATAGAGCTTTCTAAAGAGGACTTGATAAAACTACTTAGTATAATGGAAGGAGAATTGCAGGTAAATTAAATATATTTTAAACTATATTTTCTATGTAGCTATTTATTTTTGGGTTGTCCAAAGAGCACAGGGCTTAACAGACAGGGACATGCAAATTAAAGGCAAAGGATCGCAAGGAGAGAGCTGTGGTCGGTGTTTAACAGTTTTAAGTACTACTTTATTTACCATCTCTGTCTGCAGCTACCAAAGCAAAATAAATTATAAACACCTGTCAGAATTCACAAGGAAATGGGGATCTGCAGGTGAGTCAGAAAACAACCACAGCTGCAGATGGTGGGGAAAAAAGGGAAGGGCAAGAGAAGCAAATATAGTGAATGCAATTACCATCATTAATGAAAATGTTCAAGAGACAAATCTGCAAGTCAGTAATACTGAAAATGAACTTAAGATGTCCCCTGGTATTTCTGCATATTCAGATGTTGCTGAGGGCTCACCCAAATCTCTGCATATCCCATCTGGTGTCCAGCACTCTGCACATTCTTGGCCTTTCAAAGATCCATTAGTTTTATTTCTGGGAGTAGTGCTTGCTTGAAAGCTTCCTCAGTTGTCCCTATTTGCATGTTAATTCTGCCTAGTAGTAAGTCCTTGATGGCAGTCAGCGCTCAACTTGTCCCCCCAAATGTCTGTCCAGTTTTGAGATTCTGTTTAATGCTGATAAGTCATTGAACTCTCAGTAGAGTCAGCCTTAGGGGAATTTCAAAATAAGGAGCTGAAACGTGGTATTTCAAATAGTCCATATGAAGACTTCTGACTTTTTGAGACTTACCCCTTCTGTGGTAGGACTGCTTACCAAATTTATACATTCTTTTGGTTGTGCTTTGGTGATATTATTCTCTGAACCTATGGACAGGCAGAAAAATGCTGCCCAAGCTGTTTGAAAACATTTTGTCTTAATCTCCTCATTCTAGTTAACCATTATTATTTGGCATTTCATATAAGGTCTTATTATCCCCTGAAACCCATGTTCATAACATTTTTACTTCAATTTTGAACTTGTTACCATCTTAGCTGATTACAAGAAGCATATTGTTAATTTCTTTGGTACATGAGTCACCTGAGTTGCACCATTATGACAGCTCTGAGATTCCATCTCATTAAGTGTCATTAGGTATCACTTTTTCTGTGCATATTTCACCTCTGGTTTGCCAGAAAGTACTTTCAAGTTACAGGTAGTATGCATTCAAAAGAAATAATTTTGTCAAAAACAGAGAATGGTCATTTTACAATGAAAAACCGCAGAAAAAAAAAGGGAAGGAAATCTGTTAAAATTGCAATTTTGTAAAGGAATTGTCATTATAGAGCAGTAACCATTTTTATAGTCCTTCATTTTACTTCATACAAAAACTTGTACGTATCACTTCTTCTTTAAAGATGGAGCTAGCATGTAGCTTCTGTGGTAAATAGAGTCAAACCTCAAGAAAAATGTATTGTGCTTGTGTTGTTCAGAAATAATGTACCCTGAAGTCACCTTTGTGGTCTGGTAAGGGGAGGTGAAAAAAGTCACTAATGTTTCCAGTGTGGCAATAAATGTGATCTTTATTATTTGAGTAATTCCCCTGCTCTTTACCATAGGCTTTTACTTCGTGGGGTATTTACAGAACCTTCAAAGAACTGCCCATGTTCTCATAATCCCTATGGAGATGGTGGGGATAGCTGCAATCTGCGCTGTGCAATATGGGCTGAACATCCTCAACAAGCTGATACTTCCATTGTCCAGGACAATACTTTTAGGTATATTCATACACAGGGACCCCACAGAGATGCTAGGCACTGCTAAAGCTTCCTGCCATGACAGGAGGATTGTGGGGACAACCACATTGGTAGCCATAGAGTGCGACTGTTCTTCTGCTCCTTGTGGCCATAGGAGTTTTTAATTTCATTTCAACCCCCCCCCATTTTAGCTTTTTTCCCCGGTACCTGTGTTGACCCATTTCTGAAGTGGGCAAGCTTTGGCTTGAGATGAGGGCCTTGCTTTAACAGTATAAATGAAGATGAGCCAAGGAAGAGTTCAGCCGAAGTAGATAGTCTGGTATTACCTCCTGGCTGTCACAGTGACTTAATGCACTGAGTCATTTCATGGTTTTTTATTTTTGGGTCTGTTTGGACATCTCTGGTGGCTGGCTGGTGTTTTGTTAGACTGACAAATCAGACTGTGGGTTTATTTTGAAGACATTTCAATGCTGGCAAAACAAACATTATATAGGCATATAGAAGAAGACTTTGGTTTGAGAATACTCAAACCAAATATCTGTAGGGAGATCCATTATTTTTTTAATTAAAAAATGGGACAAAATACCATGACTGTTTACTGAGCAGCCACGGGCAGTGGGCATCTTATGCCTGTACCACCAAACAGTAACCCCCAAACAGTGAGCTCAGCCATAGGAAGTAATCTGATCATGACGACCACGGGGTTAGCAGGGTAAACTGGTAATGTACTCATGTGTATCATGAGCTTAGTTCACTATTCACATCATGTAACAACAAAGCAAACATAGATCCATGCCACATTGATGTTGGTATCAAATTTGAGTCCTTACTTTAGGACTTGACCCCACAGCTCTTCATTTTGAAGGCAAACATGCCAGAAGACCATGGGGATACACTCTGGTAGTGATGTTATATGTCATAATTTTTAACTGCATTATTTTTTAAATAATGGCCTCAGGTAGCTTGCCTGTGCTTTAGCTTCTAGGACCAAGTTGGACTCAGCTCTTCCTGTTTTCAGGTTCCCTGGCTAGACCCTGTGAATTTACTGAATATAGAGAAGGAAAGCTTTTCATAAATGTATGAGATCACTGTAGTCTATTCCTTATTTTGTAAGAAAACAAAAGGAGAGAAAAAGTATACAGAAGCTGCAGTGATGTGACCCAATATACATGGAGCTGGAGAGCTCCAAAGTACAGCCTCTCTGAAGGAGAGTGGGAAACAAATGAACTGATGACAGGGATTGATTTTAAAGGCCTTATAGCTCAGTGGAGTATATTTTCTCTTGTGAGATCCAGCTGCTCATATAAAAAAAGCAGTGATTACATGGTCTTTTAATCCGTATTGAGTATAAGGGGCAAAAAAATCCATGAAGGATTTCTGCCTATAGCTGGAAGAGAAATCTAATTTTTAAATACTGCAAAGCTGATTTGAAAAGAAAACTTCAAATACCTTAGAATAAATTAGACCATGAAGGTATGGCATTAATTTAACTGGTTGTTACAGTTATTTCAGTCAAGCCCACACGTGAATATTATTAATTACAGAGCAACACAGGCATTGTGGATGGTTACAATGATAATATATCCCTATCTGTGGTTCACAGATTTTTGTCCAGTGGCCTATTTATTTGTCCTGGCAGGAATATATTCCCTTTCTGTATGCTTTCTGAGCAGCAGCCATTAATCTCCAGCAATACCAACACTGATTTTCAACATTTCCTGACTGGGGGCCCAAAAGGAAATGAGGAGCAGTATTCAAACATGTTTACCATTCACTCTTCTATTGCATGTTTGGAAAAAAAAAAAAAAACACAACAGAATAATACAACTATGTTTATGAAGACAACATCCCACTACAAATCATTAAGTTTTTCAAGAAAAATAACTTCTTAGCTATATTCTGTGCCTATTGCTGACAATTTAAGCTTGGGAGACAGTCTGCTATATTTCACAGCAATTTAAATAGGACCAGCATTTCCACTTGAGGCCTTTATTACAGTCAGTGTTTTACTGTGTTTCCCCAGTGCAAACATGGCATTCATCCCCTTCACCTCTCCCACCCATTCCTGTGGAGGACCCTTGAATGCTTTAGGGCTGAGGGATATGTTTCCTGAGAGCCTGGCACTGAGGAGGAGCAGAGCTCCACAGAGCTAGGCAGCCATGGGGCATAAGGAAGTGCATGTTAAGTTGCCAGCTGTACATTTCCTCTGCTGCAGACCTGAGGATGCAGATGGGCAATATGTGAAATACAATGTCTTGGGGAACAGTACGTATAATATACCAGTAATATACAGATTAATCACAAGATACAGTTCCTGAGAAGCCTTCAGACTTCCAAAGGGTCTAATGCACTGGGTTTGGTTTGACATTTGAAAAGAAACACTTTATAGCAGATATTCAAAGGTAAAACCTATTTGTATAGCATCCCTCCTTCAGAGAGAGAGAGAGAGAGAGAGACCAATACACTCTGTTGAAGCCCTTTCCGTTAATCTATATTTATTTAAGACTGCATTTAATGGTTAATTTGAGTGCTCACACAAGAGAGGTTGTTCTAGGGCAGGTATAGGGGTCTGGTTGCTGGTGATTGAAACAGGATAGTGGTGGGGGGAAGGAGCGTCTCATCCAACAGAGCCAGGAGGAGCTCACCTTCAGGTGGGCTGCAAGACTTTCTTTTTGACCTGGATGTTTTCAGAGAATGGTTGGCAGAGGTTTGCGAAGAAAGTGTGCACATCCTGCCATGAGGGAAATCCTCTCTCTTAAAAAAGTCAGTTAACAGGCACTCACATGGGTATAGGTGATACACCTGTTGCATTCTAACATTTTTAAAAGGTATTTTAGTATTTTACCATCTGTCTTTCTATCAGAAAGCTAAGCTTTGTAAATGTAAAGGAAAGGAAAAAAATCTTTACTCTTTCCATCTTTTGGCTTTCTACTTTCTTTCTTGTTTGCCTAGCTACATATTTTAATATATTTTATTCTATAATCTTTCTGTTCTGTTCTCTTTCCTAAGATCTAATTTCCTCTCTTCCCTTTTTTCCCCCTTCTTTATCTTTCTAGTTGTGACTTTTTTCCTTATTCTACCTTTTTGTCACTTCCCAGCTCAGGCTTTCCTCATCCTCACACTGCAGATGCATTGACTGACCTGAGAATCCTGGAGATAAAACTGTGGAAGATCTGCTATAAATCAAGTTCCAGCAGCTAATTTTTTAAGGCAACCACTTAATTTAACTCTAGTCATTAATTTATCAAGCTGTGTTTTTAAATTAGGTGGGTTGTTTACCTTGACTACTCCTATTGGAAAATAGTCCCAGAACTGAAAAGCTTTAATCTTTAGCTAATTTCCCTCTTTTAATTTCTAATGCAATTTTAATTAAGTTGTAGTGAAACCTTTATAAAATTGTGCTGTACACTGATCCTGCTTTGAAAAGCCTACCTCTCTCCCTACTGTTTAGTGCCTGATGTGTTTGTAGACAGCAGTCTCCCATCCTCTGAGCCTTTGTTTTTGCTGTGCTACTGTGCCACATCCTTTTAGTTTTCTCTAGCAAAACATTCTTTCCACGATTTCGATCACCCTTTGATCAGCACCCTGGGTTCGTCTTTCTTGGTGTCTGTGGCTGGAACTGCACAAGATGCTGTAGGAGAGAGCTCACTGGTGCCTTGGACATTGGGTTCTCTGCTGACATGGCATTACTTGGCCTTCCCATCACTTGTCAGTCTGACTAATACAAGCAAGACGGTTTGACTCTGTAGCTGTCGTTGTGATGTTTTTCTGTCTCTTTTTCCTCTTGCTGCAATGTGTATACTTTCATGTAATGCCTCAAACTGCTTTTGTATCAAACTTGACTTTCCCAAGATGACTTAACAACATTGTGAGAGACACCTAGCTGTTGCTTAGGTAAAAACACTGTACAAAATTCTATATTTTTCCTGATTGCCTTTTTTTGATACTCTTGCATTAACATTATTAAATATTGAGCTGCCTGAAAGCTCAAGCAAGGAATATGGGATAGATAGGTGGATAGAAACCAGATGTGTTTCTTTTGCACAGTACTGAAATCAGAAGAGAAAGTTGGGACAAGTTACCTTGGCACCAGAGAAAGGAGTGCATAACAAAATGAAGAGAAGAAATTTTCAAATGATCATTAGCAAAATATCACAAATTAACAAGCTGAACAGGAGCCAGGGTGGAAAGAATAGGTAAAGGCAGAGCAAAGTGCACATAGGGTATCTTGAGGCCTTTGTAACTGCAAAATTTTGTTTGAATTGAAACAGTTTAGGAGTTCTGAGCATATCATACAGATGAAATATAAATTCCCTGAGAGAAAAACCTTGGTATGTACAGAACTACAGGGAGAAAGAGAAGATAGGGTTAATGTGAGGAGGGAGAGGTGACTTAAGGAGAATGGAATGAGGGGAAAGAGGCTGGACAAGAGAAGAAAAAGAGTGTAAGAATATAACAGAGATAGAGCCAAACCAGAGACATGGAAAGCGGACATAAAAAAGGCAAGACAATGAAGAGAAAAATGGTATGCACAGTGTAGCAAAATAAGAGCCTAAAAACAAGCCCTAAAAATGTCTGGCATATCAGTACAACGAGTTAAAAAATTCTCTTCCCTCTTACTGACCCCTGGTTTGTTTGTTTGTGTTTTCCTGGTGAAGCATGCTTTTGCAGCACAAAAATATTAAATTAGGATGGACTTCAGACCACAAATGCTCTCTTCTATTTTTATTGAATAATTTATAACCAAAGATTAATTTTGTCAAGAATAGTATGGGAGTTTTTTTGTAGCTTGCAATCATTGCTGTGCAAAGTGCAGGACATACCATGGGAGGTAAGCAGAACCTGTCCCAAAATCATGAATTTTAAAATAGAACCTGACTGTTTTCTGAGAGAAGGAAAAAAAAAAAAAGAAAAAAAAAAAGAGATAAGACAGTATACTGAAATATAGTTAAATTATGCTATATAGGCAATTTCCTGCTCCCTCTGAAATGAAGGGTGGAGGTAATGTCAACCTATTGTCAAGAAAGATGATAGCTATCTATCTCTTTGGTACTAAAATTGCTTTAGAATTACATGTTTTTCAAAGTAAGGATCCTCAATAAAATGTCACCGTCCCTGGAAAGCTGTAGGCTGAAAATGTCTTTCACAAAGACATTTTAACATCTTTCTCTCTTAATGCCTGAGCTGTACTTAACAGAGCTACATCCTTCATGTTAGTTAGGCTTCAAGGGGCAGAAGAGAGAGGAATAATTGGCAAGTGTCTCTGATCTGCTGAACATCTCATCTAGAGTGAAAGGAATAGTATGAGCAGCCTGGGTTTTTTTCCCCCCAAATTCTTGGTCTTCTGTGTAAAACAGAACAGTAAGGACTGCCTCATATCAAGTTTTAAGTTTTGGTTCTTATTCCCGTTGGAATCAGTGTCTGTAACTGATCCTATTTTGCAATCTTTTAAAAATAATTTTATATAACTGATGTCATTTGACATTTTTTTTTTTTCTCACTTAATAGAAATTTTATACTCAGTGCAATAGTAATGAAGAAGCTTGTATCTTTTCTCATTTTTCTTGAGAGAAGGTTCACTCTGCGGGAGAGGAAATGGCCAACCCTTTTGCAATCAATGTTAAATGTGTGGACTCTGGCTTTAAAATATCTGGGATTCTTGGGAGAGCTTGCAATGAGCATATGTCTTGTGTGTCATAATGCTGTCCAGTACTCTGACTCACCAGTTGTTAATTTAACATTGTAGTTGTAGATGAATCTGTTTTTATTAACTTTGCTTCTCCAGTTGTGTATTTATTAAGTTTTTGTCTCCTGTTCTGCAGATGAGGATCAGATAAGCCCTTGAGAGCAAAACAAATTATTTTTTCATCCAAAACAATCTTTAATAAAAGCGAATATAAGTCTTGACATAATAATTATGAGAACATGGCTATCTGAGAAGGTGTCTTGTTTCTAGGGTTAAAGGCTCCACCTATTGGTTGACTAAAATGAGAGAAATGTAACATTAAAAACTGCTGGTCCTACTGAACATCCTGTGTCTTGCCACATCTTACGAAATTTCTGGCTTCAGTGTAGAATTTTGCATGATGTCCAAAATAAAGTGAACTTAGTGACTTATTTCGGTGCAGATGTGGCTCCCAAAATGATGCACTGCTGAGACACTATGAAGGGAAGTCCTTTTCCTAAAACAGGATGAGTTTGGATTATGCAAGTGACGCCTTTCTTATCCTGGAAATTATTAGTTTTCTTTGCAAAAAAATTAACATCAAGTCTTCCATGCCAGCAAAATGAGTGTAACTGACTAACTCAAATACAGTTGCATGGTAATTTCCAGACATTTGTCACCTTTAAGTTTAAACAAATCAGAAACAGAAATATCGATGTAATCAGCTTCATAATGAAAGCCCATTTCCCCAGGACTGGCCCAGGCAGTCTCAGCAGTTCAGGTAAATGGCATTCAGGTAAATGGCTTCAGAGTCATTCCTGGGAATGCAATGGGAGAATGGAGAGGGGAAAGGAAGTCCAAGTGGGGCTTTGGGAGGGCAAAAGGAGAAGACAGACACTGGGGAGGATCAGGGGGATTTTGGAGATGACAGGAGGCTGTGAGGGCGTTGTGGGCATGGCTGGGAGCTTTTACTCTGCACCTTTCATTGCCCACCCTCTCTAGTCACTTCACCTCAAGAGTTTGTGCCACTTTCCTCATTTCCTCTGGCAGCTACTCTGTTGAAATTACTGGCTGTGCTGGTGAGGGCTTGCTGTAGTGCAGTCCTACTCTTCTTGCCCATTCAGCAGTCATCAGTAACTTGAATGCGCATTATCTAGCACAGAGAACTGGAAACCAGCTTGTTGAAGCCAACAAAATGCTTGGACAAGAGAAAGTTGTGTATAGAATTTATTACCCATGTACACACAGTTACATCTGTTAGTATCCCGCATGCTTCTGTCTACACAGAGGAGGCAGAAGGATTGTGTCTGAACTTCATCATCCTGGTGGCTACAGCCCTGCCGGCACCAGCTTGTCTTGCTCCATCCTGCTCTTCATGTGCTCATTCCTGCCAGAAGACAGTGAGATCAGGGTGGAAAAAACAATACCTGGGCAGATTTGTTCCTCTTGGACAGAGGGTACTCACGCCAGCAGCTTCAAGTGCATCGCTGAAACTCAGGTCAGAGTACCCAATTTCAAATGCTTCAGTTCCTTATACAGTCAATGAAGCACTTCAAAGAGCAATTTAGACAAGTTAGTGACATGCCTAATGAAGATACTTTTTAGTTTCCAATGAATTTCAACAACTTGGATGATATATAGAAGTACATAAACGTGGAGGAAATAAAAGAATATAATGAATGGGGGAAATTAATAGGAAAAAAACTATATTGATATCAGAGTACCATATTTTTGTAGCATTCAGAGTGTACCTAGATCTTCTATATACTTACAAATTAAATTTTACAGCATTCCTGAAAAGTATTATTTCCTGTATTGAATGATACTTGGCACATGGTGAGGTTAATTTTATATGTGAACATGAGAAAGAAGTTAATGATCCATGGATCTCCTATGTTTTGGTCCAGACTGGCTAACTAAAGGCCAGGTGATAAGAGAAGAAATGCTTTTTTCTGTTATTACCCTTTCATTAATCACCTTTTTTTCTTCTTTAAGAGGTGCTAACTGATCACAAAAAATTGTGGTTATGAAAGGAACATGAGGACTTACTACATGACTCTAAATATATAAAACCACCTCAATGTGTGGGAATCATCCTGCAGTTTTAATGAATTCCCTATATTGCTACAGGAACTTGTGATGGGCCATTTGTCTGGGATATGGAAAGCTTCAGATCATTTTGTAGCATGAATAAACCAGAATAGGGACTGTTATGTGTGATTTGGAGCACATGAACCAGTCTTTACGAGCATTGTGGTGACTGGTGCTGGTCAGAGGAAACACCTAAGGTTGCTTTTTTTAACTACCTCACTTGTTGGGATGCACACTGTATCACACAGCCACATACTAGTCCTGAACTCAAACACAGTAAGTCATGTGTTGTTGTCAATTATTCTTCCTGCTCAGGTGTTTAAAAAAGTGTTGTAACAGATGTTCCTTCCTCTTCTTGATGGTTAGTTGGATCAATCTGTGGTTTCTGCTTGCTGCTTGGGCTTCAGATCATGTGAAAAATGTTATTACACAGTTAGTGTTGGCTGCGACAAAAACTTTATGACTGGATACAGCAAGCCCAAAAGTGGGTTTAGCCATGATGATGCACTGCTGAAGCATATAGAGTATATCCCAGCATGCAGACTTGTGCACATAAGTGACAGAGACCCCTGGCAGTGGTCTCCTTGTGCTGACTGGATCATGACACTGTAATTCTATATGCTGCAGTAACTGTCCCAGGGTTTGATAATATCAAGCAAAACACTCTTTCAATGTGAAAAGGCAAGACAGGGTATACCAGAACCTAATAATTCTGAAAACATCATGCAGTGTGGAGTTAATACTTCTCAGGGCCTTGCTATGGGAATTTTGCTGGCTGTGGCCCAGACTACAGATAATTAATTATGTCAGTGAAAGGCTCTGGTGGCCTGTTTTCTTCAGAAAAAAAGTGACATCATCCATGGAGCGCTCTGGCAATAGAGTAGAACAAAGCTGTGTGGGCAGGAAATAACAGACAGATGTCTTCTAGTGCTCATTTGATCTGTTTCGAAGCTTGCTGTAAGAAGTAGTACATTGCTCAGTGCTGCTTCTCCTCAGCTCTGCGATCTTTAATGGGGACATTTTTAAACATAAGAGGCCAAATTAATTTCTAATGTAATTCTTCTGGAGCCACTTCAGAAGGTTTTGCAGCTCGTCATAGAGATGAGCTGCTCTATCATGTGCCTCTTCTCCAATACTGATTTTAGAAGGACTTTCTGTGTTATCACTGTAAGATAAGGCACAATAAAATGAAATACGCTGTATAGCTCCAAAGGCTTCACACAAGGCTGGAAAGTTCTGCACAGTGTGAAGAAGACAGGACAGTTCTGTTTCATTTCCTTAGGGTCATAAGGGATCACTTGTATTTCTGGATATATTTCACTTAACTTTTCTACAAAATCAATGATCAACAATGATCACTTTTCATCACTGAAGTAATCTCTTTACCTCCAGAGTACATCATGTACATAGACTTGAGTCCAGAAATGTTAAAAGAAATTCAAGCAAGTGAACTCCACAGTTTCAAGTATTAGGAAATTAGGCTAAGATGAAAGGCAAGAAAAAACTTTGCTGTACATAGAGTCTTTCTTGCAAGAAAAACTGTGTACACATGTTGCTGGTGCAGCCTCACCTTGAGTCCTGTGTGTGTGGTTTTGGTGCCACAGTATAAGAAAAATATAAAGCTATTGGAGAGTGTCCAAAGGAGGGCTATGAAGATGGTGAAGGACCTTGAGGGGAAGCCATACAATGGCTGAGGTCCCTTGGTTTGTTCAGCTTGGAGGAGACTGAGGGGAGACCTCATTGCAGTTACAACTTCCTCATGGAGGGAAACAGAGGGGCAGGCACTGATCTCTTCTCTCTGGTAACCAGCAGGACCCAAGGGAAGGGCATGAAGCTGTGTCAGGAGAGGTTTAGGTTGGATGTTAGAAAAAGGGTCTTCACACAGAGGGTGGTTGGGCACTGGAACAGGCTCCCCAGGGAAATGGTCACAGAACCAAATCTGACAGAGCTCAAGAAGCATTTGGACAATCTTCTGAGGCACATGATGTGATTCTTAGGGCTGTCCTGTGCAGGGCCAGGAGCTGGACTTGATGATCCCTGTGAGTCCCTTCCAACTCAGGAACTCTATGATTCTGTGATTCTATGTCATTAGGCATCATTTTGCATCACTGAGTAAATGATACAAACAAGGCTACTTCAGATATCTGGTACAGGAGAGAAAAAATCATTGAATTTTTATAAAAAAGAACTTTGTATGATGCAATATGCAGTAGAGCATCTAACTTCTGGGCTTTGAAACCTGCCTTGTACACTAAGTACATTTGTCCTGGAAGACAAAGTGTTACCTAGTACTTGTAGCAGTAGGTAGGGCTAGTTTGACGAGTCAGGCCTTTAACAATAGTGTCATTCCAGCAGGCAGGGTTAGTTTTTATTACTTTCTGTATTCATATTTATAGTATCATGACACAAAATTAAGGAAGTCCACTTTTGTTTTAATTATTTTTATTTCCTCCTGAGGTAAGAAAACAAGGGAAGTTACTGTTTTTAACAGGGACTAATGTTAAGAAAGTTTTGCAGATATAGGTGAGTACACCTGCCTGAAGGTGCTACCTTTTCTTACAGGCAACTAAGCAAACTTGCAATATTTACTTCCTGAGGTCTCTGACTTTTCAGAATTAAGGCTATTCCTGCTCTGACAGAAGCACAGCATGTCCTGGATGGCACAGAAAGCAGTGTGAGAACATTCTCCTGATGTCCCTCGGGATGCCTTGAGTGTGATGTTTATTAGCTCTTAGGTGAAACATTTGTAAAGCCTACTGGAATTTAGGAAATCAGTCACTGGTAAGACCCCAACATTACACCAAGAACCTGTGACCTTATCTTGTTTCTGATGCTGTACAGAGTAGCTGTTGTACTATAAATAACCTGAACTGTGTACAGTGCAAGTGACAACAACACAAGTAGAAGTGATGGTTCCTGTCTATGGTTTCATAGTTATTTTTTGTCATTAATCACTGGCAAGAAAGTATGACTTCATAAATATTAAATATCTATTACTCAGTGCTTTTACTTGTGCAGGTAGAACGAAGTGTCTTCATAACTAGAAAAAAAATAGTCAAAAGCTGTAGATATCAGATTGTTCAACTCTTACATAGTTGCATTTCTTGTAAATGCTACTCCTGCTCCTGAATTTTCAGAACTTCTTTCATCTAATTGATGGGATTTTTGTCATGTTATTGAAAACTTTAGATTGCTCTGAAGTAGTTAGATGGATTTTAGATACCTCCAAAAATGAAGCTATGAAAGAAATAGTTACTGGTAACTGATTTTGAGAGAGACATACTGTGAATTTGCAGGAAGGCTAATTATAAATAAAATTCAGGAGAAGAGTTTAGGAGATGTACTGGCAAATGATCGTGAGTTGGGTTTTACTCTCAGCTGACAGTGGTTGCTTTGACTCCATTCAGCCCATCTTGAATGCAACTGAAATTTTTTCCCGATTTACTAGATGCCTTACATGAAACGAGTTTGATCAGTTCAGTCCCATTTCCCAGGTGACAAACAGTCTGTGGCAAAAATTCCTCGTTTAGTGGGTGCTGAGTTTTGTCAGCAGTCTCGTGGGAGAGGCCAAAGACTGTGGGAATGGGGAAAGAGGGCTGTATTAAATTGTCAGGGCAGGGCAGGAGGAGGAAGCACGTCTGAACGCCCGGCTCGTGTAACAGTCTTTCCATTGACCGAGAATCTGGTTGCTAGGCTGCCCGACCCCTTTTACAAGCAGCAGAGTCATGCTATTGTTTCCTAAATGGTTTCAATTTTATGCAGGAACCCCTTTACATCCTTTCTATATATTTTAAATATTTTACTAGGCACGTAGTAAAACGAAGTTTGGAACACAGCCCCTTGCTCTGCTCAAGCTGGTGAACAAAAGAAAGTGCTTCTACTTTATTCTGGCAAAAAGTGAGTGTTTCAGGCTAGCCCTGCAAAGAGTGGGCTCATGTCAGCTTTCCATCTGGGCAATTAGCATGCACTCATAAGGGGAGGGGAGCATTGTTTTGGATTTTGCAGGTAGTAATGCAGACCCCACATCTTAGGGAAGTGCACTCATCAGTGGGTAGTAGAGAGGAGGAAAAGGAGAGCAGGCAAAGCTTTGTGGGACAGCAGTGCTCCCCATTTCAGCCCTTCCATGGAGGTATTGAAGAAGTGAGGTCATCAGCCTTTAGATTTTGGCATCCCCAGTAAGCATAAAACAAGGCTTAGACACAGTTCAACTTTGCAGCTCCTCTATCAGCAGGAACAGCTGAAGGAGTTAACTGAGTACAATGTCCAGTCTGGTCCTCACAGTTCAAAAAAGATGCAGACAAGCTGGAGAGAAAGTGCAAAGGGAGGCCACAACGATGATCAAAGGACAGGATAATCTGCCTTATGAGGACAGACTGAAGGAATTATGTCTGTTCTCCCTGGAGAAGAGAAGGCTTGGGGTGAACTCATCATAGTATTCCAGTACTTAAAGGGCAGCTGCAAAGAAGATGGAGGCTATCTCTTCACAGGGAGCCTCATGGAAAACACAAGGTGCAACAGGCACAAGTTGGTTGGGAGAGGTTTCATCGCGACATAACAAATAATTTTTTTACAGTGAAAACAATCCATCACTGGAACAACAGCCCATGGATGACCCCCCATGACTGGAATTTTTCAAGATGCAATTGGACATAGTGGAAGATGATCTAATCTAGACTTCCTTTCCCATGGAAGATTGGACCAGATGATCTTCTGAGATCTCTTCCAACATGGGCTGTTCTGTGGTTCTGTGGGTTTGATGAGCAGGCAGTCTCTAAGCAGGCTTTGCTCCTCAGGAAAATGAGTGTGGAAAAATACCTCTCAATATATCTGGCCTTCTGTGTTTCTTGCCTTGAGAGTATTGCAAGTAGATAAAAGTGATCTCTTCTTTAATCTGTCTTCATTGATCCTACAGCTTAGAGAATCAGGTACATGAGGGCACTTTATTAATGGAAAAGTCTCTTTATTTTCAAGAACCCACAATATGAACAGAATAAATAGAAATTTAGCTTGGACTTTTCTGTGGGACAATTGAAGTAATGAAAAACCAATAAAAGAAAATTTTTTAAATTCCATATTTTGACTTTAAAGAGCTTCTCTGACTAATTGCAGTCTTCTGGAGTTTTACAAGTAAGTTTCATTGTGTTACAAGCTGTTGCAATATGTGGTCTTCTGAAGCCTGCATGCTCTTTCTCATCACAGCACCAACGAAACAAAACAAAAAAAGGACTTGAGAGATTTTCCCTGTGCCAAACACCATGTTCCCTCTATCAAAACAGCTAACAACTTTCTTCTGGGATTTTTATACAAATTTACTTGTAATTTGAAATATCTTCCTTTCAAAGGAAGTTTGTCTCCCAGCTTATGATTTATGCAAAACAGCATTGTGCTTTGAGACAAGGGAGGCACCAACAGCAAATGTCCATCAGTAGAAATAGCTTGCCAGAAAGGTACCCTTTTCTTAGCTAGGACCCCCCACTTTGAGCCTCTCATGTTTTTTTCCAGGTATGTGTGTTGAAGTAGTCCAAGTGTTCCTCTGCAGGATTATTCTCACTTGTTTTCTGAAAATAGTCTGTTTCCCGCAGTTTGCTATACACTGAAAGCAAATACCTCTATCTGAGCTCTCTTCTAGTAGTTTCAGTGGAAAATTATTCATTTGGAGGAAACGAAATCAACAGGCAGGCTGTTTCAGCTCCTTGCCTCTACATTATCCTGAGGAGTTTCGAAGAGATTAACCAGAGTTCACAAACACAGAGGCTGATGGAAGGTCAGGGTGTTGCCTGGGTCTCTCTCTCACCTGAGTCAGCTGCCCTTCAGAATCTCCCTGTGACGGGGCTTGTTTCTGATCAAATAAAAGTAAATTTGTCTCCAGTTTATTATTAGCATGAGATCCTCTTCTTGGTCCAATGCTTCCTAGCAACCCGAGTGCGTGTTTGTCAGTTTGCTTTTCATAAGTCTGCAGAAACAGAGTACTTGGTGAATTAACCGATACCCTTGAAAAGATAACGATAGGAGAAATGGCCAAGGCCATGAAGGGCAGAAGGCACTTTGCTATATTAATGTGATCCAAATCTGGAGTGCCAGGAGAGTGTGGGGTAACCAAGAAGGGGTATGTGAGAAGGGAACTGAGTGCGCCCTTGGGGATGGTGCCACCCAGCTTGTCTCTGGCCTGGGTACCCTCCCCTTGGGCTTCAGCAAGCGGTGTTCAGTGCTGACAGTCCTACTCCCTGTCCCCTTGGAGCTAAATGTGTCTGTCACTGCTTCCCTTTAAAAATGAAGCAATAAAAAGGATTTTCCTTCAAAGCTCTGAACTGAGCCCGGGCACCTTTCTTCCTTCTTTGGGTGTCAGTTCTTTCATTCAGCATCACCCACTCTCTTCGCTTGGCTCCCTTTGGTTCTTGGGGGACCCAAACCTGCAGCTTCCAGGAGCCTTTCTTAGCTAGCAAGTTATAAGCTGTTTCAGAGACTCTTATTCCCTTTGCTGAAGTTGCTCCATTTTAATTGTGAGTGATGACAGACTAATGAGGCCTGAAGGACAGAACACATGGCAGTGCACAACTGAGCAAGGGCTGGGGCACAACTGGGCAGAGCAGCTGCCTCTGCCAGCTATTTCTGTATCAAATAACCATTGCTGGGACTGGAGACCAGCTCTTTGCTCTCCCTATTCACAGTGCTAAATCACCAAGTCCAAGTTGTCTCTGTCTGCTCTGCCCAGCCCTGTCAGTGTTTAATTAAGCCCAACAGCTTCAGTGGGAGAGAACGAAGACAACCCACTCCCCTCCCAAAAAGCCTAGGGTCTGAGGTGTGCCTGTCCCTGAGGAATGGGGTGTGTGGGGCCTGAAGTTTTGTGTTCTCAGAATCAAAACAAAATAGCAGTATTGGCTGTGGCCCTTGTGCATAGGGTGGAAGAGAGCTGCTCCCTCATCCTGCTGTTTTCGGTGCTCCCTTTGCACAGTGCTCTTCTTGAGGTTACAAAATCTTATATTTTGTTATATACACAAGCCCTGTGTAATTGGGCTAGTTCTTAACTGAGTTGCATAATCTTTGCCTCAAGTTCATTTTTTATTTTCACGTTAGACTAATTTATTTTAAAGGAAAAAAATAATTAAAGAGTCTTTACCATTTCCTGAAATTATTTTTTCATTTCCAAAGCAGGTGGTTATGTAGAGCTGTGATGCCTCTGTGGTAATGGGTAAAGATTTAAGATTTACTACAGGGATAATATTGAGTGCTATCATGAACACTGTGAAAAAGCTTGAAGTGTTGGTCAGTTCATAAATCTTAAACAGTCATTGCTTACATAGGGGAAGGATTTGTAAAGGATTTTTTCTTAAAATGTCTGAACCTTTCCTTAGTCCTTAATTTACTTCCCAAGCTCATATATATTGTCAAAAAGGCAGGCGAACAAAAAATTGGTGCCCATACTGTTCTGCTCCCCCACCCATTTGAGCTTGTGGGAAAGACGCTCTCCAGGGGAATCCAGGAGCTCTCTTATGCCCACCAAATGCTTGTAAGTTTTACAACCCTTCCCTGGACCATGGCCTTATAAACACACCCTGAAAGACAAGCAGGTGCCCTGCCCCCATTTTACAGATGGCTTAACAGATGTTGGAAAGTATCATTAGAAATAGAGCTCTGGATTAGGTGTATGTCCACAGCATAGCCCTAAAAAAGCCAGGTGGCCTTGCAGAACAGTCTCCTCATGCCCAGATGTCTGCTCCTGCTGCCCGAAACTGGGGACACCCACCTGGGCCACAGAGCAGGGAGCAGGAGCTGGGACCTGCACTCCCCTTTGCCACAGGTGCATCCTGGCTCCCAGCCCTGGCTCCAGGGCCAGCAGCCCTCCTCCACTGCCAGCAGGGTTTGCTCAGCCTTTCCATGTCTGATGCCAGTTCTGCTGGTTAGCCAGGGTCTGAAAAATTTCTAGGGTTTTGTTTAAAGAAATGAAAGCTAGAAAAATTTATTTCAAAGGTTACTTAGAAAGAGTATTTAGTCACAGATTTGGGTAGGAGTATCTTGGAAGTATTTGATTTAAAGCTGTCCCAGAAATATTAATTCAGCTCACTTGTGCTGCTGCTTCTACTGATTTCCTTATCCCAATCAGGGAACAGCATGGACAACAAATAAGATGAAATAATGACGTTCCCTGGCTATAGTTGCAACCCAGATAAAAATTCATATTGTTCAAATGTAATGGCAGGCAGGAATAGAATATTTAATGCCTTTAAGGACAACATTTGTATTGCACAGATCCTGTTTACTCTGATAATTCCCAAAGTTTTTATACTTGCATTGGCAACCCAGCATTTTTCTTATTTATTTTATTTTTGTGTAGGCAGCCTGTACGTATGAAATGCCCCTATTTTCCCTGTTTTCCCTGTTGGTTAATGGGTTGGCTTATGGTAGTGATTTTCAATATTGCAGGCAAGAGAGGATGTGATCCACATGCTGAAGACAGAGAAAACCAAACCTGAAGTTTTAGAAGCTCATTATGGGTCTGCAGCTCCAGAGAATGTGCTCCGAGTGCTACACAGGGATGCCATCCTTGCCCAAGAAAAGTCTATAGGGGAAGATGTCTATGAAAAACCAATTTCAGAGGTAATTGATTTACATTATATCTGGGCAGGGGGAATCCTAACCAGAGGTGAGACTCCACGTATTTTGAACATGTGCAAAGAGGATAACAGAGAATTTGTACATTGACAAGAAAGTCTTGTTCACTCAAATGCAGAATAATTTGTAAGTGAAGTCACTGGATTTGAACACAAAACATAAAGAGGTTGTATGATTCTTAGGGCTGGTGCTGTTAAGCAAGACCAAAATCTTCAGGTGTTACCTTCTGGTTTTTAAATTCCTTTCAGTTATAGGCTTCAGCTTCTATTGGTCACAGCACTGGTAAGCACTCTTTGATTTTCTTGGCATGCAAGACCACTATCATGTGAGTAGTTAAGAAAAGAAGACTTCTGGAGATTGACTTTGACAATATTTATGGGAACATAAATCCATATTCACTTTACATCACTTAAGCTCTAAAACTCCAAAGTCAGTTCAGCCCCTAAAAGAGACCTATAGGACTTGACCCCTTGCTTTAAAATATAAGCAATAAATGAATGTAGAATAGACCTGGGAACGTCTAAGGCCAGTGTGAATGCCAAAATAAACAGCCACTTCTCATGTTTATAGTTTCATAATAGTCCAGGGCATGGAGAAAGAGCATGCAGCAACATACTGTAGTGGCTGCCCAAATCTTCACAGTGCCTCCTATTAGAACATTTGATTTCTTCACTAGGAACTGTGTCTACTATGGGATATCTTTCACTGTTTATTCTCACTGAAGCATCTCCTAGAACTTTGGAGATGACAGTAAATAGGGAAAGCAAACCAACCTTCGCATGTGGGAGCATGCAAACAAAACCTTAGCAAGGCCTTTTTCTAATGAAGCTGATAATTTTACAGGGACCTCAGTGAAAAAAGTAAAACTTTGTGATGTGTAGGTTCACAAGGGTCATGTTGAAACTAAAACAGAATGGTGACAAAATTAAGTGCAAACGATCTACTCTCAAAAGATCAACCAAACCTGTCTCCTTTATAAAATGCAATGACTGTTTGGCTGCTACAGTCAGTTTCTGGAGATCAAATTGCCAGAGTCCTCCTGCTCTCCTAAGTCCCTTAGTTTGCTGAGGCACCCTGTGAAACAAAACTGTCTGGTACAGCTGGGGCCAAGGAAGAGGGTAAGGTCTGGGGTTGGGCAGAGCAGGCTCAGCCAGACATCATGCCATGGAAAGACAAGCAGAAAGGGCTGTGGGCTGCTTGGCAGGGAGGAGGATGGAGTTTTTTATCTGCACCCAAGAACCAGCAAAAGGAGCAACACAAATAGCCATGGTGTCTTTGGAGTGCCCTGGCATCTTTTTAGACAGACCTTCCTGGCCTTAGTGTTTGTTTGGATAATAACTGGCATATTAAATTAATTAAAAAAATTACAGAAGGCAAAAAAGGTAAAGTGTTGCAAATAAAGAGAGATAATTTCTGTCAAAAAACAGGCTGAGGGGAAACCCCTAAGGCTTTGAATGAATTGTATTTGGTAATGTAAAACTGAATATGTACTGAATCTAAATAGATTATCTCAGCAGTTTTACAGGTGTGTTGAAGGTGCATAACTCTAATTTCAGCCTTAAGATTAAACTTTACGCTCTACATGTAGGTGTCTAGTCCCCATATAGGTGCATGAACTCAGGCTCCCAGGGTCTGAGGTCTGAGCTACGGCTTTTCCTGTGTGAAATGAAAAAAGTGTGCACAGCACCTCACCACAGGGGACATTCTGCACTGCAACAAATTTGTTACCCTAAAACTAAGTGCAGTTCTGCCCTTTGGGTATGTGAAAACTGTGCAAACGTTTATTGCTAATATGTCATCCAGATAAATCATTACTTTCACAGGACAGTTATTCTTATTTCTAGTCACTGTTTTATGTAAAGCCTAGGATGTAAAATCTATGGGACCCACATTTACCAAACAGAACACTGTTGGTTAATAAATCACATGAAGTAATCAAGGAGACCTTTAAAACAGTCTGTTCTCCTCTCCCACAATCCAGCTAGACAGACTTGAAGAAAAGCAGAAAGAAACATATCGGCGCATGCTGGAACAGCTCCTGTTGGCAGAAAAGTGCCATCGTCGGACAGTTTATGAGCTAGAAAACGAGAAACATAAACATACAGATTACATGAACAAGAGTGATGACTTTACCAACCTCTTGGAACAGGAGCGGGAGAGGTGAGTACCTGTGACAGTGCAAAGACTATACCCAGTGTCCCCAGTGTTTGTCAGTTCAGCAGTGATTTGGTCTGGTATTTTCCGTGTTCAAATGACACTAAACTCACGTGTAAACCATTTGTAAATGTCAGTCCACTCGTGTTATTAGTAAGTACATTACTGTGCAAATCTAGAGCTGGAGGAATACCATTGAATGTTCTGTAGCGTGCGCTTGAATTAAGAAATGGATTTGTTTTGAATTAGTCATGCCCATTTTGGGTTCACCTCCAGGTAGCTTTTGATCAGATGTTATTTATATTGGCTAAGTTTGGGACTGGCTTGCTTAGCTAAGTGCTACATTTCATGAAGGTCAGAGCACTGTTGTCGCAAGAGGAGGACAGGGTAAGGAAAACCACGACACATATTAGGATACTAGCACACAAGTGGTGGGACTTTGCCATGCCCTTCACATTCAGGCTTGAAAAGTCACAAACCCTTTGCATTCTCTTTAATATCTCTGAAGACACATGCCTCAGGCAAGTTCTCTGTTCCCCTGGAAGAAAATATTTTCATGTTTTAAAAAATGTGCCTAACCTGTGGTATCTGCAGTGTTTATCTCACAGTCTATACACTCCAGATTGTTTTTTTCCAAGTGTTTATCCTGCTTGAGGGAAGAGTCTCTGTGTCTCTAAGAAAAGAAAGATTGCCGACCTTAGGTGAAGACTGAGCACTCAGTTTTTCAACGTGAAATTTTCATGCTCATACCAAATTGCTTGAAATCAATACACGATGTTGTGTTTCTTTTTTAAAAAAAAAAACAAAACCAAACTCAGAGAAAAATACTTAAGGCAAGTTCAAAGAAGAAATGCTGTTGAGGAAACCACAGGCTTGTGGCAGTCATTTGCAAAAAGCCAGAAGCAAAATTGTTTGGTATATTTCCTGAGCTCAGTTCAGCGCCAGCTTTGAGTAGGTGGCACATGAGCTACAGTGACCATATTTCCTGGTTTAATAGCTGTTATTTTTCTGTCTCTATTTTCCTGGGTTGATTGGCAAACTTTAAAGGAAAAAAATGCTTCTGTATCCTAGCAATTTGTTCTCACAGTAGAAAATGAAAAATGTGTTGTAATTCCAAGTAAAGAGCAATTTCACATCTGATTCTCATAGCTGCCACTTTCTCTCTATGCTTAATATCCATGTATGTGTGGACATACAGCCACTAAAATGCTACAAAAATGGTATTAAAATACCATTTACATTTGTCTCTACATTTTATATTCATATTAATTTGACAGTTGTTGCTTTCTTATTATTCCCTCTCAATTTGTGAAGGCCACTAAATGGTCTAAGACTATGACCTGGTTTGAACTGACTTCCTTCAATGAAGTGATTAAAAAGATTTTTGTCTTACATTACTACTGCTATCAAGATATCAAGTCTTATCTCTGTGGCCATTTTCTCTTACCCTTTCTGCTCTTTCGAACTTCAGGTTTTCTACATTTTATCATTTTTGAAAAAACAGCAATTAAAAAAAAGGAGAATTTGAATTTCTCCTGAAAGCAGATCTGAAGTGCAACTAAGCCCACTGGCTTTAGTCACCAGTGCCTCTGTACTGGTGGCTGCAGGGGAATAATTGCAGTGATGAAGCCCTGTTGATGTATGTTGAGTAACACCAGAAGCCTGTTGTTTGCTGTTTAATCCACTTGGTTTGTCCATGGCACTAGTGTGTACAAGTTAGTAACCACCAAGTAGAGAGGAATTAGCATTTAGCTAAAAATAGAAAATCAAGATGCACCTCCCTCCCTCTTCTGGGAGTCCTCCTCATGGATCACTCACAGAGCAGATTAGCAAAATCAGGATGGGCTGTAAACCACTTATTAGCATACAGTCTTAAATGATCTCAGCTCCTCACCTTTGCTTGCTGAGTACACATGAAACTCAGGCTCCCCCCACATCTTTGTAGGTACTAAAAACTAGAAGTAGTATTGTTTGAGGGCTATATTCACAAAGAAAGAAAGAAAGAGTGATGGGGTGACTTCTTAGGAAATCCCCAAACTGACAGTAGATTTTGACAAAGAGTTTGAAGTGTAAAAATTAGGTTGCAGTAGGATAAAACATGCAAAAAACTCCTACTCACCTAATCTGCATATTGGGACAGAGAACTGACCTGTCTTAAGGCATTTTTCAAGGTCCTGCACAGCATCTTGTTTTATAAGTACCACTATGTGTATAATTCATTTTACTGTGGTGCTTTGGGGGTTATTTTATTAAGAACTGAACAGACTTGTAGTCTCCATGAAAACGAAAAGGGACACAGAGGTGAACTTTGCCCGTCAGCCACTCTGCTGCACTCACAGTTATAATGTTAATGAGACAGGGTGAGCTAGAGGAAGAACAGTGCTGTGGGATGGCCATCTCACAGCAGTCTGCTACGGGGAGAGCAGTAATAATTCCTGTCCTGAATCTAAGCAACTTCAGTGTTTTCTTTCCTCACAGTATTTTATCAATCTTTCCTAACCACTGCCCACATCAGCTTTTGTAGGCCACATCTGCTTTTGCTGTCTTGTGAAAGTTAGAACAAAGGAAAAAGGGGAATTCTCTAAGAGAGGAAATATGCCTGAGTTCTAATGTAAGTCTAGCACTTTCTTAATGTATTTACTTTGGAATATTTTTTTACATACACTTTCATACGTTATCTCTAATCCACCTACAACAACATGATATGAAAGCAAACCATTCCTACGAGGGACTAATTGTTAGGTCAGCCTCGCACAGGAAGGAAGTAACAGGAAAACGTGATTTGTCAAAAATAATTGTGCACGAGAACTATAAGAAAGTGAACACTGTACACTGGGATATTCAAAATGTAGACAGCTGGAAGGGTAAAGGGAGAAAGCTGGAAGGCCTGGCTGTTGGTATTGGCTCTGCAAGACCAAGTGCAACTGACCTGAAGAAAGGTTGTGGGAAAAGTTGGTATGTTACAGGAAAAGAGTAGTGACAACCATTTGCCAGATGGAGATGAAAGAAATCTGGTAGTTTTAGTGGAAGGTGCTTCTGCAGACATGGTGGCCAAAGTGTTTTGCTAATTTCCCTAGTGTATGCTATAATAATATCTAATGATGTTTGAAAGTTACAGACACTATTCTCTATTTTTCTATGAGACCAAATTTCCCTTTTCATTGCTTGCCCTCAGCTGCTGTTCCTGTAACATCAAGTTGTCCTTGATCATCTCCTATCCCCAGGAATGCAAAAGCAGAAATCTTTCTGGAGCCTCCTGAGGAGGCTGAGAAACACAGAGAAGAGCTGGAGGCCCCTGGGCCCTCTCAGACACCTTGGGTGGCAGATGGTGGGGTAAAGAGTCTCTGCTGTGACAGAGAGTGAGGGGTCTGGTCAGAGCTGCCACTGACAGTGTGGCTTGCAGTGGACACATGGAGAGCAGGAGACCAGGCAGCAACAGCAGCCTCAGGGATAAAATTAGTCTTCCTAGTGCAGAGAGCTGGTGGTCTGAGTTTGGGCTGAGCTGGCTGCACCTAAACCAGCTATTGGTACTTCCCCACTCCAAAAATTCATGTATAAAGCAGGCTTAACATGAAATGGTACTTGATTGTTCTTTGTTCTGCCTAGTCCTAGCCCTCTTGCCTTCCCCTCTAGGTAATCAGTATGGGTGGGGGGAATCTTAAGGATCAATTCTAAACTTTTTGTTTGATCAGCAGGGCTTTTTGTTCTAATGGAAAAGGGTAGAGCTCTGTGTAACCTTAGCACTTTGACTTCTTGATTGACCTAGGAGACGAGGTTTAAAATGCTGACATTTTTAGAGGTGCTAATCTCTGAGGAATTTGCCTTGTACCCTTCTTTTAATCCCGTTTGTTGACAGCACATTTTGCTGCTATTAAAAGCACTGGAAAGCTCCTATTGATTTTAACGGTTCAGAAACAGGCTTGCGGTGAAGACCACTGCCATCCAGGACTGCCTGAAGAAATAGCCTGAAAGACTTCAAAAATGGGGGGAGGGGGGAGTAGGGAGGGGTTTTTTTATTAGCATGGGACGTGAGTTGCTGAATAGAGGGTGTGATGTGGCAGAAAGGCTTTGTTGGAGCTCTGTCATGGGGTATCTGTGTGACTGCTTGGTGAGTAGTTCGATCGTTTCCACCGTGATCCACGAGACTGCTGAGACTCTGTCACCCCCCCACACAAGGTGTCAGTAAATATACACCCAGTGTCTAAGTGTTGTTTGTCCTAAAGCATTGATATTATGCTTAGCCATGTTTCACTGTAAGATTTAATTGAAGTGATGAGGATTTTAAATTGGTTCTTGCTTTCCATGCTGCTTCAAATTATTCTTTACAACCACAGAGACAGTGTTCCCAGTGCACTGAAGCATTTCATGTTTTCCTCAAAGGCAAGGCCGAGGATTCAGTCTGTACTTCCTAAGCATTGCCCTGCTAAATCTGGTTTTAGTTAAACCCTCCTTTTGAAGAACATGGCCATAATTAGATCTGCTTAGAGGAGACAGCAAGACTGTGACCCCAGATCTTTCCTCCACAAAGTTTCCTTTCAGTCTTCACGTAAAATTGTCTCCTCTTTGCCTCCCCCATCACAGCACCCCCAGCAAGGAATGCACTGGCAAGTCCCTTGGAGGGCTGTGATAATACATTCCTCTTGGCTTCGGTCATCCTGGCACAAAGATGCTCTTGGCTGCTCTGCTGGTGATGTAATTCTGGGCCTGCATCACCTGAAAGGAAACTGATATGCGAGAAATAAAGCATACAGCCGTCTTGAAACAAAGATGAGAGTGTTAATGTTAACAAGTTTTTTAAATGCTTTTTTTCCTTTCATGCATTTCTGCTCTTATTAACAAATTTCCCCTTCTTCCTTTTCCCACAAGACGGCAGCACCAAGTCTTTCATTGGGAAGTGCTTGCCTTTTTGTTTCCCTCTATTTCATGGACCTAAGCAACTGCAAAGGCTGGAGTGTAATACTGCTTGGAGATGTTATGTGTGTTATCTTTCCAGTTTGTATTTTCTCGTTATTTTTATGAAGCCTGTAAAATAAAGAAGCTGGCAGGAAGACAGCAGGGCAGAGTATCCATCAGTCAATTACTCATTTAGAGAACAATCAAGCCATAAATATAAAGTGTTCAGACTAATAAATCTCTGTGATTTACCACTGTAAGACCAAATTCTGTGGTAAGAATAGCCTCATACAGAGATATTGGGGTGAGGTGTAAGATCCCATACTTACACTTGGCCTATAACCGTGTAATCTGTTGGTGATTCCTTTAAAGCCTGGAGATTAAATTATTTTACAGAAATAGTTTTGCAATCTTTCTTCCCCCAAGAGTTCTTAGCCATATTGGTTCTCTGGCTTTTTTCTCATATGGTGGCTGTTTGTGTCCTGGTGCCCAAATTGTGACCCAAAAAAAGGAAAAGCCAGCCCGGTGGGACTGCTGGAATTCAGCATTGCCTACAGTAGTTACTCATCTGACTGCACATTACTGGCTGTAGTAGAGTACTGAGACACTATCTGTCTACTTTTCAGTAAGTGCCTCTCTGAACTTCTTATAATTTAGAATACAAGGGCAGCAGTACAGTTTTTATTCTTTTCTTTTAGGCTGACATGCTGTCTGTATGGTTTGAAAATGCTGGATATTTTCTGTAAATGTAATATATTCACAGGATTCCAGATCACAAATTCTGTGGTAGTCTATTAAAATAAATAATTAAAAAACCCTGGCAACGACAAATACAATTTTTGCACAGTTGAGTAAATCTGAAGGTCATCCATTTTGTAGGTCCTGTTTTACAGCCCCATCTGACTGTAAGGCAGCGACAGTTCAAAGTTTATGTTTTAACTAATGAATCTGGTCCCAAGTTCCAATAAAATGGTTCCAAAGGTAATTTAAAAATGAGGGAACAAACAGCCACATCTGACTGTGGAGAAACAAAATGAAAGTATTGCAAGTGTTACACAATGTGAGCTGGGACTAATCCAAATCCATCTCTTTACACTTGGATAGTCCTCAAAACTGTCCAGTCTTTCAGTCACTTCTGGGATTATATAAAATGGCATCATGTGTTGTTTCAGCTATTCTTCCAAAATTTTTTTTAAGTAGGCATCAGCTTCACAGCCCTTGAGAGAGAATTATTATACAAAACTATATGTGCTTCGTTATTCCTGAAACTTTGCTTGCTAAAATCATCAATTCAAATGCTCCCAGGGTCAGACAGGGGGAAAAAATGACTTCATTCAAAATCTACTCATGAACTCAAACTCTGTCCAGGGTGCAATAGGTAACAATTTTAACATTTAAAGGGTCTTTGGCACATTTCAGAGTTATTATATATCAGTTCACAGCTCTACAGAGGCCATCTTTTTAACTTGTCATTTTTTGGGGCAAAGAAAACAAGAATTGAATCAGAGTCATGTAGGGAAAATTGCTTCCTCATTCAGAAAGATTAGAAACAGGTTTCAGTTGAAGTGCCAGATTTCAGTGAATTTCTAAAAAAATTTAGATAGATGCCAATTATTTACAAGTATAAATATATGATAATAGGCACTCAAGCTTGGACATGCTGGATATTTGGTTTATGTTTAAATGAAAGTTTACCTGTGCAGAGATGCACAGACTTATTAGTGAAGTACATGACCTACTACTCGCATTAATGCCCTGCTAATATTCAAGACCTGTTCTATATGGTCCAGTAATTTCCACTAAGTTGAGTGAAGATCCTCAAGATGCCATCTGACTAGGGGGGCTATTGTGACTCAGTGAGGCTATATAGAAGCTTTCCTAACCCTAAACAGATGTAATGCTTTTTCCACCTTCTTTCCCCAAGAGGGTGCTAAGTTGTGCATTCCCTTCTCATTCCTGCAGTATGTCCAGCAGCAATGGAGAGTAGTGAGGTTTATATTTGCATCATTTCAATTTTCCTTTTTTTTTGAAGGCTTATATGTGGAAAAATCATAAGATAGAAACAAAAAATCCAGGGGGTGCACAGATCCAAACAAAGCATTCTCTTGAAACTTGCCAAGGCCTGTGCAAATCTGAGGGGAGAGAAATGCAAAATGTGTAATTCACTACATATTTGTAAAGTACCTGAGTAAATGCCTCATTATAATATTGTGTTGCCATAGTTAGTGTTTTAACTAACTTTTTAAAAACTCATTAAAACGTGCCATTTAGGGCATAAGATTATTATAAATGTCAACAAAAAAAAAAAAATCTGGTGGCTTAATTCACAAGACCAGCCAGTCAAAGAACCATATCAAGTAACCCTGTGATTATGTCATTCACCTGGACCATGGGAGACTTTCAATCCTTCAGTCAACCTGTTGGGACCTGAATCCAGCTCTCTGAGGAGGCCCTCCTGGTCACATCACTAGTCCCTTGAGGTGTCTGTACCCATTCTTTCTGGGCAAAATTGTTCTACCACTGCAAGTCACTTACATAAATTTGAGTTCTTTTCACCAAAGAGGTGAAAATCATCTTGTGTCTGAGTATTCAAATTTGTCCAGACACAGGAATTCACTGGTCCAAGCAGGTCACTTCATCTTCTGAAAAAGTGAGGATTTTTCACTTGTTGGTTTGGTGAACTGTGTCAAGATGTGGTCCTCTCTATCTGTTGCTTTTCTTAAAATGACAAAGATGGAAATGAAATTACTGATTTGAGAAAAACAAATGTTTCACTGAAATCCACATGAAACACTTTTTTCACTTGAATGAGAGAAAAAATAAAGACTTTTTTTTCTTGATATTATTGAATTTTTGATTCAGCTCTGAAAATGAAAAATCAATTACTCACACAGCTCTTGTTATTCAGCTGCTTATGTTAGGGAATGATTAATAGTAACATAGCTGAGTATGTAATGCCCTAATGAGAAAAGATAAAGAAATGAGCAGAAAATGAGGCTAAATTATAGCAGAATGACAGCAGTGCTTTTCTGATGATAGCAATTATGTCATAGCTGAAAAAGTATCTCTTGGTGACAAGTATATATATCACAGAATGAAAGTTCCTGTACAGTTCCATTTAAAATGTTTATTTTCAGAGGAACTGGAAAGGGATAGATGTATACTCTTTCATCATTTAAATGTCAGCCTTTTCCTAGATGACTTAACTTGTTTTAAAATGATGCATTGCTTTCAACATTTTTTAATTTTGAAAATTACTGACTGGGATTCAACCCTGTTTTCCAAAAAACTGTAGTGGAAGAACAGTGTCTGTACTGGTGAAAGGCAGGCGGGTGGTGTGGAGAACTGGGTATTGCCACTTGCTGTTGCACAGCTCATGTGACGTGGGCATGGTTAATCTACAATAGAGAAGAGTCTGTCCTGGTTTGACTGGCCTGACAGACCAAGTGCTGTTGGTCCAACTTGCTTTTGGTGGCAAGCACTATTGCCTTGTGCCCGTCATTAGCACACCAAGCTCTCTACATCCAGCTTCTTCAGGTCTTAGGAAATAATTAAGCTGTAAACATGCCATCCTGATGCTGGATTTTATGAGCACAAAGCTGGCATTGTTGCAATTCCTCTGAAGCCAGTAGGGCTCTTCTTGATTAATGGGATTAATGAGAATCAGAGCAGGAGTTCTGAAATGTGTGTATGCATGTACCTGTAGAAGTCTATACATGCATATATAAGTGTATTACATACAGCAGTTTCTTGAGTAGAGTTAGAGCTTCTGCATGAGTTTTCTCTCCAGGAAATTAACTTACTGACAATACAAATTTAATGTAAGATTATATTTTTATATAACTTCTATATACATTTTGGTTCACGATAGTAATAATGATAGTAGTTGTAGTAACAATAATAATATTAACAATAACATTTGTTTCATAATTATGCCCTTGTATTTTGAATTATTTTTGGACAGTATTGCTTATTGATTCTACCACGGAGGCTGTAAACTTTTGCCTCTTTGTGCATGAGACATCATTTGCACTTATGTCACCATAAGATTTTTAAAAATAATAGTGATTTGCATGCCCAGTGGAAGTCAAGCTCTGCAGTTATTCAGAGAGCAACACAGACATGGTAGAAAGAAATTTTAAGGCAAAGGCAAGCACAGCACCTTCTAATTCACACTTAGTGTATGAAACTTGGCATGGTTTCTCCTTGCTTGCTCTCCCTCTTGCAACCTGAGTTTTTCCTGTCCTTTTTTTCACAATTCAAACACTCAGCAGGTCAGGACATAGTCTTGAAAAGAGGTAGTGCAAGCTAAAATTATTTCAGACTGAGGAGAGAAATAAAACCAGATATGTCACTCCTGGATCAAGTAATACAGGGGTGCTGGTGCAAGAGTATGCCCCTTGTAAGTCTTTCCTTGAATGGAAACACCTCTGACTCCCATGCTTGTGTGATGGCTGTGGTCAGCCCATACCTCTGGTCCTCAGAACAAGGCCCTTGCTTTTAAAGACAAGTATTTCAAAAGGCCCAAATAACGCCAGGTGAAAAATGACGTTCAGTTCAGACAAGACGACGGGACTACCAAGGATGTGCAACAGCAAATTTGGGCAAGCCAAATACAGATCTGCTCAAAAATCAGGTGGCTATGAATATTCAAATTTATATGTGCATTGGTTGTTTTGGTTTGGGTTGTTTTGTTGTTTGGAGTCTGTTTTCTCTCGTTTTTCCTGCCCACTCTTTTATTCAGTCTATCAAATACACTATTTCAGTGATGTGTCAAATGGGAATCAGTGAGGTGGACAACTTTTAGGTGTAGGACTCAAGTGCCTTTCAACTCCAGTCAGTCACTGCATTACCTTGGTTTGAGGAGGGGTCGGTGAGAAAGCACAAAAGAAAAGCAAGTGCAGAAAAGGTCAGCAGGAGTTGGAGCAACAGGGCAAGAACTGAACTGAGGTAGTTAGTAGAAGGCAAAGGATGAGGAATCTTAATCAGGCATTGGAATGGGCTGCTCAGGGAGTTGGTGGATTCTCCGTCCCTGGAGGTATTTAAGAAGAGACTGGATGTGGCACTTAGTGCCATAGTCTAGTAACTGTGGTGGTGGTGATCAAGGGTTGGACTTGATATCTCAGATAATTTCCAACTCATATGATTCTATGAATAGCAGAGAGACAGGCTTAGGCCAACAGAACAAAAGTAACACAAAGATGAAAATCAGTCAGGCTTAATTTCATGTCCCAGACACAGCTTGAGCAAAAGAGGCCGAGACACTCCCAAAAGACTAATTTTCTTTGCAGAAACCGAGAACAGGCATGGTTCTCCCTGCTTTCAAGGCCTTGAGCTCAGTCCTCCACCTATTTTTTTCCAAAAGAACACTTAGCACATAAAGGTGAGTAATTCAGAAAAAACAAGGGTGGAGCCCAGAGCAGGTAAAGACAGCATTATTAGGGTGCTCTGATGGAGCACAAGTAGGTTAAGCAACCAGCACTAATAATGGCAGGTCCACAGAGTGCAGCAAGGAACCATCCTGCAAGGTGCACTTCCCTAAGTCCTGGACACCTCTTCCCCTGGCTCCAGAGAGGCTTTGGTCAAAGGGTCACAGCAGGCTTCTATGGTGCTTATTCACAAAATAGTGATCATACTATAAAACAGTAACCTTGATGGGTCCTGATTCAGCTGTAATCACTTTTACTTAAGGGAGTTGCACCAGTACTGGAGACGCTGGGCTTTCCCAGCTATCAGAAGGATCATACACAAGTGTTAAGAAAGCAGAAAACCAAAAGGAAGGGGGTAGGTGTGTGCAAAAGGAAAAAAAAAAAAAAGTCAGAAATGCTTTTGTTAAAGTTCTGAATCCTGCTTCCATAAAAGGCAGCAGATTCTAATGTAGGGCGATTTTCATGCTGCAAAGAGAAAAATAATTTAAAACCTAGGCAGCATGACTTATTTAGAAAGATCTGAGAAGTAATAAAAAAGTCTATATGCAAATGTGTGTGAGTGTGTGTGTGCGCACGCACAGTTTCTTGAACAGCTGCATGGAACAACCTGTTTTAAATAAGCACAAAGGTGAACAAAGCCAGTTGTCAGTGAAACTCAGCAAATGAAGTCTTTTAATGTGCATTACGTATGCCATATAAAATGTATTGCCTGAGATACAACAGCACAGAGTCCAGCTTGAAGTCTTTTTCTCAGGCTTTTCCTACAAAGTCATGTTTCAGTATTTACTGCATTTATCTTCATTATTTTTTTCTCTCCAAAAGGCCCAGTGGAACACCTTGTTCACTATATCTTCAGTGGAAAATTAAAATCAGCCTCTTCTCTCCCTCAATATTCAAAATTTTCATGTTCTAACAAGATGCCACTGAATGAATTTGTATTTGTTGCACCAGAGTAGGCGACTGGCTAAGTAGAAAGTGGAGGTCAGCTTTGACTTAACAAGTGAGTTTGACTTACCAAAAGAAGGCAAGAAAACAAAACCAAAATATTGATGGAAGATTTTCACTGCTTTGAAGGTTTTATGAACAAAAAAAACTCTGATAAGCACACAGCATACCTTTTCATGTAAGTAAACACAATTTTAGGAAAAGCTTTGCTTTGCACAAACAGAAATATTTGGGCTTTTTGTAACATGTTAGAGAACTTGGAGAGAGTTGCAAGACCTCTGCCTTCCCTATAAATGGTACATATGTTTCTGCACTGAAGATGAAGAGCCAACAGAGAGCAGGGAAGTCTGCTGGAAATGTTACAAAGCCATATTTACAGATCATTTTATAATCAGGCAACCACTTGTTATAGGTCTCTGAGATCCACAAGAGGAGTCTATTGCTGTGAAGAGCTTAGGGAATTTTTAAAGAGAGCAACTTATCAAAGAAATGTGTAGTCTATTAGCACATCATTAAAGTGTTAAACCATCCATCTTTTGCTTCCCAGTTACTCTCCTATATAGCAGACAACTGCACACAGTTGTCTGTACACAGACTAATTTCTGACTTTCGGAGGTGAGTTGGAATTTAGGATTCCTATCTATTCCCTTCCCATTCCCTCCAATGCTTTTTTTTTTTTTTTTTTTTTAACCTGGTCTCACCATGTTGAAAGAGCTGCTTTACTCAGGAATGTGTTTCTTGGACTACTTCATCCCAATGAAAGCATGACCAAAAAGATTCATGAGCAAGTTAGATTTTCCCAGCCTTTGATGTGACTTAAAGTTGAAGGTACTCTTGAGAAATAACAACATATGGAGTACCTTTATGTTTTTATATAGATACATAATGTGATTTCTCTGCAGTAAGAGAAAAGCTGTAAATATTAAAGGCCTGTTTGACCTTAGCTGTGACATCCTACATGATCTCCCCTACAGCTCTGGTACTGGCATAGTGGTGGCTACGTGGAATAGTTAAAATGAGGATGGAGAATGTTGTACTTGTAGTCTCGTGGTGGTACAGACATATCTCAACTAGTGCAGGTGTGTAGGCTCACCACTGCCACACTGCACTTTGTCTGACAAGTCTTGCATCCAGTTGTCTGGCTGGCTCACATCCAGGCCACCATGGCAACTCTAGATCACATTCCCTGTTCTTTTATTTCTGAGTTGCAGAGTAAGCCGAGGGAGCTGGCAGTCTGGGATAAGTCCCCTCCGAGAATCACTGGTGGTCACAGGTGCCACTGGTGACTGTCACGAGGCAGTGCATGTGGTATACATCACCTTGTCTTAGGGACCCAGCCTGATCTAGATTTTTCTCAAGATGAGGTTGCCCAAGCCCTATAAAGGCTGCCTGAGAGGTTGTGATGTCTCCATGCTTGGAGGTGTCTAAGACACAAGTAGAGCAGAGCTTGTACAAACTGCTCTAACTGGACCTGCAAGAGGCTGCACTAGACATCTCCAGGGTCCTTTCCAACCTCAACCATTCCATGATTTTATGATGTGGTACTCTCTGGAGGACATGCATTTCCTGATGACTCTACTTGTACCTGTCTTGACTTAGACTGGGATGGGCTCTGTAGCATCCTCTGAGCATTCCCTTCAGCACGTCTCTTGCCAGGTACAGACACTGGCAATGCCCCTGGTCACCTTCTGTTCTCTTGTGACACATTATAGTTCTGGCTGATGGTTTTTAGCTACAAAAATTGTGATGAGTAGAGACAATCCCTTGAGATCTCTTGGGTGAGAGTCCACTGCTTGTTGTGATTCTGAGTTGTTAGACTTCATGAGATAGATAATCCCTTTTTGGCCTGAACCTCCCTTCTTCATATCACATATGTACAAAGCTGACTCCTATAAACTCATGGCTGCTTTCCTAATATAATTATGAGGATTCTCTTGACATCCCAGAACTTTCTGTTCTGAGATGAGACCATGAAAACACAGATGATGGAAGATGTGTTGCTTGCAGTTCCAGCCCGGCCCAAGCATGGACAAAATGGCAACACGGACAAAAGAAGAGCCAGAGCAGATATGAGAGGACACCTAGGACAGTTGTTGATTTGGGTGAGGTGGGGGTTTAAAATGGAGTGCAGAGGTGAGGAGAACCTGGGAGTGAACAGGAGGTGCAGCAGGACTGGGACAAGCTGTGCAATGAGCTCAAAGCCCAGAGCCAGCTGGGATGGGGTGTGTGACCAGATACCCTCCTGCCAAGCCAGGAGCGCTGGTGGAACAGAGCCTTGCTCTCAGCTGCTGATCACAGACAAACCCATCTGTCAGCAGATAGTTTTGAAACTTGCTTGCAAAGTGCTCTAGCCCTTCTAGTACCAAAATGCCTCCAGGCTGACACCCTGCTATTGCTATCCATTATTTTGTTAATTTAAATGCAGACTTTTATGCCAGCAATATAAAGGATCTAAACTCTTTTGACATCTCCTGAAGTGCCCATATAATGCCAGATCAAAAAGTTTCATTGATCAATATCTATTTTAGTGTTTGCCATTATGCGTGCAATTTTCTCCTTTTAAAGAATATTTAGCTTTACCAAACAATTGTTAGGATTGCAAAGGACAGAGTAAGTAGAGTAAGCAGAACATTTGTCTGCTCAATGCATGTGATCATTTGTGTTTGCAAAATCAAACGTTTTGTACCTTTCCTCTGACACTGGAAAAATAGAAACATAGTGAGATGCGTCAGCTTTGCACACAGGAAGAAACAATTTCTTTGTAGGACCCCCATCTTCATCTTTTAGAAAGTGTTTAGTAAATGAGGCAGTGGAATATAAAATGGGAGTGAATGATTAAGGCTAGTATATGTTTCCCTGGAAAATGTGACTCTACTCCTGTTGCGTTTGTGTGACGGATTTCCTACATGGTGCTAGTGAAGTCATGTGAAGCTAATTTACATGGATTGTGAATGCTTTTCACTCTAAGAATGGTTCTCATTTTGGGAAGCCTGTTGGATTTGGGCTCTGATGTGCAGGAGTCTGGAGCATCCACTCCTGGGTGGAGGCAAATGGGGTTGTGATCCAAACACATGCAGCACCCACCCTGCAGTCCTCTGAAACCCACATCCTGTGTACCCTGGAGCAGGTGTTCCAATCAAAACCTTAGTCCCTTTGTGCTTCTCTCTCACACCCATAAATTAATAATTCTGTTCCCAGCAGAGTCTGAAGAGGGCGTGGTAAATACGGGCTTGAGTAAAGAGCATAAAATCAATCACTAAGCACCTGCTTTTCAAATGAGCTCTGTTCAGCCTGTGTGCTGATTAAGGTAAGGGTCCTAAGGAAAAATAATGAAAGAACATGAAATTAGATAGTTTCTCAAAAATGTAAACATATATTAGTCCATTTTTAATGGATAATAGTATTTGACGGGATACGCTTTCAGTGTTTTGGCTATTAAAAGCTTCTTAAGAAAAGTGGAAGGTGAACAGGAAGGGGAAGAGGAAAGCAAGGGGGAAAGAGGGGAAAGGGAAGCAGAAGGGAAAGGGGAGAGTGGTTTCTAGTTCCCCTTGTAAAGACTGAAAAGGTGACTGTAAGCAATCTACGGAATCATTAGGCAAATAGAAAGAATACCCAAATTCCTTTGTATTGTTTTGGGAACAAAAGAGATGGTTTAGGACTTCTTTAATGCAGGGTACTAGCAGACTGATTGCTTTTCAAACCTCACCAGAGTAAGCATTGCTACTATGCATGGATATTCAAAAATAAACACATGCATATATTAAACCCACAGGGGATTTTCTTCATGTATTCATGCCTTTATCAACTCATGTTAAGATCAGCCAGGGCGCACCAGCAGTAGTACTGCCACTTCGAACAGCGGGAAGACAACAGGAAAGCAACAGAACTTTTATTGAGCCAGAGCAATGAATCGGCTGCTGGGAGTGGGAAGCGTCGCTTCGTGCATCCCACTTCAGTTTAAACAAAAGCAACTCACAAGGGTTCTCTGCGATCAAATCATTATTTCTCAGTAGTTCACTTCTAAACTGTACCTATAAACAGCCCGGGGTGGCTGTCAACAACAGACTCCTGGAAAGCGATCCCAAAGGCTAGCGCTGGCAGGCGCGAGCCGCAGGCTCAGCCGGACCCTCTCCCCAGTCCATTCCCGGCTCCACCCCTCGCCTGCTCCGAGGGGAGCACAACTCGAGGCGCAGCCGGCACCTCGCAGCGTCGGGGCTAAGTCGTACCCCAGATCCTCCCTCTTTTATTCTTGTTTTGGTGGCTTTTAAAAAAAAAAAAAAAAAAAGGGTCTAGTTGTCTATAAGGTAAGAGAAATTCAGGGTTTTTTTTAAGCGTAATTTTAATTTGAGCGCTGCTAATTGCTGTGTACATGCGCACTGCGCTGGTTCACTGAGCGCACCGGGCATTAGCGTAGGCGCCCGCGGCAGGGAGGGAAGGAGGGAGGGAAGGAGGCTGGAGCGGGGTCTGCGTGGAGCGGGGGGGGCCGGGATGCTCGGCGGCTCCGCTCCCGCCGCCGCGGCTGCGGCTCCAGCCGGGCTGGACGGGCCAGGACAGCGCTGAGGAGCCGGGCCGGCCCCCAACTGACCATAGCGTTGGGCTGGAGCCCTGGAAAGTGCACCTGGTGGGGCTGTGCTGCGGGGCTCCCCTGCCGAGCGGCGCACGGAGAGGTCAGGGGAGGAGACCCGCAGCCCGGAGACAGGTTTGGCAGTTTTCATCTCTCAGCTGAGCGCTGCTGCGCCTTTGCTCCCAGCTGCTGTTTGCATGCTTTCTGTGCATCCCCTTTCCCTTCTCTGATCGCCGAAATTGTTGTGGGTACCTAGACTAGGGGGCTTGGAAAAACTCCTGTCCGCTTGGGATACTGTTTCGTAGTCTGAAAGGGTGCCGGTCGGGTTTTATTCTTGAAGACCTTTGGTGCTTTTCTGATGTTAACAAGGGGCTGGAAAGGTGGTGGGACACTGAATTTAGTGAGTGTTCGTATTCCAAAATACTGCCTTTAGTCACTGTTCAGTTGGAGTAAGACACTTTCAAAACAAATGAACTATTTCAGCAAACTGGATTTTAGTTTTTACAAAATCAGTGTTAGAAACAGAAAGAGGAAGAAAAACTGTTGTAGGTGGTAAGCAATGTGTTCTCCTAAGGAAGAAAACACTTTCTTTACTTTCAGTATATTTTGGAAACTCTCATGTAGTTTAGAAGTAGCAAGAATATTAATTTGCTTTTGATATAGTTTGATACAACCACTTCTCAAGAGTTAATTCAGCAATGAAGAGTATACACTTTTATTGTATTTTGAGTTTGTATAATATGTAGCCACAGAAAATTGTCTTTAGATTTACTAGAACCAATAACACTTTTAAAAAAAGTTTATTCTGTGATAAAACTCAACAGCAGCTTGGCAAGTTCTGTAGTAAGGTCATTCAAATATTTTTCTCATTGCTTACCTTTAAAGTTTAATGAATAGAAAGAACAAGGTAATACAGATGTACTTTATTCTTTTGCTTGCCATGGGATCTGATCTCATTTACATATTTCTTCTCCCAGCTGAGATTGATATGTGGGAAGCAGTGAAGCTGAGGATTTGAAAGTGTTATCTAATTTTGAATTGCCCAATTTAAGTGTTAGGCTGGATTGTTTTGCTTCCTGGAGAGCCTGACCACCTTTTGTCTCTCTTTGATTTTAGATGAAATTGTAAGTACTCAGAACTAGCAAAATTCAGCTTTTAGGTATCTCAGCCTGGCCCCAAACACAGAAGCACTCAGAAATAGTCCTGACATGTGGAGGATTTCCCAGTGGCTGTAGAAACAATTTTCAAAATCAGCTGTTGTACATTGAAGGGGGTGGGGGAAGAAGGGAACTCCTTTATTAAGTTAAACCACCTCTTGCTGGTTTCCATTGTCTCACATCCCTTAATGGGCAGCAGCTTTCTAGCTACCACTAGGAAGTTGTCCAGTCTGTCTAACTTTGCAGATACAGTAGCAAACTCTCTAGGTTTGAAGTGGAAAGATGAGCTTGCAAAGGCATTTGCTTTGCCACTGAAAATTCCCCTGGGATTGCTGTGTGAGCAGCATAGAAATGCTGTTGGCCCCTCAGGAGGAAGCAGCCTTCATCAGCCATCAGTCAACTCATCCTTACAGTGACCAAGTCCTTGTTAATGTACTTTTCCTTAATCCCCTCCTACTGGTTTTCGAAAGGATAGGTTAGAAGTGATTACATCCCATCGCCACAAACTTTTTGGAGTGCAAATGGCAAGATAGGTACTGTAGGAGCAATACAACAAACAGCTTTGTGCTAGAGCACCAATGAGGAGCTCTGTCGATCTTCAGGCTGTCTACGAACTCAGTTAAAAGGTCCTGCAGAGATCTTACCTGTTTCCCTCCTTCCCATCCTCTTTCTCAGCAAGCAACTGCTGTTGCTCCTGCTGCCAGTTTTGATAGCAGGGAAAATAGCTCTAGATTTCCCTCCTCCATGGCCCCTCCTGTGAGTGCTTCATTAAACACTGGGGGACACCTTGGAAAGCTTGGCTTAGTCTGTTTGCAAAGCAGGAGGCTAAACCAGGACAACACAGCTGAAATGTGGTGCCAAAATGCTCACACATACGCAAACCACAGAGGCAGCTCATGTCCTTTCAGGACATCCTCTGCCTTGTCCTGCCTTCCCAGGGTTTCTGTGTGTAGGTAAGTGCCCATTTCTGTGCTAGAGATGGAAAAGGTTGTATGAGTATTTGTGGTGTTTTCTCATCTTGGTGGAAGTACAAATGGAAAGAGAGGTGCACACACCGTTATAATTTTCAGTAAATGTTTGGGAGGCTATTCACTTTTGCATACTCTGTTTTAAATACTCTAAAGTGAATGTTTTTTTGAGGGAGTGGTGTTTTTTTGGAAATCACCGAGCATCTTTACCCTGATAACTGAAACTTCTTTGTATTTTCTTAAAATATTCTCACTTCAGGGAACGGCTTCTCATATCAGCTATCACTGCTAAGCAGGAGTTTTACAGTTCCCAGTTTATTTATTACATTTCAAATGTAGTAATGAAGTTTATTATCCTTCAGAAAGGAAGAAATTGTCTACTGACCACTATTTGTAATTTCTTTTGCAAATGTGAACAAGTACTAATGCTTGATTTTAGCTAAGGTCTTGCTGCTACTACTTTTACCATTTACAAATAAAAGAAATCCTGTCTAAAATCCAGTAGTGCCCATTGGAGCTTTCCTGTTGTGAAACTATTGCAGTGTCTTTCAAAAACGTGAAAACATTATAAAGTCTTGCTCTAGTCCAAGTAGAGACACTGTAAAAATGGTACTGTGGGGTTTCTCCTGTGCATCTCAGTGATTGCACTTGACATGTAGACATAAAACAGAAAAAAAACAATAAGGGAAGTCTGTCGCTTTATTGATACAATGAAGTGATCGGTCTTAAAGAGAATGTTAAACTACCCTTATGGCCACCCAGAAAACTCCAGCAAGAAGCCCTTCAGCCACTCTGAATTTCTCACTGGAAGGAGGAGATACAGCCATCCATGTCCTCTGCCTCCTGTCCTTCAGGGCAGACTCAGGGACTCGCTTGCAGCACACCGAAGCCCTGCCCGTGTTGGACACCACTTCCCAACGTACCCAATGTGGTGTTTTACAAACTGCCTCCATGCTGTAACCCAGCACTGTCTCATACAAATACGTTGAGAGGATAAGTGGACTTTTTGGCAGCTGAGGGTGTGGTGGGGAAAAAAGGTATGGTACTGACCAGGTTTACTTTAAGGAAAAGTTTCCATCCAAACCTGAAGGAGTGATGAGCCTCAAACTGAGAAAGGCAGTCAGAACTGGTAGGATGAAGCACAGGAGTATAACCATAGTAAATGAAATGAAGGCACATCTCTGGAGGAATAGGGTTGTAGCTATCAGCATCCCATCGTGCCTCTGTTCATCAGTTTGTAGCTTGTAGGAGGGAAGGGGAAGCAGAAAGACCTTGTGCAATGAAATACTTCAGCATCAAAGCTAAAGGAAGGAGGAGAGGGAGGGCCTGCTTACTGTCCATCCACTCTGCCTTCCTCCTTGCTGACTGCTTCCAGCACACCATTCATGAAAGATGTTAAAACTAATTCCATAGTTGCTCTTCCTCCACTCTGGTGTCTGCTTTCTCTACAAGCTGAGATTGGTTGTTGAAAGTCCTCAGCCTCCTACTTCCCCACCATGGCTGCCCACAGACCTTCCTCCTTCTCCCCTGGTTGTGAGCAGCTAAGGCTGTGGAGGGATGCAGGAGATGCAGCTCCCTGTGCAGCATGGACCACGGGAGATTGCATCCATAGCTTCTGTAGTCCAGCATCCTGTGCCATGCCAGCCAAGCATTTTTCTTAATGGTTCAAAATCAGGGAACAGCATTGTCCTGGAGTGTTTGTTTTTAGCTGAGGCAGTTAGCAGTTTGCATACAGTCATACCTAAGGGCTCGCTACTTTATTTATCCAGTGCACTGCAAGAGGTAATGTGATCGGTCTTGAGTATTGGACACCTGTAGGGCACCTGTTCTTCAAATTCTGTGGGCAAGATAGATAGTAAGGAGAAGGAGAGATCATCAGGACTCTCATGGCAACAAAAGATCACATGTATTCAGGGAATGACCTAAGCTGCGTGCTTTGACATGATACCTATGGTAATCTGTTGAGAAACACACAGACTCAGCGGTGCTGTCCATAGAGGAGCAGGCAATGTGATCCCTCTCTCCAGAGGGAACTGGAGCATATCTGCGTGCTGGGGTCTAGATGCTACACCCCGGAGACTCTTTCTGATGAATGCAGGTTATCCAATTGTACCCAAACATTTCTTCCCATCTCCAAAAGCAACCACAAACCAAGACAGCAAATAAAAGGACTGGGCTGGGGGTACCAAATGGTTGGCTTGTCAGTGTTTGTGCTGTATGTAGCCCCATGTTTCATTATTAAAGGTTTTGATTTTGACCCTGAAGGCAGGTGTTTTCAACCTTTTGACAATCCAGAGTGTAGTTGCTCTGACTAACACATTGAAGATGCACATGCAGGGAATCTGAGAGGCTTTTAGTGTTGCAATGGAGCCCATGCGGCTCTGCGTTACTTAGCAAACATTAGCAGCAGCAGTCAGATGAGAAACCTGGTAATAAATCTGTTGTGAGGGTCAAGAAGGGACAACCTCACCTTGCAGTCTGCTGGAATTCCAGTTTAACCACTGAGGTATGAAAGTTGTAAAAGAATGGAAAAGCAGAAAGTGGGAGCAAGCTTAAACTCAGCTTTATTTTAGTGTTTAGAAGCTGCACTGAAAAGATGTAGAGTTTGTTAATTACTTTGGTAATTAGCACATAGATTTGTGTGCTGCTTCCCCATCCATCCCCCACAGAACCAGATTTTAGAAACAGTTCCCCTGGACATGGAAAACAGAAGTCCTGTCAAGTATCTTCTCTGAAAGTTCACTTGTCAAATCTAAGATAGTGTAGTTTCACCATGTTGAAGCTGAGGCAGGATAAAATGCTGCATGTTGCTTCCTACCTTGCTCAGCAGAGATATGTTAGCAAATTCACCTCCATGTATTGGCACAGTTACAGTGCTTTGTTTTCCCAGAGGGGCCAGGCCAGTTAGCTCTCCTGCTAGCCCTCCTGCAAGGCAGTGACAGGGCTAACGTGCTTTCTTCTCCTGTTACTCAGTCTCATGACTGCCATTTTTTTGGTCTTAGTTTAACAGATATTTGTGGTTTTTTTCAGTGGCTTTCTTGGCATTATTCCCCAGTAGACTCTCAGGTAATCACATGGGGCTATGTGTTGCCAGTGAATTATTTTGCACTCTGCTTAGCAGCCTGACTGGTGTATACCACCTGGAGCAACTGCTGGGTGAAAATCACACATGCATGCCTAGGAATTAAAAATCATAGGCAGTTTTCTAAGCATCTCTAGGTAGGCTTTTGAGTGTGGGACGAGGGAGGCTGGAAACTTTCATGACTTTGGGATATGGGTCATTTAGACTACCACTAGGCTAGGATGCATTGTTCTGTCTTGGCAAATATTTTGTCGAAGGGTACATACTATTTCTTTAAAAACATAGCCTGGGGGAGATGAGGAAGAGTTCTTGGCAGAAACATTTACGTTAAGCAGTGTGATAGAGCAGCCAGGGAATATATTGCATGCCAATAAAGTTCCTTCTTCAGTGTGAAAAGTGCGTGCTTTGAGTGACAGTGGGTCTTTTTTTACCTTTTGATATTTTAACTTGACCCATTCATCAGCATGTCTTTTCAGTCCTTTCCAAAGAGATGCCAAAGCTAAAGAGAATTTTTTTTTTTGAGAGTAATCTGTGACCCAGCAAGGTTGGCTGTAAGGTTTGTTTGTTTTTCTCTCTCCCACTGGTTCCTACTATTCTCTTACTCCCACATTCTATCCGACTCTTGTTTTCAAATGCATTCTTCAGCCTTCTCCTTCCCTACCTACTGCATCCTGTGTTCTGCTTTCTGACTTCCTTCTCTTTTCTTATAGCTTTTCTTTCCAGTTCCTCTTTGTTCTGGTCCCCAAGGAGCAAGGAGTGAAACATTAACAGTTGCTGGAGTACCAAGTTAATGTGGCTGTTATAAGTTTAGAGTTCAGGTGAAGGCTTTGGGAGACATCCTCTGTGTATGACATTGTGCCTCAGGTCCTTGGCACTGCTTCATTGCTGGGGTAGCAGAGAGGAATGTTATATCTGTGCTTCACCTGCTACCATCTACAGTCCAGTATTTTAGATAAAAATTCTGATAAAAGTCTATCTTTGCTAAGATATGGATGTTCCAGTTATTGCAAGTCAGTTAAGAGGCATAAATTGCTCAACTATTATCACTTCAATGTGCATCTCCTTTATAAAAAAGAAGCTGAAAAGCTTCAGACAATACGGTAAGCAAAGCAAGTAGATTTGAATCATCACATGTCTTGATAGGGTATATGGGAGTTGTAGGTACTATGACAGTGGTTTGGAAAACACTGTTTCACAGTAAATTCAGCAATTCTTTCCAAGCTGGAGTGCTGCTTTTACAATAAAGCTCTTAGATTAGTAGGGTATACATCCGTTTGTTATCTGTACCTCTTTGTCAATTGAGGATCACCATCCTCAGAAATCCCTCCTTACAACACAGAATCATAAAATCAACTGGGTTGGAAAAGACCTCTGAGATCATCAAGTCCAACCCTTAACATGTTCAGGAACGTCCTCTGCTGATGTCAACATATCCTGAATATAAATCACAGTTATAAAATACTTACATTACTAATAATTTCTCCACGTTGCATGGGTAAGGCTGGAAAATTATCTTTCTAAGGATACATGTAATTTGTGTATTGTGAGCTTTTATACTGAAAATACACCTTTACAGACCATATAGAGAAGAGCATTTTCCAGATGAGGTTAGCTGTAGCCAAAGGTTTGATTAAGTCTGATCTTTGCGGTTCGCAAAATCTACTAAATGGAAATGTGTTTAGAAGAAGAAACTTTTTAACACAACAGTCAGTATGCTGCCAAATTTATCTTCCTGCCAATTTTGTATGCTTGTGATGCCCAGATAATTATCAGTTGGGTGCTAATGTAATCTTCTATCCTGCTGGTTTATTTATAACCGGGATTGGTCCATTTATGTGTGGCTGCATATGGCAATTAGTTTTCATTTTTTATCTTTACACATTTTTCTATATGCAAGACGTAAGAAGGAATCCACCTTGTAAAACAAGTTTGATATAAATGGATCGGTGAGTAGATAATACCTGTCCTGTTGGAATATTATATACTTTTACCAACATCATTCTAACAGAGAAATAAATAGAAAGAAATTAAAACTAGATGTATTTTTTATCTATACATGTATAAAATCTCACTGTGTTTCAGATTTCTAGATGATTTTATACATTTTTCATTTAACTTTTTTAATTTAAAATATTGAGTTTGGGAATGTAACTGCAGTAGGAAGTTATTCTGTGATTTCTTGCAAGACAGCTTGAAATAAAAAAAGAAAAGCTAAAAGGAAGGTGATTTTTAAAATGGAGAAATACATACACACACACATACATAATAGTTTAATGCATCTCTTCTAACTTGTTTCAGGTTGAAGAAACTTCTTGAGCAGGAGAAGGTCTATCAAGCCCGGAAGGAGAAGGAACATACGAAGAGAATCAATAAACTAAGAGAAGAACTAGTCAAGCTCAAATCATTTGCACTCATGCTGGTGGATGAAAGACAAATGCATATTGAACAACTTGGTCAACAGAGCCAGAAAATACAGGACTTAACCCAAAAACTAAAAGAAGAAGAAGAAAAGCTTAAAATTATTAGTGCAAAAACTAAAGAAGATGGACAAAAACTGATGAAGTTAGAGGCAGAACTTGAACACAAAACTTCATCGTTTTCTCAAGAACATGAGGAGATGACTGCTAAACTGGCTAATCAAGAGTCACATAATAGACAGCTGAGGCTTAAGCTAGTGGGGTTGACTCGCAGAATAGAGGAGCTGGAAGAAACTAACAAAAATCTTCAAAGAGCTGAGGAGGAACTTCAAGAACTAAGAGATAAAATAGCAAAAGGAGAATGTGGGAACTCTAGCTTAATGGCAGAAGTGGAAAACCTCCGCAAGCGTGTGCTTGAAATGGAGGGCAAAGATGAAGAGATCACAAAAACCGAATCCCAGTGCAAAGAGCTGAAAAATAAACTGCAAGAGGAGGAGCACCATAGCAAAGAGTTGAAACTTGAAGTGGAAAAACTGCAGAAAAGAATGTCAGAACTAGAGAAGCTGGAAGAGGCTTTCAGTAAAAGCAAGTCTGAATGCACTCAGCTACACTTAAACTTGGAGAAAGAAAAGAATTTGACTAAGGATTTGATAAATGAGTTGGAAGTGGTAAAGACTCGAGTGAAGGACCTTGAGACATCAGAAAGCAAGTTGGAGAAGGCTGAAATAAGCCTAAAAGATGACCTTACAAAGCTGAAGTCATTTACTGTAATGTTGGTTGATGAACGAAAAAATATGATGGAAAAAATAAAACAGGAGGAAAAAAAGGTTGAGGGTCTAAACAAGAATTTTAAAATTGAACAAGGGAAAGTTATGGATGTAACAGAGAAACTGATAGAAGAAAGTAAGAAATTTTTGAAACTGAAATCTGAAATGGAGGAAAAAGTGTCTAGTTTGACAAAGGAAAGAGATGAGTTAATTGGCAAACTGAGAAGTGAAGAAGAAAAATCCTCTCAACTAAGCTGTAGAGTTGACTTGTTAAAGAAAAGAATCGATGGTGTGGAGGAAGTAGAAAGAGAAATTACAAGAGGTCGAACCAGGAAAGGACCAGAGCATGGTTGTCATGAGGACAACAAGATTAAGGAACTCACCATTGAAATTGAAAGACTGAAAAAACGTCTCAAACAATTGGAAGTGGTTGAAGGAGATTTGATGAAGACAGAAGATGAATATGATCAGCTAGAGCAGAAATTTAGGACTGAGCAGGATAAAGCTAACTTTCTTTCTCAACAGTTGGAGGAGATGAAACTCCAGATTGCCAAAACCAAAGCAATAGAAAAAGGTGAAGTGGTGAGTCAGGAGGCAGAGCTGAGGCACAGGTTTCGTCTGGAAGAGGCCAAAAGCAGAGATTTGAAAGCAGAAGTTCAAGCTCTTAAGGAAAAAATCCATGAGCTGATGAACAAAGAAGACCAGCTTTCTCAGCTCCAAGTTGATTATTCAGTTCTGCAGCAAAGGTTCATGGAAGAAGAAAACAAGAACAAGAGCATGGGGCAGGAAGTTTTGAACCTAACAAGAGAGCTGGAGCTTTCTAAGCGTTACAGCCGTGCTCTGAGGCCCAGCATAAACGGACGAAGAATGGTCGATGTCCCTGTGACATCCACTGGCGTGCAGACAGATGCCGTAAGCAACGAAGCGGCAGAAGAAGAAACTCCAGCAGTGTTTATAAGGAAATCCTTCCAGGAGGAGAATCATATCATGAGCAATCTGCGACAGGTAGGTCTGAAAAAACCCATGGAGCGTTCTTCAGTGCTCGAGAGATACCCTCCAGCAGCAAATGAGCTTGCTATGAGGAAATCTTGGATACCGTGGATGAAAAAGAGGGAAACTGGGGCTCAGGCAACTCCTGATAAAGGAGCCCGGACCCACAGTAGTCCAGCACATCCTGGAGAGGTTGTCCTTTCACCAAAACAGGGTCAACCTCTTCATATTCGGGTGACACCAGACCATGAGAACAGCACAGCAACTTTGGAGATAACCAGTCCAACTGCAGAGGAATTTTTTTCAAGTACCACTGTCATTCCTACTCTGGGAAATCAGAAGCCACGAATAACCATCATTCCCTCTCCAAACGTTATGCCACAAAAAGGAAAAGGCAGTGAAAGTCCCATGGGCCCAGATCGTTCTATGTCTCCAGTCACTATAACAACGTTCTCCAGGGAAAAGTCCCCAGAGGGAGGGAGAGCACCCTTCGCCGACAGACCTGCGTCGCCAATTCAGATTATGACAGTATCAACATCTGCAGCACCAGCAGAAATCTCCGTCTCCCCACAGTCACAAGACATGACCATGGGAAGGGCTGTCTTCAAAGTAACACCAGAAAAGCAAACCGTCCCAACTCCAATCCGCAAGTACAATGCCAACGCCAACATTATTACGACAGAAGACAACAAAATCCACATCCACTTAGGTTCCCAGTTTAAACGTTCTCCCAGTGCTGCACCTGATGGTGCGAGTCCTGTGATAACAGTGAGACCGGTGAACATAGCAGCAGAGAAAGAAGTTGTGACTGGTACTGTCCTTCGATCACCTCGAAACAACCTGTCCTCGCGACCCGCAGCGAGCAAGGTGACAAGTACCATCACTATAACGCCTGTTACAACGTCTTCCACCCGAGGAACACAATCAGTGGTAAGCAGCCTTGTCTCATGATGTAGTCTTCGTGGTAAGGAGAAGGGCAACTGTAGTTTGGATTTGAGACACCAGCAGGAAAATGGGTGAAGTGAGGAGAAACTCTTGACTTTTCTACATTTGTTTCAGATATGAGTTTAATTAGGAAGTCCTTCAAAGTTACTTTCAAGTTATTTTCATAATGGCAATCCAGTAAAATTGCAAGTGAGAGACAGAGGGACAAAGAATGATAGAGATGACAGAGTAGGAAACTCTTTTTTTATTTTCGGTGAGTGCAATTTCTGACTTTTGAAAATACTCCTCATGTTTTTTGGCCTGGCTGGCGAGTCTTTAGACTGGTCATGGCAGGCTGGTGTTTCTTTTGTATAATCCCATTAAGGTTATAATTCAGTTAATGTCTGCTCTAATACTGAAGTCCAAAGGAATAAGTAAGCAGACATATTATCATTGCTTACAGCTCCAAGGCTCTTTCAGCCAGTGAATAGTAAAGCTCTTTTTGTTCCTCTGAACTTCTGCAATACAATAGTGCTTCCTCTAATATATTTTTTGTTCTGCTTTCTCTCTGGGCTTCTGTGGTGGTACCCCAGCTTGCTTTTCCTACTTAAATCAGTTTCTCATCTCTGTCTTTAACCACAGTGGACAGTATTTATTGATAATCCTTCCCCCAGTTTATTACTGGATGCAATTTTGTGTTGCTTTAGTTAGAAATACCCTGGGAAAGAAGAATTTAACCGAAACAGAAAACCATCAGCACTGTATTAGTCCAAAAACTTATTTAGCTAGACAGTCTGCAACAGATGCTTAGGGGAAGATTATTTTAAGTGGGTAAACACACAGTAATGTTCCCCTTAGCGTCTGTTCTCAGTTTTTGGCAATAGGTGGTTATTTCTTTCTGAACCAGGGCCTGTAGCAACATCTTTGTCTTTAATAGACCGTGGCTGAGTTTTCTTCTATTTATTCTTTAAATTACTTTTTGAACTCATTTATACTGTTGTTTCCACAACATCAGGGGGCAGTGAATTCAGTTGTGGGCTTTGGAAAAAATGCTCTTTTGTTCAATACCTTTTATGCAATACCTTCATTGTTTACAGCCTCTTTCTTCTATCTTGCCAATAGTCATCCCCTGTTCGTTTGTCCATGCAGCTCAGGAGTCTACAGACCCCTACAACACGTCTCTTCAGCCATCTCCAAGCTGAAATGTAGAAGTGCATTTAAGAGACACTTCCACACCTTTGCAGAGAGGCTGCCATTCCCATTTAAGCCTTCTGATATTAAGAAAACTTGCATTCATCATAGAGATCTGTTTGGGGTTGCAATGTGCTGTCTCTCTCCCCGCATATATAATGTATTGTTGTACATTTACTGTGCAGTGCTTTCCTACATATTACAGGCAACTGTTCATTTTTTAAAAAGTCTTGAATTAATTAATTTACAAACTCCTTTGTCTCTCAGAAGCTTGGAAAACTTGTTTTTAAACTTTTCTTTTTAACTAGATGTCTGTCTCTACTGTGATGATGCACTGAACCATGGCAGACAAAACTTTTTTTTTTTTTTTTTTTTTTCCTGGCTAAAAACTGGCTTCTTTCTTCACTTCATCCTCCCTGATTTGGAACGTAAGGAAAATAGCTCAACCATAAGATTTACTTTATCTTATGCTTCCCTCTGCTTTTTAATGTCCCTAGTCAGATAAGCAGGCAACTTCAAACAAGCCCAAATATGCCTTTTCCTCCCCAGACTCCTGGGGAAAAAAAAAAAAAAAAAAAAAAAAAGGAAAAAAGAAAAACAAAAAGAAACAAAAAGAAAACAACAAGTTGCGTATTCCCCATCTGTTTTGCAAATGAAAACTTTACAGTCAGAAAAAACAAGTATCTGATAATTTACTCAGTAACCCTAGCAGAAACCAACATTGATGCAATTTTGAGGGTTTAAATTAATAAAATCATACAAGACAAACTGATACACAGCTGCTTTGTCTAGCTCACTGGGTTTAATTTTTGTCTTAATCTTCCTAATACAAGATGCTTTGTACAATGTGCTATTGCAGTGCCAAGCTACAAACGGGAAGTCTGAAATTCCTAGCTCTCATCTGTTCCTATAACAGATTTACAGTTACTGTTTTCCTGTTTGAAAACATTTGGTTTTTCCCATTTGAATTTACAGAGTAATCTTCAGTACTGCAGGTGCACACACAGTACTTTTAAATGTTCAGCCTGAACTGTAGTCTCTCTCTGTATATATGAGTCCAAAACCAGAGTCTGTGATTTCATTGTGGACTCTCATGATTTTTGAATCCCATGGATTAAGAGGGGTTCTGGTTGTATTGATTTACACTGACACACACTCTGTAGAGTATCTAGAGATTTATATTTCCAATTTTGTTATATAAAATGAGACCCTGTCTACAGAAAGCCACAGGCATCTGAAGGAGAACATGGGAAATTTCTGAGCACTTAGTCAAAAAGAATCAAACAAGGCACCAGTCAGTGACAGTATCTCCACTGGCACCTGGACTCACTGGACTCAGATATTTTGGAAATGCTTCACGTTGTGCCTGCTGGACAAGGCCAGGACTGGCCAGCTGAACAGCAGGTCTCATCACACCAGTCCCACAGGGGTCTCCATGGCAGGAGTTGATGTGATGGAGACTATTTGATCAGTTGGATTGAATTCTGCATTTAACAGAACCATCACCACTTTGATGAAAAAAAAAAAGAACCAAACCCTAAAACAGTAGTTGCCTTTTCTATGGCATACTATGGATTTGGACAGTTCCCACAGAAGTAGAAAAAAGGGGTGTTGGTTCTCCTTAGCTTGATTAGAGTCAAACCCACTCCTAGGGAGATACTTGAAATACCCTAGCAGACCTATGAAATTATTTTTTAATTACAGGTGGACCACAGAGGATATTGAGACCAAAATGAGCCTGAAACTGTAGCCTGGTTGTTAGTCTTGCCTTAGCACATTGGCCCGAATTCCTGTTCCCAGGACAGTTCATACAGTTTACAGTAAAAATCCCACAGAATAAAAACAAATATTCTTTGTGGACAAAACCCCAAACAAACTGTGGTGCCTACATCCTGTTTTTTGATTCAGGCCTTATATTTGGTTGTACGATTGCTGGTGAATTTGGATCTTCTTTGGCTACCAGGATAGATGTCAGTCCTATAATCACTTAATCCCTGCGCTCCCCACCTCCTACAAGCCTGGCATCAGTGCCAGCTGTTTATGCTGCCAGGGTACACAGTGACTTCAGTGCCATGCAAATCTGCAGGAAGCAGAGGGAATCCTGGCTGCAGCAGAGCCAGCATAGTGGCACAGCACCAACCATGCAGTGTGTCCTGTGACGGGGAAAGGAAGGCACAGCTGAGAGGCTGTTGGGTGCCAGAGAGAACTGGACACACATTTATGCAGCTATAAGGCTACTTTCATTTGGGCAGCATTTAGTTTGAGGTCCACATCTAAACGTAGCTCTTTGTAGGTATCCCAGATATGCTGTAAGCATCTGCTAGAGCTGCTGCTGGAGATCCAGGGGTCAGCTCACTTGCTCGTGCAGAGGTGTGTGGTGCTGGCTGTGTGTCCTGTGGCAGTTGAGACACACATGAGGCTGGGAGGTATAGCACAGACCTGTACCTTTCTGCTATGGCAGCTGAGGGGATACCTCAGATGGCACAGGATGCCTCAGTGTGGGCAACTGAGTCAGCCTGTAGTCATCATTCCCCTTGTCAGCACTGAGGCCTGCATGCTGGCTCCATGGAGACTGGAGTGTGATTTCACCTGAGACATGGTTAGCTGCAGCGTGAGCTGAATTGCCCATTGGGCTCCACTGACTGTACTGGCTAAATCTCCAGTCCCACCCTTTCACGATTCAATTGCCTAAACATACATTTTTAGTGTCATTTTAAGTGCCTACCTAACTTTCAACTGCTGTATCAGAGATTGCACGTCTCCTTGGGTCCTGTGGCTTATCTACCAGCTCTGTGCACATAGCTTGAGTAGCCCAGAGCATCTCAAATTGCACTAGGTGTCTGCTGGTCACTGAACTGAACCATTTCTGTTGAGGGCAAGCTGGGCCCTGATCTGATCAGGAACAAATGCTGAAAATCACCTTTGTTCCAGAAGTCAGTGTGTGCATGAAAGCACTGGTGTATGTCAGTAAAATGCACTAAGCAAGATCTGTTACAAACTACTAAAACATGCTAAATGATCTGTACATTCAGATTGCTTTTCTTCCTTTAATGGGACTGTCCAACCTTACTGCAGCTTCACAGGTTAATACACCTGCCAGTGTCCTTGGTGAGGGCTGATGATTGACTGAACCAACCTAGCAGCTGTGTGTGTTCATCTCACTCTCAGTAATGTCTTTAGTAACCTCACTTGGGTCCCCTTGGTGTTCCAACACCACTTACTGCCTCAGTAGCTCAGAGCCAGCCTGCATCACCCAGCATCCCACGGGTCTCATCTCCGGTGCTCCATACCAGCTACCTAAGAGTTCCTTTCTGTTTGGAGCCACATTCCTGGATCAAGTAAAAGGCAGCAGCCTGCAGACCAACAGAGCTGGAAGGAATGGCCTAGAGCTTGGTTCTTGGAAGGAATGACGAAGAGGCCGACAGCCGTGTGGGTTTTCTGGCAGACAGGACTGTCACAGGGAGAGTGTCCTCCCTTGCCTGTCCTGTCACGCACCAGTGGGGGACTGCTGACTGGAGAGGCACCTTTGTGCCATTTCACTTGGCAAGCACAAAATACTTAAGCAGCTGCGTGTGAAGCAGGCATTAGCTTCCATACCATGAACATGTTAGTATGCTGTAAGGAGGGCAACTAAGAAATTTAAAGCAAGTTAGAGTTCTTTTCAAAGTGCTTTTGAGTGATTTAGGCTTGAAATGAGTAACTTGAAAGCGCCCAAATCCTCAGTTAATAATTTACATGTGAATAAAGCTGAAGAAATGCCTGAGATTCCAGCTACTCCATTTGATTGCCTCATGTTTACACACTGTGAAACTCTTTCAGGGAGTACAAGATGTTTGTCATTTGGGTTCCCTGGGATGTTGACATATTTTCCAAGGCTGATGGAATGCATTTGCATGTTTTGCCTCACAGAATTGTATGGCCCTAACTTGTTTTGACATCTACATGTGAGTTCCATATTAGCCTTTACACTGCTATTGTAAATGTTGCTCTTAGTTATTGAAAATGGCTTCCTTCCTGTCAAGCAGACTGCATTCAAGTTTTCCAATTGTGATTTTTTTTGAGTGTACACATGGGGTTTTGAACTGTTCTTAGAAGATTAAGGAATGGTTTTCCTTTGCCTACTCAGGATGCAGACAGAAAGTTCTGATGATACTAACTGAAAAATGTTTGAGAGAAAAGTGCTCCTTCACTGAGCATTTTTAAGAGCATTTTAAAGTAAATGTGCAAATACATGTTTCAGCTGACATGATCCCCTAATCCGATCTGTTTCAGTAGTTTTGTTTTGCTTATATGTCATAAATTACAGGGTTTAGTAATTTAGCAGATGGGTCTAGCTAGAATTGCAAGACCTTATGAGAATCGTTCTCTTTTATTAGATCAAAGTCTTCATCCATTATCTGAACAGAAAACAGTCACATATGAAAGTCAGCAGAGATGCTGAAGTTGTCACCATTAACATTTGTGTCTGTATTGCACACTGCAGAAGATAAAGCCCATTTTACTTTCAGAGTTGTCATGTTTAGAAGTATTCTCTTTAGGTCATGTTTCATAGGGGGTAGCTTCCAATTTTGATCTTGCAGAGTATGTGCATCATTATCTGGCCAACAGAGACAGAAAATGCAGTTGGCCCTTTTGAATCTTTTCATCCTATCCAAGTACTCCTTGTGTGTTTACAGGGTGGGATTCAGTTGCCTAACCATATGAACTGATTGCAATGTCAAAGCTATGGGATAGCTCTGTCCGGGCCTCTAGCTTGGGCTCCAGGAGGGCACATGAGCTGTGTTGGGTCTGCCAGCCCCAGGCCAACCACTTAGGCCATTTTTATGGTGTTCTTTTTTTAATTCTCAAGGACTCATACTTGAGGATAAGTGTGCTTGGTAGGCTGTTGTCCAGGGCAGCAGATTGGCAGAAACAGTAAAATGATCATGCCCACACTGCCATGAGGTATCCCTGGAAATCTGAGTTGGCTGATTTGCCTTCATGAGAGTTCATCAAGCTGTGGGTAGGCCTAGAGGGGGAGAGCCTTTTCCTACATCCTTCTTACCACATCGACAGGAAAAGGAAATCCCAAACTTTGCTCTGTCTCTTTCTCTCAACCCCTCTGGTCTTCCAGTGCAGAGATAAGCGGCCCCAGCCATGACCCCAGCATACTTTGGGAAGTAAAATTCAATTTTATCTATAATGCTGAGCGATTGTGCCCCAGCTCCAAAAATACGACAGTTACCTTGGGTTCAACGTTAGCCTCACGTGGCTATACTGTTTTGAGGACCCTGTTAGTCTCTGTACACAATGCTAATATTGTACCTCTCTGAGAACTAAGCCAGTGTTGTGGTGTCCTCTAAGGTCAGCCTGCACTGTGATGTGCTGTGAAATGGGAGTTTTGCAAGGATTCCCATCCTGATCCCATCTTGATCCAAAACGCTGGACCTCAGATCTGGGAAACTCATTGAAACTGTACCTTCAGCCATATTCTAGCAGTACGAGTGCCACAGCCAGATTCCAAATGTGAACATTACTTTGCTAATGGGTATGATTTGGAATAGTGTTGCTTAAGAGATAAATGAAGAACCGATGAAAAGTGTAAGGTAAGCATATTTGAGAAGAAAAAGTCCTCTATTTATGGCATTTTTCTCCATCTCTCTCTTTTGCAGACAGGACAGGATGGGTCATCCCCGAGACCTACACCCACCCGCATTCCTGTGTCAAAAGGTATGAAAGCAGGAAAGTCAGTAGTGGCAGCCCCGGGAGCAGGAAATGTGACAAAATTCGAGCCTCGTGCCGAGACTCAGTCTATGAAAATAGAACTGAAGAAATCTTCAGCCAGCAGCTCTGCCTCCCTGGGCGGGGGTCAGGGCTGATGGCAGTGGCTCAGGGGGTACGTTCTGCAGGTTTTACTGCTCCCATGGAAGTCAGACCCCTGTCTGTGTAGTTGCTCACGTTTGCCTGTACTAACGAAGTCCTGCAGCTGTCACTTACAAAAAACTAATAAGTGTGTGCACTGACTACTTAAGTAACAACATCCTTTTGTTTTCTTGAACTCAAGTTTAAAAAAGGAAAAAAAAAAAAGCCGTCATAAAGGCAGTTCTTGTACGCCAGGAAGATTTTTCAGTCTTGGAAGTGAGAATGGTGTAGCTACACTAGGTTATTAATCTAGTTCAGGAATTCTTAATGATGGACTTGGTCATTTGAAGGAAGTTGGTTCACTTTTACTGTTTGTCTTCTACGTTAATGGATCACTTTCCACCTTTGCTGCTGCATGGGACACTTTCCTTCCAGCCTGTGATCACATTATTGAAATGCCACTTGGCCTAGGGAAGAAATGCCAGGAGACAGTGCATTTGAGGTCCTGTTTTACTGAAAGGTAGTACCTCAGCTGTGGGAGGGAGGGGAAGAGAGAAAGAATGGGCACTGTGTGACCCGGCTTCTCTCTAGGAGCCTCCCATCCAAGTCAGTGTTTCTCAGTGGTGAGGTGCTTTCTCAAAATAGTTACTGAATTCAGGGGCATAGGGATGTAGCACAATGTTTGGCAGCAGCACTGTTAAGTATCAACTTAATTCTTCCAGAGGGGATTAACAACTGTAGACAGTACTCAAAACCAGGTCCCTGACTTACACACACTGAGTACTGCCAGCTCAGGGCTCAGATGAAGCTACGTGAGTCAACAAGTGTTTAGTCTTTAGCAAAAGATGAAGAAACACTGATTTGGCTAAAATCAATACAGTCCCTTTATGCCTGCTCCAAAGACCACTAGCACTATGAAGCAATTCACTCTGTTGACCTGACTAGTTTTTCAGTCGTTGTTTTCTTTGTTGGGGTCTTATATTTAAACCTTAGTTGTCAAGCATCTGTATGTCTTAGAGGGGAAGTCAATACAGACAGCTGGTGGCACGGACAGGTAGAGACAGTGAAAGAGAGAGGGTATGATAAGGAAGTTACTCTAATTTTTCAGTTCTTTATAATATTTTGTCATAAACACAGACTGCCTCACAATACCATGGTGATTCATTGTTTTTCCTTCCCTCTTTGTAATTTCCTCATTTATACGCTTGCATTTTTTAAGCATGTTCTAAGGAATTGTTCCAGCATGGAAATAGTGTGGATGCCCATGATTGTCATGATTGTTTATTTAGTAACAGTAAAGTTATTAAAAGACATTTCCATTAAGCGATCAATTTCCACAGAAGAAAGTCTCATCCAAAAGAAATGGAGCCAAGCAGACCGATAAGTGATCGGTTTAAAGTTTGTATAATGCTTCAACCATCTCAGCAAGCTGTGAAGGACCCAGTGACTGAAACAGCTTTCAGAAAGCAAGGCGGAAAGACCACCCATAAATAATAAATACAATTCACCAAAAGGAAAATGCACCAACGGGTGAAACATGAAGTGGCTTTTTGTCTGGGAGAAGAGATTTGATGGAAGAATCGGTCACAGAAAGCAAACAAAATTATATTAAATCCAAGCAGTATTTAGTTTTCAGTCTGTGCTTTGCATTGCTCTCCAGTTTAAGATTCAGATAGCAATTAGCTGACCATAAAGCTGGTATTTTATTATTTGTATGAAGGGCATTTTTTTGGTCACATCAAAAAAGAAGTATGTTGGTTTGGGTTTTTTTTGCAATGTAGTATCTACAATACCTGTTTAAGGTTCTGCTTCCTATGACATCCAAAAATCAGATTAATATTTGTAGCATTTTTACTAACACCCTATTCAGTACTTCAGATAAAACTTGAAAACTAGAATTATCAAGCAAAGTGAGTTACTGTTTCAGAAGTACATCAGATGCTCTCAAGTAATTCTTATCACTTGAAAGCCTCAGTATGTCAATAAATTGTTGCTTACATCTTGCTGTTCTTGTTGTAACATGGACTTTTTAACAGATGTTTGAAGAAAACACATTTTTAAGAGCTTTCTGCTGGATATCCACTCTAAATACTGGCACTGAAGCAAGTCTTAAGGTCAAAACAGTCATTTAAATAATATTGTGAACATGAGCCCCAAGCTAATGTGGCTTGATACAGTGATGAACTACAGCTGCCTTAAGCCTTCCTTATGTCAAAGAAACTTAGTTCCTTAGTTAACTGTCGCTGCACTCAAGGCAATGTTCTGTGCGTGCCTGTGGTTGAAAAATTTGTTTTTGTTTGAGGTCTAAGAAAATAATTCACCTGAAGAAACAAGCCAGCCTCACAGTACCTGAAATCCAGAGCACACAGAATGGTTCAACTAGAGCCAAAACTGCAGGCACAATCTGGGGATTGCTCCTGTGGAGTCAGTAGGGTTTGATGAGACAGATTAGAGAAATTCCAGACAGGTCAGACTGAGGATCCTGTTATTTTTCCCAGGGGGAGCACAAAAAAAAAAAGGAACTTTCACTCTACAGCAGAAACCTAAAGAGTTGGAACCAGGCAGCTGGTTTAACTGTTAGCTATAAATAGGTGTTTAGTTATAACTTTTAACATCTGTTTAAATTGAACTCATACTTGTTTCTTAAAGGTAGAAGAAGGCTAAGATGAAGAAAAAAGAAAGCCTATAGTTCAGAAATCTTAAAATTTGAAGTGTAACTGTCTGTATTATATTGGAATTTCCTCTAAATCTGAAGGCAGTTGTGTTTAGTGAGTACGGTAAGATTCTCCATTCAGTAGGTCAGGTCCAGAAGGCAGTTTAAACAACCAAGTCTAAAGACAGTGCCTAAGCCCCAGAGGCATCTTGAAGATCTTCTTGATGTTCTTCCACTGCCCTTGTCGAGTCACTTTTTCTGTTGTGAGTTAACTCTAGCACTGCAGCCTCTGAACCTCACCAAGATCCATAACCAGGTATTCCTATATTTCTTTTAAGGGCTTCTAAGTCAAGCCACAATTTCATGGTCGTTTAAAGTCAGGATGTAATCCCACACTATAGTGAAAAGCTGTGGTCCTGTCTTTGTCACCTCCAGCCAAGAAAGTACTCAGTCACTTAACATGTGGTTGTCCCTTGAGCTGGCACAAGTGTTTGAACTTAACTGGGGAACTGATCTGAATTAAAAGGAATCTGGCAAAAAGAAGAAAGGCTAGCTTCAACATAGCTTAGTTCCAGGCTCTCAAGCCAGAAAAAGAAAGAAGGAAGGCACAGGAAACCAGGGGCTGTTCTAAAATGACTGTGGAATCATGAATGCTTCCTAGTAGATAAATACCACAGAAATGCAGGGGTAGTGCTGCTTATTTTAAAAAGTCTTTGATTGAAACCTTTTTTAAAGTGTAGGAGACAGATCCCCCTTCCCATCAATATCTGAGGAGACTCAAATCCACATCAGCTGCGGGCAGGTTCACCAATGGCACTGACAGACTGAGGGGGTGAAGAAGGTGGCATTCTTACTCCCTCCTTTTGAAGGCTGTGCCGTTCTGCATGAAGTGCTTCAGTATTCACTGAGCAGAAACGAGTGGTTGAGTGGTCAGGATATTGAACTAGGAGGAGGGAGCCCCCCTGTTTTCATGTCCGTGTTCTAAAGGCTGCCTTTGAGCCCAGCCTTTTGTGAAAAAAAAAAAGCTAATAAGATGAAGTGTCTGTGTTCATCCATCGTTCCATCTGTCCTTCCCTGATGAATAACACTGAACGCATCAACCAATTTCAACCAAACATAACAAAGCATTAGCGGTCTCCAGCATAAGAAGTTCTTCCAGTTTAATGAAAAGGGCATCAGAGAAGAGGAGCAAGATCTTAGCAGTGCCCCACTGCGCAGAAGAGTGGAACATGAGCTCACCTTCATACAGCATCAAAGAATGAACACAAGAGAGTGATGTCAGAAGTACCACAAGGACAAGCGTTGTTCAAACCTCAGATTTGACAAGTCAACAAAGAATCAAACTGATACACCAATCCAGAGGAAAATACTAGGGCCTTTATTTACTTTATTTGCATGTAAAATTTACATGCTACATTTTTGTATTCTGCATTAGTGGATTATAATGTGGAAAACAAGCTTTCCTAAGTAATCATCTGGAATGACTCATCCTCATACTTTCTCTCTCTTTGTCATTTTGTTTGTTGTTTTTTTTTTTTTTTTTTTTAAATGAAGTGCAACAATTTCAGTGGCAAAACACATCAACTCAGAGCCATAATGATAGTTACAATGCTTCATCAGGAAACTAAGGTGGCTGAGAACCAATCTTTGCATTTTCAGTGGTTTTCAACATCAGCTGGAGAGATATCCTGTTTTGGCTGATGGCATGGCCATGTAAGCAGTTGTGGTAACTCAAGCCAAGCAATGGGAACATAGGACTTAGGACAGCAGTAAGGTGGAGAGGGGGAGGAGCAGGGAAAATGCCAGCTCATTCATGAGCAGCACACGTGGACTGAGAAGGTGCATCCTCAGTTCTCCAGGTGATCTCTCTGATTTTAAATTTAGTTCCTAATAAGTTTTCTACTGTGTTTCCTACATTGGATCCCATCACTGGAATTACTGCTACATACGACTTATTAGTAGATCAATACATTTGAGTAAGTGTGACTAAAAATGAAGAAGCACAGAGCTTCAACCCTCATGCCTGAGGGATTTCTCTCAAGATTGGTAAACATGCTAAGTTAATGCTAGAGGACAAACAAATTTTTGTATTTATTTTGCCTAGATTTTTTCCTTTTGTGACACCCGTTAGTGTGATTTTTCAAAAATCACATAACATGTTGTGACTCTTCTGAATATGCCCATAGAATATGCATGTATTTAAACCGCAAACCACTTACAGCACATAGTAATTAGCATCATGTGAGTAATCTCTAAAGCCACATTAATGTATTGATTCATGCCAACTGGATGCCAAGTCATAGGTCACTGCCTGAAATACGCTACTTATACTTTCAAAAACATGCTCAATATTTACATGAATATTCAGTAGTTCTGATCAGATGTGGAAGAGCATGTCTTTGAAGAGAGTAAGCTACTGTAATGCTGGGTTTCAGGTACTTGGCATAAACTGTAACAGTCAGGACAATTTTCAGACCAATTATATGTTCCTATCACACATCAGTGGCCAATTTCATTGAGTTGCTTTGAAATACGTAGTTTGCTGGCAGGAGTTTCTGTGAGCTCATCTTTCAAACTTGTTTTCATTTAGGGGAATGGCTTTTTCCCCTACGTCACCGTGAGTTATCCTTGTTCCCTTAATTTTGCCTGAGCTCTCTCAGGCAAAACTATATGCAACATTTCTCACTACAGATGTTGACTTCACTTTGAATCTTACTTCCTACGCACTGCTCTTAACTTGGCTTTTTTTGAAAAATGCCACCAGGGTTAACTACTGTGAGGTGCAGAGCTATCAGCTCTGGGAGTCAGGTGTGAAACACTCAGGTGTGAATTGTTCTCCAAACAAAAACACTCTCATTGGGATTTAAAAAATAGAATTACTGATGTATGTACTCTTCTGTTGCTTGGGTGTGTGCTGTCTGTTGCACATACATTTTTGTATTATCTGGTGTTACTTGTTTGTATATATTGTAAGAAGAAATTAAACTTCACATGTTAAAATGTCAGTTTATGTGCTTCATTATATGAACTGCTATCCTGATATGTTTCCTAGAGAAGTTCTGATTTACATCAGTGGAGATGAAAGCAGAATTAGCTGTTTCACATTAATCTAATTTTCTTTTCCTGTCATTAAAATAAATTGTTTAAGTTAATTCATAGCTCCTAGAAATATTCACAACTATAACCCTAAAAAAAATTTATGTAATCATATCATTCAGATACAATCATATTCCTACAGAGGCTGGTCCAAAAGAACTCTTATAAAATATGCCCTACTCTAATTTTAGCTTAATAGCTGCTCAGACACCTCTTTTAGTAACTACAGTATGTGTTATAATATATATGTTTATATATATGTAAGTATTTCCAATACAAAGAACTGATAGACAATTATTTGATTTTTTACAAATTATTTCTCCTACTCTTTTATGCAAAATTGCTATGTTGGGCCTGTAGGAGGAAGACTGATTGAGAAACCTGCTGTACTTTTACTGTTCATTCAGAGCCTTAACAAGGAGAGTGATATTTTTCTGCTACCCATTTAGTTGTCAGAACTTTGTGTCTAAACTCCATATTAATATATAATGTGCATAGTGAATATTAAGAAAATAATTGTTTCATATAGAGTTCACGTGACTCACACTGAAATCAGGGGAGAGTTTTCCTGAGGTTACAGTCTGATATTATATAAATACAGCTTTTAACATGGTATTCCACAAGAGCTTCAAGCTAGAACAGCACTGGTTGTAAGGTAAATTCGTATGATAGTCTGGTTCTTTCACATTCACTGCTTAAATGTGGTAGAACTGGTATACATATGTTGTTGAAGATCATTTGTTAATGATAAATTTTATGGAAAATGAATACTTTCAGTCTGGAAAATTCTACTATTTCATTTGCCTTAACGTATTTCCTGGGATGTTGCCTCAGCACGGCTTTTCTGTTTCATGAATCACCGTCAGCACTGTGATCTGCCATCTAGTGGCAAAGTTCTAGCACTAAGAGTACATGGAAAATACTTTCATTTCTCTTGCTTCTTATAATGTAACTTAAACATCTTGCAAATATTAGTTAGAAAGCAAACAAAGGCAGAAGTCAATATATATGTCAAAGGCAATAGTGATTTGATTAGTGTCATTTCTTGGGTCGTGTAAAGCTTGAAAAATCTTCAGTCTATTAAAAAGGGAAGGAATCTTAAGAAAAATAATTTCCTGCATAAACCACTGTTTTTCAGAGAAAAACGTCATTGATAGCTAAATTCTTAGATTAAAAAGGTTGCCTGTAAGAGCCCTGTATAGATAATAAAAGAACAGAGCAGGTCATTAATACTTCAGCAGATCCAGGAATTAATCAGGATCAAGGACCTCCTATATTACATATAAGGCAAAATTAAATCCAGTCTTTTGAAGAAAAGGCCAACACTTAGTTTTGCATGCTGTGGCTGAAATTTATCCCCATGAAAGGCAGTAGCAAATTCAAGAAGACTTGCTGAATAAATCCAGCATAGGTTTCTAAGGCACGTTTAAATTAAAAAAGTGAGAAATGGCCCCATACCTCTTCATCATCTCCATTTCAGAATTAATTGCCACCAGATTTATAATGGATTTGCTTAGACAGGATACAAGCCACACAACTCCCAGTCTTCCTTGTGGAACTGGAACTTTATTGTCCCCATGGTTTAGTCCATTCAGCTTTCTCATTTCCCTATGGACGACCAAATGATGGTCTTAACATTGAAGTGCAAGCCAAGGGCCTCTGGGCCCTAGACAGGAACTAATTTAGTTTCCCTCTGTAGCATTAGCTATGACAGTTTCATCAAGCAGTGACGTGAGAGTAAGTCTGTGAGACATTTCTAGAAAAACGCCTAGCACTGCCATTGTAATTGTTCTTCTTAAAAGTAACTTGCAAAGAATGCATTTGCAGTTTCATAAAACCAAATGTTTTGCTCTCTTTTCTTTTAGAGAGTGTCATCATTCACCAGTTACGCATGAACTCTAGATGAGTTACGGCCCCGCTAGAGCTCCCTGTGTGCACTACCCTCTGCGCCCGTGGGATGGATCACTGTAAAGCTCCCTGCCATCAACACCAGGGTCACTTGTGCTACTGACTATTCGTGGAAGTATTAGTGCTTCCATTAGATTTTATATATATTTTTTTTTCTCTTGGTAGAGCTTTAAAAATGAAGGGCCTTGCTGGCATTTTGAGAATACCTAGTCAGAGAGAGAGAAGCAGTCTTTCTGCCGGCTGAATTTCACTTTTATTTGCAAAGCCGAAGGCATGTGCTTGATTTTGTTTGATATTTGCCATATAATTTATTTTTATAATACACTTTGTAAAGTAACTGTCCCAAAGTTGCAGTTCCTGTTGCTTGTGGCGCATTTATTTGTAGAATACACTGTTAAATTTGCAATTTGATATTTTTGTAACACAGAGTATGTAAAGAAAAATGTAACTACAGCAATGTTTTGAGTTTAAATGGAAAAGTATTCAGCACTGCTGTATGGAATTTGTACTATTGCAGAATATTTCTTGCACTGTGTGATGGTTTGGCATAAAATTAGGTATTAAAGTCCAATGCCTTGAAATACAACCAGATTTGCTCATTTTAAACAATGTAAGCCAGTTTTTAAAGCTGTGATTTTTTTCTATGTACAGTATGTTTTTACTTCTGCCTGTACCAAAAAAAGGTTGATTTTCATTACACTGTAACTAATAAATGTTCACAACTATGCAAATATAATCAAGTGTTTGCATTTTAACTCCAGTTGCTTAAGGTTGACAGTGCTCATCTATGTATTTGTTTATGGGGACAGAATTATGGGTTTGGAAGTTCCTTTTCCTGACTTGTTTGTCATATGGTGTAAAGGTGATGCGCACTGATTCATAGACTCCTAGAATGGTTTGGGTTTGGAAGGACCTTAAAGATCATCTAGTTCCTAACTCCCTGCTGTAGGCAGGGACACCTTCCACTAGACTGGGTTGCTCAGAGCCCCATCCAACCTGGCCTTGAACAATTCCAGGGATGAGGCATGCACAACTTCTCCAGGCAACCTGTTCCAGGGCCTCACCACCCTCACAGTAAAGAATTTCCTCCTAATACCTAATCTAAACTGTCTTTCAGTTTGAAACCATTCCTCCTTATTCTGTCACAACATGCTTTTGTAAATAGTCTCTCCATCTTTCTTATAGGCTCGGAAGTTACTGAGAAGATTAATCACTAAGCCATTAATGACTTGATTGTTTCTAATCCTGTGCATCACATCATTGGTAGACATGTTTGTCTGGTACAGTCAAAATCTTTAGTCCTGGACTTGCAGGACTGTAAAAAATAGACACCATCCACTCTGCACATGCTAAAGGGCCCCTTTTACACTGGTGGCTGTAACTTCTCAAGTAGCATCCAGAGAGTTCTGTGGCAGCTATACTTAAGATGATTTTTGAATTAATTATATATAAAGCTACATAGGCAGAGTCTTTTTTTTTCTTATACATTTCATAATCAATGATTTTTAATATAAGTCATTGGCACATATTTAAAATACTGTAGATTTTTTAATTGCAAAAGCTACTGGGAGAAACTACTTTTTTGGAAGGGAAAATGGTGATGATTGAAGGAGATGTGCTGTGAGACGCCAGAAAGAGTGCATTAACTCAGCATCCCAGTGGGATGAGTAGGTCAGTCCATCTTTGAAGATGGAATATTGCACTGCTGTGTATTCAGTCTGGTCTTCATTGGAGCCATGGGAGCTGTTCTTTCTTCTACATACGAGTTCTGCAGCAAATGCTGACACTGTAGAGAAGCAGGATATTCTGGGACCTGTCTCGGAGTTGATCTCCATTGTAAAGAGTTTGCTAATACAGCTCTACGGAGGAATCAAAATAAGTGCTGCTTACCCTGGCAAAAGAGTCATTTTGTTGGTATAGCTTATGCTTAGCTAGTACACCATGTTTTATAAGGAGTGGGGTTTTTTTGTACAGCAGACAATGCATGCCAATAACATAGCTGTGTCTGTAGATCATATTTTAGAGCAAACCGAGAACAATTCCAGGTTTCAGAGAGCAATACAGCTGAAGTGAATAAAGTTTAGTGTGTGCCACATAGTATTTACTGCGCAGCAGAATGAATATTGTAGTGACCCAGATCGTTTATTTTCAAAACATCACTTTGGAATCAAAACCTATATGTGTTAAGATCTACACTGAGCTCATCTGGAATGAAATTCCTCGCTATTTGAAAGTGACGGTGACACACCTGAAATAAACTTCAGCTTTTAAATATGAGTAAGACATAAGTAAAATCATATTCTGAAATTGAGTCTACATTTAAAAGGTCCAAATCAAAGTAGAAAATATTTTTCCTTGTCTAGATTTTAATATAGAGCCACTTCAATATGAGTGTAAGTTTCTGATACTAAACAAACTGCAAATACATTAAGTTTTAAGCTTCATAAAATAAAGGTTTGTTTAAAGTATAAATACTTCAGCATATATTTGAAATAATTTAGATTTTAAAATACTTTTGATGAGCTGCAGCAATTTGGAGTAGGAGGCTGGTGATTTCAACTTCAATGCACTTATGTTCCTGGTCAATTTTTTACATTACCTTATTTGGATATGAATCTAAGACAAATAAGTAAAAAAATTGCATTAGCCACATAATTAGCCTATATTTTGGGGACATTCAGGAAGAAATCTATTAATATAGAGTAAAGGTGATTAATTTCTACAAGTATTGTCATCCTAAAGGAGGTAATCAGGAATGACAATGTAGAGGCTACCTTGGGCTAAAGATATCAGTAGCTTTTAAGCAATAGAAAAATAGCAATAGAAAAAGATCTCTTCCTGTCTAAAGAGGGTTGAAACAACTCTGTGGGTATAGTTATAGGTGATAAAATACAATGTTTCAATCTATTAAAAAATTTCAAATACTTTGATTTCTAGAGAGAAATTATGCAATCTGTGAGTTCTCCTTTTGCCTTGCTGTGAAATATAATTGGGCAAATTTAACATGCTCTTTCTTGCCAGTCCTCTCACACTTGGCAGTATTATGTCCCAGTTTCCCACTATCACCTCTCAGTTATCCTGCTGCCAGAGAAATTTCTTGCCATCTCTCAGCACAGGTTTACATTTGCACAAGTAATTTGCTCCTCCTAGTGGTCTTGGCTGATACTCTCGCTGTTCCAGAGAACTAAAAGGCATTTATTTTAAGACTGGATTACATGCTTATAAAATTATTAAATAATTCTAATTATTTTTCCCTAAAGTCAAGTAAATACATAAATACTTGCTGAAAGTGTATTTTGGCTACACTCTAGAGACTGCACAGGAAGGAAAAAACAGAGTAATGCAGAAATGCCAATAAAGTGAGAAACATGGACTTTCAGTATCGTATTAGGGTGAGGCAAGACTGTTAAGGCAGGTATTCTGGGATACAAATACACACTCCCGAACTGAGTTCCACAAGGTGACTGTTTCTTCACACAAAAGGTGTTAAGCATTGGAATGGGTTGCCCGGGGAGGTGATGGAGTCATCTACCTAGAGGTGTTTAAGAAAAGTCTGGCACGTAGCACTTAGTGCCATGGTCTTGTTAACATGGTGGTGTTTGATTACAGGTTGGACTTAATGATCTCAGAGGTCTTTTCCAACCTAATCGATTCTGTGATTCTATCTAATGCAATCAGATGAGCTCCTGAGCACACTGCAACAACTCTGACAGGAACATCCATATGCATAAGTATCTGAAGGGAGGGTGTCAGTAGGATGGAGCCAGGCTCTTCTCAGTAGTGCCAGCCAATAGGACAAGAGGCAATGGGCAGAAACTGATGCATGGGAAGTTCCATCTGAATATGAAGAAGAACTTCTTTATTGTGTGAGTGACCATGCACTGGAACAGACTGCCCAGAGAGATTGTGGTGTCTCCCTCACTGAAGATATTCAAGCACCTTTCAGATGCAGTCTGGTATGATATGCTCTAGGATGATCCTGCTTAAGCAGGGAGGTTGGACCCGATGGCCCACTGTGGTCCCTTCCAACCTGATCCATTCCATGATTTACTGCACTGATTCAGTCACACACCTCCTGGCAGCTGACCAAAATGGTGGTTAGCACGCACAGCTTCATTAAGATAAGCTCTCACTATTCTCCTGCATTCATCCTACATCTCTATAGTAGCACTAATCATAGTTGTAAGAGCAAGAAGCTGAAACCGACTTCTCAATTTTCAACCCAGTGTATGCTGCCTTTTACCAGCACCCCTCCCCATGGCAATGGGAGGGTGAGGGGTGGGGAGGGCGGCCTCCTCTCATTAAATTGTTTAAGTTAAGTCATAGCTCCTGGAAATATTCACATCTATAACCCTAAGAAAAGAGCACTAGGTGGGGCGACGAGGCTGCAAGCCTGGGCCTGACCCGGACCATGGGCACAAGGCAGCTGGATTTAACTTTGCCCTATGTGTAATACAGGAGATCCCTGCCCGGAGCCCTGCCTAGCTCGGCAGCACCTGCTTGGACAGCGCATAAAACACCTACTGATGAGTGACTGAGGGAGCTGGGGTGGTTTAGCCTGGAGAAAATGAGGCACCTACATCTCATTGCTCTCCACAACTGCCTGAAAGGAGGCTGGAGTGGCGTGGGGGTCGATCTCTTCTGCATTTCCTGCAGCGACAGAATAAGAGGAAATGGCCTGAAACCGAGACAGGGAAAATTCAGATTAGATATTTGAAAAAAATGTTCTCTGTTGGTGTGCTGAGGCATTGGAATGGGCTGTCCCAACACCAGGGGGGTGTCGGAGTCACCTTCCCTGGACGTTTTAAGAGGTGTCTGGATCTGGGGCGCAGGGGGCTGCGATGGTTACAGCGGCAGTGCCGGGGGGGCGGCAGGACAGCGTGACCTTGCACGTCTCTCCCCCTCACCATGACCCCAGGACTCCCTAATCCCCCGCTCTCCATGACCCCGGGATTCCCTAATCCCCCGGTCTCCATGACCCCAGCATTCCCTAATTCCCCGCTCTCCATGACCCCGGGATTCCCTAATCCCCCCCTCTCCATGACCCCGGGATTCCCTAATCCCCCCCTCTCCATGACCCCGGGATTCCCTAATCACCCCCTCTCCATGACTCCAGCATTCCCTAATCCCCCCTTTCCATAAACCCAGCATTCCCTAATCCCCCGCTCTCCGTGACCCCACCATTCCCTAATTCCCCACTTCAGGGAACGAGGGCGGCCCGTGCACGTCACGGGGCGCGCGCCCACCTGCCCGCGGCGCGGCCGAGTGCGCAGGCGCGGTGCCGGTGACGCGCGGCGGTGCCGGCGAAGGGGACGCCATGGCGGTGAACTACAGCGCCAAGGAGGAGGCGGACGGGCACCCCTCGGGTGGCGTTGGCGTCCCGGGTGGCGGCGCCGTGGGCGGCGGCGGCGGAGGGGGTGCCGTGAAGACTCGCAAGCCCGACAACACAGCGTTCAAGCAGCAGCGGCTGCCGGCCTGGCAGCCCATCCTGACGGCGGGCACGGTGCTGCCGGCCTTCTTCATCATCGGCCTCATCTTCATCCCCATAGGAATCGGCATCTTCGTCACCTCCAACAACATCCGCGAGTACGAGGTGCGCGGGGCGGGGGTGCCCGGGCGGGGGTCTGGGAGCCCCCGGGGGGAGGCCGGGCGGGCAGTGCTGGGATCGCCTGCCCCAGGCCTTCTGCGCCTCCTGGGAAATGCGGCCCCGGCCCGTCCTGCCGGGACGGGCGAGACCCGGGGGGGGTTCTGTGCTGAGCCCACACGGCCCCCCGGGCGGTTCCGATCGGGGGTCACGTTCGTGGTCGTCAACATTAGTTGCCCTCAGCAGACGCCGAGCCTACGGAGTCACCTCCGCATAGACGGTGTCCCTGCTGTCAGCCTGGCCGGTGCTCCCGGTGGAGCTTCCGGGGAAGTTGCTGCCAGCGTTTAATCGACACAGCCCAACAAGTTTTTTTTTGTCTTTAGTATGTGCATCATCATTGGCGTAGCTTGTGGTGGTGGATTATATATCTTCAAATGTTCCAAAGTAGTTGTATTCTCAGGACAAAGCTCTATGTTGAGTGTATTGCTGTAATTCTTATGTGCACTGATGATACAATGTTTCAGATCTCCGTGGGAGACCAGGGTATCCGGAATAAACCTGGATCGAAGAGAGTGGCTTTTTCTAATTACACTTAAAAACACTGACTTGTTTAGGTCTGATAATTAGCCAGGTTATTGCTGTGAAAAGTTGCTGAATGTTAGCTGGAAGTGGAACTGTGTATCACAGGTTGATCCATTTGATAACAATCACTTTGTGTTGTTAAGAAGGAAGCAACTCACAGGGCTTAGGAACAGCCTTGAGAAGCAAATTGAAGTCTGTGATTAGTTTCAGTGAGGTAATGTAAACGAGACTGATTGTAGAGAAAAAAGTGTTTGTTGGATCAATTCATTGTAGTTAGAATCATGGAATCACAGAATCAACCGGGTTGGAAAAGACCTCCGAGTTACTGGAGGTATGCTGTCACTTTCAAATAAGGAGTGTTCAGGACAGTGGCTTAATTACTGGTAACAACGTGGCAGTGAGCCCAATTAACTAAAGAAATCTTGAGGTAGCTTATGAATGGTATTTTCATATTTTTGGTAAAATGCAAATGTTAGAATAAAACCAGTTTAATTTTAATTTTCCTTTTATTTTAAGAACTAAAATTCCAGTCAAGGAGAAAAGCAGAAGGGGAAGAAAATAAACCTGAAGTGTATTTTACAGTGTCTAAATTTGTAGTTAAGCATATTTTTTGAAAAGAAGTTGCTTCTTGTGTCAAGGTTTGGGATTATGATTAACATCTGAAAATTGACAGAAGTGCCTAGAGAACATGGCCAAGCTGTCTCGGGCATGTAGATTTTTAAATTGTCATGTTATAGCCGTATTTAAGGTAAATACAATCCCATGTTTTCAACATGACACTCATTGGAGAGAAGTAAAAAAAATATCCTCATTGACTCTAACTTTTTGACAACTGCATTTAACATAGTACTTTCTATAGTAAAGCAATAGTCTTAGATCATAATGATTGTAAGGTAAATACAATTGGAAAAATATATCTTGTTTTTCATTATGACTGAATCTGCATGAATCTGTAGGGACAAGAAATGCATCAGTTTTGCTGCTATATGCATATATAAAATTTCTGTGGACTGTTGTTGCTTAGCAGCTCAGTCATTTACTCCTGGTAAGGTCCAGTAGAAGCCAAAAACTAGCTGTTCCCACCTAATGTTCAGCACAGAAATCATAGGAGAGCTGGGAGCATGACTGAGGCTCCCCTAAGCAATCAAGTTGCACAAATACAGCAGTAGTAGCCAATTGTAGGGGAAACCAGTTGGCAGGTGCTGGCCTTCAGTCCTCTCAAATTTGAGGTTCAAGACTGGAAGGGGTTTCATTGTTTGTTTTGCTGTGTGGGTTCACTCTTCTATCATTCACCTCATGAAGTTCTCAAAAGTCCAACTGCTAGGCTTTTGTGAGGACAGGAGGGACAGAGTCTCTGCCTTCTGGGAGTGTGGTTAGTCAGAATGGGGACACTTGAGTTCTCTTCTCTGATCCTCATATGTGTTTTATCAAGTGCTTATCGAGTGAGATTATCAATCTAAAGGCAGATGAATTTTGGAAGAAAAAAGTTAAAATCAAAAAAGGCTTTACAGTTGCAGCAACAAAACATAAAGCATATTACAGGCCAACATTTTAGCTATGAACATGAGTGAGGGATGCAGTTTAAGACACTGCTATCCACCTATATGCATAGCTGACATATGTCCCTTCTTAAAATTCTGGCTTTTGTTATAACCTCCAAATGTTATTCAAAAGTAGCTGTAAATTTAGCTGTAGGAGACAACACTGAAGCTTTTTAAAAGCTAAAAGCAGTGACTAAGCTTTTTAAGAAATGTAATCAGAGGAGGAAGCAGAGGTAGTTATTTACACCTGCCTTCTAGGCAATAGTATACTTCTTAAGTGTGTGTGTATGCACATAGGTGTATGTCTGTAAACTTAGAGTACTGGAATACTGGAATAAGATGTGTAATTTATAACACTGATATACATATTGAAATTCAAGTCACCCTTTCCTGGAACAGGATATTGCAGGCATCACCATCTCTGTGAACTGTGCTGTTCTCATACAGGTACAAGGATTGACCAGCAGAATGTACCTCTTCCATTGATTTCCTGTGTAAGTGCTCTTGAATTCAAATGTGGAAGACTTCCAACAGCTTAGGTTTACTAGAATTACAGCATAGGAATATGATAGAAGTTGAGGAATATTCAAAACATTACCCCATGTAGAAAAGAGATCTTTGTGCTGTAACTGCTGCTGTTAAATGCATAATGGTAATTAAAAAGCCAGATTGACTGAAGGCATGGCTATGAATGGAGAACTGGAAGTAAGTAGATTATTGTTACATACATCTTCAGCCTTGTGTGCAGTTCTGGTGGCCTCTTCTCAAAAAATAATACAAAACTTAATAAAACCTATAGAGAGGAACAGCAAAGAGGACCAGAGTTACAGGATGCCTTTTATACAAGAAGTGGTTAAGCAGAGCAAGATAAATATGTGATAGCATATGTAGTGTACAAAAGCACAAACGGTTTGGAGAATATACGTATGCAAGAGTTACATTATTTCTGTACTGCATATGCGTAAATCAACTGACAAAGACATTAACAGACTGAAAAGCCATTGGTGTGGAATAACTTGGATAAACCCAATGTCATTAAATCAGCCGTTGTTGGCAGGGGCTCATGGTGTGGAGTTGTCATACTTAGCTGCTTGCTGGCTGATCCCAGGGGAATAGAAGGTGGGGTCAGGTGGGTTTCTGCTGTGGACTCCAAAGTTACTCCTTCAGTTGTCAGAGAGATTTTGTTATTTTGTCAAGAGGAGAAGATGGATACCTTTATCCCTTTAAATAAGCTCTCTGTTCAATGTAACCTGTAAATGAGGATGCAGAAAAAAAACCACTTGTGTTGGCAGTTACTGTACAGGAAAGCTCTTTTGGATAGCATAGAAGTTGGCAGCAGTCATCAGAAGTGTGGTTCTGCTTCAATATACATCAGTTTCATGCTCCACAAAATTTAGTTGATTATGTTTTTAGAAGTGAAGTATTTAGGTCTTTTGCAACCTTGGAGTTTGTTCTTGATCTAAAATTTCTCCACACATTGGAGATCGGGCTCAAGATACAGGGTTTTAATTTCTCTCTAAAGGAAATGCTTGCTTCAGCTTACTTTAGCAGAACACACCCGCCCCCGAGTTAGCCTTGAACAAATGAGGTGCATTGTTCATTTAGAGCAGTGGTCTGTCTGTCTGCTGTAGCCAAACAGAGCTGTTCAGGGCTCTGCAGCAGTGCTATTTCTAGATCAGCATAAACTCAGAATCTTGTTGAGCTAAGGAACAAAGATTATGTGATCCTCTCCCTGCCAGCTAATAGCTTCTGAGGCTGTCTCGTTTCAGCTAGGCTCATTAGGGTGTAGTCTGGTCTGTTGGAAATCTGGCAGCAGAGCAGATTCCAATAAAAGCGCTGATGGGAGGGTTTCAACTCAATAGATACTGAAGGAATAACAGGAAGAGAGACCTTGAGGAAGATCTAGAGGAAAATAGACTTCATGTGTTTCCTGAACCTTGAAACTGCGTGTTTGTTTTAGCTAACCTTAATATGGGTATTAGGACAGATGATAAATCACTAATTCTTGGTAATGCCTTTCTCTACAAACATAAATCAGGACAAACCATTTGCAGCAGCCTTTCATAAAACTCTACAGGTGTAGTTTAAATGCTACTGCCATTAAACATTTTTTTGTCATAATTTGTTATATATTGCGCCAGTCTGAGTCTTAAATTCTAAAATAGGAAGTTCAAATTAAGTATAAAAATATATTGTTTATGGGCAGATGGAAGCTTGCTCCAGCTACTCTTGCTGGAGCTACACGAGAGAGAGCTAATGTGGTCAGGCCACTTGAGTTGGCTTGGACTGTAGGGTGAGCTCGTGGCTACTGAGGGTATGTTATGAATACTGTCCAGGTAGCCTGACTGTACAGATTTCAAATAATGGCTTACTTTTTGGGCTACACTGTTAAAACCAGATAAAATCGTATAAGCCAGATTAATACTGATCATCTTTCTTGTCCATTTACTGGTTATTTTACCATTCCTGGTGTCTTAATCTGGCCTATTTTAGGATAATTTTTGGGCATTAAGTGATTTTTTAATTTGTTTTTAACCTTCTGACTAATTAGGTGGCTAAAAATGGTCAAAAAAGCAAGTTTTCCAATACAGATCTTTTCTTATTTAATACCTAGACTTTTAAAAGTTTAAGCTCTCTGTAAAGCTTGTAAAAGCTGAGATCTGTATATCATACAGTGTGTGTGTTTGAAAACATCACGTTGTCTGAGTGTCTGCTGTTTGTGTTTTGGTCTGGGTTGTTTGTTTGGTTTTTTGTTTGGTTTGTGGGTTTTTTTTGGTTGTTTTTGTTTGGTTTTGCCCCAGCAGTAATCTCACCTCTGTCTTAAATTTATTTGAGTCTGAAATCAAGGATATAGTCAGAACCACAAAATTCTTTACAGAATCACAGAATGGTTAAGGTTGGAAAGCACCTCTTGAGACTGTCAGCCTTGAATGGGCTTTTGGTGTTGAGGTGTAATATGATTTCAAAATAAATGCCACAAAAATCCTCTGGCTTATTAATAATTTTTCTTTACTCTCCCATTGTAAACAGATTGACTACACGGGAACAGAGCCTTCTAGTCCCTGCAACAAATGCTTAAATGTGTCCTGGGACAGCACACCACCTTGTACTTGCACCATCAACTTCACACTGGAACATTCATTTGAGGTATGCTTCCCTGTGTGCAGAGTGAAATTAGAATGATTTATATGATCTATTTCCTGTTCAAAATGAAAGCTTTATCACTTAAGTATTTTATTTTTTCCCCTTATTTTAAAGGATTATTTCTAGTTCTCCTATGAACTTGGATCTAATTTTTGTGTCCCCTTTTTCATTAGAAGGTGTTAGATGTTTCTTAATGTCTCTGTTTATCTGGAAATGTAAAATATTAAATGGAATGCTTGTGTTTTACATGTTCAGAGTTACTGTATGTGTCATACAGCTGGAGAGTAGATGAGCTATTCCTGCATGATTTACATGAATTGTTCAGCAAGAATTGGAAATACCAGATATGTGCTTTCTGACAAATTGGAGGCAAATGAGGCTTATGAGTTCTACATTGGACAAGACAGGTGTTGTGATTACTACTGGTGAATATCATTCAGATAGTTTGTGGCATGTTTATACTGTTTGACTTCAGGCTGCCAGGCTTATGTTAGGATAGAACTCTTATGTACTCATTGTGAAGAAAGGATTGAGGCTCTTACTTCATGAATGTTGCTGTAAACACAGAGTTTAAGAGCTTAAAACTGAAGGTTTGTGTGAATAAAAGCCCTTCTTTCCCCATCTTGCTTTTTGCAGAGCAACGTATTCATGTATTATGGACTTTCCAACTTCTACCAAAACCACCGTCGTTACGTGAAGTCTCGAGATGACAGCCAGCTAAATGGAGACAACAGTTCGTTACTTGTAGGTATTCATAAGCAACTAAGTTCTGACTACTGCATAAATCACCACACACTATTTAGTTTAATGATCATTAGGTACTAAAATTGAAATTTTGTTTACTGAAAATAACTGTAAAAATTTCATGTTGATCATTTTATTAAGCAGACAGCAGTGTAGTACTTGCAATCACTTCTCAAATTGGAGTAGTTTTAAACTCTCTTGTTATCTTGTTACCGGTCTGTACTCATTCTGTTTGAAGTTTTTATTTTCAGCATAACATAATGTTCAGTTACCTGGCATTTGATTGGGGTATTGCGACTAAATGTAATTTTTATCAACTCTGGTTCAATATTGAGCATCAGCAATGTTGGAAAGTATCAGTACTGTGTATTCAGTTCAAGGCACTATAATGTTTAGGGCTAGACCTCTCCTTTTCATAATTTTTATGAGGAGTGGAAATAACAGTCGAGTTGTTGCTCCAGCAAGAATGATTCTCTTCTTTTACCAGTAAACTTTAAAAAAAGGGAGAGTTTCAAGAGGCAGTATTAGATGACTGACAGAGTTTTGTGGGGGGCTTTCTCTTCTTCCACTTTGGCATGCTGTTGGAGTTCTTGCTACTTCTTGTGTTTTATGTTCTGCTTGGTTTCTTCTTATGGTCTTACTTTGTATAACACTGATGCATATTCAGATAAAACCCTTTAATAAAAGGGTACTTCATGTTGGACAGCTGTTTTTATTAAACTATGAAAGCTGTAATAGCTTCCAAGAAAAGCCTTATTTTTACTATCACCACAATGGCATTCTGACTTTATTCATGTTTTTCTTAGACTTTGTTCCTGCTTGTAAGAGAAAAATTAATCATGTTAACTAGCATTGAATTCTGAAATGTTTGTAAATAACCTGACTTGTGAAAAGATTATTTTGTGGTACATTTAAGATGTGCATCTTAGAGGTACTGTAGTAGAAACCAGGTTAGTTGGATAAACCAGTGCAGACTCATCTGCCTTTCTTCTTTCTATCAGAATCCAAGTAAGGAATGTGAACCTTACCGCACAAATGAGGACAAACCCATTGCTCCTTGTGGAGCTATTGCCAACAGTATGTTTAATGGTATGGTAACACTTTTAAGTTATCATTTAGATGGTTCTGTGATCTAGTGTATGTTTTGTGTTGTGTTGCAAATTATTCTGAGTGAAGACATCGGGGGCTTTTTTTGTTTTGAATTAACACGTTTTCATTGTTAAGAATAAAACAAATATCTTTTGCTGCTATTGCTTTATTCAAAATTTCTATGAGAATTAATTGTATCTCATAGCACACAAAGGATGGAAATACCTGTTGTGAGAAGCTGCTACTGCTATGGAGTAGAAACATAGATATCATATATGGATAATATGCCACTATATGATATACACTGATTTTATAGAACAGCTTGTGATTGTGGCAGGCAGGTAGTAAATGCCTTGTCCAGTTTTTTTGGTTTTGTTTTCTTCATGAGGTAATTGTTTCACTGGCTGTCAAGATCATCTGTCTAATGAAAGTTTCTTCAGCTGGTTTTCTAAATTGGTTTTGTCTTTAGATACATTGGAGTTATACCGGATTGATAATGACACGAGGACTCCAATTACTTTGATTAAAAAAGGCATCGCGTGGTGGACAGATAAAAATGTAAAGTTCAGGAATCCTACAGGAGATGGAGACAACTTAACTGCACTTTTCCAAGGTAACCAAAAAAAAAAAAAAAAAAGGTGAAATTTTAAGAATAACAAAACGCTTCAAAGCACATTTTGATTCCAGTGAGTTTTGCCTCACTGACATTTTACTGAATGTGTTAATTAAATGTGGTTCTATGAAGAAATCCAAGTTAAGGCCTACTCCGCTATTTAGAAAAGGTGCCTTTAAGTAATGAAAGCTGCAAGTCTCAGTTTCCCGTGAAAGTGTTTGGTTTTAATTTTTACTGTAATCATTAATTATTTTGTTAAATTTCTGAATACCTTGAATACTAAAAAAAGTGTAATATGTGCACTGCTGGGGTTTAACCCCAGTTGGCAACTAAGCATCAAACTAGCTAAACAAATAATCAAACATCGACCAAAAAACACAAGAAAGAGAGGGGGAGATAAAACCAAAATAAAACAAGTAATGCAAAAGAAAAGAGTTGCTTACCATCATCTGAGGCCCTGAGCAAAGGCAGCCCCTGTACCCTCCCATTTGTCTTGCTGAGCCTGATGCCACATGGTGTGGGATATCCCTTTGGTCAGCTGGGTTCAGCTCTCTGGTCTGTGCCCCCTCCAGATCTCTCATGGGCCCCCAGCCTTCTCACTGGTGGGATAGGGTGAGAAGCAGAACAGGTCTTGATGCTGTGCAAATACTGCTCAGCAATAGTGGAAACATCCCTGTGTTATCAACACTTGTTCCCAACACAAATTCAAAACGTTCTTCCATACCAGCTACTGTGAAGACATTTAACTTTGTCCCAGTCAAGACCAGTCCAACTTCTATAATGCTTGGATTTAACTTGTAAAGAAATCCTGCAGTTGTTAGATGAAACTCTTCATATGGAGTATTCCTTTAAATGTTTCTACTGCTAAATTGTGCTAAGTTTTCTTAAAAAATGATTCCTTTTTGTGATTAGAAGGAGTGATGTCTCTCATTTGTTAGGTTATATACGATTTGGCAAATCAAAATTTCCTTTGGCTACTATGTCTGAAAATAGTCTTGGGCTCTAAGAGCATGTGTGTTTATGCAAGGTATACAGTAACTTCAGGTTTAACCTGATGTGGGTTTGTTGCTTAGTCACAGCCAAATTACATGTTGTCAATGTGATGGCTACCCTTGGAACTAATGCAATGGGGAATTGTATTTCCAATTACATTAGCAAAAGTGTTTGTACATAATCTAAAATACTGTACACAATTTTACTTGCTCGTGGTTCAGGAAAGGGTGCTCAAACTCTACCATGTGAGCAGAGAAGCTGTTGTCATAATGGAGAACTACCTCACAAAGCAGTGCTTTGAGACAAGACTTCCTAGCTGTGTAAATGTGTAGGGGAGGCAGAATTGTTTAAACAAATGGACAGTGCTGTCATGAATTAAGCTATTTATTTGTAAAAATGAAACTATTTAAACTGCAAAATAAAAAGTTCCTAAACAGCCCAGTGTGTTGCAATAGTAGTGTCAGCCTGTCTGTAAATACTGTTTAGAAGGTAATGTGTTTTTTTGTAATATTAGAATGAATTTTGATGAGCCAGTGTGTTACTCAGTCCTGTATTTGAAATACTTTGGGTTTTTTTGTTTGTTTGTTTGTTGTTTTTTGTTTGTTTGTTTTTAATCCTAGGCACAACAAAACCTGTGAACTGGCCCAAGCCAGTGTACATGCTGGACTCAGAGCCTGACAACAACGGCTTTATCAACGAGGACTTCATCGTGTGGATGCGTACTGCTGCTCTGCCAACCTTCCGCAAGCTGTATCGTCTCATTGAAAGGAAGAACAACTTACAGCCCACCTTACAGGCTGGAAACTACTCTTTGGATATTGCATACAGTATCCTTTGAAAAGCCTTTGAAAGCAGCTGCGGGTCTTATACACAGGCATATATTTGCAAGTTCAGTTTCTTATTACCGTCTCTAAAAAAAGATGGTACTGAGCTGTGGTTGAAAACTGGTACTGAGAGATGGGTAGAATGTTACCACCTTTTACTTCTGTGCTAGTTTTATAGGAAGCGTAGCTTCATAGTGAGAGGGAAATCAGATTGCTTGGATGCTGTAAAGGAAATGACAGAAGCGTGGAAAAAAAGGAAGAGCAGAGATAGTTGGTAGCCTAGAAATCTGAGAACTGTAACTTCAGGGTGAAATGACAATATATAATGAAGGGCAGACTGACTTTGGAGGTTGGAAAAATGCCAGAGATGTGGATCGGGTGGAGATCTGTCACTCTGTTTTGGACAAACTAAGGACTAGGTAGAAGTGCAGGAGACTAGAGGAGGAGGGTTGTCATAGTTACCAACTTCTTCAAATTCAGAAGCACTTAATGATCTTTTTTATATAACTACTGCAGTATTTTCCTTTGCTGCAAAACTGTGGGGACTGCATATAAAACTGAATGAACATAAAAATTTTGTAGATTAAAGTATATTCAAGAATCAAGACTTATATTTTTCCCACTTTATTGAAGCTGATTTCAAAAGCCCACGAAGTCCTGCATTTATTCTTCCCTTAAAAAGGAGTTAACATCTTCTGGTGTGGCAGTTTTCTTGAGGTAGCTGACAGTGCCCAGTTTAGTCTTAGCCTAAAAAGAACAGCTAAATGTTTCATATTTGCAGTTCCAGTATTGAAAGGCAGCAGTTTGTATTTGGAACATGAATGAAATGACCCTAAATTTTCATGTGCCTGACCACATCAAGCTAGGTTTGAAAACTTGCTTCTTGTTTTCCTAAATGTTTTTCAGATTATCCTGTGCACAGTTTTGATGGACGAAAAAGGATGATCCTAAGCACCATCTCATGGATGGGAGGCAAAAATCCTTTTCTGGGAATTGCTTACATCACTGTTGGGTCCATATGCTTCTTCTTAGGAGTGGTATTGCTGATCATTCATCACAAATACGGCAATCGAAACACTAGTGCAGACATTCCCAATTAATCTTGCATTCTGAAAATAAATGTACTGCATGTGCATCAAGGCCAGTCCAGAATGGATCCAGTTTTTGAAAGATAAATCTCTGCCTCTGTCGCTTCTCAGACTGGGTGCATAATTTTTATCTAAAGCTCCCCTTTCCCATACTGTGGACTGACTCTTGAAAATGACGGGTATACAATTAGCTCCATTGATTGTATCTCTGCCTATGTCAGAAACAATTCTTCTGATGTTTGCCTCTAACTGGGCAGGCCACACGATGCATATAGCTCCTGTTCCCTTGATGCATCTGCTGCTTGTTCACGTGCTGTGTAATGTTGTTATGATTCAGTACATTTAGATTGTATGGAGAAAGACTGTTAAAAGATACTGTATATTGTTAACTTTCCAGAATTCAGGTGTCCGTGCTGTTGAAAGGAAAAGTCAAGTCTTTAAATGTTTTTTTTTCAATTTACTGTCTTGTGTGCATGGGCTCTTACATTTCTTGCTGAGATTTTAATATATTTATACAAGTTGTTAAATATTTTTCCTGTGTCCTACCCACTTTAAGTGCTGTGTAAAATTCAGCACTCTGGATTCTTTGTATATTTACAATATACGTGCCTGGCCAGTAAACAAGCATCCTATGAAGATACTAGAAAACCTATTTGTTAATTATCTGCGCGAGTCTCTTAAAAAAAATTGTTCTAAATTGGGATGTTTGTTGCAGGTATAATCTGCTTTTTCTAATTTTCTTTGCTTTAAGTCATGTCCCATACTAGTTTACTTCTTGTGCTTGCTGGTTTTGCTCTTTATGAGCAGTTCCAAGCATTAGTCAAGAAGAACCTAAAAGGTTTTTTTCTGTTGTCAAATTTGGGTGAATTCCTTTTACTGGAGGAGTTTTCTAATTTTCTTAAGGCATATGTATTCTAAGCAGGCTTTGTTGCAAGGTCATTGTATACTTTTTCCTTATTTGGAGTGAACACCACATTAATTTTTTGAGGTGTTAAGGAAGTAAACTATAGAAATTCAGAAGTTGAGATGGCCATGACCTGTTTTACCTGAAATGCAGGTTTAGCTTGCTGTGAAATGTAATTTAAATATTGCAGTAAGAAGCAATGTGCATCTTAGTGTCTTAAATAACAGAAGGATTCACTTTCAGGTTAATTTAAAGTTAACTGCAACCTGTAAAATATTAATTTTTGGTGACTTTTTTTTTTTTTAAATGATGCACAGAAACTGTAATGTATATGGTGGAGATCACTTTATATGCAACTAGCTTGATAAAATATTGAGTATATAAAAAGAGACCTAATAAATTCTGCAAACCATTTAATAAGAGATTCAGTTTTGTTTTTGAACATACATTTATTTTGATTTGGGTGAAAGGACATCATTAAGTGTAAATGCAGTTTTAAGTGAGTTGCATTTCTGGGATTGCATATTTGTTACAAAAATCCATGGTCCAATATCCTAATCTATAGGCAGGTTTAAACAAAACTTAATAATTTATCACATAAACACATGACTGGTTTTACTTAATTACTTGTGTAGCCTAACAGTTTACATTTAACTGTGGAATGGGGCAGCATTTCCAGTGTGCTAGCTCACCGTAGCTCCATATAATAATTTGTTTGCACAGTACAGTCTGGCAGCACAGGGCTTTCAAATAGGCAGAAGCTTTTTAAGATTTTATTTACAGGGCTGTATCTGTGTTGCTGGAGTTACAGAATACAGTTAATGGAACTTTGTATGTTGTAAGGCATAAAATTCGCAGAACATGCTAAACTGGCTTTCATCTGTTGATTAAAGCTGCTAGTCCAAAATACAGTAAGTAAGCAAGGGGATGTCTCACCATTACTAGTTATTAAAATATTTTGATTTTTAAACTTTGTATTTGTCACTTGATGTGCAACTATATTCTGCTTCATTCATAATTCCTATTTTTTCCAAGTGGGAAAGGCTGTTTTTTTGTGCTTAAAACTAAAACCAAAGTTGTTTTCTGTCTTCACCTTATAATATTTTTCAATGCCTTACATTTTTTTTACTGATTACAGCTGCCAGTGCATCTTTGATCTTCTCAGTGAAATGCACCAGGGTGAGAATTGCTGTCTGGTTTTTGTTGCAATTAAGTGGGTTCTCTAAGAGCCCGTAGCAACAAATACATGGGACAGTGTGCCCACGGAGCTTAAAATGCTTAATGTAAGTCAAATTTGTAAACTCTTCCTTCAGTTGTGGTCATTTGTCTGGGTGTCATGTTGAGAACTATGGAGATCCTTGGAATTTGTCTTTCTTAGATGTTGCCCATATGTCACATGTTCAAAGGTGAAACCACAACATCTCTGGTGCTTCTCAGGGCAGTGTCCCTGTCCAAACATTCAGTGTCATGTGTCGAATCTGGATTTGACCACCTGGTTCTTCAGTGACGTCCTTCACAGGTATTCACTATCAAGCTTCAGAAGTACCAAGAGCAATACCTCTGCTTTCAGAGTGCCCCCACTAAGTGCTTTCTGAGCCTTACCCAGCTGAGGCAGCACCCACAGTGTGAGAGGTGATAAGCTTTCTGGAGGCTGCTGCTGTTATGAGGTTCTTGCTTATAAAATGAGCCTTTCTTGGAGAGAGTATTTTGGGGAAGTAGGATTTGTCTTCAGTGTACACAACAGCTCTCCAGACCGATTCCCTTGCGTGAGAGCAGTTTCTTCTGTTGTCTTGTAAAAATCTACATCCCTGTAACAAAGCAGATTGTCACCTCAGGTGTTTTTTTTAACTGCATCAAATTGTTTGGGGAGCTGGCAGTTGTGCTTTGCTCAGTCAGAGGGATGAGTTCCCAGTTTATAATTGAATTGTGAAGGATCCTTCATAGCCTTTGCCTCTCAAGGTCACACTGGTACTGAAACCAGGTTCAGTACCTAGTTCCCAGTTCAGTACTAGGTTCCCAGCAGCATGGTTGTTCTTTAATTATAATATTAAACCTTAGAGGATGTCTTTTTTTTTTTTTTAATAGAAGTCTCTAAGAGAGGAAAGGTCATGCAAGTCTAGGGTCAAATAACATCTGCAAACACACATCTGCTCGAATCCATCAAAGAGAGCAATGAACAGGGCTGGTTGGCTTGGATTCAGAGGAAGTGTTATTGACTGCACCCTTCTCTCAGATGCCTTATTTGCAGTGGGAAAAAGAGTTACAATATCAATAAGCAGCTTAAGTTGAAGTTAGTGCCTGGTGGAAAAATGTGACTTGTGTCTAAAGCAGAACATACTTTCTGTTAACTGTTACTTAAGAGAAGTTACTGGAATGCAACTGCTGAAGACAAAGAATGGTGCATAACCACAGAGTAATCTCAGCTTCGAAGTTCCTGTGACAAGACAATGATTTCTGATCTTGCCAGAAAACATGATCTATCCGTGGTGCTACATCAGTTTGTTTTTTATAACAGTTCAATAGCAAACCCAACATAAAAAACCTCCAAAACCCCAGAATGTTCCGCATACTGAATACTTGTCTGTATTGACCAACCTGCCAAAAATTCTCTCTTTTGAAGTAGAAGAAAAACCTGAAAGTCTGAGACAGTTTTATTCTTGCTTCTTAGCAATGTGGCCAGTTTATGGAAAAGACTCCTTCTGACGGTGTGAAAATGGACTCTGAGGTAGACAGCAAGCCCAATTGCAAGATGTTCTTTTATTGTAGTAGTAGGAAATTTTCCTCAGATCAGCAGAAGTATTTCAGTGTAAAAATACCCTATGTTCTAGCTCACAGAATCTGTTCTGGTCACCATATTTCTTTCTGTGCCTAAATGTGAAGTCTAATTTTACTTCACAGTTTTAATTAAGACTAAAGTCCATTATGAAATAGCCTGATAAGAATTAGCAGGTCCTTACATGACCTGAGTCTCAAATAAGAAACCTCCTCAGCCTGTGTTTAATAAATAAATAAAGTAATACTGTCTATTTGCATTATACCAACTGCTTCTACAAACTCTGAAGTTGGAGGATTATCTTTCTAATTTCCTGCTGGGGATGAAATAAAGAGGAATAAAAGCATATGGAAGCTCAAGAAGTTTTTTCAAAAAATAAATTCAGAGAAAATAGGTGGAGCTCTTTCTCGCTGGACCCTGATTTCAGATAAAGATCACATAAAATAAACAAGTACCAGAGTTAGGTGCAAGTTTAATTGAATTTTTACCTAAGGATTGTGCCTAAATTTTGCAAAATAAAATGCTGAGATGATTTAAGGAGTGTTAGAGGGCCAGGAAGGGAATTAATAACCTCGTTAGTTCTATTATGAAAATGGGCAAGACTGGACCATGATACTTTTGGAAGAAATGAAAATGTGATGGCTTCCAGGCTTGCCTGCTGAGGCCTGGCATTATGTGGTTGAAGTCAGTGTATGCTGTACACTAACTTGTAAACTTCAGAACAAATCTTTGTTCTTTCTGTCAGCAAGTTCTGTTGATGCAGTTTCAGTGTATTGTACAACTCAATGTAACTTGGAAAATGGCTGTATTAAGGTAGAAAATGTTTTCTCTCTTGGTACACAAATGTAGCTTTTAAGTGGGTTAGGCAATTACTTGGTTTGCAGGAAAAAACCTCAGTTTAGCCTTTTATCATTGGATTAAGAGGTAAGACTTTTTTATGTTGAATGCTTTTTTACAGCTAGATTAACAGCCTAGTTTTCTTTCTGGTTTAAGCAAAACTATTTAACAATGAGTTTTCATAAACAATTTTGTTATTCTTCAATGCAATACATTCAGTTAGGAAAAAGCAGTCTGAGTTTGTTCCTAGTGAAATATCCTCACCCTGAGGCAGCAAGTTGCCATTTCTCTTTCCCTCAAGTTTTCATTTCTTCATAAATTAGTAAACACTGAAAACACCAGCTGTGCTTGCTCTGACCAGTCATCATGGAGCTTTGATCGGTACATAACCCACACGCCAAGCTTTTATGTGGCCTTTTGGTTGGGAGGTTTGTTTTGACAGACAGTATCCCTGAGGCTTAGGTTCAGACAAATCAGAAAATGGTCCACAGAGCAGAAATTAAAGAATAATTTCTCTGTGGATATGATGCCTTCACCAGCATCTAAATACAAGTGTATGAAGATCCGAATAAAACATTGTATACACTCATAAGAGGAAAGGTTGCAGAAGAAATGAATGGAAATCTGTCTTGCAATGGTAGTAATGTATTTTTAAGTGTTATTCTGTTATTGAGTGTTTGAAAACTATTTGTTAAATAATGCATCCAATTTCCTCCTTTGTTACAACACGTATTTCTCCATGACAGTGCTTTCTAAATGCATTTTTAATGTTCTGCTCAGCTTAGACTATACCTATAAATATTTCTTCATCTTTGCATTTTCAGTTTCTTTCTGGGACAGCTGTGCTTTTGAGATATGATCCTTGTTATTTCCATACTAGATTGAACACTAATTTGTTGTGTTTGACACACATTATTCATCATGAGATTTGGCATCAGTGCAAAAGCAGGGTAATGCTAAAAACTAAGTGCACTGCAACTGCAGCAAAGCCACAAAATAGTGTTCCCAACAGCAACGTATTTCAGCACAAGGCTGAAGCATGAGAAGATGCAATTGTGGTGTGAGATCTGCAATGCAGGAAAAACACAGGCTTCTCAGATCAGTTTCTTGAAGGGCAAATAGATTCTTCCTTTAAAATCAATTAGGTTTGCATTTACAAGTCTGGTATTGCTTCACTCCATGGAATTATATATTGTGAAACATGAAACAAGTTGCTGGTCTTTTTTTTTTTTTTCCCCCACACGTGCAGAGTAGTCGGTATCCCTGCTACGTACGGAGTTTCAGGTCCATGGCTTAGTTTGGGGATTTCTGTGGGTAGTAGCTTAGCAAGGGATGCCCCATCTATCCCAAGGGTGTAAGACCCACTCACCTGGGTCGGCCCCAGGCTCTGCCTAGCTCAGTGTCCTGCCTCTAGCGGCGGCCAAAGGGGATGCCGGGCGACTCCACAGGAACAGGCGCAGCTTGTGGTGGTGCTCTCACAGGACATCCAGCCCTCTGCGGATATTAAACTTTTTAATGAAAGTCGGTTTTAAATTCTGTACGTAGCGACTCTGCGGGACATTCCGGAGATTTCCCGAAGTGCCCTCTGAAGGCCGGGAAGCAGCCGCAGAATCCCGTGGCAAGACGTTCCCTCGCCCGCACCGTGTGCTGTGAGGAAGCGCTCCTGCCGAGCGCCCTGTCCGGCGCCGCGTGTTCAGAGAGGTCACCGCTCCTTCTTCCCGGTGTTGTGGGGCTCATCTCTGGTTCCCGGGACACGAACCCGGCCACACATCCCGCTGCCCCGGCGCTGCCGCCGATCCGGGCGGACTGGCGGGGCGGCGCTGTGGGCGCTGTGGCGGCGCTCCGGGCGGCTCCCTCTGTGGTGCCATCGGCGTGGGCGGGGGAGCCGCTTCCCCTTCCGCTGCCCTTGTTGCCGGCGGGAGGTGACAGGACCAACAGCCGCGATGTGGCGGAACGTGCTGGTGAGGCCCGGGGACAGCAGCCCGCTGCGGCCGGGGGTGTGGGGGCTCCCTTGCGATGCCCGCCCGGGCGGCGGGACCCGGCCATGGTGACCTCCAGTCCCGCCGGGCGCTGCGGAGGGACCTGCGGGGGTCGGGGGGAAGGTGTTGCCCTCCAGGTCGCGGCCCATTCGCTCCGTGTAGTCCTGAGATTTTGGGACTTGAGGGGACGGTGCTGAGTCAGGGGGTCTCGGGTATGCTTAGCCCGTCTCCAAGGAGAGACATTTTATAGCGTGTTTATTTGGCATGGGCGGGGGGAGGAGGAGTGTTGTCCCGTTACTTGCAGCCACCATCACCTGGATGTTTGCCCTCCCCGTGCCCGCGTTTTTAGCGGTGATAATATTGCGGGGAGAGGTGAGTGTTGACAGTGTTGGCTGAAGGAGACCGCTGGCACCTCGCTGTTTCTGCAAATGGCTGATTGAGGCATTAACCTTTCACGTTTCAGTATCCCACGGCAGCTCAGAGCTCCAGCCGGCTCTTCGGCTTTGGCACTTGACGTGTTAGCGAAGGCAGACTGCGCCAGCAGAAAAATTACATGTAGATCATTGCTTTTGGTCGCCTGACCTGTGTGATCAGACTGTCCTGATTTCAGCTCAGGACATGGCAGAGTGTTCTTAAGCTGTGTGTTTGTGGCGGGGTGGAGGTGTCTCCCTAGCTCTGTGAAGGTTATTGCCTGTGCTGGGGGCTCACAGGTGAACTGCAGCCTCGACAGAATATCCTTGTCTTCTGAAAAATGTTTGATATGAATATTATCATCCATTTTGTTAGTCAGACACAGAACATGGTGCTTAAAGCTTAAAACTAATGGGCAGAGGACAAGATTTCCCCAAAAGGATGTTAATTGTGAAGATTATGCTGCAGATCCATAAATCTGTTTTATCTTACTGAAAGTAATTTTCCTGATTTTTTTCCATTTTAGGTAATCAGTCAAGCAGTCCTTTACAGTGTCTGTTGAAAGACTTACTGAATTCAAAACTAGTGGGTTTTGGTGAAGTTTTGTTTGTTTGTTTTTTAAAGGCTTTCCTTTTTTTTTTTTTTTTTTTCCTGTCTCTTCCACTTATATCATGCTTTAAAAAAACTTATCTAGTGTGAACAGAGCTGAAAAATGTCCCTGTTTTAAAAACCACTGTTTATCTTTTATTTCAGGCTCTTCGCCAAATTTCCCAGAGAACCATAAGCACTGCTTCACGCAGGCAGATTGAAAATAGAGTTCCTGAGCATCAGAAACTTTTTCAGGTATTGAGCAAGTTGAACAATTTTAGTAGATTAACAAGGTTTTAGTAGATCATAATTGCATACATTTTGTTTCTAAAGAACTGGTCAGACTCTTCTTTACACATGAAGAGAGCTCTTGAAATCAGTTGTATGATTATAGTGCTTGTAATCAGCAGTTATTTTCTACAGACACTAAGAGTATTTGTACCTGTACACTTGACTTGCTATCTCTTCAGGGCTATTTTACTCTATGAAATTATTTATACCTGAGTTTCTTATAAGTGTTAGGCTCTGTACAAAGATGAAGTACTCTGAAATGAGTTGACATGGGGGAATATGTCCTAAGAACAAATAGAGAAAAACAGCAAGTGAGAGGACAGAAATACAGTGAAAAGTTAAGCCTGAAATGTTGCAGCTGTATCTGTAGTTCATGAGGATGTAGTATTATTGTCTTGCTCAGTTATGAAAACCGTAAAGGTCTTAAGTGATTGGATTCATTCCTAGAAAATTACTTAACCTTTAAAAACAACTTCTGAATTACTCTGTTCCTGATTGATAAGGCCACCAAGTGAGAACTAGTGAAAGCAGGGAACATTTAAGAGCATACTCCCAACTGTGAGCCATAACCTGGAGGTGTAGTTTCCTACTGAGGATGGCCTGGGCTTCAGCGATGTGAAAGGGACAAGTATTAGAAGTCTCACTATAATAGTTTTTGTATCTTCTTGCTTTCCTTTCCCCTGAAAGAGAAAGCCAGTCTTCTGAGACACTGCGTAAGGAGCACAATGTTGATTGTGGGCCAAAGGAGGAAGCAGGATGTTGGTGATGGTTGAGATCAGAGGTCCTGTTTCTGCTGGCAGAAATCTCTAGGCATATCTCTTCCTCCTCCCATTCCTTTCTTGTAGGGACAGCAAGTTAAGCTGGGCTGTGTTGCAAGTCACTAGCACGGGAGCCTGGATTGAATTTTAGAACAGTGTGAACTTGTGACAAGGGTAAAGATCATGGGACTGGTGCCCAGGAGTTTTACTTTGGGTGGAGCAAAACAATTTCCAGGTGCAGGCTCCTCCCCTTGTTGCTCCCAATAGCAGAGATAAACTATGCTGGAGATGATTAGGAAGTTTCTAGGGATGGTAATCACATCCTGTGCACCTGAGGGGGCTGGTAACTGGTGTCAGAAGTGTTTAGGCATCTGCCAGTCACTGCTATAGAAATGAACCATGCACATCATTTACTATACTCCCCTAGTGAGTGTTGTTCACCTGATAGCAGAGTGAAAGCTTTAAAGACAAAGTGGGATCTAAATAAGGTTCATTGTCTTTTGGGGGTTGGAAGGATAATGTGGGGAAGTAATTCTTCTTCTGGGTAATTGTAGTTATATTAACACAATATTGCAAGAATTGTATTTAAATAGTTTATTTTTGTCACTTGTTTCCATTAGGAGGATAATGGCCTCCCAGTGCATCTTAAAGGTGGTGCAAAGGATGCTCTGTTGTATAGAACCACCATGGTTCTAACGACGTTTGGTAAGGCTAACACTACAGTCTTTATGCTTTGGTATAATTTCCAATGCGCTAAAATTAAAGTACTTTCTCTTCGGTACAATCTCCAACATGGCTGGTGTTTTCTCTGGAAATCAGTTACACAGTTCCTTTGGTTTGTTCTTTTAGAACATGCACAATGCATGTAGAGAAGGAAAAAACCCACATTTGGACATACTCTGTATATTTATTTGTGCTTTTTCCAGGTTTAGCTTTTCAGATGGCTTTTTCCCACACTAAGTACTGTGGGCTGAATACTCCTTCAGAATTCATGTGGAATGTTATAGAACTAATTAGAACTACTTAGAAAGCCTATTCTGAAAAGGAGAAAAATGTAATTATAGCATATATGTAAAGAAATTTTCTCACTAGCCTGACTCTTCTTAGGGCTGGGCGATACTCAGCGTACTGAGTTTTCATGTGGTGGGAAAACCACTGGAATTATATCCAGGGTTCATAATACTGCATATATTTAACCTTTATGTTGCTTGTTGCATAATTTTGTAATAGCCTCTAACCTAAATATGTTGATCTAATGGATTTTCAATTCAGTTGCTTTAAGAATGAGTAACAATTACTTTATGATTGTCTTTGTAGGTTCCACAAACATGCCTCTCCCCACATTTTTTTCTTTGTTTCTTTATTTTTGTGCAGTCTGTGGAGAGGTATTTAGGTTTTTTTGTTTCTCGAAAATATGAATCATCAAAAAAAATAATTGAGACGTGGCTATGGAATTGTGTTTTGTCTGAACTGCAGCTGCTTGTTGTCAGTATTTCTTCTGGAACAAACTGCTAAGCTGACTTGAAAGGAATTCTGTTTGCCAATCTGAAAGTATCTTTTCTGTCTCTTAATTCAGGAACAGTCTATGCTATTTATCATCTGGTTGTCTCTTCAATGCCCAAGAAGCAGAAATGATTCCAGTTCAGGATGCCTCAGTGACTAACATCTCTTTGTCCAGTTCCATGTGACTATGGTGGCAGCTTATACTTATTATAAGCAGCTGGCTGAATGCTTGGAATCATAAATTAATTGTAACATGTTAACTGCAATCAATAAAGCAGTTTATACGTGGTGGTGTGGTGGTCTGGACTGTATCATGTGTTCCTGCGTGTGAGCATCTTCAGTCATAGGCTTACCGAGCTGGTGAAGAGAAACTAAAGGATTATTACTAAGTTTGCCAGGGGAGGAGAACCCCAGTCCATCCCAGTCTTCATCTCAGTTGATGCCAGAGCCAGCCATAGATGCCCAGAGCCTGAAGTGGAATTGCAGGTCAGCAGAAGCACCTGAAGAGCAGCACAAAGGACTCCCAGACGCTGCAGCCAGTAAGTCAGAGTCACCAGGGACACAACTGCAGTGCCTCTGTGAAACGCACACAGTCTGGGGAATGAACAGGAGGAGCTGGAGTTGTGCTCACACCTGCAGGGCTGTCATCTCAGTGGCAGCATTGAGAAATGGAGTGCTGGCTCCTAGAACTGCAGTGCTGGGATGGAAGGACAAAGGCTCTGTAGGAAGGATGGGCAGGGGAGACGAGGTGGTATTGCCCTCTATGTCAATGACCAGCTGGAGCACATGGATCTCTGCCAGGGGATGGATGAGGAGCCAGCCAAGAGCTTATGGGTCAGGATTAAAGGGAGGGCGGGGGCAGGTAACAGCAGTGGAGGTCTGCTACAGGCCATCTGACCAGGAAGACCGGTTGGATGAGTCCCTCTATAGACAGACAGAAGCAGCTTCACGTTCACAAGCCCTGGTCCTCAGGGGAATTCAACCACCCTGATACCTGTTGGAGGGACAACACAGCAGGGCATAAGAAATTCAGGACGTTCTTGGGAGACATTGGTGGTAACTTCCTTCTCTAAGTGATAGAGCAGCCAGTGGGGAGAGGTGCTATGATGGATCTTGTTCTCACCAACAAGGAGGGGCTGATGGTGAATCTAGAAATAAGAGGAATCTGATTCCTGATCATCCAAAGGTGACAATTTTTACTTTGCAGAGATAATAACACTACCCTCTGCAGCTCCAGGTGCATAGAAATCATGTCAGTTGAACTGAGCACCTTCGTCTTCTAGATTTTTTTTTTAAGTGGCTTTTCTCTGTTACAGCTGAATGGGGCACCAACTATATGCCTTAAGGCAGGTTATGTGCCTTAGCAATAACATTGTTGAGTAGTGCTCACCTGCTCTATTTGCCAGCAGAACTGTATGCCAGCTCTCTACATATGTAGAGACAGAACAAATGGCTGATAAAGGTAATGGTGTGATCATGATCCTTTCTGAAGTCGTCCTCATTCACTGGCTGAGGTGTTATCATCTTGCTGTGATACTGACAATCACAACTGCAACTGAAGATCTGTCATTGTCTTGGGGGAGAAAAATTTGTGGTTTAGAATTGGGAAGAGATAGCCAGCAATAACTACTAGTTGCTGACATGTATTTAGGAAAAACCTTATATCTGAAGTAGCTAGCCTTGCCAGTTAAAATTCCTGCTCCATGAAAAATGCTTCTAGAAAGCATTTTTAAGTTGGCAAGTATGGGAATCACTTGTAAGGTACCCCTTACAAGGTATCAGTGCTTCTTCCTAGATTGATGATTACAATTACTGGGGAAAATCATCATGGAAACCAATCATAGCTGTGCATCCTTAGTTAGGTTTTATGTTCCTAAGAGAATTTGTGCCTTTGTAGCTTTCCTTTCAAATTGCTACTTGTGGATTATTATGCCTGAAGTTTGGCACTCTGAACTCCGTAACAAACAGAGCTTCTAAAAAAACCCCGAACAATTTCATCAAAATAATCCTTTTGTTTTTCTTCTCAAGGGAACAGTGGGATTTTCAAATATGAAAATGAGCTCAAAAATCTAGCTTCCCACTACAGTGCTATTTTAAGCTTCTTGTGGGTTAGGTTTGTTTAGAATTTTTTTTGCTATCCTGGAGAACCAGAGTATGCTTGTAAAACTTGAGGCAAAGTGGAAGAGAAAGGCTTGTGTACTCAGAACTCTGTAGTAGAACCAAAAATCTTAAAAGACAAGGTGAATTGGGGAATACCCCTCAATGGGTATTCCTCTCTGCACAGGTGGCTTTGGGCAACTGTATGACTAAAAGAGTAAGAAATGTCTGGATGGATGTGTTAGAAGAAGGTTTGGGAAGTGGTGTGTGGCTTATTTTGAGATGAACATTGATGCCTATAAGGAAGAGAAACTTCACAGCACAATGAACCATACTTCACAGAATCTGAAGCAATCAGCGTGCTCTCTGATGCTGGTAAGGCTTCTGCTGCTACCATGTGCCTGGAGTTACTGTCAAGATGTGGACCAAGTGATAGGCATCTGAAAGGCAGGATAAGGAAAGATCAAAATATTTTAAAAGCCAACATCCTTTCCTAACCACAGGAATTATGAAGAATATTGAAGGACAGTTGTTTAAATAGTCTAAATTATAAAAATCCTGTGATGAGCTAGGCAGTAAGTATGTGTTTGTGTGTACAACTGAAGCAGAACGTGCAGCTGCTGTTGTTCTTGCACTGAACCATGTCTCAGAGTCCACTGTGTGGGGATCAGTGGCAGACTGTGAGCTGTGCTGCAGGGAGCAGCCCTGGTGGGACAGTATGGGGGGTAAACTCAAGCTGGGAAAAGAAGCTTCATACTACAGAGCAATTGCTATTTATAGACACAGCCTTGAAATGTTACTTAAATGAATATCAAATGGCAAAAATTTGTTCTGGCAGAATTGAGTCTGGTAACCCTGAAATGTGTCCCTGGAGTCTGCAGCTGGAAGCCAGCGGGGGAGCGGGTGGGGACCTGGTGGCACTGCCAGGGCCGCGCTGTGCAGCTGCCGAGCGCTCGCGGGGAGGCGTTCGCAGTCCGTGGGGCTGCCAGCACCTCGGGGTTTGTTCAGCTGCAGGAGCAGTAGGAGGAGGAAACCAAATAAGACCCACGGTCAGCTGCTCAGCACCATTTTATTGGACTGCATTACAAAGCTAACAGGGAAGTTCCCATCTACTGTGTGTTCTATAGATAGATTTATTTTGTTGCAGGCACGTCCACATCACTAGTTGCCAGAAGATGTAAACTGGCTGCCTATACTGCCTACACTGTCTCTAGGAAAAATGCAAAAAGTATCTTCTGTAGGCCTAAAATTATCTGAAGATCTACCTCCAATCTCCCTATGGGTATTCTATGAGTAGCAGAAAATAACATAAGCAACGTGCATTACCCCTTGCTATTGTGGAAAAAAAAATATAAATTTAAAATAATAAAATGGTGAATAATATGAAGACATGGACTTCTAGCAGTTAACATGCTTAAACTCTATACTTTTCAGATTCTATTGAGTGCTTAATTACTGCCATCTTTAAGTAATTTTCTGGAATTAGGTGCCATACCTTACTGCAGTCCTATTTTTGATTTAAAAAGTATGATCTTTTTGATCTAAAAATTTAATGTAAACTTTATTTGCTATTTCAAGTTAATGTAAAATTTTTCAGTTACTGTTATTAGAAATGGGACCTACCATTCTTTAATATTTTGTTTTAAAGGATGGGAAAGCCTTCTGGAGCTGAGGATGTGGGAACGCTGTCCTGGCTTCCACTGAGCTGAATTGTTCTGATTATCACCTCAAACACTTGGGGGACATTTTCCATTAGATAGGCAAGAGTACTTCATCCCTTCAACTTGCCACCCTACTTTGCATTACTTAAGCTTTTAAACTTCTATGTTTTTAAGATTAACAAAGAAAGCTTAGGGAGTTTGGACGAGATGACCCACTATGGTCTGTTATAGTCTGACCCATTGTGTGATTCTGTGGAAGCTTAGTAGTGTCCCGGCTTTGTTAGAATGAAAAAAAATTGTTCATGCTACTTTAAGAGAAGTGACTATTCAAATAATAATCAGGCAGATGAAAGAGAAGAAAATCAAATCCTCAGTGCTGCAGTTCTAGGTTCCACAATCCTTTCTGGGACTCACGATGTACAGACCATGTTTTACTTTCTCCATTTGGAAGGTAACTCAGAATATCAACTCTTAGAATGGTGCCCTGGGCTACATTTTCTTGGCTGTTGAATATATGTATAGATCCAATTAGCCTGACACACACAAAAATTTCCCCAGTAAAAGTCTTAGGACTAATAATATACAGTAGCACGACACTGACTTTGTAAAAGACACTATGAAAAAGTTCAGAAACTCTCAGAAGTAAAAAGAAAACACTGAAGAGATCTCTTAAGTGTATGTTCTTATTTGTACTTTTTTTTTTTTTTTTTTTTTTTTTTTTTTTAATTATTATTTTTCCGGATCCCAGAGTACAAATATCACTTTCCTAATGTTGCTTACCTTGGCTATCAGTGCTCTGAACTATGAGAAAGCATGATGAATTTTCTGGAGCATGTTCCAATACTCTCCCGTTCTGTTACATATTAGAACTGGAGGTTAACCTCATAGTTGGTAGAATGAATCAGACTTTCAGAGGCAAAATCAATCCGATCAACCTGACTTGACCCCAAAGAAGGTATTTAGGCAATGAGTAAGAACCAATGTATCTTTTCATGTGCATGCTTGTGTGATTATTTTTTTAAAGAAGTTCCTTTTAACAATAACACCACCTTCTCTAATCTAACTTGCCTGAGCCTTTCCACTTATTTTTTCAGCAGTCAGTTAATTCTGCTGTAAAAATAATGGCTTGTCCAGAAACACAATCTGAGGAGAATGTCTTGGCTGGACTGTACTTTTTTTGAATGTAAGTATTCAAGTCTTCAAACTCAGTGGGTTGTACATACAGTCTGTGATATATGTTTTGGTCTTGCCTCAATATTTTTCAAGAGTTGCTGTTATTATTCACAGGTTTTCTATTAGACTAACTGATCACAGCCTTCTCTAAAACACATCTAAAGCTAAAGCACTATTGTATTTATTTTCTCAAAAAGATATGTCCTCACAAAAAGAGATAATTGGTTGGGATTCCTGCTCATAAATGTTGTGACAAACCAAATTAATTCTCAGGGGCTGGGGAGGTACTTGAGGAAAATGGTTATTTCACCGAGTCCCCAGTCAAGTGGTCCTGGTTTTAGATCCTTGAAGAATACCAGTACCTGCATACAGTTCACTCAGTTCAAAAAGTATTCACTCCTATTGCATACTGCCTGCTGTGTCCTGCAGAAAACTGCCAAAGAGGGATGAATTTGTCCTTTGTTTATGTGTTTCTTTCTTTGAGTTCCAATCTACCAATCTGAACTCTCTGAAACGTAGGTATCTTTCCTCACTTCTGTCTGGTTTATCAGGTGCATCTAACCATCCTCCCTCTCCCTTCATGGTATTTTATTCTTTTATTGTTATGTTAACCCACTTTGGCATTTTCATTCCTGAAAATGTCTGTCCATTGCTTTGTTGGGTCTCTGCTGTCTGCAGAAAAGGCAAGATGCTGTCTGGTAGGCATAGAAATAAATTGGAAAGTGATGATCAGGTAAGATGTGATAATGTTTAAGCTTTACACATACCAGAAAATGGAAGGAGGTACAATAGAAAATACCACAGGAGGCTTTGAGTTTTAAAGTTATCTAAGTTAAGGTTTCCTAAATAGAACTGTTGCAAATAAGGTCATGGTATTGCTTTAAAAGCATATTGCAGCGTAAGTGCTCTCTTTCCTCTATGAACAACATGCATTTGACTACTAACAGAGCCATAAACAGAGAGGAGTAGTGTGTCTTGTGATATGTCAATCTAATAAGATGGTATCCTTGCTGTTAGAGGTGTAGTAAGGAATAACTCCCTTCTTGAGACTGCCTGTGAAGGTCACCTAGAGATAGTTCGCTGGGATTTCACCAGGAGCAGCAGCAGAATGTTTTCCTTGAAAAGTAAGGTGTTTAAATTAGGTAATTTAAATGTGCTAATTGCGTTAAAATTTTATAGAGGACTTCTCAGGGCCAAAGAGACATAGTCCAATTTAACAATATCTGAATAGCAAAAAAACCCCCCAAAAACAAAACCAAAAAACAAAAGACTTGTAGATGGCTGTATTCCATGTAAGTTTCCCCTTTTAGCCAAGAAATCTGGCCTGTGAAGGATCTGAAGTACGCGATCTGTCTAAAATGTTCCTACTTAGAGATTAAAATGTCTCTGAGTTTCTATGCAAATCTCCTGGTGTCATCCTTATTAATTTGTCTGTAACATGATTCACAGATACTCAGATTTGCCTTTTGGAATAAACGCTAGAGAGGGAGATTCGGTGAGATTCGGTTGAGACAGTTTGTTCCTAATAACTGTGAGCAGCTTCTGTTCCTACAGGGTTCCAAGGATGAGCTTGTGATTTCATCAGGACTTTTAAGTTACTTATGTTACTAATGTGTTCTTAATAATAATTGAGTTATATATGTTTATATAATATCAAAATGGTTCCACATTGTTTCATCTCAGCAAGAGCACTTATTCTGGATGACTAATGCTCTGGGACCTGAAGTTTACAATGGAAAGGCTGACACACACATGCAATCTTATCTATCACAGCACTATGCAAAAGGGAATTATATAATTAAAACATTTTAATGATCTCTATTGCTCAGTGGGCAGTTACAAGTCCCAAAGGAGCTAAGCCAACTGTGTTATCAAGGTTTATTCAGTCATCTCTTAGGAGCAGTAGGGCACATATTGCTAAATATAGTGTGGTGTGCTAATATGTGCCATGTGTGGAACATTGCACTGGGACCACTGTGCCACAGAGCTGGAGAGCAGTGCACAAGGAGGTTAGCACACCTTCTCCCTTTGGCTGAGATTTTCAAAAAGAAGTGCCTAAAGTAGACTGCTAAATCCATACCCTGGCATTTACATAAATAGTCTGATATTTCAGAAGAGCAATACAAAGAAATTATCTTCTATTAAAATAATAAAATAAAAAAATCTTATAGTAGCAGGAAAGGATTTTATTATTTTTTGAAATAATATGTATGACTGTAATAAATTATGGGGTGTAAATGCAGTTTCTAAAAGAAAGTTACAAAACTTGGGATTGGTGCAGGAGAGACATCAACTCTAAGGCTGGGCTGCATATGGTGTCTTTCGCAGAGTCAGGCAGGAACCTCTGTCCTAATCTGTGCCTCTCTGTTTGGGTCTGAGACCAAAAGCAGAACAGCAGGCAGGTAGAACCTGGAAATCCCTACCATCTAAACATCTTTTGATCAGCATCAGGCGCATTTGCTGGTCTCATTCTGGTTCCTGGTAAGTACGTATTTACGTGAGCAGACCAGCACCAGCTTGGCACCAGAAGACTTGACTGGCAAAGGTACCAGAGATGAAAAGTGGAAGTGCTCAATCCAGTGCCTGAACTTGGGAGCCTAGCACCATATCAGGCTATATTTGGGGCATTTGCTTGGGGCTGGCAAATACAACAGAGGACCTGCAGGAGACTCATAACTTGTGTTATAGCAATGGAGAACTAATAGGATGCCTGTGACACCCAAAACAGCACTGGGGGCTTGCCTCTGCCTCTTAAGTGGTCTAGAATAGTTTGAGATGTGTTAGCATATGTGGGTCCTGGTCTGTATCTGGCAGCTCCACAAGAGTTCTCAGATGCTGCAGGAACTCAAATGGCTCTAGAGGCCAATGTGAAAGCAGCTGTGCCAAGCCCATGGATAGTGGGTGGCCAAACTGCTCAGGCACTCCTAAGTTTATTAACTGGGTCTTCATCAGCCACTGTAGTAGTTTAGATGCTGGGCTCATGTGCAGGCACCTAAATGTATAATAACCCAGAGCTGAATACCAACTGAGGTGACAATGCAGGACAGAGCAATGGGTGCAGTCATTGTTCTCAAGCAGCAAAGCTGAGATGGTGGGGCGTATGCCAAGGAGTACGTGCCCCGTCTGCCTTCTCAGCCTCTCTGGAGGTTAGAAAAACATATTCTCCATTTTTTATCATAAAACAAGGTCCCAGCAGCCACTTCTAGCATACGAGGACCTCATCTTGCAGCTGCTGCTGCTCCTAGCTGGGGGAGAATGATGTTGTGATGTGCCTTAAACAGGAAATCCCTTAAACACATTTCAAAGGGCACTGAGCAGAGGGTAAAGGAGCAACAGGTCAGATTTACCAGCTGAACGTTTACACTCAAGAAAATGTAATCTCAAAGGATGAAAGAACCTGGGTAGTGTTTCAGAGTGTAATTTATGCTAAAAATCTTATTTAAAAAAAAATCCTGAGCAGATGATTTTTTTAAAAATTTTTTTTTTTAAACAAATAAGAGACACTGGAGCAAAAACATTTCTCCAGATAAGAAATATATGCAGAAATCAGGACAATGCCAGAAGCAAGACATGTTCATTTAACTGGGGTGGCTAAAGACTAACACAGTGGCAAGGCCAGCTGGAGAGCATCCAAGAGACTGGAGGAAAGGGCATATGAGAGGAGATATTTTAACAGCTTCAAGTGAAGCTTCTCGGCAAGCTGTAGAGGTGTTGATACATGAGAGAGTGCCACAACTCCAACAGGTGAAAAAGGCTGTCAGCAAAGAGTAGGTGGGATCTTTCAAATAACCTTTAAAAGTAGAAACAAAAGCCAATAGTTCTCTGTTTACACAGCAGAGTGGTTCTGATACAAGGCAACATCTATTTATAATCCCAATAAATCTTATGTTCTGGTATTTGGAACTGACAGCATTTAACATCTTGGGATGCAGTAGCCACAAGGCTGCATTAAGAAATGCTGAGTTAAATCTGCATTGTTTTGTTCTGTGTATTTTACTTCACAATCACTAGGCAATTACAAGTTGTGCAAAAGAAACAGATTTCCTTTTTAAAGTTGGCTCATGTGGAGTTCATAAATGTCCTGACAGGTGATATCTAGGCAATGCTTTTAATGCCTGCAAGCTAAGCTCTTGCCTGACTCTTTTTTCCAGGACCCTCAAAATTTCCATGTGTCCATCTGTTATAGGTGACATGCAGATGAGAGTTCCATAGGTCCCAGGGAAATATATATAATCTTGGCTATCCAACTTCATGGCCTAGTGCATTCCCTGGCTGTGTTCTAGCCCAAGTTTTGCCTCTTAAGCTCTTTCTTTTGGAAAGGAAAAAGCTGTGATGAATTCCACAACCTGCCAGTCTGTATATCAAGATGCTGAAATAGAAAGGTGAGGAGTGCGTAGAAGGAATGCTGATAATCATGGAGTCCATCCCCCCTAAAGTTTAGAAATGGTCAAAAATCTACATGACTGCCTAATGCAGACATATTCTGACAGCAGAAGGGGTTTTAGCAGGACTGATGGGGTCTGTGCCTCTGACAGTCACAGGCGGGAAGGAATCTCCCAATCCGAGTTCTTTGCTCTCAGCCTGAGAGTTTGCAGAGGTAACAGTTTGGCAAATGATTTTTCACATAAAATGAGACTTTTTTGTGGTATCAGTGGGGTTGTAACTAGATGATCTTCAAGGCCCCTTCCAACCCAGGCCATTCTGTGATTCTATGATCCAAAGATACAGGCTTCTCTGATACAGGTTTTTTATTTTCCCCTTAAATAATTTTCTCTTTTACTTCAGAGTAGACTCTTACTCTGTCAATCCAATTTATTTCTGACTGCTGTGCTCATAGTCACACTATGGACAACTTGCAACTCACCTAAAACAAGTTATTATCTATTGTCAGCCACTACAAAACAGCTCCCCAAAGTATGCTGTTAGTACTAGGTATGGTATGGAGGATTTCTCTTTGAAGTCCAGGGTACTTGAAATAACAGGGGATAAACTAAATGACCTCTCAGGATCTTTTGCAGCCTCATTTACTATGGCTCTGTGCATTCACATCAAATTCACTTGTTAGAGTGCTTAAGGTTTTGAATGTTTGTCCTGCTGAACTGACAGTTCAGGGCTGACCTTTAAATCCTCTAAATCTCCACGGAAAGATGTGCACTGGGTAGAGTGCAGCAGCAGCTGATTACTCCCCCTTGAGAGCTTCTCTCCAGCCTGCTCTTCAGACAGAGGAATCTCTGCATCCTCAAGGCCTTTTGTCTCTGTTGGGGAGTTAAAGACAGCATCAGCCGTTGGCCTAATGACAAAGATTAAGTCTTAAAATTCCCCCCCATCATTAACTATTGCACTGTGTGCAACATAAAGATCAGGTCACTCATTAGCTAATGCAACTTGAACTTTTAATACCTTTGAATACCTTGCCCATTCATACACAAGCTTCTCTTCTCCATAAGGCTACCTACGTAGACCCTGCTGCCACAATACCCATTGACTTTTTTTTTTTAATATAGAAGGATTAAGAAGAATTAGCAAAGTGTTCCTATTCAGACCTTGGCACTGCACCATTTCAGACTTCGTTGCCGATTAATACAGTGAGTTTCTTTGTAAGGTGTAATTACATTGAAATAGTCAAAGGGTTACCAAATGAAGGGAAACCCATGGCTATTAACCTTTCAGCAGATGTTGAATCCAATTAGGGACTCAGTGAGCACTGCATTACAATGTTCTGCAAGTAGCAGATAATGACTAGTGATTTTTAAAAGTGTTTTGAATTTTTAAAATTATGGATTTTCTTAGTGGTGTCAGAACGATGATGTCCATGGATCCTCATTCTTTCACTGAGGATCCCTCAGCTTTGTGAAGAAGAGGAATGCTTAGATTTGCATTCGCAATTCTTTGTGGCCTGTCCATTGCTGTGACAGGAATAGTCATGTTAAAAGATAGTGTGACACCTGAAAAATATACAGAGTCACTGTCCTCAGTTACTTTATTTTCCTGCTCTCTTTACTCAAGCAAGATTTGTATTGGCTTTATTACAGAATGCTTCCTGAATAGAGCAGCATTCTGTCATGAAATAATGAACCAGCTTCTTTGAAATAAAGCAACTTAATTTACAAATGTTTTAAGATAAACATTTATTTATATGTTTATATGATGTATATATATGGAAGGGACTGTAAGATAGTTGCATCTATTTTTTCCAGTTTTAGTATTAAATATCTATAGTTTTTTAGAATTACTGCCTACAAATTAACTGGCTTTTTTAAGACTCCCAAATTGCATTAAAACACCAGCTTCTTTCTATTTATACCTCTGATTTTGAATGATTTATTTCCTTTTCCAGTTCTACTTATCTGGAGCCACAATAATTTTTTACTTTCAGAGCATTACATCATGGGAAAAATCAGTTATACAAGTTAGAGAAATAAAACAGTTGCTAATGAAAACATACCTGGTGAGGGAGATAATTATTTTGTGGCTGTTACACTCTCCAGGGATGCTGCTTCCACAGCTGCTCCACTAAATGAGTAGATTTCAGGTAGAAACAGTCCTTTCTGAACTCTGCTAATATAAGAAGCCAGTCCTCATTATGAGAGGTCAGACTAGTACTGATCTCTAAATACCAGCTCTGAAATGACATTATCTAAATAAATAAACACCAGACTGAGTTCTTCTCATCCCGTTTACTGGAAATCTCTCAGAGAAGGCAGAGTTTGGAAGAAGTGGTTTGCTCTACTTTGTCCTTCTGAATTTTATAGGTGCAGATATAAGACCATGCGATTATTAGTTCTATGACAGACTTAATAGGGAATAAAAAATACAGCAGAAAGGCTGTGCACTGTGCAGTAAGGAATTTATGGGCCTCTTAAGTGATTGTACTAAGACAATGTTTAATCTAGATATACTGCAGAGATAGATGCAGTGATACACCAACCAGCAAAGTACTTCCAGGTATATGTAGGCAAGTCACTGGCAGCAGCAGTTTTGCCTGTACAACAGTTAACGCTTAATCTATATATTGGTTAATGTTCAGAGAGCTGAAACTTTTTTTCTCTTATTCTTCCTCTGTGCAAAACATATGCTCAAATGCATATATTCATATGAATAATGCGTTTACCATATGCATATGTAAAGCAGATGCAACCAACTATCAAGAAGACACAGAGGCCAAATCTAGTGTGATATTCACATGGAAACAACATTCAGGGTTCACAGTGCTAAAATGTAGAATGTACTGTTTTATTCTGCCCTGGCAATGCAGTCTGAGGTAACAAAAAAACAAACAAACAAACAAAAAGGTGCCAGAAGAGCAAAGGTGCTTGAATTACTCTAGACCCAAAACCAATTAAAAATTTCTAAGAAATTCCTGATTACCTGCAATATGACATATCTACACCAGAAATGGACAATATTATTAAAAGCATAAATATGAATTTAAATGTCTATTTTTGTATTTAAATTTGTCACTTTCAGTGTATTCAGCTTAGATAGCAAAGAAAATACAGAGCTGGAGTGCAAAGGTCTTAATTGTCTGAGAAACAAGCAGTCAGGAGAGTGTTAGTAAATGTTTATGCATTTCAGAAATGCCTTCTGCATCACATATTATGTCCTCAGACTATGAATGTACATAGCAACAGAGCTGATTAAAAACAGCCCGTTTAATTACTGTGATGTATGGGAGCACACACTCTAAAAGCAATTTGTTGGTGTATTTTACATGTAAATGATCTTAGGAGAAGCATGATTAGAATGGTTAGAACAAAGAGTTAAAGATAAGAACAAAATCCTGCTGCCCCAAAAATCAGTTGCTTGCTTTTGCCAGCTCTGAATCTTATTTCATGCCAAGAAATTAAGGAAAGCTGGTCAGCTGAGAGGAAAAGGAAGCAGTCCCCTCAGCAGCATCTGAGGGTCTGTGAGGGAGACTGTGTGTGAGATTCTTGTACCCCTGAGAGGCCCACTGGTTTCAAAATCTCCACTCATGTGAATTCATTCATAGCTTTACACCATATTATTTAAACATTTTAAAATAATTTTTCTGAGTGATTTAACTTTAATAGAATAATGCATATTTTCTTCCATCCTCATTATTTGCATTAATTGATTTTAACTATTAACATAAAATCTCGGCTCTCCTAAGATGGAACAAATCCACAGTAAAGGGTAAAAAAATACTGTTACAGTGCACAACTGATAAAGATACTTCATTTGCCTTAATTCACTTCCTATGGAAGGATATTTCATCCTAATTCCCGATGTTCCTTCTTCTGAAACTATTGCTGACACCTCATTTATATTGGTGTTCTTGGTGGGTTCATTCAGGAAATTAAAATTTTTAAAACTTATTATTTCTTAGAAATATTACATATCAGATCTGGATAGGAAGAAACTCAATTCCCCATGCCAAAGTAGAAAATCTAACTCAAGGACTGGGCAAGGGGGGTTAACAGGTCAAGAGTATTTGAAAATTTATCAGCAGAGGAAATGTTGCTTTTGGAAAGCGCATTCTATCAATACCAGACAGCTGAAACTGTGCCGTGTCCCAAAGAGGAGCTGACTCACTTCCAAAGTGTCTGGAAAGGTCAGTGCATGTCTTCTGATTATCACTTTCTTTTCAGCGTTTGGGTTCCCATGCAGATGACAGGTCTGCGGCAGAAATTAAACTCAGGACACACAAGTCCTCCTGCCTGCTCCTTCATCTCCCAGTCCTGCGGGAAAAGAGCCGTCCCCTGCTAAAATATTTATCTCCGCTATCGGTCACTTCCACCCCGGCTGGAACCTCTCCTGATGGTTCCGCCAGTCACGCCGTGCACGGAGCCGACACGGACCCAGCACGGCCCCGGAAACTCATCGACCGCTCCGAGCTGGGCTTGGCACCCTCTCTCCCTCTCACCACTCTTCCCGGCCCTGTTTTCCACCTTGTCCCCACGGCGGTGGCCCCGAGGGCGCAGCGGACAGACGGACAGTCGGACGGACGGACCGTCGGTGTGTGGGCCGCCACTCCCGCGCGCCGCCACCAGGAGGCGCTGGCGCACCGCGGATGTGCCGGTGCGGCGGGAGCGGGGCCGCGGCGGGAGCGGGGCTGCGGCTCCCACACACCCCCGGGGCTCTCTCTCCCTGCTGGCCCCCGCTCCTCGCCCAGCTCTGTCCCGCCTCCCGAGTTGCGGAGCCGCTCCGCGGGGACTGTGACATCCCGCACTTTAGCCCGAAAGGATCCCGGACGAGCCTCTTCGACGGCGTTACCGGGGATGCCCTTGCCCGCTGGTGTGGGAGCAGACCCGCTGCTGACGGCGGGCCCGGGGAAGCCCTGTCTGAGCCCCACTGGACGACCTGCCCTCTCGGGCAGGGACGGGACCGGGTGTCCCCCCGTGTCACCCTGTGGCACGGCGCGCTGCAGAGGCCGGGACGCGCCGGGTGCCACAGGCAGGCTCCTGGGAGCGAGAGACGGGAGACCCTCGCGGACCCTGCCCACCAACGGGCTTGGCCCAGTTCTGGAAGGTGCTGTTCCTTTGGAAGGCACAGAATTTCAGACGGGGCCTACGGGCGCGGGTGTTCTGCAGGGTGCGAGGGAGGGTCTGTGGGGCCGTGCGCCCCGTCCCTCTGCCCGGGGAGCCGTGCCCGCCCAGCCTCAGCTGCTCCCGGCTCCGGCGGCTCTTTGTGCTCGACACAAAACACCCATGTGGCGGAGGGGTGTCGGGGGCAGTGTGTGTTTAATGTATGCCGGCTGCGTAGGGTGGAGGCCAGACACACCTGAACTGTGCCAAAATGACTAAATCTCCTTTGCCCCCGAGGCTCCCGGCAGCGGCGCTGGGAGTGCCCGGGCTTTTCTGCAAGATTGTCCTGGAGACCAGCCCTGGCCCCGGCAGGGCGAGCGGGCCCTCCGCAGGGGCGTCGGGGGCTGCGCGGAACCCACCGCGCGGGGACACCTTCGGCGGCGCCGTCCCTCGAAGCCGTGCCCGAAGACTCAGTTTTTACACTGCTCTCCCGTGTCCCCCCCTTTTGGGAAGCCTAGGGGAGGGAGGGGGCGGCGGGCCGGGCCCCTGCCTCCGGGCGCGCTGCCGCGGCGGCCGCCCGTCTCATGCCGCAGGAATGCGCGGAGGTATGCGCCAGTTTCCAGAAGTGGATCCCCTTCCTTGCTGGAGCAGAGCAACGCATATATCACCCCGTGGCAGCAGTCCACCTTCCCTACAGTTTCGTAACCGCTTACGAGGGTAAATTGAGAGTTGGGAACAGCCCTCTATTAAGTAGCAGATTGAGAAGAGGCTCTTCCCACTTGGAGAAGGCAAGTCTTCCCAGACAGACCCCTCGCATCGGGAGCTACAGTAATCGAGGCGCCTCCTCTGCGCTCAGCTCTTGCCGCCGCTGCTGCTCCTCCTTCGCCGCTGCTGCTACTTGCTGCTCCCTCCACAAGGTGCCCCCGGAGCTTCATCCTTTATCCTCCTCCCTTTACCCAGGTCCGACTGCTCCGGCTGCTGCCGCTGCGGGCACCGCCGGAGTCATCGCCGGAGGAGCTGTCCTGTCACGGACCCCGCGCCCCGTGGCCACCCCGGCAGGTCTGTGTGTGCCCGCGCAGGAGCGGGGGTCCCCTGCCCTCCCCGCCGCCCACCCTGGCGGCCCGCCCTGTCCGCACGCACCACGCATGCAGCCCCCTCTGATGCACCTTAGGCTGGGTTTAGCAGCGCCGGGCTGGAGGCTGGCACGGGATTGGGAAGGAGCGTGTGTGTGCGCGTTGGGCATGTCAGAGCCGGCTGCAGGCGTGCGGCCGGGCGGAGGAGAGGTGAAGGGCAGAGCGCCCCGGCGCTGTTGGCTGTCAGCCCCGGGGAGGGCACGGGGGAGACCGACGGGGTGCCTGGGCAGAAATGCGTAGGGAGGCGGCGGTGTTCCGCAGACGGAGGCTCCCGGCGGCCGGAGGCTCCAGGCGGAGCCCGCTGTCAGCGCCCAGCGCGCCTGCAGGCATGCTACCGCTGCGGCTTTGGCAGGAGCTCTCGCTTCCCTCCCCTGTGTGTACAGCTGCCGGTGATGCTTTCTCTTGCTTCCAGTTTTTTATGCCTTTGATAGGTAGTGGGTTTTTGTTGCGGTTTTTTGTTTGTTTGTTTGTTTGTTTGTTTTTTTGGTTAAGTTACTTTTTTCTTCTTTAAAGTGGTATATATCGTGAACTCTGTTTGGGAGAACTTTGGCTAAGCTTTCATAGTGTGAGATTGGACTGGCACCGTGAAAGACCGGCTTTTTTTTTTTTTTTTTTTTTTTTTCCTTAAAGCTGTCTCTAAAGGTCAGTGAGAAAACCTTTAGTTCTGACACAAAGTCTGTTGTGTCACTACTGAGCCAGTGAGAGGACCTTTACTCTGGCACCTCCAGGCTTTGTTTTACATTCCTAAGTTTGCGAGAAGGAAACAATGTTTCTAGGTGGGCAAGTGAATGCTTTGGCTGAGATGATGTATTTCATGAAACAAAAACGGTAGACCTGCAGCAGTAGTGAACTCCTAGATGCCTTTGTGAGATGATTAATTTCCGTTGCTCTTCAGAAGGATCAAAAGGTGGCACTCAAAGCCTGCACAAGATTTCCAGGACAAAACGTCCTTTTGCGTGAAGTTCAGGCGATCCTTAAACTCACTGCAGAACGCTGTAGATCTTCCCAGGGACAGCCGTTTCCCATGCAGAGCTGTGATATGATTTTGGAGCTTTCAGGGCACTTTAATACTAACACTCGCCTTTCTTGTGTTACGGAGTCATTATGGTCAATATTACTCTTCTGTTTACCCTCTGGAACTGCCACTGGACTGAAACCATTGCTTAGGTTTTCTAAAAGCTCTTGGTATTTTCATGTGCAGTAAAGGCATTTGGTTAAGGCAGGTATATACAGCTGCTCAAAAGAAGCCTGTTAAGCTCAGTGTCAGTAACTAGGAAATTCCTGGATTTCCATAGCGTCCACCCAATAAGTGTGCCTTGCTGGATAGTTCTCTGGGTGGTAGAAGAATATTATTTTCCCTTTTAGTTGTTTCTGTGGATGAATGATTTATGTATTTTTCTTTTGTTTTGCTCTTGGCAGCTTCCCGATAAAATTTGTTGCCTAATTGCTTTTGGAATTCTCTTTCCTCCAGCCTAATTATGATATATGATGCATTTATGACTTTATTCAGACAAATGGCCCCTCCCCTACTTCCCAAGATAGAAAATCCTGAACTTTAGAAACATATTTGTAAGTGATATGGACTGTTCATATTAGCCTTAGACAAGGAAATAATTTGGAAGTTTGGCTGGAGTAATTTGGAGTAATTTTACATGGCCTAGAGCATACAGTTATGAAGCTGCTTGCAATTAAGAACCGCTAACTTGGCCTAATCCCACCTTTTTTTCTAGACAACCTACAGTGATTGAGAGACTCTTTTGCCCGTCGGCTTTTAATAGTATATTTTAAATCTATTTTCTCTAAGGACATGTAAATGAATTATCAGATGTTGAAACATCATGGCTAGACAGACGTGTCGGATTTCAGTTGTGTGTCACACACACTTCTGTATAACCTATTTCAGACGTTCGAGAAATGAAGAATAGTACATTTGTAGGCAGAACCCCTCAAAGAAAGTTTTATTACAGTTTCCAAACTGCCTTGAGACCACTAAAACAAAGCTAACTAAGTGGTTCAACAGTTATGAAAAAGGAGCCGAATAAAATCCCCAGCTGAAAGAGACATTTAGTTGATCCAAGGCAGGAATGACCTCTGAATTAGCTATCATCACATTCAGCGATGAAGTCATGGAGCTCCCTTTTGGCTCCCGTCTGTGCGGAGGCACAGGTCTTCACTGCGCTTCCCTGACCAAATTAACCCTAACTGGGTTAAAGCTTCAAGTGCTTACTGTGGTTGGAAAGACTTCAGCAACAAAAGACACATTATTGCAAGATGAGACTCTCCAGTTAGTCATACAGATCTTTCGTCGTCTTGGACAGCTTTCAAGTCTAGAGGTTTCAACCTGGTCTCGTGGGTGGGGGCTGGGGATAAGGGAAAAAAGTGAAATCCATGGTTCGTGTTTTTTGTGTTTTATGAATACACCCACGCAGTCCTTTAATCCACACGTATCATTTCCTTCTCCTTTCTCCCCCTTCCCCCCTTCTCCATCACTGCAGATTCATTCATGTTGTTGTGATCTGAAAGGGCAGAAATGAAGACAGCACTGTGCTCGGCAGTCGCTGCTCTGTGTGCAGCCGCCCTCCTCTCCTCCATCGAGGCTGAAGGTAACCTTCCCCTCCCTGCCCCCTTGCCCCGTTGCCCTGCTGACCAGCAAACTTCCCAACCAGCCTTGAGCTACCAGCTCTCTCCCTCTCCATTTTTGAGTGTAACTACTTTACTTTTTCTCTCCTTCATAGAAACGCCTCTCCTTCCTTGCCCAGCTCCTTCTGTGCTCTGTTTCTCCCGGCTAGTCAGCCGGACCGTAGCTCCCTCTCTCTGTCTCTCTGGTGTGCTGTCCACACTGCCCCACTGACAGGACACAGGCCAGCCGGCGTGGCCGCTGGGTGCAGCGCCCCGAGGAGCCCACTGCCACTGCCGCTGCCGGCGGGCAGCCCAGCACGGCTGGGGCTGTGGCGCTGCCCCCCTGACGGACCAAGAATGGCTGGTCTATGGGCTCATTTAGTAATTGAGAGAGGAAACGGAAAACCCACCACCCAACAACCCAAGCTTTGAAATAAAATGATCCAACAGAGTCTGGGTCTCTGCGCCTGTGTGTTTTGTCCAGCCGGACCCCCTTGCCTCTGCCCTCTCAGCCTGACGGTACATCGGCCTCCCCTGCTCGGCGGGGCGACCCCCGGCTGAGTCTTGGGGGGGCCGGACTTTCCCTCGGGGACAATTTGACCTCTGTGGAGGGTCTGACCTGGGGAACATGCCTGGGGAGATGCTGCCATTGCCATGTCACGTATCCTGGGCACTTCTGAAGGGAAGGCTGGGCCAGGCGTTTCTGGGGTGGTCGGAGCTCTAAGGCTCTGGCATGCATGTGGCATCATCACCTGCAAAGAGGCTTTCCTCCTCCTCCTCCTCTGGCCCTGGCCCAGTCTCTCTGGAGGCTGAGGCCCCTGTTGGCCTTGGCAGTGTCTTGCCTTCAGCTGAAGGGATGAAGACCTGGGGAGACCCGTCTTGGCCACTGCACTTGCTGTAGCATGACTTGAAATGGCCTGGCCCTGGCACATTTGCTCTGCAATGGATTAACAGCAACTGTGAGAACAACCTCTCCTGCGCCCTCAGCGTGACCTGCTCATAGTCATGGTATTTCTGCCAGCGGTGGCTGCCAGGGGCAACAGAGATGCCGAATGTCCTGCACTGAAATGACTTGATCTGATCTCTGGGACCTGACTCCATCATAGGGTGAACCAAACCACTGGGTGTGAACTCCCCTGGATTTACTGGAAGAAAAGCAGAAGCCAGCATCTGATGATTTGGTTTTTTTCCCCTTGCTTCTCCTTCTGTCTCAAATTGAAACAAATTCCCTGATCATGGCCTGCCTGCCACAACCTCCTGTGTCTGGAGCTGATCACCTTGGCTCCTGGTTACTAAAAGCATGGGGTGTCAGAGATGCCTTGGCAGTGTTTGCCCCCCAGCAGCGGTGCTTACTTGGGGCACGCAGATGTGAAGTCCACTGGCTTTCTGGAAAAAGATGGCATTTCTGTCAGTAATTTAACATCTGGTCACCCTAGGAGAGAATCAGCCCACTGCCTTCCTCTTGTGCTGCGTTGTTGTTGGCTAAGGAACCGAAAAAGGTCATTTGAAGTCATTTCAGAGTTGCATTTGAAATGCAGGACTGCCGGCCAGAGAAAGCAGAGAAAGTGTACAGTTTTGATGAGGGGACTGTAATGGTTTGTGTGTTCTTCCCCATCTTAGGAGGGAGCGTGCTTGGAGCTGGAGTGCAGTTGCTGTTGTCCTGCACTACGGATTACACTTAGGGAGTATGCTATTTCTGAATGTAAGCGAAGGTGTTTTATGTAGCTGTAGTGTAGACTAAAGCAGTCATAGCTTCAGTACTGTTAAAGAAAGCTACAAAAATGTATTCGGAGCAGCATACAGTTATTTTATAACAGTAAAAGTAGACATACTGCCAGACAAGCTGGCCAAGATTGTTTAGATCCCATGTTGGAGGATGCACTGTTGCTAAGCAAAGGAGTGGACAAAGCCTGATCTTGAGAGTTGTAGAGCAGTCCTGGCCAGGACTTACATAAACAGAAATGTTTATTAAGTAAAATACCTAGTGTACATTGATCAGGTTTCTGTGAGGGAATTCTAGTTTCAAAGTTTTGAAGAAAGAGCAGAAAAATGTGCAGTGAAAAATTGTGGTGCTGAAAATGAAAAGTCAAAACTAGGAGTGCCTTAGGACTTGCTGTGGTAGGAATTGCTTTTGTAGAGCTTTTTTCAGTGTTTTTTGTATGGACTATACAAAAGGTCATCCTTCTACACTATTTTAATCTTGTGCTTTGATTCTGCATCGTTTTGTAAATTGCATGTTGGATCTTACTCACTTTAGTTCTGGTATCACTACAACTTAAATCCTGTCTGCTGAACTGACTTTATCCTGTGGACATTTGTCCTTTAGTCTTTTTCCTACTTTCAAATCACTTTGTGGCAAAACTATCCTCCCCTCCTCTCCCCAGATCAGTCGGTCAGTCTTGTGCCTCTTTGTTTTGGCTCTCCCTGTGGCATTCATGAGAGATGCATTTTGAATTTTCTTTCCCTCAGGTGTGAGTAGACGCTTGGTGTGAAGAAAAAGTGAGAGGAGAATAAGGGAGAGAACCATTTGATGTGGTAAAGATTGTTGATATGGGGTGGGAAGACAGGGTGAAAGCAGAGAGAAGGAAAAGATTAGTTCTACTTTTCTGCCTTCCTTCAGCTTTCATTTTTCAGTCACTCCTGGGAGTAGATCTGGTGTTTATCTGATGTTGCTGTTCACAGATTCCTGAATCTTTCAGTATGAAACTGGTTCTTCATCAGCATCACATAGCTACTCTGAAGTCCTTTGTGAAAGCCATGCTCTGTTGCTGTTGGCAAGGCAGAGCTGCAGTAATGGTGTTAGAGCTTTTCTACAGAGATGCAGCAGCACAGGGTTTTCCAGCTGGGCAGTCACTCCAGGAGTACAGAGGGTAAAACCCACATGTAGTTTAAATTCATGGCATTTCAGTGGGGAAGTTGTTTATCCTGGTCAAGGCTGAAAATCTGTTTTCAAGCTCAGAATTTTTTCTCTTACAGTGAAATTATTGTTTTATTTTGCAATCCTTCTGATCTCTCTTGCTCAGCTTAAACTTCCTGCGCGTGATGCTATATGTTATACTATAAGTTCTTTTGTGCCTTTTTATTCTATCTGTCAAAATTTCTCTCTATCAGAGTATTTTTTCCATCTTGGATTAAAGAGTCAGGGTGTCTTATTTCAGTCATAGTTAAGCATGTGAATAACCTATTAGTTATAACCTCTGTGATGATGTCATGGCTTGTGTAGTGTGTCATGTTTCCTAATACAGAGGGATTTTCAAGGCATGGAAAAGGAATGAGGAAATCATTGGTTCTGTGTGACCTCACTGAGCTTCTAAAGGTGCTGCCTTTTCAGTTTCTCGGGAACTGGTTCAGACCTAGAAAAGTCTATTGTCTAGGCTGGAGGTAGGGAAGGAGGGCATCACTGATCCAAGTGTGGGACCTTTGTATAGTGCATAAAAAGGTTTGCCCTGTGAAAAATCTGTTAGCAGGACATGCAGTAGAGTAAGTGACAAATAATTGCAGCACAGCAGTTGCAGAGGATTAGAAAGTTTCTCTTGTAATAAAGTTTGTATTGACTACCCTAATTTTCATTGAATGAATGATTTAGAGATGATCTGGGATAGCTGAAACTTGAAGTTAACCACATATTCAGCTTTAGAACTGGTTGGTGGGACCATTATTTTATTACCTTTTGATGTCTAATTTCTATCTCTTGAGAAACTAGCTGTTGATTTTTAAGTCCCTAAGAGAGAGAGAGCCATGTAGATTAATATGTGAAATAGAAATTTTTATATATATATGAGGGTGACTATAACTGCCTGTTTTTCATGCTTCAGGTATACAGATTTAAATGAGTTTTCTTTCAATTACATTAATGAATTATATATCTCATATTTTGAAGAAATTTCATATACATGTATAAAATATAAAAAAAATACAAAGATACAGATGACAATGTTTCAGTGTTGTGATTGGCAATGAATATCTAACAAGTCTGAGAAGCAACTCTTTACTACATTTCTAGGCTGTAGCTCATTCTTTCTCCCAGTTGAATTGGCAACACAGACTTCAGAGGAGCTTGACTGGGGTCATAATCTAGTTAGTTGTGCCAAAACCGTGCCATTTCTGAAAAAACTATGAAAGGAGAAGTTTTGGCATCTTGCAGCATCAGCAGTGCTTATCACCATGACAGTAAGGCTGAGCTTACTCTTCGGCTTCTGTAGATTGTATAGACTTCATGTTATTTTAACATGCGCTAACATGTTATTTCACATGCTAATTATAGTCCATCTTTTTCAGTGAGTGGAATTACAGATTTTCTTTCTCATGTGGATGGTAGCTGCTTCCAAGATATGTCACTTTTAAGTCTGGTTCTGGATATAACTTACTTGAGCTTCTGGTTATATTTTATTTCTGTCTTGTTAAGATATTAATTGAGATTCTGTAGCAGTCACACTGTGTTATCTGCAAAAAACTGTAGGCTTTTGTATATTAGATTTGTATTACCTGTGAAGTAATACAAGCTAGTATAAGACCTGCATAGCATGAAAAAGATGTTTTGCTCTATATTTTTTTGTTTCAGAAAATACAGTTTTGTTACACATGTAAGTAACAAAAGAAGTGGCTATGAATTAAGTATATTATGTCTGATTGGTTTTTGTTTGGTTGGTTGGTTTTTTGTTTGGGGTTTTGTTTTTGATTTTGTTTTGTTTTGTTTTGTTTTTGTGGTGGGTAACATAGGCTATCCAATTAGGAAAATTATCATATCACAGTTCTAAGAGTGGTCGAAATTAATGCAGTGTAAACATTATTGTTGTGCAACAGGATATTTTTTACTACTCTGGAAAACTGTTGGGGAGCCATGCATTTCTGTGCACCAACAGTGGAATCACTGTATTAAGGCAATGCTATAATTCCATCATGTGTTATGATCGTGACTCAAGTCAGTGAGAGGTGTGGCATGGATTTTGATGGACAGAGGGTGAGCATTGTCACTACACAGTGAGCGTTAGGTGCAACTTCACTTCTGCAAGTAGTCTGACATCAAGACAGCTTGCTTGAGTAAAGCTGTGCTCACATGTAAGATTTCGTAGAGTGAAGTTTTAAAGTTTGTCCCAGTAATGGTGCAATCTCCTACCACAACCAAGGGCATTTTGTTCCTAGAACTCTGGTCTGATTCATTATTGCAGATGTATTATTTTTCCACTGGTGAATTCCCTTCTGGAAGAAGAATTTTAAAGAGGTGGAGTAATAGTTGTCCTATTTTATTATCACAATAAGATTTCTATCATCTAAACATTTTGCTGTACTTTGGCTCAGCTTACTGCTCTCAGTCATATGACCATGGTTTGGTCTTCACCCCACATATGGTTTCACTTGGGTGAAATCTGACCCAAGTGAAGGTCCATGGATGTTTTGGAGATTCTGTTTGAGTATCAAAAGCTTACAGGCCATCTGGAAGATATTTTGATGACATTGGATCCAAACTGCTCTATTTTTTTTTTTTCCACTCAGGCAAGGTTCCTTTTTGGATTTGAATGGGTGTAGCATTTAGTGCTTGAGTTTGATAAGCCAGCCATAGGCTGAGAATGAATGGATTTAAAGTGCAGCAATGAAGACTGGAGTTAGGTGTTGGGAATAACTTTATGATGATAAAAGCAGTGAGGCCTTTGCAGTAATTTCTGTGGGATGCTGGCAGTCTTGCCAATAGTGGAGGTCTTTAAGAATGATCTGAGCAAACATGTCAGGAATGACTTGGGGTGGCTCATCATGTCTTGACCATGGGATGAAGGAGGGGTCTTTCAAGGTCCCCTGCAATGCCATTGTTCTAAAGTGCTGTGATCACCTGGATGAACGGATACGTCACTTACGAATTGATGCACTATTCTTGTTACCTGCCAAGATCCACATCTGAATTTTCATAAAATGGATTAAAATTCTTTAAGATGTTAAAGACTTCCTCACAGTCAGCTTTTTCAGTTTATCTGGAATCCGGTCATTTGGATATCAACAAGTTGGGCTGCTGCTGTCCTTCAGCAGTTAAAGCCTAAAGTCTCTGCTGCAACATGCCAATTAACTTGCAAGGTTGGTAGTGCTATTTTTTCCATGTACTGAATTTTTTTTAAAAGCATGCTCAGGTCAGTTGTCTCTGCCTTTGCATTAAATTTGTCCTGAGCCATTGCTACTGAAACAATATTTTATAATGATATTCTTATCACCTAAATGTATTTTCCTATTAACATGTGTTGCATGATTTTGATACTAAGTAACTACCCTGCTGTCTCTAGCATTGTGATACTCATAAACTGAATGATGAATAAACTGTGCATGCAGGTTAATGGTCTAATCTCACTGCCTGTGTATGGACAACAGGAAAAATAACATTTACTTCAGTACTAGTGTTATCTATTGTATCAATATTACAAAGCCATATTGTCCTATGGTTTGAAATGACAGAAAATTAAAAGGAGAAAAATGCCAGATTTTTTGAGCAAAAAGTTTTACTTTTTGCAATTGAACAGTGACTTTTCGTAATTAAACATTCTAGCATTTACCTCTTTATCTGCTTTTAAAATTATATACAAATCTGAAACGAAATCTGACATATGATGAAGGTCTTCCATGAAACAGAGATCTGTCTGTTAAAAATGCCTGCAAAACCCTCTCTCAAGTAGTTAAGGAAAGTATGGCTGGATCTAATCTTACTTTGTAGACCTATTTAAACAATAATATATAATACACCTACCATGCACTGACAGTGAGTCAGTAAAATATTGCATGAATAAGCATGACAATTTTATGAAGAGAATATCATTATAAAATATTTATGAAACGTCTTTGTGTAATGAACCTTGTACATGGAGGCTTTTGTCCATCGTGGGAAGCTAAAAAAATAATAATCAACATTTCATTTACATATGCATGATGCTGCAAAATAGCGTATGTAAACTATTTCTTTCTGTACTGTTCAGTTACTTCTGTCATCAGCTCCTACAAATTTTATTTGCAGTCATTTGTTCAGATCACTGGTGCTCTCTTTGCCGTTTTCTATAAATTCTGCAAAAAAATGTCCATAAATATACTTTGATGTTGTCTTTTCATAATTAACCATTGTGTTGTTTGGAACCATACTGGCATTTTATGTTAAAATGCCATTATTAGTATGGGTACACCTGCTGCAAAGGGAACATGAAAACAATAGTTTACACCTCTGAAACTGTACAGAAATCTGGTGTAAACAGGTAGAATTTTAATTTTGTGAATTTAACATTATCTCAAATATTTTAGCAAATTACCATAATTACTAATGCCATTTATTATCCCCTTAGTTCCTGAATCCTTTGCTGCTATGTGCAAAGTATGTCACTTTAGTGGCTTTTAGGGACAAAGGGGTGAAACTTTCCATATTTTGAAATAAAATGATATATCGGTGTATCATTATTACTGATATACGTTTTGCAATTATATTCATATCTAGACCCTAACAGAAATTCTTTTACTGAACATTAAATGCCCCATCTTTTCTTGTATTCTTTAAATTACTTCTTTTCTCTGCCAAGTTTCTAGATTCAGTGAAATTGATAGAGAATATTACTATGCAGAGACCATATTAAAAAGCCGATAAATTCTTTGATGTCTAATTAAGAAGACTACTGTGTTCTCCACATCCTAAATGATCTCGTTATATTGTAAGCAGGTTGTGATTTGGCATGCTTGTACGGATTGCACCCAGCATGTAAAAAAATTTCCTTTAATTGTTATGTGAAATGTTTGCATATGTGGTGATTATCTGTGAACTCATTGTACATGTATCCAAATGTGTTTTCTATTGTGCTTGATTTTGCTGGCCATTCTTGAATGTCTTGGCAACTCAAGAAACATATGTTCTGTGCTGTCTTCTGTAATGCATATACTCTGATGTTTTGTCACATTTTGTCAGCTTTTATTTTACTCTTTTTCCAACAACATATCTTTATATTTGTTGGAAACAAATTTATGCAAAGACAATTTTAGTAAGCTTTGCTCAACTTTCTTTTATTTATTCATTTGCCATTTTTTCAATTTTTTAAACGTCCACCTGGTATAAATCTTTTGCAGTTAATCCACCATCAGACTTGAATTTTACAATTATAGATGAACATAATGTTCAAATGTCATGGAAAAGGCCACCAGATGCAATAGTGGGTTACAGAATAACTGTGGTTCCAACAAATGGTGAGTTCTGTAAAATTTTGTTATGTGATTACATTTTTTGAAACATTGGGTATATTTTTGGTTATATCTAACTTAAATACGAGAGTAACTGTTAAAATATTTCTGAAGTTTATGATCAAGACTGGGCAGCCAGCAAATGGCATCCAAGGACCAGTGATTGTTCCAAGTTAGAGCTCTTCTTACCATAGCATTTAACCTTTTGGGACTGTAAGTAATAAGTTTTGGATGCCTTTCCTTTGCAAGGAGCAAAAGGAAGGTGGAATCATCACTCTACTCCTCTTCTATGCTTTTACCATAAAGGTCAGCAATTGTATTGTGCTGTGTAAGACAGTCATTATTCTGTTTCACTTTAAGAAATAATTAGTGTAAAAGTGATATTGAATCAGAACTGGACCATGATTTGTTAGATGATAGTACATTTTGTGTGTACTTTTTAGATTTAAATTTCCTGGAAATTAGTAAACACTTCAGTAATTTTGTTCACTATTGAAAGCAAGTTAGTTTGAAGTTTCATTTTTCCATGTTCATACTTCACAAAAACTGAAAGTCTACCATTCTAAAATTATAAGTGGATTTTAGACAGATTATTATCTGTTGCATTTTGTTTTATGATAAACTTATTAATATTATTGGATTTAAAGACTGCATTAAGTGTTTTATATATTTATTGCAGATGGACCTACTAAAGAATTTACTCTTTCACCTAGCACTACCCAAACTGTCTTATCAGATCTTATACCTGATGTAGAGTATGTTGTATCAATAGCTTCATATGATGACAGAGAGGAGAGTCTACCTGTTTTTGGCCAGCTGACAAGTAAGTAGCTGTTATACAGTTAGAAAACCAAGTAAGATAACTGAGTGATCATTCATAAAACTTTGATCCAGTTCCTCAGCAAAGTTGCCACATACCTAAGCTCTCATTAGATGGAGCTGTCTGAACAGCCTTTTACCATTATTCCTAGTAGAAGCAGAGAAAATTTGCAAGAGATCAAAGGAGACTAATGTGAATGTATAGTGTCTGACAACCCCTATAGACTTCTTGGCAGGAGATACCTGTATTTTTTTTGGGCTGAACCTACTTTCTCTAATTGCATCTGCTGAAGTCAAGGGGAAGATGATCACTGACCTCAGTAGCAAATGAAGCCGACAGGCATCCTCTGTGTGTGTGTGTGTGTGTGTGTGTGTGTATGTTAAAAAGCTAACTGTAGTCATCAAATAATAATAAAATGTGACACAATATATCTGAATGCATACTAAATTACTGAATTTAAGTTTGTATAATTTATATTATTAATTAAAGCATACAATAAGTTTAATTGAATAAAAATCCACAGCATGCTCTCTTCTATGACATATTTTGTCTCGTATCAAGCTTCACAGACAACCATGGGAAAATTGCTTATGATTAATTCTCCTAGGTATTAGAGATGGAAAATACTGGTATTTCATTCAGGGATGTTGCAGTTAATTTTCAGGAAATTACTGTACAAGATATACAAATACTTAGTATCCGTAGTTATTTGCATTTTCTGTATTTTGTGTTGTCCTGAATACTTTGTTGTCACATCTGTAAGTACAGGTGTCGTATTATTCACAACCTGTATTTATGGTTTTATGTTCTGAGTCTTGTCAGATTTGTGTCTCTAATTTCCTAAATGCTTTTCTTTGATGTTTGCAAATTTAACCTTATTTCCTCCGTTAATTCTGTCTATTGTGTGCTTTCTGTAGTTCAGACAGGTGGTCCGGGGATACCAGAGGAAAAGAAGGTTGAGGCTCAACTACAAAGTAAGATGTTTTGTCTTTCAATTTACCTGACATTTATCTTATCTGAGGTTTAGATCTAGCACCCCATCAAGTTAAACTGTGTTCCTGTGTTACCTAGCAATGAAGTTCACTTGTAAAGTTGTCCAGAGTTAAGAAAACTTGTGAAGGCAATGGTATAGAGGGAATTTAGTAGCTGGATTGAAAGATTAAGGTGCAAAGTTGGTACTGAAACTAGGGATTTCATGCAACTAACCTGAGCAAGTCCATGAGTGTCTTGGTCCTATTACCAAGAAGTGCTGTTCTGTGGATAAAAGACGTTGCAGAAGAGCCAGTGCAGCTATAATGGGGAGATAAAGATACAAGGCAGATGTGGTAACAAAATTATGTTTTTCTGTAACGTCAAATCACTGCAAAAGGTTTTGTATTTGTGTTTTCATCTGTTGTGGCATAACAGATCTTGTGGATTAGCATGAGAGGTGTCTCAAAACAGTTCCTTTTTAATAAAGGCAACTAGAAAACTCATACAGGTGGATTCACTTATGTAAATAATGCTTCCATGAGTAAGAATTCCAGATAAGAAGATCAATCTATTAAACATCTGTTTGTTTTGAACTTTTCCCTTATAAGTTCCCATTAGACCTCTCACTGATTTGTAAGAATGCTATTGCTCATTTGCTAATAGAGTTTTGCTTTTTTTTTCCTCCTGTTATGTTCCAGGATGCTCCATAAGTGCAATGACAGACTTAGTTTTCCTGGTAGATGGTTCATGGAGTGTAGGGAGAAATAACTTTGGATATATTCTGGACTTCATGGTTGCCCTTGTATCAGCTTTTGACATTGGAGAAGAAAAGACAAGAGTTGGAGTTGTTCAGTATAGTTCAGATACAAGAACAGAGTTCAATTTAAATCAATATTTCAGAAGAAATGATCTTATTGACGCAATTAAAAGGATACCTTACAAAGGTGGCAACACAATGACAGGTACAGATTTTCCACATACATGTTTATTCAGCATTTAATTTCATAATTCAAATTTGCTTTAAATCCTGGTTCATACAAGTCTAATAAAACACATCTTGTGGTGTTGTTTTTAGGTGAGGCTATTGATTACCTGGTTCAGAATACCTTCACTGAGTCTGCTGGAGCAAGAAAGGGCTTTCCCAAAGTAGCAATTGTCATTACTGATGGAAAAGCTCAAGACGATGTAGAAATTCCTGCAAGAGAGCTGCGCAACATAGGAGTTGAAGTTTTTTCTTTGGGTATGTCGAGTTTTTCTAATTATTGCGACATTAACATTGATAAAGAAGTAATTTATATGTTGTACAGAATCAGTGTTTCAAGAATTTCACTCTGTCTCTCTTTTAATCCGTATGCATTAATGGGTCATTTGCGACCTCCAGAGTGAAAAATACCATCTGTGTTAATTTGATAGTAATTCTGTAGCTCCTTCACGGAGATTAGGATGACTGACTAGTATAGTTTTAACCCTGACCTCATTGAGGATATCACATTATTTTCTTAGGTTGGAAATGGAATGTGTCATCTCATTTTGTATGTTTTTGTAGTTTGATTATTGATAATGAGGGAAGACAGAAGACAAACTCAGCTTTACCCCAGGATGTTCTGACATTTCATTCACAGGTGTCTGTATTTTATGGCTACTTAACACAGTCCTGTCTATTGCAACTTCTAGGTATCAAAGCAGCAGATGCAAAGGAACTCAAGCTAATTGCATCTCAGCCTTCACTGAAGCATGTGTTCAATGTGGCTAATTTTGATGGAATTGTGGATATACAGAATGAAATTATCTTGCAAGTGTGCTCTGGTGTTGATGAACAACTGGGTGAACTGGTTAGTGGAGAAGAAGGTGAGATACTTTATATAAATGTATTTATAGAATTCAGTTTATTCCAATTCATATTTAAGAGGCTATCCCTACTTCCTTTGCATTATTTCCGGAGTTTAATCCGTTGCCTCATTTAACAAATGTGGAAAACTGGTCTCAGTCTTGTGTATTTAAATGCACAAGAACAGAACATGTGATGTAGTAGGTTTGAAATAGCTCCATTATTCCACAGTTTCAAAGGCAACATTGATGTGCAGTTATCAGAATCTCATACAGCCACAGGACACAGGCGTCACTTCTGTGGAAAAATGTACTAAAGGGAAAAAAAAATGCTTGGAAGGGGCAGAATATGTAATAGGTTAGGAACCAAGGAATGAAAACTGGAGAATACTGAGAAAACACAGACATCAACCTGTGTCATTTCAGCCTTCTGACCATGTAAGGTTTTGAGTAACTAGTTATTCTTTGACAAAATGTCAGCAGAGAAGACTCCACTGTCATAGTGCTCTGCTCAAGTCTGCATTTGTTCACACTTTCTGCTGTGTTTCTGTGAGAGTAACTTTCACTTCTGGTTGAAATGGGTTTAAAGCAAGACAGAATTTCTCTTGGAACTTCTACTGTACTTGAGGGACCATGAATACATTGTTCATATTTCTACTGACATATTTCTGATGTCACTTTTAGGCAGCCCTGTCATTCACTTCTGTTTATTTACACTAAAAAAGAAATCAAAAAAGTTTTTTTTTAGTAAAGATTAAGCAAATATAAGTAAATTTATTCCAGAAATAAAGAAAATATATTGTTAATTGTAATTAATATTAATTAATTAATTAAATTAATATTTTGGGTTTGCTTTTGATTTCTTTCAGTGGTGGAGCCTCCTTCAAATCTGGTGGCCACTCAGATCTCCTCAAAATCTGTTAGGATCACTTGGGATCCATCCACAAGCCAAATAACTGGCTATCGGCTGCAGTTCATTCCAATGATAGCTGGTGGAAAACAACATGTGCTGAGTGTGGGTCCTCAGACTACTGCCCTCAATGTTAAAGATCTCTCTCCAGACACAGAGTATCAAATTAATGTTTATGCAATGAAAGGACTGACCCCCAGTGAGCCAATAACCATAATGGAAAAAACACAACAAGTAAAAGTTCAAGTGGGTGAGTTAGGAGCCACTACGTTATTTTCACATGGTAGCTTTTCACTGATTAAAACTCTGATGCTTGTTTTAATCTCATACCTTTATTATTTATGAGAAATGGCTTTGCTTAGCATAGTTATTTTGTTTATAAACGACCGGGTGTGATACATAAACTACAGATGCAGTTGTAACTGTGGCTATTGAAAATCTGTTTACAGTAGTTATTCTTTCTCTTTGCAGAATGCTCACGGGGTGTGGATGTAAAAGCTGATGTTGTGTTTTTAGTGGATGGTTCCTACAGCATTGGTATCGCCAATTTTGTGAAAGTAAGAGCCTTTTTGGAAGTGTTAGTTAAAAGCTTTGAGATATCGCCTCGAAAAGTACAGATAAGTCTTGTCCAGTACAGCAGAGATCCCTATATGGAGTTTTCTTTGAACAGATACAACAAAGTGGAAGACATAATTCAGGCTATTAACACCTTCCCCTACAGAGGTGGATCTACCAACACAGGCAAAGCAATGACATATGTAAGGGAGAAAGTATTTGTTACCAGCAAAGGATCAAGACCAAATGTGCCAAGAGTCATGATTCTTATTACTGATGGAAAATCGTCAGACGCTTTTAAAGAACCTGCAATAAAGCTGAGGGATGCAGATGTAGAAATATTTGCAGTTGGTGTGAAGGATGCCGTGCGTACAGAGTTGGAAGCAATTGCATCACCTCCTGCTGAGACCCATGTTTACACAGTGGAAGACTTTGATGCTTTTCAAAGAATATCATTTGAGCTTACACAGTCAGTCTGCCTACGAATTGAGCAGGAACTGGCTGCTATAAGGAGAAAATGTAAGTAACTGCTATTACTTAGAGGAATGTAAAAAATGCAGTGAAAAAAGATCTGAACCAATGTTTTGTGCTTGTAGTTACCTAAAGAATGTAAATTGATGAAATTGTCCACATACAAATGGTAATTTTAATAACTGGGGATTTGCTTCTCATTTTCAAACATATTAAAAGCAATGGGGGAAATGAATGGTGAAATGGAGATGAAAAAATTATTGGAGAATTTTTTCCCCTCCTCCCCTGCTAAGTATCTAAAAAGCCATGAAAATGTGTGTCTACTGGAATGACCGTAGTGGATGTGCTCTGCTTTTACACTCAGTGTCTTGACTAGAACAGTCACCATCCCTGTTCGTTTTTAACTGTCCAAGATGAGGTAGCTAATGTTGGCTTGTCTTTTAGATTTTCAAAGAGAGTGAAGCAATGCCAACAACTCTAGGGGCAATCTGATTAACATTTAGAAAAAAATTAATGGCCCTCTGGGATGGGCTTAGACAATACAACTTGAGATAGCAGATGCTAGGTAATATTGATCTCAGTCTAACTGAATGAGGACTGAAGACTTCTAAGACTGAAGTGGCACATGAAAGTTTTCACATGCATCCAAATTTGGCCATCTGGGATGTTAAAAACTTAAAAGATTTCTAAATGACCAGCTTTTGGTCAGCCAAAGTTACTTATGATTAGTTGCACCCTCAGTGTCCCTACCTTTGTTTAGTAGAACACAAACATTGAATAGTCCCCAGTGTTGAAGCCTCCACTCTCTTTAAAAATAAGCTTTTTGTTTCAGGATAGCTTTGAGGAACAAACCAGCAGCATAGCCTTTGTTTAGAGGGCTGAAGCAGTCTTAAGATTCCGACTGTTAGGCTGACTAGGCCAACCAAAACAAGCCCAGGGTGTCAGATTTGTGTTTGTGCCTCATGTCAAATTCCTTGTTTCCCCTTCAACTTCATTCCTGAAAAAATACTGGTATTTGTTTTGTCCTTTTTGTAATCTAGATCTGAAAGAAATCCCAACAATTCTTAGTTTCCATTGAGGAAATAATGTGATTGCTGTCCATGAAACATATAAAAGAGGAAACCTAACTTGATCATCAGATTCTAACTTAAGTTTCCATGAGTGTAGATGGACTGTTTAAATTTGATTCTGAAGTCACTGAGTTGGTGCTTCTACTCATTGTTGAATGATTTTAGGCAACCTAGATATGAGCTTCATCAAATTTGATAGCTATAGACAACTACTGTGCACATGCAACAAAATATCTGTTCAATTAGAATAAATAAAATTATTGAGGTAATTTTTTTATTTGTTTTAGAGATTTTGTGTTTAAAATATTCTAGCAAGTATGCCTCACATGCACATTTTTATTTCTATACAGCTTATGTACCTGCAAAGAACATGGTCTTTTCTGACGTAACATCTGACAGTTTCAAAGTGAGCTGGTCTCCAGCTGGATCTGAGGTTTTGTCCTATCTCATTAAATATAAAGTAGCAGTAGGTGGAGATGAATTCATTGTTTCAGTACCAGCTTCAAGCACTAGCTCAGTTCTCACCAATTTACTGCCTGAAACTACTTATGCAGTCAGTGTGATTTCTGAATATGAAGATGGTGATGGCCCTCCCTTGGATGGAGAGGAGACCACATTAGAAGGTAGGATTCCCATTACTCTCAGACACAAAGGAGTCATATGTTCAAATAAGAATTTGCTAATTGAAGACTGGGTCTATGAGGAGCATCAACTGAGGCTGAGAAGCTATACAGAATGAGAATAAACATTATTGTATCTCAATGCATTCAGTAAAGATACAGAATTCCAATAATATCCAAACATAAATTCAGGGGCATGAATTAATGTTAATGTACAGTCCAGTTGGACTAGATGAACATTTTAGGTCCCTTCCAACTGAACTATTCAATTCTGTCCCACTCTACTGAATAATTATGACTCTTTTGCAAGAATGCATGTTGATTTCAATACATTTAAAGTCAAATGTGTGCCTATGTAATTTGCTATGCCATCTAACTTTATATTAGTAGAAATTCTGTTTTATATACAGTAGGCTTAAGGGGGGTGAGTTTTTGGTCAACTGTTTGTTTTTTTGTCAGAACTTCATGGGTCTGATCCAATAACTGATTCAAACCTTCTCCTCATGTCAGTGTGAGTTAATGTGATCAAGGGCTGTCAATTTAAGCATGGTAACTATAGTTTTTCCTGATACAGTTGCCATGATGCATTTCTGCTGGTTGAAAGGAGCAGCATGACAGTAAATTTGATTTTCTATTCCAGTAGTTGAATACTTGACCTATTCTAAATCATGCTTTTTAAAATATTGATCCACTCTTTTTCATTATTCCATGCTGTCATTTGTGACCTTTGGTGACATAAATTGTTCCCAGGGAGAAAAGGAAACAGCCTGGAGATTTGTTAATTGGTGTTTCCTCTTAGGACTGGTAGAAATAAACACCTATAAAATAGCTTATTTTGGATGTTAAGTTTGGAAGATACAGGTTTCACTGTCAGTATGCACATTTCCATGACATTACCAGTCAGAATATTTTGGCCACATGTAATTTTCCCTTAGGAAAACAAAGTCTTGGCTGATTAGAATATGTAGCTTTTGTGAGTAAGGGACAGGAGAAGGAAAAGCTTTAATAATAATAATCCAAACTCCCATGTTGTAACTGATACTGCCCTAAATAATGCCCTAAAGTCAGCATCATGATCTGATGATATCCCAACGTGTCTGAGAAGATAGTCCTTCTGCAGTCATGTAAACGTCAGCAGCTCTCCATGCAGATCTAGCCAACAGTTTGGGCCAGATGGCTTTCTTGGCAATTGACTTTGGTTTCAGGCTTTTAAAGGATTTGAAGTTGAGTATTGTATTTCTGATTAATAGAAAACAAGTTTGTTCCTTTAAAACTAAGATTATTAATTGCTTCACTTTTAACATTGAAGAAAATGCTTATAGCATATAGGTAGTAACGAACAAAAAAACAGAGATTTTTTTTCCCCTGAATGACAATGCTGTGTACTCTAAGCAATTTGCAGTACAGTAGATCTTAATGTCTGTTGGAAGAGCTGAGTCTTGTTTGGTGTGCCCACAAGTTCATCTGAGCTGCTATATCTTTTGTCAAGGAGCAGGCTAGCTTAAATGATTCACCACAGTTTTTCTTTAGTTTCTGGAATAACAAGCTATTTCTTTGAGTTAGAGACCAAACTCAGAAGCCTTTTTTAAACATTAGGTGCAACTCATATTGCAGTGAATACGTTTTTTGTTGCAAAAATTTAACTGAGAGAAATAGAATTGTTTTGGGTTTTTTTTCCTGTTGCATTTTCCTTGGTCATTTTTTAAAATAGGAGAGCTGCCTGTGTGTAATCAGGTGTATCTGACAACTGTCTGTAAATGGAAGTGGTGCAGATGCAAATGGCCACAGCAAGGAAACCCATACCATTTGTCATGTTAAGAAGTTTCCCCACTATGCCCAAATGTCCCTTATACAGTTTTTTACTGGTACTGCTAAACATGGTCAGACTGTCTTAATATTAAGAAGCTACTATGTAAACTGGGATAAATATGCTTTTAGGGACAACTTTGTTACACTACTGAATGTAACTATGGCCCTACATTTTCAGAAATGACTACTGATATGTATGTCCTAAAACAATGGGAGGGCACTATAAACTGTTGTTTTGCCAAACTGGATGAGCTAACAGATGGTTGGAATGGTTTTACTTCAGATAATACTTCACCAAAGGCAAATATTTACAAATTATATGTGTATATTTTTTGTAGTTAAAGGTGCTCCTCGAAACTTAAGGATAACAGATGAAACTACTGATAGCTTTGTAGTTGGCTGGACACCAGCTCCAGGAAATGTCCTACGGTACAGGCTTGTTTATAGACCCCTTACTGGAGGAGAAACGAGACAAGTGACTGTCTCAGCAAATGATAGATCGACTATTCTGCAGAATTTGATCCAAGATACAAGATATGAAGTGTCCGTTATTCCTGAGTATCAGTCTGGGCCTGGGAATTCATTGAATGGATATGCAAAAACTGACGAAGGTACATGACAAGTGGTGTGAATGCAGTAAGCTTGAGAAGAACTCCCTAGGTGCTGACATATTCATACTGAAAAGAGAATAAATCATATAGTCCATATGTATTATCCCAGATGAACAGAAAATTATAACATTGCCCAAGCCTAGTGGAGAGGCAATTTAATTTATCAAAATTGCAATATTTCAATTAGAAATATAGTCTCTTGGACGTGTAACACCTGATATGGCATGGTAACTTGGGTGAAGAATCTACCTGTACATTTAATTAATTGTCCTCATGATTCTTCATATTGTCAGTGATATAAATTATATACCTTTTGAAAAAATTCAGACCCTGTTTGCGTTTTGTTCTGAATGCTTAGCAAGGAATTAATGAAACATTTAATTTACTGAAGTTATCACTGTAGACTTGTGAAAATGCATGATCCTTTAACGTGTATCATGCCTTATTAAACAAAATCCAGAGAGTATGGAAACATTTATAAATGTCCTGATCATTGTTGAAATTTCACTGCAATCTTAAATATTATAAACCAGAAGAATTATAATCAAAAGAACTCTGTACGTATGTTAATTTCATTGGTCATCTTTGACTCGATTCTGCAGATAGTGACTTCAGCACGGATCTTGGTGTGTTGAAGTTGAGCATATATTAAGTTTCTAGTACATATAAGTACTAGAATGATTGAGCCTGTTTCAACAGAAAGAAACAGAAGTAAAAAGATGCTATTGGGCATTTTTACCTAAGGAGGGTGAGGATGTAATTGTAAAATCCTGATTATGGTAAAGGTATACTGTAGCAGTGTTAGTGCAGACTATTCAGGAATTATTTTTTATCATAAAATCCTATATTGTAGTAATCTAAAAAGATCAACCAAGAAATGAAGCTTGCTTCAACTTGTTTTCAACCTCTTGATATGTGCAGTCCGAGGAAATCCAAGAAATTTGAGAGTTTCTGATGCTACAACATCAACAATGAAGCTGTCTTGGAGTGCTGCTCCGGGCAAAGTGCAGCAGTACTTTATAACCTACACTCCAGTCGCAGGAGGTGAAACCAAGGAAGTGACTGTGAAAGGGGACACAACCTCTAAAGTGCTGAAAGACTTGGACCAAGCCACTAGGTATGCACTGACTGTGTCCGCCTTGTATGCCTCTGGAGCAGGAGACGCCCTTTCTGGAGAGGGAGAAACACTTGAAGGTAATTTTTTATTGTTTTCTGTACAGCCATTCATTTTTATGATTGATGGTTATGGTGTCTTAAAGTGTCTTCCCAAGTTTTCTCTAGAAGTAAATATATGAAGGAAAAATAAGCATAAAAACACTCTCTTACTTTACATGAATTTTCCAAACTTGCTGTCCTCAGAAAAAAGAAAAGTGAGTTAAATCACTGGTTGCAGAGGGGACTCTGGATCTCTTGAAAAAGGTGTTCCCTGGACGTACCAACCAAAACTGACTGTACTTCCACATCAGCCTCAGTGAAATATTTTGTCTTATAAGTCTCAACTTCTGAACAGTTTTAGTGGCAGATTGTTCTTAATTTGAGGGGATTAATTAATGGGGTTAAAGTGTCTCATCCATTTGTAGATTTGCAGCATTGCTACTGTACTGAGACTGAAAGATGTTCAGGGGCCATTTTTACATTAGAGAAACAACATCTAGTCTAGGCAAAGAGATAATGAGTCATACCCTGCTTCTAACTAAGAACCTGGAGCTGAGCATAAACAGGCTTCTGGCTAAGCGTGAAGTCAAAGCCAAAGACTTTTTTGTAAGAAGGGGAGGCTGCTCTTTCTCTGCCTTGGAGTGGAGAATTTCCCAGAGTAGTTCTCTGTGAGCATTCTCAACGTCATCTGTAGATTGTCAGAGGGTAGGGAAAGCTGTGTCCTTAGCCTTGAAAGGAAGTGTGACTGCTCTATGCTGGCCAGGTATGTATTGCTGAAGGTTGGAACTCCAGCTGTGGAGGCATGACACCTGAAAACATCTTGCAAATGAATTATGTGGAATTAAGACTTATCCATTGATGCTGATGGAGTTCAAGAGTAGCAATGTACTTGACTTTCAGTTTCTGCATAAGTCTCACTTTTTGTTTATGACATAGGTTAGGAACCAAACCAGAAAAACTTTTTAAATGGAAAAATGTAAAATCAAATAATTAAAAAAAAATAATTTCCAATGATATGTCAGTGTGCTGAATTCTTCCTACTAAAGTTTGGACATTTACAGTTTGTAGCATGGATGCTCTAGAATTCTTTTGTGGTTGATGAAGAAAGGGAGATAGTCCATTTGAGATCTCATTTTTCCTTCAACTGAACATCTATTTGTTTATTGACTATAGAAGGAGCATCTGAGGGCTCTAGGCATGAACTCCCTGCCCATCCCACTAAGACGAAGATCCAATCCACATCCTTATGCTGAGAGAGGATGCAACCATTAGAGAATCAGGCTCCTTGCAATTCATGCTGAAAGTTCCCTAACTCACCTGCTTTCGCTACCCATGCAAGATCCAAATGCTTCTTTTGAGGGGAAAAGAGCTTGTCTCCTGCCCAGAACACTACTGAGATCCAGGAAAATGGGAAGAGAGAACAAGATTCTGCTGCCCATATCCTCCAGAAAAGCTGGAGGTGATCAGGACCTAATGAACTTCCCTGCTGGCAGTGGTGCTGCCCCTTCTTAGGTCTTAATTTTTTTTGAAAGAAGAGGGAGAATGGAAATGTAGGCTTCACGCATTCTGGAAGAGTTTGAATTCACATCTCCACCATCTCTGCATCCCAGCAGATTCACAAAGCTGCAGTGTGTGCCGGGCAAGAATCTCCTTTACTCTTTCCATTGAACCAGAGCCACTGCAAATCCAGGAATGCAAATTTCACTCTCAGAACAAAAGTGGACAGGACTTCAAGTAGGCAGAGGAACTGACATCCCTGCTTTTTCCTCTGTGCTGTCAGTGGATAGAAGAATTCTTGTCTTCCTTTGCAAATCTTTGGAGGCCTCTGTCTCACTTAGACTGAATTGTCCACTTCCTTGGGGAGAGGCCTCAAATTTTAGTAAAGGATTGACCAAGTTAACTGTTTACATTTGATGGAAATGTTTTCATGAGTATATTTTTAGTAAACTCATGAGAAATCCTTTATTAACATGGAGATGTGGAGAGATCAAATGTGTAAGTTTAGCTTTTTACCCTATCATAAAACTTGAACAAGGGAAAAGTCTTTTAAGGCATTTCTTAGAGCCTCTGTTAGAACATATCCTGGAGAGCAGTGAATGAAATACAGAAGAAACATTCCTGTAAGAGATTTTACTCAAAGCAACTGTCTATTTAATTTTCTTGGTTAGATAAAATGTTAGTAAGAGTTTTGTAGAGATGTCAGTCATTCCTGGATGATCAAAGGGAACGAACAGAATACAAATTTCTGTTTGCATGACAGCAAAGGCCTAAATTGAATTTCCTTGTGGAACATCTACCACGTATTTCAGCAATCAGCATATCTGCAGTTTTGTGGGGCAATAAAAGTACTTGAATTAGGCCAGAACTCTATGAACATGGTCTGCAGATATTTTAAAGTACTCTTTGACTAAGGGTATGAAAGGTTCTCAGGATATTTGTTGCAGCATATAAGACAATATTTCACTATATGGTATTGTCTTACTTCATTGAAGGATAAAATGACAAAGGTAACATAAATGAAATGTAACATTTAAACTTCAAAGCTTAGTATAGAAGTTTACAAGAAAAGAGAAGTCATGATGGCTGTGAAGCTAAAATAAATAGGGTTGGACCCAGAGGAAAAGTTACACAGGTCAGTGAAGTGAATACTTGACTAACAAGTAGCTGAAATAATTTGTCTGACTGAGGCTGGAAACAGGACAGATCTTAACTTCTGGAGAAATAAACTTATCAACAGTAATGACAAAAAAGCTGTGAAAGGAAGCATAAAAAAGTGTTTAGTATTTCAGTTAGTTTTTCCGTGAGCCGTGGTGTCTGAGAAACAAAACAGTGTGGTGTGTGTTTTGCATTGCCAACAACACTGAAATACTGAGCACTAAAGTATTTTCCTGTATCAGGAATCCCTGTGGTATTCTTGATGTCTTCACCATATGAATTCTCACCAAACTTATTCAGTGATGCCATAGCTGCTGGCCACTTCAGCTCCTCATCATATCAAGAGCTAAGCTTGAGATTGCCTTTCAAACTGGGACAGTTGCTAGTTTATGGTATTGATATGTAGCCTAAGAGGAATCAGTTTGGGTGTCACGAACATTTCAGTCCTAACAGGCAAGTGAGAAAAGGGGAGCTTGATACAGTAGCTTCTCCAGCTATCTTATAGTCAAGTGGCAGAAAATGAAGAAGCCAAAATCTCAGATATTTATGGAATTTTACTAAATTACTAAATGGTCTCCTGCAATTAGGGGTTTAGGCAAGCATTCTTACTGCTTTCAGTAATGATTTATTTTGCTCTGCACATAGTAGAAGATCTCACATGGGCACTTACATTATCCCAGACAAGGGTATCCTTCAGCAGATAGCAAAAAAAATGAGAAGTTTTTAGATCTCTCTAACCTGATCTGCAAGGACATGTCTGCTCAGGCTTTCACTGAAGGCCCTTCAGTGATGTTTGTTATCTCCGAAGTATTTTGGAGCAGTTACAAATTGCTCTTGGAAGTTCCTCCTCTTCCTCTGCAAGGCAGTTTTTCAGTGTTTTGAAGTGGCTCGTTTGTTTCAGGATTCACATGAAAATCAATCCACACAAACCCAGAAATCATTCTGTGTACTTGATATCATTTACCAGCTGGGTAATCTCAGTTTCACCTTGTATTTTTATTTTTGCTAAGTGTATGCTTGCCCTTATTCTCTCTGCTCAAAACAGAGAGGGCAAATATTCCCCCAAGTAACTGTAGATAATCTCTTCTATAAACTGTTTGCATAGCTCTCTGGTCCAGCCCAAAGATAAACACATGCCAGAGGATCAGCATTTTATGAACTGTTCAGAGACAACACAGTATAGAGAGTTTAGCAAATGAGTAATCAGAAAATGACTCATTTCTGAGAGTGCCATTCCATTACCAGGTAATTGTTACTCAGAGAGAATGGGTTTATTTGTTTTCTGTGTGTTTGTGGAGCAGGAAAAGGGAAACTGTTTCTGCCACTTTGTTAAAGGAGCATGCTTTCCTTCTTCAGTAATCCAGACTTTAGGAAATTTATAGTGCTCTCATCTTTTATACAGCTGCTTTCAGTCACAGGCTGATTTTGTCTGCAGTTATGAGGTACCGTCCAGAGGTGAAGGTTCTGGAGCTTTATATTTCATACTGCTTTAAACATAATTGCATGTGCAAAATATGTACTGTAGAAAACTCTCCACTTATACACATTCTCTCACTTTCAAAAGTGCATGGTGATCCATCACTAGGCAGCTTTGGTTGGAGTCCTTCTATAAAGGTGCCATGGAAAAATTTTCCTCAGACATACTTTTTTGGCTGTGATTCCCCTCAGCTCACACAAAGTTGTTGAAACTGCTGAAGTAAATTAAATCTGTGCAGACTGCCATTTGCCATGGCATGGAACAAGGCTTGTGCGAACCAGGGGAACTAAACAAATTAGCACTGATGGTTATATTTGATGATGCATAATACAGATTGAAGAACAAGCAAGAAACGCCCATGGAATGTCTTAGGGAAAAATCCCACTGTTATCCCCAAACACTCCAAACAAACCATTTGGCTTTCAGTGTATTTTGGGATCATATGATCTTACCCAAGTTATCGTACACCAGAAATAAAATACAGTGAGAAACATGGTGAGGGTAGTGAGTGGAAATGCAGCAGACAGTGAGCAGTTTGAGAGGGCTACTGCTTTCCTAATCTGTTTTTTAATAAGAGATGTGGTTTTAAGTCTGGCAAGAATTTGGTTTTCTGCCCAAATGCATGCTGTCAGATGAAAAGAACATACTGTACGTTAGCTGCTAAATACATTAACTTTCGTAATTTGCAGTTGTTTTAAAGAGTAACAAATTCATTGCTAGATTAACCAATCTATACAGAAATGCTTAATCTTAAGAAATGTCTGAGAAGTTTGAAAGCTGAGGATCTGTTTTATGAGTGCCCTTTTGCTGCCAGTTATATATTTTTCAGAACATCTTTAAGAATATTTGAGTAACTGACTGTAATCAGGGAAGTCATTACACTTTTAAATACAAATTTCAGAGAAATTTAGAAAAAAAAGCTGGGTGTTTGTTGTTGTGGTTTTGTTTGTTTGTTTGTTTGTTTTTCCCAGAAAAAAATATTCAGTGATTAGATTCCCATCTTGTTTTCACTGAGGAATTTCAAAAATCCTAGGCTAGGCTCACTGGTGGTAAAAATGGACAAAGTTCTTTTGACATACATGAGATTGCTAGTCTCCATTAGCAGAGATGTCAACCCATTTTATTTCTTACCTTTGTGCATTTTAGAATGAATAAAAAGAGTCGCAGTGTATTATATTCAGGACATAAATTTGAGAGATAATTACGTAGTAGTCTCTCACCCTTTAGAAAGAATCTTTCTGTTTCAGTGATAGAGGGCCCAGTGCTGCCATCCTGTTCAATGAGTAGCTATTTGTGGTGTGACCATTGGTCTGCACTAAAGCAGTGTGTGAAAAGAAGTTGTCATGACTGAATCACTTTTCATTTTAAAGTTATTTTCTCTTGTATAGATTTCTTGTAGCTTAGGTTTGGGGATTTTGGAGGGGACTCTTTTTTGGTCAGAAAATGGATGATGGTTCTTTGGTAAAGAGATTATTTCTTTTTTCTGTTTCTATGGTAACATAAGAATGCTTTAGAAATCAATTACCTCCTACAGGCAGAATAGTGCAAATTCAAGTGACATTTTCTAACAATGAGGTTTTTAGCATATCATAGGGACTTTACGTAACGTTCAGACTGTGTAGTGCTGCTTCTGTCCTGATGGAAACAAGGACTCAGTGTCCTCAGTGATTTAATGCTGTTTCATGCATTTTTAAAATTCAACATTCCAAGATGTTTGAGTATGACATTTTGATAGTCTGTGAAAAATTATCTTAGTTTTATCTAGGAAATGAAATATGTAACAGAAATAAAATAACACAGGGGAAGGTTGAGTGAATAATAATAAGATATTTCCACACAGTTGAGAGCAGTGTTAACTGATTAGCTTTTGGAAAAGACAGATAAAATATTAAAAGGACTGAATATGAACACCTGTTGTTGTTATCCTCGATCAGGGACTCAGGAGTGTTCTGGCCAAAGTTTTGGGTCAGAACTCTCCTGGGTGGCATCTTCTTACCTTTCTGCAGAAGATCAGGAAACCTGCTCTAATGCGGTCATGTGAGCATCCCTCTGTGTAGCCAGTCCTTGACTATCCCCTGTATTATGCCCACATCCCCTCTCTATATGCCTGAGGTTTGGTATTCCAACTACTTTATGTCTTGGAGGGAAGGATACCAGCCAATCAGAGTGGCTGCCTGAAAGTGATTCTGCTATCATCTCATCTGATGGATACACTTGAATCCTTGGCTGTGGCAATTTCACCTGTTGATTCCATGGGATACTCCTTACTTAGGCCCACTGTAAACAAGGCAAGACTCAGGCCATAACATACGCCTCTGCAAATGAAGGCTCATTTATTCAGTTGATTATGACCTTTTAGGATGCTGGCTTAGATAAATGCTGTGTTTAACTTAAATGAAACATGGCTCTGCATGTAATTTACCACTGCAGATTGATTTTGAAACCTGGTTTTAAAAACCACATATAGAAAGTTGTTTAAACTTTGGGCCCAAACTGTATGCAAAAATCCCACTGAGATCAGCTGGAGTTTTGGAAATGTTTCTAAGGGGAAAGGTCATTTGAATAAGGCCATTTGATTTTTATGAATGCCAACATTTTAATTTTAGCTGATTCAGTCTTGTGTTCAATAACAACAGTGTTTGCTGGAGAGCTATGGGAAGTAAGCCAAGTGGACAGAGGGAAACTGCTTTAATATCATATTGTGTCTCTGGCACACTACAGTGGAAAAACTTAATATGGAGGTTGGACATTACAGGAGTTCAGAACAGGATGTAAAAGCACCTGACTGAAAGTTACCAAGTGAATTTTTGAGAGTGTATCTGCACTGAGCCATGGTAGAGGTGTACAGGGGACTGTGGGCAGTGAAAAGTGCTCCAAGCTAAAAACTGCCAAAGTGAATCTGATGACCTGAAGCTGGTGACTGGCTTGCTCTCCCGGGTAGGGTTTTGACCTGTGCATGCAAACACTTTGTTTTACTGTGTACATACTCAGCATGCCTCGCAGCTGTGCTTACACTAGCTGGTTTTGTGTTCCAGAGCATTTTAGGACCTCATGCCTGTTGAGGAATAATTTTCAGAAAGCAACTCCCTCCTTGCTTGCTGATGTCTCAGGGGCTGTATGAAGTGATGAACGTACATTGGCTTGCACTTGGAGTCAAGAAAAAGCAAGAGTGTTTTGACAGTCACTTGCCAGCCAGCCAGCACTTTTCTTTCTTACAGCGTGCGTTGTCTTTCCATGGTCCTTGTCTATCCTGTTTAAACAAGCAGGCAAGAAGCAGGTGTAAACCAAGCATTTCTGCACACGTGGACCAAGGAACAAAATTACTGTTCAGGGGTTACTGTTGTAGATTTGTGTGTGTGCATGGACTGTAAGGAAGTTACTTAGGTATTTTGTTTTAATCCAAGGGAAAAATATTTCATAAGTCTAATTGCATGTCTGCTAGTCACCATGTTATGCCTGTGTTATTGTGGAGCAATAACACTGAATGTAGCAGCTTAGATAATATTTCATGGATTCCTAATAATTTAAGACTTAGAGTTGGACTATATCTTAAACACAGCTGTTTCCTTAATAATAATAATAATAATAATAATAATAATAATAATAATAATAAACCAAACAACAAAAACCAACCACTTGTGGGAGATGCAGTGAAGCAAAAAAAAAAAAAAAATCCAATAAATAAACTTCCACCTCATGCATGAGGTCCAAATCAAGTTAGTGTGTTATGTTAAAGAAGTGTTCTCAGTTGCAGTGTAACATATAAAAAGTCTAATTTCCCTTAGTAGGTAAGTTGTCTTGTCAGCAGTTTCCAACTATTTGAAGTAAAAATTTTCCATTTAGTTCTAGTGGTTTGGTAGGAATCCCAGATCCCTTTCCCTCTCTTACCTTGCCTTATAAAAAAGACATTTAGTTCCAAAGAATATTTCTTTCAGAACCAACATATTACAGTAACTGCAGTTCATTATAGTCCATTCCAAACAAATTATTTTCCTCCATTATTTAATGACCTCAGTAATTACTTAATCAATAAGGGTTTTAAATAAGCAGTTATTTTTGCAGTATTTCCAACATATATCATTAGCTCTGGTGTCCAAGAGTAGTCTTACAAAAAATTGTGCTGTGGTAGCAGATACTTTAATACTGAAATCATGTTGTGGCAGAGCCATGTTTTAAAGTAGCCAAAATAAAGTGACTTGTATATTTATATTACATTAAAATATGGAAAGAAAGGTTTTTATTGTGAGACATCTGTGCATTATATCAAGTTAAGTTTTCCATATTTTTTCCATTTGGATTGCCTTAATATTTTTTTTTATTGTATGAAAAAGCCAAGATTGGAAGTAGGAGCTTAAGAGCAGACAGAAAAATTGGTGTAATTTACTTTTGAAGGCAAATCTTTTTTTCAGGCTTCCAGGAAAATTGTTTTTTGGAGTTTAGATTTTGCCCTGGCTTTCATTTAATGTAGTCACTGAATTTGGTGAGACTTCATGAAGCATTAGCTGAATCAGGCCTTTTCACTTTAACTTTTTTCACTCTATGCAACGACTGTTATGAAGGGATAAGTGAACTTTACTAAAACCTCTGTATCTTAACCTTTTTTTGAAGAGAAGATGCCATAAATTGAGGTGATTTATATTGTGAGGCTAAAAATTGGTTTGAGGAGTAAAATTGTAAGGGCTGATGGAGTTACGGTGGAAAAGGATTGTCCCAGAAAAACATGATGGGATGTCTCTAAGACTGTGGAAACCCCCACAACACAAAGTGTTTGCTTACATGCACTGTTAGCTATGTTTGAGAGTCATCTTCATGATTGTTGTGGTACCCTTTGGTTCTGTAATCTGTATAGCTGATGAATCTTTTTTATATTCAGATAGGGTGACATTATTTCCATTCATCATTAAGCCAAGTGGTATTTGTTAGCTCAATTTTGATGAAGTTATGCTGGCACTGAGATGTTTCCAAAATGAAGCTTTCTACAAGGAGTCTTATTTGCTCCAGTGGGATTTGGTTTGGAAATGTTACAGGTTTGTGGTGAAAGTAAAAGATGAATTTGAAAAGTGAAAACGCAGTATCTGACTTTGAGCGACTTGTTGCTCAGCCTGAAACTGCTTCAGGCTTCTGAATGCAGTGAGCCCTGTTCTTGCAACGAGGCTAGGTGGCAGAAATTGGATAGGTGCAGAATTTCCCCGTGTTCAAAGAATTTTGATTCTAGTCTTGTGGCTGCTATGGTATAGTATAAGTTTTTTCAGTAAGGGTAAAACTTAATTGTGATGCCATGAGGCCACCTCAAGTGTTTAAGTCCTCTTGCTAAGCAGCCTCTCAGGAATGTCCTGTACAGTCAAAATGCCACAGAGAATACACATCAAAGAATCAAAAAGCTTCTGTGTGTATGTAGATCTGGTCCCATAGATCCCTTTTGCAGATTTTGCTTTAATGAGACCATTGCACTAAACCCACCAGTGAGTGCTCCTTTCCTGCCATCAAAAGCAAGCTACTGCAATAGGAAAATTGAACATATGTTATAAATGTACGTTAAATGTTAAACATAGGCACTCCTTTCACTGCACTACTTTAAACCAATGAGCTTCGTTTTTAAGCTGTGGAATTACTCTGGTGTGTTAGGTGACACTCATGCATCCAGCTGACACAACTGTGTTTCACAGACTAATGAGCTGTTTCCTTTATTCCAAGCTGGTTGAAACAAACTGCAGGGAGGAAAGAGATACAGTTCTTGTGGGTGGAAAGATGGAGGGTGTTTTCTACTCTAAGAGTGTCATGAAGTAAAGGCACTGCAAATTAGCTGTAAACATAAAATGAAATAGATGATAAATCTGGTGAGTGGTACTCTGAAAGATAATAGTAGTATTAAACAAGAAGGTTAAGTTGTCAGAGAAAGGACTGTTTGACCCAGGTAAAAGTCTCCTTTATTTAACCCCCAGAAAAAAGTTACACACAGAAGGATGAAGATGAATGAATGAAATACAGTTATTTATTTGAGAGTTAAAACTTGCCCAAGTGAGCTACACCACATTTAAGCACTGGCTTAATTCCAAGTCTTTGAATACTGCCATTTTTATTTTGCATATTCTAAAGCATGAATGCTAAATATCTTGCATGGTAAGGCACAGGATTATTCATAGTCTAAAGCTAGCTTGAAGCACCTTGTTGAAACATTCATGAATTTTCTCTTGGAAATACAAATGTACAACATTGAAACTAATATTGATGGGAAAAGTTTGTTTTCGCTCTTATGATCACTTGACTCTTACGTTTGTACTTTGCTATTTGTATTTAAGGGACAGTTTGCTGTTTTCTCTCTTGCAGAACGCGGTTCACCACGTAATTTGGTTACCACAGACATAACTGACACTACAGTTGGGTTATCATGGACACCAGCTCCAGGGACAGTTAACCATTATAGGATAGTATGGAAATCACTTTATGATGATACGATGGCAGAGAAGAGAGTCCCTGGAAATACAGTGGATGCTGTGATAGAAGGCTTGGAGCCAGAGACTAAATACCGGATTTCAGTATATGCAGCCTACAGCAGTGGAGAAGGAGACCCAGTAGAAGGAGAGGCTTTTACTGATGGTGAGTGCAGTACAACATTACCACCATTTGTGACATTCTGTTCTTGATGAAATTACCATTTTTAAAAGACAGTGGACTTATTTTTCTTCTTTTTTTTTTTTTCCTCGAAAAGTTGCCCCAAACTAAAATGCCACCTCAGCTCAGTCAGTTCTAACATTTTGTTGGACTATTGAAGAAACACAAAAATCTCTTCTATGTCATGTAGGTTTGGATTCATCAAGAGTTACCTCCAGTCATACCTTAAGATATGATTTTGTCTACAAATTACTCTAAAGTCAGCCTTTCTTAGGCTTGGTGTGACTGCTGGAAATAAGGTGGAGAAAATGTTATGGATGGAGTAAGGAGGAAAGGTGGTGTAAATTCCCACAGAATCAATGAATATGCTTTCCAAGCTAACTGCCCTTTCCAGTCTTAACAGTCCTCAGACTGAGGCTGATTGGGTGATTTTGATGTTTGTTATTTACCTTTCTGAGGCTCTTCTTTTTTTTTTCCTTATTTGCCAAACATTATGTCATATTTTTGGAAGCAGGCTCAAGCCTCTCCTGGAGTGTAGGCAAAGTGAAAAAACACCAAGAGGCCAGAGGTGGCTTGTTGCTCTATAGCCAGAACTGGCAAGTAAAGAAGTCTGAGTGAATGAGTGAAGGGATGCCCTGAATCAGCCTTGATATTTCTGTTGTTTGTCTAAAGGGGCTATGTGAAGACAAAGCCTGAGGGAGAGCTCTGGGGAAGCATCATGTGTGTTTATGTGTTCTTGTACTCTTCCCTAAGCATCTGTTTTGACTACTCTTCGAGACAGGCTACTGAACTACCTTAACCTTTGTCCTTGACCCATTTTAGTTGTTCTTAAGGTTTTGCAAGAGTAGTGATTGCTGCTGTTCCTAAGTGCTGACTCCCCAGACTGCTGTCCCATGGCTTCCTTCTTTGTTCAAGCACAGCAGCATTAGCCGTCCTGCCCTTTCCAGGTTAAGTAGAAAGCTTAGCCATATCATGTTGCTTCTCTCTATGTGCTGACTGAGGGAACTTGCTATCAGGCCTATCAATAGCCCCAGACCTAATATTGCATCTTCCTGGTACAAACAATGATTAGAAATTGTCAGTTCCTAGGAGCTGCAAAGCCTACCTTACCATGTGATGAAATACTGACCGATTCCCGCATGCCAAGAAGGTTCAGTTTGCCAAAACCTAGATGGCTTATTTCGGCTGACAGCCAGCATTGCATACCTTTCAGTTCACTTTGGATTATTTATACCATTTGTACAGTCTGGAAAATATTTCTTAGAAGCTGAATGCTGCAATTTGTAGAGCAAATGCTTTAATAGTCCACGGGCTTATTTCAGCACATACACTATGTTGTGAATAGTGATGAGTGATTTTCCAGCAGGTTAGTTTGTATGGGCTCCAACACCCAACAGTTTAGTTATTTACCAGTATCTTACCAGACCAGTAAACTCAAAAGTTTGAAAATCTGAACACTATAGGACGTTGTGTTAACCAAAAAATAACTTTATAATTTATCACTTTCAATTTAGAGTGCTGAATCTGTTACTTAGTGGATTGCTGAAAAGTGTGACTAGATAAACCTCCCAATTATGCTGTGTCATCATGTGATTTATACTTCCCTCTTTTTCTCACTGTAGTGAAAAGCACAGTTCTGTTTGTTTAGTCTGTTACAATTAAAAAATAATTAACAATGGCCTGTGAGATTTCCTTGTGCCTTCCCCACAATCAAATACTGTAATTTTAAAGAGGGCAATTTTGTTTTTTAATACAGTAAAATTAATTTTGTAGTCATGCCTTTGAATATATCTGTATGTGATAAAGTAAACATTTATCTGTATTTTTACACTGAAAAGTGTCACCAGATGCCAGGACTGTGACAGTGGACAACGAGACAGAAAAGACAATGAGAGTTTCATGGCAACCTTCACCTGGGAAAGTCTTGTCTTACCGTGTGTATTACCGACCACGCAGTGGAGGAAGACAGATGTTTGGAAGAGTAAATGCTCCTGCTACAAGCATAGTGTTAAAGCGACTTAAGCCACGAACTACATATGACTTAAGTGTTGTTCCAATTTATGATTTTGGACAAGGAAAATCAAGAAAAGCAGAAGGAACAACAGGTATGTATCACAAAGTTGTGCAGCACTTCATAATGCAAGTTTTGTGCTTAAAATTAATAATAGCGATACACAGAAAAGTATGGTGGAGTCTACCAAGATTATGAATTAACAAGCAAATTGAAGAGAATGTTAGAGGTTGAGAAGAGAGTTTGATTCGCTGTAAGCTTCACTATAACATAGCCTGAGCACTGCTTTTTGCTGTTGATATTGAGGGTGTAAATATGGAGTAAAATGTTTGAAAATACTAGACTTGTTTTGAAACAATGTAATCAGAAGTCAAAACAAGGTGTTTTGTGAAGAAGACAGTATATCAACAGACTACTTAATCAAGTATTGTCAGCTGTTTCATAATTTGCCTTTTAGTTGTGGGTATTGATTAAAGAGCTACCCACATCCTGTTATTTAGGTTTGTCTTCTTTGGTCACCGTATTTTCTGGGGAAGACCTGAGGTAACAAAGAGGGGCAGTAGGTGATTTTGAAGTTTCATTTGTGGAAGCCTGACTTCCTGGTCTTTTGGACAAGCTGTCTTCTCTCTCAGAAACTGAAACTCTTAATAGTCCCAGTGAGGGCATTTTTGTGGTAAAAGCAAAACTAATTTTCTACTCTACCTTTAGTATGTATCTGATGCTGATCTTACATTTTGTAAGGAAATGTTTCCTTGATATCACCAGATTTAGAGTCAGTTTTCTGCTGCAATAGATAGAAAGCGATTACCAAAGGAGAATTTTTTTCAAGATGTTTCTGCCTATGTGGGACTAGTGCCATCCACTGAGGTACTCTGTAAATAGTTCATGCCATTCTCTCTTCTCTGAATATAGGTTATATTGAATAATGACAGGAAGTAAGAAAAAAGTCTCTTACCAGTGAAGACATCAGCACCTCAATTACTGAAGGAAGATTTCTTTTTAACCTACAATGTAGTTGATATAAAGGAATCATGAAAACCTGATCAGATCTTGACTAATACCTAGTTTTCCAGTGTCAAAAAAAGTACAGCTGCTTTTGATTTTTAAACTCTTCTTCTTGATACAGATATGCCTCTGTGCTTCCAGTCTAAATAGTTGTGGTGGTAAACACTCTTTGGAAGCAAGTGAGGCCTGAGCGATCTTGTTATTTGGAGCTGTCATCATAATTCAGGGGGTATTATGGGAGATGAGATAGAGATACTATATTTTTCCTTGTGAGTGGGACTATACCTACCATTTCTCAGCAGAATTCAGAATCTGAGGATATATATAATCTTTAAGCTATACAATTGCATAGGCATAAGGACAAGGCAAACTCTTTATTTTTTTCCCCTCTGTCTTTCACTCCAAAGCTGCAGTGGTGACTTTCTGTTCACTCTCCCATTTTTTGCAACTTTGAGATTACACTGCTGCAGTATTTTCCTTGCTGCATTTTAGAGTTACAAAAGCAAAAGTGATGCAGAAGCTAACAGCAGCCTTGTTAACTACTCTGTCTGTGAATACTGACCTTCAGAGGAAGTTGCCCCTCTGGCTGGTTGGCTGGAACTCCTCTGAAGAATTACTTTTTGACATACTGCCACACCTCTGGTGGTGAAGTTGCTTCAGCTGCCAGGCTATTTATCCCTCAGTCTATTGGCTGCGGAGGGATCCTTGATAATAATTTTAACCTACCTCTTGGTTAGATAGCTAAAATTAAGTGACAGAAAAATCACTGTTCATCTTTTAATACTTGTCTTTATGTCAAAGGCACCAGGAGTTTAGGACTATCACGAATGCTGGATTTGCATATGTATTTTTACATAAAAGCATGCTTGTTGATTTGTTTTCCGTGTGCAGACCTGATCTAAACCAGTTTGTTTCCCGTCCTTGCAGCCTCTCCCTTTAAGCCACCTCGAAATCTGAGGACTTCTGATTCAACTATGTCAAGTTTCCGAGTAACATGGGAGCCAGCACCAGGGCGAGTGAAGGGGTACAAAGTAACTTTCCACCCTACTGAAGATGATGGAAGTCTTGGAGAATTAATTGTGGGGCCATACGACAGCACAGTGGTATTGGAGGAGCTTAGGTATGGATAATAACTCATGTTTGGTTTTGGTTGTTTTCTATTTTTTTAAATAACTTTAGCTTAGGGTTTTGTTTAATCAGGATCTAGTATTGAAATGCCTGGCAAAATCTACTGTAAATAAGTAAGTAAGTAATTTTGACATTAATCTATGAAGATCTTGTTATGCAGTCTCTGGCAGGTCTCTGTGAGATTATCCATTTCCATCATTCTCACAGGAACTGAAGGAGGCAAAGATATGGGCAGGAGCTGTGTTCTGCATTTCAAATATAAGAAAGATAGCAGGATACTGGAGGATATTTGGGATTTCTAAAGTTTCCTCTAAAAGTTCCTAGCCTCAGGTTTCTCGAAAAAAGCTGAGTTTGGTTCTTGATTCATTTTCACAGAGGCTTGGATCTATAAAGTAGGCTTCAGACCATGTCTGTTACACAAAATATACTAAATATACTAAATATATTAAAAATAGGATCATTAAAAGTCAAAGAATCATACAGTCATAGAATGATTTGAGTTGAAAGGGACCTGAAAGATCATCTACTTCCAACCTTGTTGCGGTGGGCAGGGATGCCTTCCGCTAGATCAGGTGGCTCAAAGCCCAATCCAACCTAGCCTTTAACATTTCTGGGGATAGGACACCCACAGCTTCTCTGGGCAATCTGTTCCAGTGCCTCCCCACCATCTCAGTAAAGAATATCTTCCTAATATCTAATCTAAATCTACTCTCTTTCAGTTTAAAGCCATTACCCATTGTCCTGTCAGTATCTACCCTGGTTAAATGTCCCTCTCCAGGTTTATTTTAGGTACTGGAAGGCTATCATAATGTCTCCCTGGACCTTTCACTTCTCTAGGCTGAACAACCCCAACTCTCAGCCTGTCTTCACAGGATAGATGTTCCACCCCTCTGACATTTTTGTGGCCCTCCTCTGGACTCATTACAACAGGTCCAAGTTCTTATGCTGGTACTCCAGGTGGGGTCTCACATAAGCAAAATAGGGAATGAAAATCACCTGTCTTGACCTGCTGATCGTGCTTCTTGTGATGCAGCCCAGGATGTGTTTGGCTTTTGGGGCTTCAGGAGCACTGCTGAGTCATCCTCAGTTTTTCACCCACCAGTACCTTCAAGTCTCTTTCCTCAGGGCTGCTCGCAAGTCACTGACCACCCAGCCTCTATTTGTGCTTGGAATTTCCCAGGTGCAGGACCTTGCACTTGGCCTTGTTGAACTTCATGAGGTTCACACAGTCCCACCTCTCAAACCTTTTAAAGTTCTTTCTGGATGTCATCCCTTCCCTGCAGCTTGTTGGCCACACCACACAGTGCACTTGCCAGGGGTGCACTTGATTCCACCATCCCTGCTGCCAACAAAGATGTTAAACAGCACCGTTCCCAATAGTGACTCCCTAGGAATGCCACTCATCACTGATCTTTGCTTGGATGTGGAGCCCTTGATCACAACTCTGTGAGTGTGACCACCCAACCAATTTCTCATCCACAGACTGGTCTAGTAGGTAAATACACGTCTCCCTAGTTTAGAGGGAAGGTTGTCACACAAAACAGTGTTGAATGCTTTGCACAAGTCCAGGTACATGATGTCAGTTGCTTTTCCCTTACCTACCAAAGCTGTAAACCTATCATGGAAGGCTACCAAATTTGTTAGGCATGGTTTGCCCATATGAAGCTGTCTGGGCTTTCACCAGTTACGTCTTTATTTTCCATGTGCCTTAGCATAGTTTCCAGGAGGATCTGCTCCTTGACCTTGCCAAGCACTGAAGTGAGACTGACCTCTGTAGTCTGTAGTTCCCCACATCTTCCTTATTTCCCTTTTTAAAAGTGGGGATTATGTTCGCCCTTTTCCAGTCAATGGGAAGTTCACTGAATTGCCATGACTTCTCAAATATGATAGCTGGTGGCTTAGCAACTTCATCTACCAGTTCCTTCAGTATCCATGGATACACTTTATGAGATCCCATTGACTTGTGCACCTTCGGATTCCTTATGTGGTCTCAAACCTGATCATCTCCTGCAGTGAGTGGTTCTTCCTTCTCCCCATCTCTGACTCTGCCTTCTGTGACCTGGGTGGTGTGGCTGGAGCAGTTTTCAGTGAAGACTGAGTAAAAAAAGTAATTCAGTACCTCAGCATTCTCCATATCCTGGGTGAACATGTCTCCTGTTTTCTTTTGGAGAGGGCCCATGTTTTCCCTAATGTTCCTTTTATCACTGATGTACCATAGAAACTTTTCTTGTTTCCCTTGATGTCCCTGGCCAGATTTAATTCTATCAGAACTTCAGCTTTCCTAACCTGATCTCTGCCTGCCTGGACAATTTCTCTGTATTCTTCCCAGAATTAAATAACTTGAATGAGGAAGGCTATACATTTAAGTATAGAGTGTAGAATCAGCTTTTAAATTTTGAAACTTCACTGTCTTGTGGAAGAGCTAGTGATGGGGCTTCATGTTTTAGCACCTTCTTTTCCATGAGGGATTTTTTTCTTCGAGAATTTAATAAGTGAAGTGTTTAGCATTTAACTAGCCAAATTACTTTACTTACAGTATACTTATTTAACTATTGCAGGGCTGGAACTACATATAAGGTAAATGTTTTTGGGATGTTTGAAGGAGGAGAGAGCAACCCCCTGGTTGGACAAGAGATGACCACTCTTTCAGATACTACTTCGGAGCCATTTTTATCTAGAGGTAAACATGGATGATTTGAAGAAAAGGCAGTCTTGAATTTTGTATAAAAAAAGACCAAAAGTTTACTGTGTTTCCTTATTGTTTTTCTAATGCACATACATATTTGTTTACAGGATTCAATATATTCCCTACCCTGATGACATAAACCCTGGTCTGAAATGACCACTAAACATAGCCCAGTTCACAATTCCAGTCCTACTCACCCTTTAGATAATCTTACAAAGATGATAACACAGGCAACTCATGTTTTGCTGATTATTCAGAGCCATCTGCGTTGCATTTTCAAGCCGTCCACATCTGTGTCAAATTACATAAGGTCAAATGTGATTGTAGAGATCATGGCTCATATACAGGGGTGTTCACAGAAGTAGAATAAGGGATTTTAAGCAGAGTGTTAGCCCTTTGCTTGTCCTTATATGGTGACTTTTCCTTTCAAGACTAAGATGATATAATGAACAAAGGTCTGGTAGTTGGAAATGTCCCACTGTTATTGTGTATTATTTAAGTTTATATTCAACCTATCCATTGTTTAGTCTTGTTTTTTTACTATAGAAGGAGGAGACCTAGTTCAGAAAGGCAATTGCAGAGTCTCTCCAGTATCTGTTTGGGAGTGTTTCCCTGTGTAGCTAAATCTTTCTTTCAAAGTTTCTGTGAATGTTATGATAGCGGCTCCCTTTGGTGTGGTTAGTTGGCCTCTGCATGCTGATGCTACTGGATGAGGAAAGTTTCAACGGTCAGTCCTCCTTTATGGAAAGCATAAAAAATAAGTATTTGCTTCTTAATAGCCAAGTATACAAGAATAAGTAAAGACTTTTTTCCTCTGCCATTTCAAAGCTCGCATAACGATCAGAAAGAATTTGGTGACAAGAAAGAACCTAACTGCAAAGTTCTTTCAGAGTTAAACAAAGAAAAAAAAGGTTTCTGACAGCTGACAATATTCTTTTTGCTTAACCTCATTTAGCCTTATTTGCACACTGGGCTGTGTAAAAAATATTCACAGCAATTTTAGAAAATTCTTTATTGACAGCAATTTTAGAAAATTCTTAATTAATTGCAGTCCCACTCAGTCTAATACTGGAGGGTATAACTGAGAAAAATTACAAAACAGGCCATCAGTTACATTAGAGTAAAGGTTTAATAAGTCTGGCAGAAAAAAAATTGCTCCAACACTAGTTTATTATTTTTCATTATAGCAGCTCTCATTTCTGTCTTCAGTGCTATATTCCTTAAGCTAATTAGTTTTACTAATGCATGTATTTGAGTCATGGTTAATGTGAAAAATAAATTTATATCTTGGACTGTAAATGTAATAGTAAATTATATATTAATTGGGGGGAAAAAATCACCCTAGATCTGGTACCTTTGCTAGAGTTTTCCATGTGGGGAACTGCAGTAGTTGGAAGAAATCTAAAAGTCAAAATAGTTTAATATTTATATTGTACATGAAGCTAACTTTAATTTCCATATTATAGTTATGCATGCAATGTTTTGAGCTAACATGGTTTTACTTAAACCCTACTCCCAGCTGATTTTATTGTCCTGACTAAAGACTAGATCTATATTTTCTATGCAGAAGAGGATCATGGTTTTAACCCCCAGGTACATGGAATAGTTATATTCATGAGTCTACAGTGTTGGATCAATTCTGTGGAACATATATGAAATCAAAATATCTTTCAACTGTGATGAGTGTGGCTGATTTTTCTCAATGGGATTTCTTCCATATAAAGACGAGAAGCTCTGATGGCAGGAAGCCAGAAAATTTGCAGCTGGTAACACAATCTACAGGAAAAGAGAGAGAAAGATTTTTTTTTTTTTTTTGCAAATGGCTGTGGATAAAATTATTGTGTGTTTCTGTTTTGTATAAATATTTTGTGATTTTTCTTGTGATAAAAACGATATTATGCATATTTTATTCTGTAATTTGTAAACTGAAGATATTTGAATTAACTTTCTACCTTTCTAGAACATTGCAGCTTTATATGAATGTTTGTTTTTGTCCCCTCTGTATCTCTTGACCTGTGTTTATGTTTGTGTGTCTTTGAATTGAGCTTTCTTTCCTGTACATGTAAACTTCTATACCACCTGTATTACTATGTCTTTTTACCCCCAAATAGAGAAATACTGTTTATTTGAAAGTGGTTGTAATATATGCTATTAATTCCACTATTACGTAGTTGAAAATTAAGAAGCAGTAGTTTTGCTATGCATGACAGACTAAAATACTATAAATTTGTATATTTGTATCTGATGATGCTCACTGTCATGTCAATAATTAGTTCAGTAGTCTTGTACAAAACTTCTGAAATCAGGTTATGAACCATCTTTAAAGACCAAAACAGATAATGACATGACAATAGAGAACACTGGCCTTGACATTTGCAAAGGATTGTTTATAAAAGGAAACATACATGAAGAAATTTAGGCAGTTTTTGCCATGGAACCAGTGACTAGTGTGAATAACGTTCACAAATAGGTCATACTTGACAGAGTGCCAGTGAATAAAACTAGAGCTATTTTGGAAGCTAACTCATGACATATGCCATCTAAAAGGATGGGGAAAGAAAACTATCATACTAAGGCTATATTTTTCTGGTTGACATGGCAGGTTTAGAATGTAGAACCAGAGCAGAAGCTGATATTGTGCTGCTGGTGGATGGCTCATGGAGTATTGGGCGGCCAAATTTTAAAACCATCAGGAACTTCATTGCCCGTATTGTTGAAGTTTTTGATATTGGTCCTGACAAAGTACAGATTGGTAAGTCCTCATATGTTGGAGGGAAAATGAAGCATAACTGCTACACAGACACATAATAACTGAGGAAATGATGGCTTTTTTTCCAGGTCTTGCACAGTACAGTGGTGATCCCAGGACAGAATGGAATCTCAATGCTTACCGAACCAAACAGTCTTTATTAGAAGCTGTAGCCAACTTACCATACAAAGGAGGCAATACTCTAACAGGTATGTCCCACTGCCAGGATTTTCCTTAAGCTCCAATAAAAACGATTCTAGTAGCTGACCCAAATATTGTTCATTGAACTCAAACGTGTCCGTGATGGAAGAGACTTACAGTTCAGTGCAGTATGTCTGGAAGAGAACAGGTGTAGCATAGGCTTATAAACTCAGAGGAAGTCTGGAGAAATGTGATTAGAAGATGATGAAGAGCTTGTATTAAATAATATCAGTTGCCGATAAGTCTGAATGATGGGTTGCGACTAGATTACAAATGCCTTGAGAAGGAAGTAAATTGTGGAACTATGTTGTCAGAGTGAAATCACTAGGATGAAATAATCTCTTTTATCAGAACTACTATATGGAAATAGGTTATAGTGATGGTTACTTTCTTTGTATCATGCTAGGAATGGCTTTGGATTTCATCTTAAAAAACAACTTCAGGCAAAATGCAGGCTTAAGGCCCAGAGCTCGCAAAATCGGTGTTCTTATCACCGATGGCAAATCACAAGATGATGTAGTCACCCCTTCAAGAAAACTCAGAGATGAGGGAGTGGAACTGTATGCAATTGGTAAGTATTATATGAGGAGATGGCCTGCAGCAACCTCCTCCTGCCCATCTACTAAATGCACAGAGAAGTGACCACATACTTAAGTACCTCAAAGGGTAAAGAATGTGTTTAGGGACTCAAGTTCATGGTATTGTGCTTCATGGCTAGAATTTCTAACAAGCTTTACTTTCCTGTCTTATCTGTAAGGTATTAAAAATGCAGATGAAAATGAATTGAAGCAGATTGCAACGGATCCAGATGATATCCATGCTTACAACGTTGCAGATTTTTCCCTTCTGGCTAACATTGTTGATGATGTAACCACGAATCTGTGTAACAGTGTGAAAGGCCCAGGTACATCACATTTTCAATCTATTTCATCCTTCTTCCATTTACATGTTTACACTGCCAATTCCTTTTTATTACTTATTGGGAACACTATGCAGCCCTGGGCTGTTTTCTCAGCTGCTGGTGTGAGGAAGTTGTGCAGACCACCTGGACAACCCTTCAGGGGTTCTTCCTTTCCTTTCAACAATGACTGTGTTATGCCTCACACAGCATGACATGGCTGGATGTGCCTTCTTTCTTTCCCAGAATCATGAAGCTTGTTACTTAGCATGTCAGCTTTTTGCCATTGTGGCAGGTTCGTTGATGATACTCCTCCAATGGGGAAAATTTCAGCAGCCCAGCTTTTTTCAAGTGTTTATGTCTGACAGTCCAAAAGCAAAGCTGAGAGTGGAAAAACAGTAATGTTAACTGATGGTTCTCCAATGAAATGTTGGCGTTGAAGGTGAAATAGGAATTACAGGGAGTTTTTTTGGTCTTGAGAGTGTGATGGTGAGCTGTCTCTTCATGAAGTTAAGAATTCCAGAGAAAACAGAAACATAAGCAACTACTTAAAGTGGGTTTTTTTTGTCCCTGATGATACAAGATAAAACAATTTTTTTTAATTTGCTTCCACTTGTAGGTGATTTGCCACCTCCCTCTAACCTAGTCATTTCAGAGGTGACGCCTCGTTCTTTCAGACTGAGATGGAGTCCACCTCCTGAGAGTGTTGATAGATACAGAGTTGAATATTACCCTACCTCTGGAGGTAGCCCTAAACAGGTTAGTTCATCTTTGATATTGTCCACAATAACCTTGGACTTCCACATCATGGTAGTATTATTCTGTAGTTTGTGCTGTGTATAATATAACAGTAAATGAAAAAAAGGCTCCCAAGGTCAAGAATATAATGCCTTGGTAAATGACACAAAAAAATTACAAATAATAGCAGCATAAATATAACTTTGGTTGTTTTTATTACCATGAATCAAGGAGTAAAATGTACATCTTCAAAACAGTTGACTGCTATTTCTAGTAATTCCTTTCTGTTCCTGTTCCATTGTCCTGTATTGGTTTAAATATGTCTGTACCAGCAATTTTCTGGCCATAATGTAATAAACTTTCTTGTTAATAGAAAAAACGACAGTAGGAGATAAAGGCATGCTTAGATTAACACTGTGTGATGATACTTTGTGCCTAAGTATGCATTCTAAACTGTTTAATGCACGGGATCAAAATTATCTTGTGGTTATTACTTCTCTACACAAAGAGTCAGTGACTCACAACCATCGATTGTAGGCAGTCTGAATTGCTCATCACTCTCTTCAACCAGACAGAACAGTATTTAGGAGAATGAAATATTTGGGAGAATGAAGTTAGGCACCTCTGTGTACCTAACTCTGAACTTTTCATCTCTAAACGTTGCTTTTAAATCTAATCTCAGGAGACTCATGGGGACTCTTTATTAATGGAGAGTTTAATCTTAGTAATCATGACCTCAGGATTTGGCCTTTGATTAAAGTTGGAGCTGTCAATACAGTGTACACTGACTTTGCAGCTTGACTGCTTCCTAGCATTTCTGTTCTTCAAGGTGTTGCCATGTGCTGTAACCAGCACAGTCTGAAACTTTTACTCCGAAGTGGTAACACATATCCCTGGCACTTTTTTTATGCTGTTTAGTAATACAGAATTGTAAACCATGTGTGAAAGCAGAATGCACAGTAAATGATGCTAAATCTATCCAGATCCATTTGAGACAAGTGTCTGTCTGAGATTTACCTACAGCTTGGTTTCCAAAAATAGTGCTATACGGTCAGACAAAATACATAGAAGATTAAGACCATACTTTACTTAGCTTCTTACCCATTGATTTCTGAAGAGTTCCACAAGGAATGACTGTTTTTCTTAGAGATAAGGTTGCAAATATATTTGTTGTACAGTTGTTAACATTGCTTCTCTTTTATGTAGTTTTATGTAAGTAGGATGGAAACAACAACAGTTCTGAAAGATCTGCATCCTGAAACAGAATATGTTGTTAATGTGTTCTCTGTGGTAGAAGATGAAAGCAGTGAACCTCTGATCGGCAGGGAAACAACTTGTAAGTTAGATTTGGATCTTGAATAACATGTTAACAGCCAGTGTGGCACCTGGGGAACTATCCAGTAGAACTTTTAGCACTATGGGCTTTCTTCTTAGCAGAAACAAAATTTTTAATTTGAATGACTCAACTGTGTTGTGTTACACTAGTTGTTCAGATCTTGTCTGGAAAACTTCAGCAAAGTGAAACTGCAGTGTGGTAGAAAATGTTTGTCTCATCTTCTTTCCAGGCTCATAAAGCATGCCGTGCAAAAGTAGAACAACAGACATGAATTACAAGACAGAGTTTAAAATTACTGAAATCTGATCATATACAAATGTATACTCCTGTATTTTTGTGCTAGGTAATTAATTCCTAATACTATCAGACAATACTATAGAAATGATTTCTAATTAGCAAAAAGCCAATTCAACAGAGTTGTGCCACTTCTATGAGATATAACTTAGCCATGTTTTTACTATGAGTTGTCTACATTATTGATTTTAGGTATATTTATGCTGAAGGCAACATTGGGTGACTTTTCCGTCTCTTTAATAATATTGATTGTTTGCTGTTCATTTTCCTTCTTTGTTTTGTATTAGGCTTGCCCTACACCCTTAAAATATGTGCATAATTTTTATGAAGTCTGCTGGAGTTTTCCATGTTTATTTAATAATTAGAGAAATACAGAAAACAAGAAGAAAGGACAAAATATCCTTTTTGTACAGATCCCAAACCAGTCGTGTTGTTTCATATTAGAGCATTAGTGTGAGCGAATGTTGCTGATTAGAATATTAAAGTGTCCGAGTGTAGCCTTGTAAGAGTTTTAGCTGTGTATATAGCAAATCTGTAGCCACATTCAAAATGGGGTGGCCGTTACCTCATTCTTAAACTAAGAACCACTTAAAATACCAGTGCTTGCAGATTGCCTTTCTACTACCCATAATGTACCCTACTAGCCATGTGCAATATTCTCAGTGGTACTACCTGTGATATAAAATATGAAGAAGGTGAAATAAATAAATTAATATATATTTTTTTATTTGACAGTGCCAATCTCTTCAGTTAGAAACCTGAATGTTTATGATATTGGATCAACCTACATGCGGGTGAGATGGGAACCTCTCAGTGGAGCTACTGGTTATTTGTTAACATATGAACCTGTGAATGCCACAGTCCCAGCCACAGAGAAAGAGGTGAGAGAATGTGTCTTCACTTCCTGTACTCTACCAAAAATAAATTAAGAAAAACTGTAAGACTGTCATAGTCAAAAGACTGGCACATAATTCTGAAGTGCAGTGAGCTTACAAAGATATTGTATACAATGACATCAGTCAGGAAGCTGTAAATATACTGTGAATCTCACAAACAAAATTCCCTTGAAGTTAAATCATTGCTTGCTTTTCTGCTATTGCTTTCTTCAGTTTTTAAACATGGTGTGTTACTTTTCATGTGCAGATGCGTGTTGGACCATCAGTGAATGAGGTGCAGCTGGTAGATCTCATCCCCAACACTGAGTACACTTTAATAGCTTACGTAATGTTTGGTGATATCACCAGTGACCCTCTCACCACCCAGGAAGTGACATGTATGGACATCTTGATTTTTACTTTGTTATTGCTTCAGCAACATTTAATTTTATTTCATGCGGCAGTTTTTATATATTCAGTTTTGTTTAGAAGACCGTCTTAACCATGTTTTATGCATTTGCTAGCACATTCATTTCTGAAAGATCTCAAGGCAATTTCAATGCAAAGGGTCCAACTATTAAAAGAGGAACAAAACAATTTTTTGTTGAATAATGAAGGAAGTTGGCTTGAAAATCTTATGGTCATAGTATTTTTAAAAGGCCTCAATTTCACTTGCACTGACTTAGAAACCTTGTTCCCAAATTCAGACGTTCTCTGAAGTGTAGAAAATAACAAAGAAACGTGCCATGTCAAGAAAAAAAAAATGATTTAAATATGGCTTCCCTTTTTATACCTTTCCTTAAACATTTCATATTGGTGGGGGCGTCGTTCTGGGCTAGATGCATGCCGTATGCTTATTTGTGTGTCCTTAAAAAATGTTAAACCCTTGACCGTACATGAAAAGTGGCTATTGTCACTAAAAGTTATGATCTTAAACCCTAATACTTCTAAAAATATTGTGCTCATCATTTACCCACGTGAAGCTACATAGTTTCTAGCTGTTTTGCTCGTTACTGGGACAATAAGTTCCTAAACTGTCTCATCTAATGGCAAGGACAATGAATTTCTCAGAAAGTGAATGCCTCCATTTCAGTGGAAGACATGAAAAGCATTTGCTTACATCTGTGAGAGACCAATACCTCTACCATGAATAGCATTTTCACTTACTGCTGTCATTTTTACAGTACCTTTGCCAGGACCCAGAAGCTTAACAATTCAGGATGTTACTCACAGCAGAATGAATGTCCGCTGGGATCCTGCCCCAGGGAAAGTTCGAAAATACATCCTAAGATACAAAATAGCTGATGATGCTGATGTAAAGGAGGTAAATTCTTGAAAGTACTAAGAAAGAGTTTTATTTCCAGGATCTAGGCTACTAACATAATAGTAACAGTAGTATTATAACCCACCACCAAGAGTAAAGAACATCAGTTCATGGTGATTGCAGTCAGGAAAGGGTATTGATTCCTTGGAAATGGAATAAGCACGAGATGGATTTCTTTGGGTACTCCCTTCTTCCTCCTCCTCCAGAGAGAATGACTGGAGAATTTTCCTGTGCTTTGGTAAACAGCCATTTCTGCTGTCTGGTTAAGTGTCATCTTGCCAAGGTCTAAGAACAGCTTACTATTAAAAGGACAAGGTATGTTAGCCCCTTTACCATCAGAACATATGTGAGCATTGTTGGAGATGTCTTGTAGTTAAGTATAAGCTTTCCTTGTCTACACTGCTCAACATGAATCAGCTCTTGGAGGATTAAATGTGTTTTTATAAGGAAATGAGAATTTTTTTAAAGTTTCAGCCTGCATCCTTGTTTCCAAAAGAATGAAGCTGTGAATGATCCACAAGTACTACATGTATCTGATATAATATGCCTTTCAAGGGAGTTAGTAGATAGCCCTCAGTACTCAGGTGTAAATTTAGGGGTAAATGGTAAAACAGTGCAGAATAGTTTTCCTTTTTCAGTGCAGGAATTTCTGGCATTAAATCAGATACAGAGTCAGAGCAATTTACAATTCTTAAGTCACTACTTTTATTCTTAGGTGGAAGTTGACAGACTCAAAACCAGCACTACTCTCTCTGACCTTTCCTCACAAACACTGTACAATGTGCATGTTGTTGCTGTATATGATGAAGGAGAATCCCTGCCAACAAAAGCAGAAGCTGTCACTCGTAAGTATTCCTAGTAATCATTATTGTAGTGGTTTTTGCTTTATGTTCTGTTAAAGTTGTGCATGTTGCAATACGTTACGTGGAGCTGTCATTTAATCTGAGAAAAATTTTATTTGCATTTGTAGCATTATTTTCAATTTAATAAACCCCAGGAATCTTAGATTCCAGTTCTCACCGCAGTAAACACTGAGACTGCAGTGTGCAGAGAGGTGACAGAGCAACTCAAGCACAACTATTTCTGTTTAGAGGCTGAAGGAGAAGTGTAGTGTAGAATGGGTAAGAAAATATGAAAACAGAGGAAAGGTTTAGCAAATCTTTACAGGAATCTAGGAAAGTGAGTAGGAAGCTATGCCATATGCTAGAGGATTAGAGAGACACAATCTTGCTTGTGATACAGGAGAGTTTTTGTGTCATGGAATGCGAACCATCTCTACTTCTGGAGAATCATCAAGGGAGTATTTGAGTACCTGTGCTGGTTTAAAAGGCAGGAGAAATGAACTCGACTCAAAAGAGATTACAAATCAGAATTACAATTTACTAAAGATTACAATAAATACAATGACAGAGAAAAAAATTGGTTTTAACCCCCCAAAGACAGGTGTATAACCCAGAACCCTGGGACAAGAACAGAACAGTGTTCACCAGCCCGTGTTGAGCACCACATAGCCCCTTGGGTGTAAAGTAAAAGGAAAGGAAAACCTATTCGTCCAGATGATGGTTGCAGTTCTGTTAAGTAATGATCACAGACTTGTCAAGAGTGGAATTCACAGTCCTGTTGAAGTTTTGATCCTCCTCAGGATCCAACGACTAGTACCAGAAGTCCCAAAACCATTATACATGCTCAAGCTCAGGTGGGAATACCCAGTACCTGCTCCAGGCCGGAGAGTTTCACAGTGGGTGATTGAACTTTGTGAGACATGGGATATTTTTTGAATATTTGAAGTTCAACGTATTGCAGCTGCCTATTATGCCAGTCATTGTGGAGTATTAGCAGAGATGACCCCTCAGGCAGGGTGTGAAAGTGTTAATGCTTTTCCAGAGGGGAGTTATGACAGCTGAGTCATTCCTGCGAAGACAACAAAGAAACACTCCCCTGCCTCCCACAGTTTTTTTTTAACATCCAGCTTGTATTGTGAAGTGTCAAGTGTGCCCTGGGCAGCAGCTGCAAACAATCCATTTATTAACAATCCATCAGAAATTACGTGGAGGATGTAGAATACACAGTTTTGGTTATAGCTGCATAGTGATAAACTGTTCCCAGCCTCTGTAACTAGGACAGTACCTCAACAAATAGAGGCAAGGAAATGGAGTTGAACAAACTGTAAGAGCTGATTTCCATACGAGAGGTGACAGACTGAACGGAGAAAGCAGGTGTCAAAGAAGCTCTCATCCTGATCTAGGCTTATGATTTAGGAAGGTAGTTAACCAGAAGAGTTACAATAGAAATGAGCAAGGTTACCTTGTCACTGTCCTCAATCTGATATGAAAAATAAGAGAAAAAACATTTATACACTTTCTTTTTTCTTCTGAATTTTTTTTTAGCCTGATGTATTTAAAAACGTTTGTGAGATTTTGTGCTTGCTGCTGGGCTACTCTCTCTCTGTAGCTGTGGTTTTGTGTGAATGTGTGTGTAGGGAAAGAAGAGGAAAACTCTGCCAAAGAAATTATTTTTAGTTTAATTCTCTTGTTTTACCCATTTGTGTATTTCTTCCCAGTGGCTATATTATATTTTGCTTCCTTAACCTACAGTTAACCTCTGTGAATTCCTTCTAGATAAATGGTGTAATTCAGTCATGACTTATTTAGCTTGTATAAAGAATTTTAAGATTTGGGAAGAACTCATGAAGGAGCTTGAGCTCTGTCTGTGAAAGTTAACAATCACTCCTAACTCCAAAATGCAAGAGCTAGGGCTTCAGTTGTTGTGAGTAGGCATGTGAGTTGTGATCTCTGCTGAGATCAGTAGAGCTGTGTCTGTTTTATCAGGTGATGTGACCTAGTGATATGACCTTATAAAGGATGAAGGATCATTTGCTTAGTGCAGGTGGGCTGGGTTATATGTAGTCATTAAAAGCATGCTAGCTGAAAGATGAATATCCTACATAATCTTTTAAATTCTTTGTCTGAGTCATTGCTTTGTTTAACTGCATTTATTTTGTGGAATACTTGTTCTTTTCTCATAATAGAGCCCGTGCCAGCACCAGTCAATCTCAGAATCACAGATATAAACACAAATAGTTTTAGAGGTACTTGGGATCATGGAGCTCCAGATGTCTCTCTGTATAGAATAACCTGGGGACCCTATGGAAGACCAGAGAAACAGGAGGTAAGAATAGACAGCCACCATAAGCTTCCATGGACAGTTTCTCAGAGTATATTTTTAAAATCAGAAATGTTATTGATAAATGGCCTATAAATTGCAAGCCCTCCTGTTGTGCATAGTCGAAGTCAGAAGGTGTAGAACACATACTTAGAGCCACTTGCAGTGATGTTACTGAGTAAAAAGTTACTCAGTTATATCCCACTTTTTATTTGTCTGTTTTGTTTGTTTTGGTTTTGTTTATTTATTCTTTTCCTTTTTTTTTTTTAATTTCTCCACAAGACTATCTTAAATGGGGATGAGAATAGTTTGGTCTTTGAAAATTTGAATCCAGATACATTGTATGATATCTCAGTTACTGCCATCTATCCTGATGAATCAGAAAGTGATGAGCTCATTGGCAGTGAACGAACATGTAAGTAAATAAAGGGATTCTGCATGTTGTTATTCATAGTTATTAAAACAGAAAGCATATTCATACAAGAATTCTGAAAATTCTCTCTACTTTTTTTCTAGTACCCTTGGTACCTATCACAACACAAGGTAAGGATCTGAATTTCCATGTATCATATTATTAGGGAAAACCATAGCTGTCTTTTTCTAAACTGTGACAAATGTTGACATTAAAAAGCTGAGATCATTTAATAAATATTATTGTGTATTTGGAAGAATACTAAACACTAGATTACCACATGTTTATTATTTTACAAACATTACAGTTTATGTTCTCTTGTACTTAATACATTCTGCTCTTGATCAGGCAGTCATGCAGCCCTAAAAGTATGAATGAAGTGTTTGTCCCTGATTTTTTGTGAATTACATATTTATTCTTTTCTTTATTGCACTTCTTAGCCCCAAAGAGTGGCCCACGAAACCTTCAGGTGTACAATGCAACTTCACACAGTTTGACTGTGAAATGGGATCCTGCCAGTGGTCGGGTGCAGAGATACAGGATCATTTACCAGCCTATCAGTGGGGATGGGCCTGAACAGTCGGTAACTAATTTTGTAGTGCTATAGTTTTACAACCTTAAATGCAACCTTCTGCAAATCCTTTAGAAAAATTTCTTTTCAAAGCACAATATTGTATATTTTAATCACTTTTTAGGTGAAAATTTCTATTTATAGTGAAGCAGTATATACTCCCACCTTTTTCTTTCTCCCCTTTCAAATCCAAGTTAGAATGCTCTTCATGGAGCAGCAATTACTTTGGATGCACCTTGTTTTCTTGAAAGCCACAGAGTCAGAGAATCGCTTAGGTTGGAAAAGACCTTTAAGGTCATCAATATATATCTCTAGATATAACTATAATAAAGTGAAAATGTCTTGAGGAGTAAGTCAAGCAGCATGTAAGACTACAAATCACAGATATGCTTATCACAATGATCAGTAATATGAACTACCATGGCTATTTTCGTAGTCCAGAGTTTTCAGTTGTTTTCATCGTGTGGTTCATGTGCTATCAGAAGACTTTACCGTGGCACATGCTGTTCAGTTGAACAGTTGAGACTGTCTCTCACCACTCTTGGGTCAGAAAAACCACCCAGAAGTAGCAGTTGCAAAAAAAAAAAAAAAAATCACGCAAAACATATGCTAGGGAAGTGTTTAAGGTATTTGAGACTCTTTTAATGTGACTGAGCAGCTGTAATGATATGGAGAGCCAGTACTGTATGGTCAGCCAGCTTTCTCTGTGTCGTCAGCAAGAGCTGTGTTGACTACTGGCAGCCTACGCAGCACAGCCTGGGAATGGTAATTCAGTCAGCCTGTTTATCAGAAATGTGTGCTACTTAAAAATGCCCCGCAGTGGGAGGCTGTTGTGGTTACTGCCAAATGACTCAGAGGAACAGTTTCAGATGAGAAACATGCTCATTTAGTTTGCCCCTGTAATTGGAGATCACACATGTTCAGAAGTGTGTCGAGGAATATTTACTTTAGAATCAATTGGATACTTACACATCCATTTTAACTCTCTTCTGAACAACATGCATTTGAGGCAATTGAACTATTGAATGAATTTGAGCATTTTAATGCAAGTTCAGGGAAAAATCACTAGAAGAATAAGGAACAACAGTGAGGTTAATTAATATCTGTAATTAATTGCTGACACTGGAGTGAAAATAAAATTATGAGCATTCTGTTGAAATTTGTGCAAAGAATATAGTTAATAAAATTAATTACTCACAGCTGGATAGAGTCCAGCAGTGGCAGCTGGAGAAAACACCTCTTTTTGAGGAGAGCCCACAGAACACTCATCCTCTATTCATGGCATTTAATGTCTGTCTGCAAATAACTCTGTTATATGATCATAATTCCTTATCTGCTTTTTTTTAGTGTGCTATTTGATTAACATGTAGTTTCTGAGTAGGCAGTAGAGCTGTCCGCAACAAAATAGTTAAAATAGAATTTCTGGAAGGTTTTTATTGCCGTGTCTGACATTTAATGGCCTCAGCAACCAAGACGAAGCATGGATGATTTGAAGAGAGCTCTGCGAAAACTGCACACCAAACTGCAGTGACCATAATGATCATTTTGGGTCATATTCTGAAAGGCAAACAGATACTAAAATGGAGAGGCAGCCATGATGGGATAATAAAAGTATTTATTCTTTGAAAAGAGCTTTGTACTTGAGGACAAAAAAAAATTTGCTTTTAAATTAAAATATTCTACTTCTGTGAAACGTGAAGATATATAAATGCTTGCTCATTGTCAGTTCTCCTTCATCATTAGATGCTTTTGAAGTTTGTTATGACAAACACATTAGTTGAATAGGCTTTGAAAAGGTGCAGATGGTCTTAAATGTACAAAGGATGCTCTTGAGCACCAGTTAAAAGCCAAAAAGCTCATGATCCTCAATGTTTAAGATCTAAGTATTATACTCAGTGCACTTTAAATCTTTTACTCAGTGAAGATTATGATCACAAGATTATATGTAAAATAAAAATTGGAATGAAAAATGATAGAGTCTTAACAAAGATGTTTCAGAAGCTGAAGTGTCATGCTGTAAAATTTTTGAAATCAAGGAGAGGCAATGTTGATATTGCATCTAATGTACGTTAGAGATCTACAGAGTGTTGAAATTAATTCTACCTGAGAATGGAGCATAAAGAGCCCAAATGAAAGTCTATCATAATTAATAAAAGACTCTGATTTCAATAGGATATAGTAATTTACAATATAGTTTGTGCTGGTAAAGAACTGGCAGTTGACATATAATTGTGGTTATATGCAAGTGTGCAGATTTTAAAGAATAGTGGCTTTGTGTCTAAACTTGCTAAGAATATGTATTAAATATTTTTGCTGTTCAATGTCTACTCTCAGTGTCAGTCACAAGAGCATTTCAACATAGGATACATCATAGTGTTTTCCACTCTGCATCAAATGCTTACATTCTGCACTATAGCAATAAGCACAAAAGAGGAAGTATAAAGGGTACTTTAATGTTCTTCTTTTGTTTTGCTGAAGACTATGGTTGGAGGGCGGCAGAACAGTGTGGTGATACAGAAGCTGCAGCCTGATACACCGTATGCTATTACTGTGTCATCGATGTATGCAGATGGTGAAGGGGGACGAATTACAGGACGAGGCAGAACAAGTAAGCAACTTCTTCAGATCTCATTAGGTGCAAAACAATACTGATGTATTGCTTTTCAAATTAGCATCAAAAAATTTCTTGTGGTGAAATTAATCCCATTTGTATTTGTCCTTTGGTGTGTTTCAAATATCTAAAGTAAGAAGACCTGTCTATTGACGGTAGAGAAACCCTGGACCACTACCTCAGACTGGATGCCTGGCTTTTAAGGCTGAGAGAAACCCTAATGTTGCAATGAGGAACGTTTTCCTCATTTAAATTTTTTAATTGTTTTATGCCACAATTTAGTAAACACCTTAAAGCATCAGAAGGCATGTAACTGACATATGTGTGCTGTTAAGCACCTTTAGTTCAGAGACTGATGCACTGTTTTGATCCTGCTATAGAAATCACTGAGTGATTTTCTGTCAAAGACAATCCAGGCATAAAAACCATTTCACTGTATTTAATTAATTGTTTAAATATAAATTTATTAATCCACTTGAACATAATTTAATAATGAGCTTGCAACGGAAAGTCAGACACATCAATGTGTTTGGTGAGAAATGAAGAAAAAAATCCTGATAGCTTTATTGCATAATTCTAAAATAACATCCAGAAATAAATTTCTTTTACTACATTTAGCATTGCTTATTCTGGTTGATGTGGCTGATGTGTTCTGATTACTGAAGATAAGTAACATTTAACATGAACTACTAAACCTCTTGGTTTTTAAATTTCCTAATGAAACGTTACATAGTCATGATCTGACAGCACAGGTGAGAGAATATGGTTCCACGTTTCTGACAACTCATTGGCCTGTTTCAGAACCTCTCACTACTGTGAAGAACTTGGTAGTTTATGACCCAACCACCAGTACTCTGAATGTTCGATGGGATCATGCAGAAGGGAGTCCTCGCCAGTATAAAGTGTTTTATGGACCTACAGCTGGAGGTGCTGAAGAAATGGTAAATTCTTTGTGTGGATCTCTCTAACTACCTAACTACAGCTCATGGTGCTGGTCAGAGAAATGCTGCTGAGTGAAGTGGGTCTTGTTTGCCTATGCACTGGCTTTTTTTCTGTTCATGGCTACCCTGGAGAAAACCCACAGCACCTCCCTGAAGTTCAGTTACTCCCATATGTATTACAGATGTTTGATTTTATACAGTACACCATTAGAAATTAGTTCTTAGCGCACACAGGTTTTTGTTCGTTTATTCTTAGGGCAGTGTGTGTGAATGCAAAGCTGTCTTCAGGGTGTACAAAAGGTGCTAAAGTTAGCAGAACTTATTTCTATCTGTTTTTACTGCTAAGAAGTTATGTAAAGTAGAGAGTCAGCTGCAATGATATTTGTGAAAGCAGAAAAATCCACATTCTAATCTCCTGAAATTACTTAACTGCTAAAGAGCTAAAAAAATCATGGAAATAGGAACCCTTGCTCCAGATTGTGAAATATTATTTCCCAATTGTGTTTCTTTTTCTACATCTGTGCAATTTAATGTGCCCATGAAATAAGTGGTACATGAATTGCCACTGTTTCAATAGCATCTAGAGTGCTACTGATGACAAATATGCTTAATTGAAGTGGAGTTTTATTTTCTAACATCATCTGCTCATGACAAGAAGTGATTAGCATGTTGTGGTGTAACATAAAAAGTTGGTGGGTTTTTTTTCTTTTTTTTTTTTTTTTTTTTTTTTTTTTTTCTTTTTTGGTTTTTGTTTGTTTTTAATTTAGAAAGTGACCTCTTAGTGCCTCTGAGATGCTAAATAGTAGTCTTTAAAGAGATCACTGCAGATTCTGCCACTATTATTAGCAGAACAGGATCTAGACCCAAAAGTGAAGATAGCTGTAAGGGATTGTAAAATAGAGGATAGAACTTAATAATTTTTCTTAAGTCTGAGACAGAACCTTTTTGAAAAGTAATTCCAGTAGATACCATGAGCCCTGTTACTTTAAGCTTTACCTTTTGTAGTTATTATCACATCCAGTCTGGAAATGAGATGTGGTAGAGGACTAAGTGAGAAACAAAAGAGCTTACCCTTTTTTTACATATTTATATAAGTGTCATGCCCCCACCTTTGTTTTTAAATTTGTAGACCACAGTACCAGGAAACACAAACTATGTCATCCTAAGGACTCTTGAACCCAACACACCTTACACTGTAACTGTGGTTCCAGTTTTCCCAGAGGGGGATGGTGGACGTGTCTCTGACACTGGAAGAACTTGTAAGTAAAACAGCCTTTTTCAGAAAAATGTTAGGATTTTTTTGTGAGTGGCTCTGATCATTAGACATTGATTTTACATCAAAAGTGGAATTTTATTTTCCCCAAAGCTAAAACAAAAAAAACCCACAAATGCAAAAACTGTTTACCATTTGGTTGTAGTTGTAGCTCTGTAACTTAGTTTTCTTTGCTTATTCGTATGGAGGCTTTCAGTCCATTTATCTCAGGCAAGCTCAGTTCCTAAGTTGTGAATTTACTGTTTACTTCACAGAATAGTAAAATTTCAATTGTAGTGCCAGTAGCAATACTGGTGAACAAACACCAAATATTGGTCTTAATGCATGCTAATGTCCATACCATATGCTTAAAATTTCCTGGGAAGTTCGAGCTAATGTCAGCATGAGCTAAAATGTGTAATTTGTGTCTACTTTTTAGGCATGTCTGATCAACAACAGGATAACAAAGTGTTACAATCATACTTTCAGTTTGCAATATAAACATGTACTTAACTGCCTGGCATGGAGATTAGGAAAGACTAATCACTGAGATTCTTAAATTTGTAGGAGCTAACAAAAGTAATGTGTTTATTTTGGGCTGATGTGCTTTTTCATCTTTCTTTGAGCTCTGTTGTGAATTCAAGTAGAAATATAACTTAAATAAGCAACTTTGTAAAACTCAAATTATCCTTGGTCTAGTGGAGAGAGGAACACCAAGAAATGTTCACGTTTACAATCCCACGCCAAACAGCATGAATGTCCGTTGGGAATCTGCTCCAGGTCCAGTACAGCAATATAGAATTAATTACGCTCCACTGACTGGCCCAAGGCCATCAGAATCTGTAAGTAATTTAGTTTTTATACTATTCGTCAAAAGTGAGTTGAGAATATTGCTTCTTTCAATGTGTGTAAAAAAACAAACTAATAAACTCAGGCCAACTACCTGCTCAGGAATGTCTCTGCTGAAAACATGTCTATAGGAGTTTAGTCCATTGTAAATAAAGGCTTAATTTGGTGAAATAAGAGACATAAGAAATAAGACTCTCCTATTTAAAACTGCATATTGAAAATTGAGTATCCTTTACTTATTGCAGGTATAGATGAGTTAAATTAAACCTTTTTTTTGTTTTCCTTTTTTTTTTTTTTTTTAAGAGAGAAGGAAATAACAAATATTTATTAGGAAATGTTTAATTATGAAACCAGATGCCAAATTTATGTGATTTTACCACTAAACCATTTCCTTACCCTAAATCACTGGTGTTTAAGTAGGTCTTGGTGAGCAGTGAAGTCCGGATATGGGTAAAAATTTACCCTTCAGATGTGAAGACTTCTTGGATATGTGCAGTTTTGAAGCTTTGACTATGAATGTACAGAAAATGTACGCCTATATTGTACATGTACAGATGAATATGTTTTTATGTAAGGAAATTTGAGAATTTTTAATGTCCTTTATATGTTAATAAGCTTTGAGAGACTTTACTTTTTTAGTTTTTCTTCCTGCATGTTTCCTTTTTTTTTTTCTGAACTATTTTCATATAAAATGTAAAAAATAACAATTCTGTTTGCAGTGAGAGCTCCTTATGTATTTGTCCCTTTTTTTTTTTTTTTTTTGCACCTGCTATTGAATTTTTGTCAATATTATTTGGTTATTTTAAATTTGCATTACTTTTCTTGGATTTGTGCAGCAAGGTCATGTTTCCAATTTTTCTATATTTCATTCAAATTGTTTTCTAAAAAGACATGGTATAAACCGAAGCTTTATTTATATAGGTGCCTTTTGTTTCTATTTTAGATTGTGGTACCAGGCAGCACTCGTGATGTGATTCTGGAGCGCTTGACTCCTGACACTGCTTACTCAATAAATGTTATAGCTCTGTATGCAGACGGAGAGGGAAATCCAAGCCAAGCACAGGGAAGAACATGTAAGAGGAAGTCAGTACTTGTGTTGTGAAATATGTGTCAAAATTGATATTTGAAGAATTTATAAGGTCGGTTACAGTCACAAATAATGTAAGCCATGAGGGAACTTTTGCTATGTTGCCTGTCAGTTGTGGTACATGCATAATCCCCAATGTAATTTTCACTTGTGAAATAAGCTTGATTTGAATGCTTATGAGTTTAAAGGCTGATCTTAAAAATTCAGTTACAGATAAATAACAATTTGTCTTTTGGAAAAAAAAGAAAAGAGCACATTAAGATAGGTAAAATTAGTTGTCAAAAAAAAAAAAAAAATGTGCTTCATGTTCTGTGTCTGACACGGTAATGTATGTGTCAGCCTGCCCAGATGTTTGTTTTTTTGCTGGAGATACTTAAACACCAAAACCTCTTTGTTACAATTTAGCTTGTGGGATTTCAGTTGGCTTACACTTAGCTTCTTTAAAATTTGCTTTAGAAATAACATGTTCAGAAACTGTCAATGGCAATAATAGATCACCTCTTTCTTGCTGCTTCTGTGCTTTTTCTGTTAAATCCCCATATTCAAAACAACTTGCAGATGTGACAGGCTATAGTTATACTTGTCCGCAGGAGTCTGAGAAGCAGAATGTATGTAGATGCTGACTTTGCACATCTCCTTGATGTTCTCTCCCCTCCATAGTGCTCCAGTTCCTCCAGTTAGGCCTTATTTCTGTTTAAGACCTTCAGGCACTGCTGTATTATCATTGACTTAATCTACCTGTGTATATTTATTCAGGATTTCAGGAAGGGCCCTCAGCTTCAGGGCAACTTTTGAATTGATGAGGGTGACATTGAAGTAGAAGCATCATGCCCCATACAACCTTCTGTATGTTCCTTCTTTAGTGCCTCGCAGTGGTCCAAGGAATGTGAGAGTGTTCGATGAGACTACCAACAGCCTTTCTGTACAATGGGATCATGCTGATGGGCCAGTTCAGCAATACAGAATCATTTATTCACCCACTGTGGGAGACCCTATTGATGAATATGTAAGTTCTGTAGTTCCTTAGTAAGCACTGAGATGTTCTCAGTTGATTCTTTAGGCTACAAAAAACCAAAGACACTTGTTCTATGTGTTGTACATTTTGCAGGCTATATGGCTTTTTTGGTCATTGTCAGTGCTGAGAAGCCATGGCTTGTATGAAGTGGGTTTATATTGATGAACATATATGCAGAACATATATGGTTTAATGATCAAATATGATGAACATATATGCAGAACATATATGGTTTAATGATCAAATTTGTGTGTAAAATAATCTTAAATATGTGACTCATGCATTAATCAGAAGCTCAGAATCTGCTTCCTGGAATTTAATTTAAATAAGATACAATGAATAGCCATCTATTACTTCACACTCTGTTCATTATGAAGTCAGTGTGCTAAGATACAAAATAAACATAAGTCTGCATTTTATAAATTGAAGAGAGTTGGCAAAGTCTAGTAAGAAAACAATGGTAACTTTGATTCAGCATCTAACTTGCTGTTGTAAGTTTAGGTATGAATTTTAAGTGTTTGTGTTTCATTTCCTGCAGCTTAATGATACTGCAAGTTACAGTCTGAAATTTATATAATTCACAGATTATTTATAGCAAAGGTAGACTCAGATCCCATAGAAGTCAGTGGCAGAATTCCTGCTGTCTGCCACCAGCCAAAATGTAACATGTCTAGAATGCTATTTAAATACTGTTATTGCTTGTATATTATTATATAGTGCATACTGAAAATTCACTGTTTGAAAACTCCCTACTGGACCTGTTAATCAGGATACACATATTTATCAACACATACCTTCTTTGCAGAAAACACTGGAAAATTCATAAAAACAGCAAGTCTCAAACAACTGAAAATGCTAACTGGGACATGCTTTTGAGATAGATCCCTCAAGTTACTTTCCGTAGTTTCAGTGTTTTATAGCAGCTTTATGGAGCAATACTGCTTTTGGGATTATACCTACATTTTCATTAGAATGCAGCAGTAGTGCATGGCTGCACCAGGAAGCTGAGACTCAGGGATGCATAATAGGGATGATTTTATATATCAAAGTATTTAAATCTTCCTTCTCAGACTAACTTGTTTCTGCCAAGAAAGTGATATCCAAAAGAAGAAGGCAATGAACAGATAGAGATGAAACTGCTGAGTAGTGGAAATAACCTTGACTTTCACCCCCATTTTATGAGCTTTTCCCTCTCATTTTCATATCTCCAAACACATCATCATGACTTCTTCCTTTCTAAGAGGGAACAGTACTGAAATCTTGGTAGAAACTGTAGCACCTCAGTCGGATGCGAGGATTGGAATTGAAGAGTCAGTTTGGTTTATCTTTCTGTGCGGACCACAGTGTTTTATAATTTGAAATAACAAATACTAATAATTGTTTATGGGTTATAACCCTTAATGTATCCTGAATGAATTTTTCTACAGTGGACATAAAAAAAATTTATGCCGAATGTCAAAACAAATTTTTGGGTTCTAGTAACTGTCACTACTGATCAGTTACAAGACTGTGAGTGTGTTTACCTCTGTTTCTTTCGTGTTCTAGACAACAGTTCCTGGGATAAGAAATAATGTGATACTACAACCCCTACAGTCAGATACGCCCTATAAAATTACTGTTGTCGCTGTGTACGAAGATGGAGATGGTGGACAGCTGACTGGAAATGGCAGAACTGGTAACTAGTTTTCATATTATATATTCTTTTTTAAATTTAAGACATATTCCTTGAGCACTCCAATATGGTTAAGGTTTCATTGTTGATTAGGTTTTTCATGTGATTGTTACCTAGAGTAACAATGTGAATTTCTAGAGGTTTAAAAACAGTAATTAGTCTAATCAGAGTGGTTTTCTTTCTTTTTAGTTGGTCTGCTTCCTCCTCAAAATATGTATATAACTGATGAATGGTATACACGATTCAGAGTTTCCTGGGATCCTTCACCATCCCCTGTTCTTGGCTATAAAATTGTATACAAACCTGTGGGTAAGAAAAACTATTCATTCTATATATACCAGTTTCAGAACAGTGAGTAGCTAATGGCAGATCAGAGTAGAAATCATATGTATCTTGAAATTTTGTGCTAAATGATCTGTTTATTTCCTTTGTGTACTGATTTTCCTGAAAGCTTAAGTCTTATTATCAGTGTTTTGTAAGAAAAACAAACTATCAAAGTTTCATACACTGAATTGTATAGTTAAAATTTGATACAGTGACCTGACCTGATTTTCATCTCTTTAATACCTCTTGTCCTTCTAAGGATATGAACCAGTGGTGTGTGAGATGAGTATTGGACAGGTATTTAGGTGTTAATGGCCTTCAGAACCTTTGTTTTATGTGGCAGTCAAGAAACATACATACCTTTCTAGAAGTTAAACACAAAAATGGCATAATAGTCTGTAAAGCTATGTTTATGTTCTGTTTGCAACATTCTAATATGATAAAATTTAAGAACTCAGTATGCTTTGTTTTAGATAAAATGAGATTAACATTTACTGACATTTAAGAGATGGGGAATGGTTTTGTAGCTCATATAGTCATGATTCCTTCTCTCTCTATATATTTAATGCTTCCTTTCAATCCAAGGTTCAAATGAGCCCATGGAGGTTTTTGTGGGAGAAGTGACTTCCTACACCTTGCATAATCTGTCTCCTAGCACTACTTATGATGTGAATGTTTATGCCCAGTATGATTCTGGAATGAGTATACCCCTGACAGATCAAGGCACTACATGTAAGTCAGAATTATTTTGTTGTGGTCATGCTAGATACATAACCTGATCTGAGATAACATTGATTAAGAGAAGATTTTTAAGGCAGGTTGTTAGAAAGCCTGATTATCCTCTCATGGAGAATACTTATCATCTGTCCATGGTGTAGATCTTAAAAACATTAAGCTTGGAAACAATAATGAAGATAAATTCTTAAGTAATGATTTGATGATATAAAATTTTCTAGTCTACTTCCTAAAATTTTATTAAGCTCTAGTTGGAGCCAATTTTTAAGTCTCCAGGTTACTACAAAACCTAACCATGCTAAACAGGTCTAGTCTTTTTCCTACTCTGCTTTTACCTCACAGGAATGTGCAGTGATTGAAACTTCAGCACTTTAAAATGAGATAATTGTAATGATGGCCTTGCAAACTTCTAAAAATTTCCTCAGTTAAGATGAATCAATTATCCTGACTTTTGTTGGCTTAGTACAATCTTTTCATACTGCCAGATATACGAGTCAGATTTTGACTTTTGAAAGTTTCTTATTACAAAAAGAAATCAACTTATTTCATGTGAAAACTCATAAAATGGTCTGTTACCCAATACGGGAAGGGTATCAGATTTGGGCCCTTTGTAAGTAGCTAGGCAGGGATCTCTAGGGCATAACATAAAGAAATTGTAACTGGAACTGCTCTTTCTTTCTGTGAGGATTTTTAAAAATTGACTTCTGGATCAGTGCTGCTAATATAATTTTCATTTTGCTGGTTTTTATCCCTTACGTGCTATTTTCCAGAGAATAGTTTATTTCCTTCTCTTTTCACAGTATATTTGAACGTCACTGACCTAACAAGTTACAAAGTGGGTTGGGATACTTTCTGTATCCGATGGTCACCTCATCGGTCAGCAACTTCCTACAGGCTGAAGCTAAACCCAGCTGATGGTAAGTGCATTTTCTTTTTTGCATTTTCTGGAAACATAATTGTCCTGTGTCAGTGACAGCAACGCTTCTTTGTCTTTGCGGCAATCGCCCACCGTAAGCCATGATACATCTGGTTGAGCTTTAAAGATCTGAACGTGACCTGTTTTTCTCTGGTGGTGAAAAAGCTGCAAAGAGGGAGTGCTGCCTATTTTCAAGTGAACTTTCATCAGTGGGAATCTGCTAGTTACCTGGTTTCACATGTAAACTGCAATACTCTCCAATATGTTCCAGGGTTCATAATCACCACACAGTTTCTGTGGGCCAAGAATAAGACTGCTGTTCCATTGGCTCCAACCTCCCTCTTAGGAGGTCTCTAATTTCTACACTTACTTGTACACATATTGAAAGAGGACTAGAGAGTTCTAACTGTCACTCCCTTGGGTTTTTTGGACAGGTTCCAGAGGACAGGAAATCACAGTACGTGGATCAGAAACTAGCCACTGTTTTACTGGCCTCTCACCAGACACAGAATACAATGCCACTGTCTTTGTTCAGACCCCTAACCTTGAGGGACCTCCAGTCTCTATGAGGGAGCATACAGGTAGGTAACAGATACTGTGAACCTTAAGTTTTGGCTGTAGAACTTGTCTTGTTTCAGCTGTAGAACTCGTTCTGCTCCTAAATGGCTTTCAATGCCTCTTTAAGATTTTCTTTCCTCTTTCTCTCAGTGCTATGTCAAATGGAGTTTATGGGGGAAAGAAAAATTTCTATGCTCTTCTTCAAATGAAGTATTTCCTAGTACTTGGATGAAAAATAGATGCATTATCAGAATACTGTGTTACTGAGCTCAAGCAAAAGTGTTCATTTTAACAATAGTTGTAATGTCATTATTCTTGTAATACAAGAAAGTTTTCCCGGCCAATTATAATTTTTTTTACGTTAGTGAGAAGAGATTAGAATTTTTCTGTTGGATAATATAATATATAGTCTAGTTTTTTCCTTTAATGAAATAATGTATATGAAGTAAAAAAATTGTTATTTCATTTCAGTCCTCAAACCTACAGAGGCACCGACTCCACCACCTACACCTCCTCCACCTCCCACAATCCCTCCAGCTCGGGATGGTATGTTTATTTCCAGAATCATTCAATATTTTTTATGTAGTTGATGCACTGCTTCCTAATTTATTTCCATTTTTTATAACTTTAAATAGATTTAAAACTAGCACAACATTTTAGGGAAATGAAATTTGAAACCTTTCCTAATGCCATTCCTTTGTTCTAGAGCTTTACTAGACTTCAACATTTCCTTGTTTGGTCATTCTTGAATTTTCAAATTTTGAAGTAATGATCTTTATTTTATGATGATATGGTTGATGTGTTTAAAGAGTTCCTTTTCTTTGTCTTTCAGTATGCAGAGGTGCCAAAGCAGATATAGTGTTCTTGACTGATGCTTCCTGGAGTATTGGTGATGATAACTTCAACAAAGTAGTGAAATTTGTCTTTAATACAGTAGGAGCCTTTGACTTGATTAATCCTGCTGGAATCCAGGTAGGTTTGTTATTTCAACTGGGTTCATTTTGGAGGGAAATTGAAGATGAAGCTGAATCACTACAGTCACATCTGATTTTTACTTTCAGGATGCTGTCTTTTTTTTGGTATTAGATTGTTGTACAGCACATGTATCTATCATGAAAAAGATTGTTCAATTATTTAATGCTTATTAAAACACCACAATAAATATTTCAATGGAGAGAGTTAGTCTGAATGTGGAGGTAGGAGGCTGAACACTGTGATATATTCCATTTCAGGTTTCGTTTGTGCAGTACAGTGATGAAGCAAAATCTGAATTTAAACTGAATACATTTGATGACAAAGCCCAGGCCCTGGGAGCTCTTCAAAATATTCAGTACAGAGGAGGAAACACAAGGACAGGTAATTTTGGGCTGTAATTATATTTCCTTAAGATAAAATGTTTTCAGAAACTGCTTCATTATCCTAATATTGCATGGCTGAGGAATTATGTTTTTCTGTTGTGTTTTAGCTGTTGCCCTTAAAAGGTAAAGTAAGAGATTTCTTCTCTTGTGGATAATATGGATGATTCCTTGTTTATTGTACACTTTGTAGGCAAAGCCCTAACATTTATTAAAGAAAAGGTTTTGACTTGGGAGAGTGGCATGAGGCGAGGTGTTCCCAAGGTACTGGTTGTTGTCACAGATGGTCGGTCTCAGGATGAGGTGAGGAAAGCAGCGACAGTCATTCAGCACTCTGGTAAGCAATTCACAGTACCTGGCTGTTTCACTTCCATATTGCTTCAATTACCTGGTCATCGTTTAGTCATCCTTTATGGACTCAGAAATGTATGCTGAATATTTGTGAAAAACTCAAAACTGTTGATAGAATTTGCACTCTGTCGAACAGACTTCCTTTTTCTTTCTAAAGCTTCCTTTCTGGGGAAGGATGTGGCTTCCCAAAATAATTCCTCATGCATATCAATTCAAAGATGTGGCTTTTAGCTACTTCTTTCTCTTCTTCATGTGTGAACCCCAGGGATCATTGGGAAGTGTACTGCATTCCAGTGTTTATGATTTAATAGGCCTGGGGGTTTTTTTACATTTACCAGTAGATCTCCAGTTAAAGTAACTGCTTTTGATGGAGCTGGGTGTGAATGGACTCTCTTATTACCTTTTGAGCTGAAAAGCATTGTGCTGCTTCTTTAGATTTGCTGAATGTGGCTTATGTAAGTGAAATCATCTGTTCCTGTCCCTGCACCCAAAATTTTGCATTGCAGTGCATGAACTGCTTAGAGTCCTGATCCCCGAGAAAGGAGATGTACTTCCTTATTGGAATTAAATGCATGTAAACCAGAAGTGATCATTTTCTCTGTCTTTGTGATCTGTAGAGATTAGCTCTGTCCAGATGGTTTCTACAGTGACCCTGGACAATCTGCTTCAGTGCTTAACTACCCTAGCAGTAGGAGAGCTTTGCCTTGCCTTTCACCTAAGTCTTTCTTCAGGCTAGTGAAATTATTATCTTCATTCACCTAGTTAACCAGGAAAAGAGTTGATCACTGTCCACTGTAACAGGACTTCATATTTGAAACCTGTTGGCATTTCCTCTTTCTGTCTTCCCTTTTCTAACCTAAACAAACCCATTTCCTTCAACCTCCTTTTGATAAATTTTCCAAACCTCTCATCACTTTAACTCTTCTCACTACTTGCTTTGGTTTTTACACATCTTTAAATGTCATGCTGAAAGCTGGACAGAGCGTTTCAGCCAAAGCTTCACCGCAATTGGCTACAGAGGAATAATTGTCTTATTTTTGAAAAAATAAAGATGTTAATAAAAATAGCTTTATCATTTGGAATAAATGTGAGTTCTGCTTTCAGCCTTCAGCCAGCCCACTGTCTGTGTAGTTTCTCAACAATGAAATTTACACCTGGTGATATGATTGAATTGTAGGGTCTGGATTCTCCTCCTTTGACTTAAGATGTCTAACAACTAAATGTCTAGTCTAAAGTCATCACGGTTAGTGAAGAGAACAACAGATAGGCATCTACAGACAATGACTTTTCCTTGAATTTGGCATTGTAGGGAGGTGAGATGAATTGCATTCTGAACCTGCCCATGTCTATCTAGTGAAAATAGAGAAAGACTAGACAAGTAGCCTGGACTTCTTGTTAACTTGGAAAGTAAAAATTGGTAAGGTGAATACTACCCTAAGAAAGTGAAACTAAGAAACATGAAATGCAGTAGATGGCAACAGATAGACAACTGGATAACTAGTAGTCTGCACAGAGATTTTGGCCACAGAGCAGATTTAAGATAATATAGAGTTGAGAGAACTATACATATTGCATTGAAGAGTGAGGGGACTATGTAGCCAAGGCTGCATGAGATTGGATAATGCCCCAAAAATCAAAGAGGAGAAAGTTTTGAGAGAAAGATGCAAAAACCAGTCTAAAGCTTTCTGAGCTTCGACAGGGATGAAGGGATATCCGGAATGTATGCTGATAGGTAGATCCTGAGAAATCAGTGATAGAGATGGTTTGGGAAATATTGACCTGAAAAATGGTAATGTATATTTACTACATTTCAAGTAACAAGTGTTATTTTTACAGGCTTCAGTGTCTTTGTGGTTGGTGTGGCTGATGTAGATTACAATGAGCTGGCCAAGATCGCCAGCAAGCCCAGTGAGCGTCATGTATTTATTGTTGATGACTTTGATGCCTTTGAAAAGATTCAAGATAACCTTGTCACCTTTGTGTGTGAGACAGCTACCTCAAGTGAGTAGAAGACATTGGTTTTTCTGTTCCCAAATGAATTTTGCTTATATGCTGCTACAATTGAGTTGAGGGTTGACCTTGTGGTAGACACCAGTTGCCCACCAAAGCTGCTCTGTCACTCCCTTCCTCAGCTGGCCAGGGAAGAGAAAACATAGGAAAAGGCTCTGGATCAAGATAAGAGCAGAAAGCGATCACTCACCAGTTACTGTCATTGGGCAAAACAGACTCGAGTGGGGGAAGTTATTAATTTATTGCCAAAGAAATCAGAGTAGGATAATGAGAAATATACTCAAATATTAAAACTCATTCCTTCCACTGCTCCCTTCTTTCTGGGGTTAACTTTACTCCCACTGTTCTCTGTCTCCTCACCCCCAGCAGCCCAGGGGGAAAGAGAATGGGAGCTACCGTCAGCTGATCGCATGTTTTCCCTGTTGCTCCTTCCTCCTCATGGGGAGAATTCCTCACACTCTTCCCCTATTCCACTGTGGGGTCCCTCCCATGGGAGTAGTCGTCCAAGAACTTGTCAACATTACTCCTTCCCATCAGCTGCAGTTTTTCACAGTGGGTCCCTCATGGTGTCACAAGTCCTGCCAGCAAACCTGCTCCAATGTGGGCTCCTCTCTCCATGGGGCCACAGGTCTTTCCAGGAACGTGCTCCAGCATGGGCACCTCCAGAGGCTGCCAGTAGATATCTGCTCCCCTTGTAGAATTCCATGGGCTGCAGGAGGACAGTCTGAATCATCATAGCCTTCACCACAGGGAAGACCAGGAATGCAGGGGAATCTCTGCTCCAATGCCTGGCAGAGTTGCTTCTCTCACATATTCTCACGCCTCTCTCCGGTTGAAGGTTGTTGTGCCATTGCTGCACATACATCTCCCACCCCACCCCACCCCACCTCACCTCACCTCCTGCCCCTTGTTAAATCTGTTATGCCCCAGTTGCAACACCACTGCTGATGGGCTCAGCCTTGGACAGTGGCAGGTCCATCTTGGAGCCAGATGGAACTGTTGGATACAGGGTAAGCTTCTGGCAGCTTCTCACAGAAATCACTCCTGTAGTTCCCCTGCTAGCAAAACCTTGCCATGCAAACCCAATACTAGTTGTTAACCCATTTAAGGTGCATTAAAAAAAAAAGTTCATATAAAAAAAGTTATATTTTGTAATACCTGGACATAGCTTAAGGGAGCAAGTTACTTTTTTAAGTAGTGTTGCATTTTATGTAATCTTGTCTTGTATTTCTAAAGTACTGGTAAACAAAAAAAGATTAACAGTCAGTGACAAATTCTGCTCTTTAAGAAGAAGTAGAATGATGCCTGATGTGAACTGCAGGGCACAACAGATCTCTTACCACCGGGACTGGGTTGCCAAAGAGGTACAGCTACAGCGTGTGATGCTGTTTTAAAACTATCTACAGTTCAACTTGAGTTGTTTACTCAAGTGAAATCCTTCTATGGCAAAAATAAGAAATTCTCAGGCTTGTCATGTGCAACTGTGTGCTCTCTAACTGCCTCATCCGCTGGCTCCTGAGGAGCTACATAAATATGCAGTTTTTCCTTGTGAATCTGACAGCTATTATGCAGCTCGACTCATGCCTTAAATATTCGTGGAAAGACTGTGTCATTGTCTTCCTTTCTTCTTATGAATTATACTCTTAAAATATTTGTGGTTTCATTTCTTGTTCCATACAATTTATCACAGTAGAAATAGCCTGGTAAAAATGATGAGTAAAGATTTTGACAGCATATCTACCACAGCACAGGACACAGTATGACAGATGTAACAAAAGTTGACTCAGTTAACAATAGCATAGATTTCTTGGTAATAAAACTTTCTGAAGTATATATATGTTCATATCATGTTAGGTTTTGTAGTTTTTAATTATATGTTGTTTCATGTCTTTCAGCTTGTCCCCTTATTTATTTGGAGGGATACACTTCACCTGGTAAGCAATTGTCTAATATTTTGGCATGAGTTCATTTGTGTCTTGTACAGCTCTACAGTGTTTCTGTTTTTTGTTTTCTCTCTGGACTTAAAGGTTTCAAGATGCTGGAATCATATAATCTAACAGAGAAGCATTTTGCTTCTGTACAAGGCGTATCACTGGAATCAGGCTCTTTCCCAAGCTATGTAGCATATAGACTCCACAAAAATGCCTTTGTCAGCCAGCCAATACGGTAAGTCAACCTGAAAGACTCATATTTATGGTGAGCAGATGGGGAAGGAATAATGGAGTTTTTAGATGATAGCATTAGTGTTTTATGGAAGATGCGTTAATTTGATGTTCTTTTTACTGAACACCAAGACAAAGAATATCTATTATTGCTCTCATTAAATGCTGCTCTATTTCTTCCATTGTAGTCACAGTTCATTAATAATCCAGTTGTTCATTGTTCTTTGAGATTATGCTTCTTAACCATTCCAGTTGCATATAATCCACAGTTTATACTTAGATGGTTGAACAACACCCTCCTTAGTACAAGAAGCTCTGCATTGCCAGAGAGAAGTGGTTTCAATATGGTGGGATTAGCATCACTTCTTTCAGAAGCGTTGTTTCTACTGCGGTAGGCAGCACACTGATGCCACTGATTTAGGGTAGTTTCTCCTCCACTTGACTTGCCTTATTTGGCAAATGGAGCGGAATTTTCAAGTGCCTGTGGTTTTAGAGCTTGGTTATGGATGGATAATATATGGTCATTCTGGCCAACATTTTTTCCACAAAGAACAAAGAGACTTAGTTAGCAGTTAGTTTTACTAAGAGGGGAACAGTACCTCTCTCTTCTCTCTCTCCTTTTTTTACATTTGTTTCTCTCCCATTTATTTAAGTAAGTTTCAAAAAGGTTATTCTGGGTCAGAGGAGATGCCTAAAGATAGCCCATTGTTCCTATTAAATTTAAGGAAATTTAGTCTTCTTTTCATAGAAGCCTTTGAAACCTTCTGAAATTCTGCCAGATTGGGTAAAGATCAGATCACAAGCACAGGAGCTGAAGCAAAGAAATAATTTCTCTTTGCCAGCCTTCTCAGATCACAACTTTAAAAGGGGAGAACTTGAGGACTTTTGAGTTCATTGGCATGCGTTAATAGCTATAGGGGCAACAGTTCTCTGACAGCCTGGATTTTTACAATCTAGGGAAATACAGATAATCTCAATTTTGTGTTAAGATAGACGTTGCATTTAGCAGGATCAGCTGATGTAAAGACAATAAAAAGACAGACTTCCTATTTATTTCATTTTTTTTTATAATGTTGTGATACATAGTCTAATGTCTGCTGTAAGAGGTGGATGACTTGCCAGAGTTTTCTGGGCACTTATTTTTCATGAGAATCCAGAAAATAAAACTCAGTTTAGACTGAGTCAGTAAAGCAATAAAAGCGTACTGATCCCAGTGGCATAGCTGTTTCCATATCTGAAAGAACTTCTTATCCAGGTTATAACTTGCGTTGCTATATCACCATTAATACTTGTGTTCTTGCACTGTGCTGTGCGGTGTTGTTGACTTAGTGATACATTTTTATTGCAGTGTGCATTAATTGTAGGGGTTCGTAAGCTTTGCCTTATATACAAAGGAGGTACTCTCTTCATTTTAAGGTTTTTATCTTTATGTTCATGTGACCAAATCCCACCCTGAGCTCCATTACAATAGTTAAGGAAAAGCAGTAGCCACCTCCTTTCTTACAGTTCCTTTACTGCATTCTCTCCCTTCCCCTTTAGAAAATACTGGAGATCATTTCAAGCATGGTTTTATTTACTTTTGTCTCTTTGCTTTTTTAATGTCTAACAGTCCAAATATCACAAAGTTAAACCTGAGCTGCCAAAGAATGAGCTGGAGCCCAAATGCATCACTAATTGCAGAGAAGACATGGAATATCTCCCTTACTGTATCTGTGCCTGAAAGGCAGCAATAGTTAAGTGCTGTTGCCTGACTGAAACAGGCCAGATATGAAAAGCATGGTCTTTTTTTTCTGTACTTATCATCAAGGAATTTAAAACATGTGTAGTTTATACAGAATCTTGCCACACAAATGCATAATCAAGAGTTCTTGGTCATATTCTGGTTTCCTCTGTACTGGTGCAGGGAACAACAGAAGACAGGCTGTGAGTTCATCTCAACAAATCACATAATGTTTTTTTATCACAATCGTATTTTCTATTTGAGAGGGTAGTTAAAATATTCTGTTCCATTGAATGCTGTGGTTTCCCTGTTACCCTTGTGTCTTTTCTTTGAAGAAAGAGCAAATGATGAAGATCTTATTTTCTTCATGTTTTTCTATGTGAAAAAATGTCCTCGTATTTTTTTAATAGAGAGATTCACCCAGAGGGATTGCCACAGGCGTACACTATCATTCTGTTATTCCGTCTCCTGCCTGAATCCCCCAATGAGCCTTTTGCAATTTGGCAGATTACAGACAGAGATTACAAACCGCAAGTTGGAGTTGTGCTTGATCGTAAGGATGATTATATTTATTCCATAGAGAAATTATATGTTATGTTACTTTGCATGCATTCTTCCCAAATGTTTCCAATCCCCAAACATTTTTACATGATAAAAGGATTATATATTTTTGGGGGGTTTAGAGATTTTTTTTTTTTTAAATTTTGTACATCTATTATTCAACTAGGAATAATTAATCTAAGTTACATTTCAACGTTGGTATGATCTCTAAAATCAAAGGAAAGTACATCTATGTATTAATGGGTCATTAAGACCACCTATGTTCTGTGTTTACCCAACTGAGGGATAAACTAGATTTTATCTATAAGTGTATCTCAGGATGGTGGTTTCAGTAGTACATGTGAAATGAAATGTGTTATTTTCATTTATTGCAGCTGCCAACAAAGTACTGTCATTCTTTAACAAGGATACACGGGGAGAGGTTCAAACTGTAACTTTTGACAATGATGAAGTAAAGAAAATCTTTTATGGAAGCTTCCATAAGGTAAAGAATTGAAATTATAAGTCTTTTTTTCTGAAGAGCTGTTCTTTGAAATACAAGACAACTAAGCAGAAGTCACTGCCAGTTATGTCTGTTCCTTGGATAGTACTTTAAGTTGGCATAGGGACTTACAGAACATGTAAAACAAGATCTCTGAAGTTACAGCTTTTCTTTGAACCAATGTAAGAGATTTGTCAAGAATTTGTCAAGATTGTGTAAGTGAAAGGATATATTTGAATAAGGAATCATAGCCTGGTTCCTGGCACATGGAAGAGGGAGAATAAAAGATAAACTTGAAAAAAAAGGAAGTTGGGGTGACAAAAGAGTGGAGGGGGGTTGTAATGATTTGAAATCATTCAGAGAAGAGGATGATGTAGCCAGAGAAAGTATGTAGGAACCAATGTTGAGAGGTGAATGACATATTGAAGAAGATTCTTATGTTTAACAAATATAATAGATGTGTTTTGTATGTATGAATGTGTATTCATGTTTTTGGCTTAAATTCATTGGGCCTAAAGTATTCTGTTGTCATGTTAACTGATGAAGCAATGATAATGAAAGAGAGACCATTAATGATCTATTTGTGATTAAGAATGAAACTTACGGTTTTTGAATTGTCAAAATGGCTAGTGAAATCCTTGCATGTTACTGCATCTGCCTTCAATTGTGATAGTTTAGTCCTTGCTTTTCTAAATTTGTGGATGGAAGTATGAAAATTTGATTCTGCTTCCTTAGCTCTACTAACCCAAGTGTTTGGGTTCAGGCTATGTGTATATCTAAAAATAAATTTAAAAATATTTTCTTACTTGTTAAGTATATATGTTCGTGGCAAGAAAGTGAGTTGCAATTGCAACACTTTTGGTCAGCTGAAATGCACATTCTCATGTTTTCATTTATCTCCCTTCTGTTTAGTTTAGTTTCATCAGATGACTAAATATGGATAGAGTATAGCATTTGTTTTCTTTATGACTAGTGAATTCCAGAATCCTTTGAGGATACTGATAAGGGGTCGCCTCTGTCAACTTCCAGATACTGGAGGCCACATTTTCAACTGAGCCGTCCTAGACTTATAGCAGGGAAAGATAGCTGGTGCCAGCATTATGATGTTTTGTGACTTCATCTGTTTAAAACACAGAGGGTTACGGAAATCACACAGTACTATAAAAGCTATTGATTTCCTCAGAATTTGACAGAGGATAACTTCCCAGACTGGTTCTATGTTATATCCAACTATTCTTGTTTTAGAATATATATATATATATATGTATATATATGTATATATATATATATATATATATTTTGTCCTTGACATTTGGCTTTTTTATTTTATTTTATTTTTTATTTTTTATTTATTAGGACAACTGAATTTTAAGGAAATTTATGACTCTATTGGCATGAGAAAAGCTGTCAGTATACGCTAGGATATATATTGTTTTGGTGTAAAAGTTGAGTCAGAACAAGAAGTACTGTTTAGACACAGAGAAACATGTAGTATGCCTCATTTTACATATCAGTGTGAGAGTTGATACTTCCCTTCTTCAGGTCAGTGGTGTGGAGCTGTCTACGTGCTGTACTGCCAGCAGTCTGTTTTAAGTGTCTGCTGCTAATTTCATTGGTGTTTAGAATCACATTTTTCCCTGTAGTTTCTCTAAATGTGCTAGAGCTGAGCAGAATTATCTGGCAGCACTTACAGTGAAGCTCTGCTCATTTATCAGAGCAAATAAGGAATAACCTGCAGCCCCTGCTAGATGCTAAAAAACTAGCAGGAGTGTAAAATTGTTTGTTACACTTGCTGGTGAAAAACAATTACAGGGAAAAAAAAAATTCTGAATTTTTTATCCTCAATCTGCAAATTTTCCTAATCTGCATCCCAATGGTATTTGGGATTTTTTCATCATGTAGCTAAGCTGATTTCTCTGGATTCTCTCCAGGATGATTACTGAGATTGCTGTCTGAGTCAGGTTGTAAATGTGGCATCATGGGCTTCCCCATCTCACGTGCTGGGAAAGCCTTACGTATCAGCCATGTTGATTAGCTCCTAATAATGGATAGCAGTTGTTTCAGCTGGATGAAGGAAGGAAAGTAAGATTAACATTCCTGAAGGTACTTCTGCAATTTCTTCTGCCATCCAGTTTCAAAGAAATGGCAAATCTTTACAATGCAAGAAGTTTGTTTTCCAAAATATCAAACATTTTTGTGGTTTTCTTTTGATGACTTTTAGTGGCTCATTTGGTGAAATGCAGTTAACTACATCTAACTGTAGGGAAATTTATTTTGGCATACTTGAACACTCTCTGTAGCATAGCTATGGTGAAAGCTGTTGAACCTGGCAAATCCCATAGGAAAAAATCTGACTGCCTGAGACAGTCATTAAGTTTATAACTGATGTTTTGGACAGACAGACAACTTCTACTTTCTTACCATGCTAGACTTCCTTTTAACTTGCCCTTTTGCAGTAGTTAGCCACAGAAAATTTGATAATGAATATATGTCTTTCTGCTGATACACATATGGAAATTAGTTTGCTTAGCTTATTGATATGATTCTCTTAGCAGTAGATCAGCACTTTATCTTATAAGGTGTCCAGAGAGAAAGATTAAAGTATGTTTTCTTTCCAAAAATCTCATAAATGAAATGGTCAGAACCGATTCTGTATGTCAGTGTGTTAGAAATTGTTGAAAACAAAAGGTTGCAGGCTTGAATACAGAGATATTTTATTTGCTGTAAATGCTGTATGCCTCATTTTAGTAGATTTGTGCCTTGGCCATGAGATTTAGGCTGGAATTCAAATCTAACATTAAATCAGTGTTTGAGTCAAATTGACTCTGCTTATTTTTGATTGCTGGTACCTCTTCTTGGATGGGCAATGCTCAGCAGTTATTCCTGTTTGAATATCTTCAAGTTGATGGTCTCATTCAGCATTCTGATGTAGATTTACCTCTTCTAAGTTTTGTGTGTAGATAAAAATGCAGTAATATCTGTTTGCTATGCAATGTCTTTTGCTTTAAACTGTGACAAATACTTAATGCTCCAGTAGAAGGCCTTGTGTGTTAGGTACCTTTCAGAATTAGTAAATTGCATTTTTGATGAGTTTAAACTGGATGATGCATTAATTAACCTGTAAAATTTAATCATACAATCAAAGGAATGAGTATATGATGTATAAATTATAATGAATTTAATATTTTAGCATGGCACTTATTTTATTTTATGGAAAGTCTGGCATGTAACACCAGATTTTACTTTGGATACACTCAGTTATCTTTCAATTTTTTTTTTAAATGATTTGCTCAATGAACATTGTTGGGAATATTAATTAAAAAAACCCCACTTGAATATAAAGCATAAGCACATAATTTTAAAAGAGTTTTAGGTAAACTATGCTGATGCCTTGGAGACAACTCTGGATGGAAAAATATTTAATAGGGAAAAAGAAGAACAAATCCTCAGGGGATTGTTCAGGCACTTGTTGACTCAGGACATTTAAGGGAATCTCTTTCACCTTTGTGCCAATTTTTAAAGCAGTAATCAAATAACAATATGCTTCTGAAGGGTTATGTACTGGGATAACAGAAGCTTTGAAACATAAATGCCTACGTCAGGGATTCTTTACTGCTGATCCTAATGCACTGATATTTTAACAAATACTTAGATGTTATAATGATATATATAAAATATGTGCAGTATTTAAGGGATATAAAGCCCCTGAAAACTTTATTGCCTTAAGATGATCATCCATCAGTGGCATGTGCTAAAATGATAGACCCTTTTTTGTTTCCTTGAAACTCCTGAATATTTTCTAATTTCACAGAAATGAAGAAAATTCGTGTATATTAACGTTTGCCATGCATACTATACATTTTTGGAAAGATAATATTTTCTTAGATTTTTTTTGTTCCTCTCTGTAAGGTTTACTGTGTTTCCCATAAGCACTTCATTCTGTTCTCCTGGTAAATGTACTCTCTTTATTGCAGTCATTCCTTTCTCCCTCCTAAATTTCCCCTGTTTCCAATAATTAATCTCTTCCTCTTTTTCCCTGTTTCCCCTTATTTTAGCATATGTTTTTGTAGCCATATTTCTCTCATGGAAATTTCTCTCTCGCATCTTCCATTATTTTGTCTTTTTCTGGGCATGCTTCACTGGTCACTTCCTGTATCTCAATGCAGCTAATGCCTCTGGTTGAGTCATCTGTGGAAACTGAACCCTGGATCTTTGGATCTGAGCTACAGGCAGAATCTATTAGCCCGTGGGCAGTCACAGACTCATAAACCTCTTGTGTGGTCCCAGACATCAGAGAATGCTTATATTCAATTCTTCTAAAAAATTCTATTTTTTACTTTTATGCTATCTTAAAGCAATTTTCAGGCAAGCTTTTTAAATAGCTATTTATAGTTCAGCTATTACATTAAAGAGTATTTCTTAGTTGTGCTTGTGTATTCATCTTATTGACCTTCAACACATTCTAAAGAAATCATTAATGTCATAGACGGTCCTTGAGTTTGAATTTTTCCACCAGTTGAAATTAAAGCAGGTTTACTAGGAAGAAACTTTCAAACAGTACTACCTAAACAGTGAAATACTGTTATGCCCTATGTGCCTTTTCTAAATATTACGCTTAACATTTTTCAGGTCCATATTGTTGTAACTTCATCAAACGTTAAGATTTACATTGACTGCAGTGAAATACTGGAAAAACCAATTAAGGAGGCTGGGAACATCACAACTGATGGCTATGAAATCCTTGGGAAACTTCTAAAAGGCGACCGAAGATCAGCAACAGTAAGCAATAAATATGAATCCATTCATTAATGCAAGCCCTTGAAATTTTCTGAGGAAAGAGATTTTAGATTAAGGATTGCTAAGAAACTAGTGTTGCACCCAAAGCTTTTAAGTGTCTGTCCTGTAAGACCTAATATACTTAACTGAGAAGTTTAGTCTTGATAGCTTCTCATTCCAGCAGAATTGCAAGAACAAAAATCAAATAGCTGAAAGTTGCAGTCAGGTAAATTCAAACAAGAGCAGGAATGTTTTTCTCTCAATAGGAAGAGCAGTTAGTCAGTGAATGCATTTACTGTGGATTCTCTATCATTGAAAATTTTTATAGAAGAATTTTTATTCCTAAAAGACATTCTCTAATGAACAGGTTTTAATTCTGACATGTCCTGTGGTGACTGTTCTGCTGGGTGATCAGAGAAATTCCCAGTGACTTTATGAGCTATAAACCTGTAATGAAAAAGTGGCTGCTGCTATGAAGGTCACATCCCTTATCCTGATATATACTTAGTATGTAATCAATACCATTACCTGGGCTTCATATTAGGAGATTTAAGTCTGCAGTCTGACCCATGTGTGCAAACCCTAACAGCTGATGAAGATTCTTGGTGCTCAAGAAACCATCAAATGTTTGGTTCTATGTATCAAACTACAGGATCATAGCTCTTGGCATAAAAAGAGAGGAAACTCCTTTTACCCTACAGTCTACCTAAGATCTCCATTTCAGCCTTTCTGCAAAACCTTTTGCTGATAATGTCAGTGAAATGTTCTGTTCATGAATCTGAATTAATATATGACCAAAGGACTGCAGTTACCAGAGCTGGTCCAGAAGTTTTTCAGCCATATTTCATGTTGAACTCTACAGGCAGTCAGCTGATGTAGAAATTCATTGATATTGTTCATTAAGCATTGCAAAATATTTCTTGAGTCACATTATTTGGTTATCTTTTGCCCCAGAACAAGAGCTAGTATCAGTGTTTGAAGTTCTTGTAGACTTATGTAGGCTTGGTTTTAAATTTTTTATTATTTTTAAATCCTAAATCCTTTTTCTGTCAGTGTCAAAAGAAGAAGTGAAAGTATGGATGATGTTAACCTCATTAAAAATAAATAGAGGAGTAATTTTTAATGATAATGTCACTAGATTTCATAATTAATATCTCTCATCTTTTAAGAGTATTCTATTCTTTTACAGTTAGAAATCCAGAATTTTGACATTGTATGCAGTCCAGTTTGGACTAGCAGAGACAGATGCTGTGATCTTCCTTCAATGGTAAGTGTAAATGAAATAGAGGCTGTCCAGAAAAATTTTATTAATAGGAAATTTAGCAATATCAATTTTAGCCTGGTCTTATACCTTGTACCGACAACACCTCTAATCAAGTTGTTGGAGCAGCCACTGAACAATACTGCATTTCAAGGTTTTGTTGGGAGAAAGGTTGTCATGCTAGAATTGAGCCCCTTAGGAGTGGTGCAAAAAATGTCCGTTATAATTTCTGTGATATTGCAGATTCTATGTATTATGAATGGAATAGCTACATATTTTTTCTATTTAATTTCTTCTTGGATTAGCATTCAAAAAATAACTAGTATATTCTTTGTCAGTGCAAGTTGATTGTCCAATGCATATAAACATTAGAGCAACAGAAATTGCATATGAGTTTGGTTTTGCTTGTGCCTCTGTTGTTAGTGCCTTGCATAGCTCACAGAGAAAGTTTACTAAAAAATATAAAAGGTGCTGTAGAAACATTTGGAAACCACTGTTGAGATGTTTTATTTTTACTTGAAAACAGGGTAATAGAGAATCTTCCTGCTGTTGTTTCAGAAAAGCATGCTACCAGTGAGTACTTTTCTTTAAAATGACAGTAATTGTTATGATTGAATTTTCAGAGAGATGAAGCAAAGTGCCCAGCTCTTCCAAATGCTTGTACCTGTACTCAAGACAGTGTGGGACCTCCAGGACCTCCTGGACCAGCGGTAAGTTACCAACTCTAACTAATTGCATGAGAGAGGTTTCTGATTTTTAAATGTATGGAAATAGGTTTGTGTTGATCTCTGGTTTTGTGGGGAAAAAAAATAAAAATATCAGCCAGAGATTTAGTGCCTATCAACATGTCCATAACATCACAGTAGTCTGTCCCCATTTCATCCTAATTTCAAACACAGTTGGGCAGCTCCTACCACCTCTGTTCATTTATATAATCTTTTCCTGTATTTCCAATGTGATCATCACTGTGAATAGCTCCTCATTATTTGATAGACTGAAAGATTCTGGCCCAGTCTCAGCTGTCTTGCACATCGTGTACAAGATATTATTAATGGACTGTGCAAATATTTTTCCTAAATAAAGAATCAGGATTTCACTCCAAGAAAAGATTCTTTACCCTGTCAGGGAAATAAATTAGTTACTCTCTTTATTTTTTGTGTGGAGAGATAGTAGTCTCTGGAATGGATATGCTCCTATTAATTGCTTTGAATATAAGGGAGTTATTCTCAGCCCAGTAGTCCTTCTACTTTGAAGCTGTCAAAGTGCTGCACAAGAAATCTGAAGCCCAGATGAGTTGTCTGGTAGTCTACTAGAGAGGTAACCAGAGATTTTGATGAATATAAATTGAAGAAGTTTATATCTGCAGAGACAAAAATCACAGTAATTTTCATCAGCTGAATTGGCAAGGCTGAAGCTGATGTGGTTTACTTGAGTTCCTCATGCATCTTTTATTCTAGTACTCTTTTTAGCAGTGATCTGTACACTTCAAAACTTTGTGATTTCGTATAAGAGTTTGTTAAAGAGGATTCATAATGCACACCAGTTTTATGTACCTTTTCTTTCTGTGTATAAAATAAATTTTCTTTCCAAATACTCAATTTAGGGTGGCCCAGGTGCTAAAGGTCCCAGAGGTGAAAGGGGTTTGACTGGATCATCTGTAAGTATCTTTCCTCAAATGCATCTATAATGATGTTGCTACATACTTACCTGTGTGAAAATTTATATGCTTAGTTTTATGCTGAGCTAATAATGGAAATTAAAAATTTACTTGAAAATATTCCTTTATGTTATTTATGTGCAGCCTACCTACTTGAGACTATATATACACAGTCTGTGTAGCTCAATAGGCATTGACTGCACATCAGGATACTGGGATTACATGCATAAGGGTGTTGATACACACTCTGCAGCAGCATTATTGTTCTCTCCTCTGTACAGAGGAGATGGCTATGCTAATTCACGCTGCCAGAGGTCATGTATTGGCCAACATGAATCAGAGAAGAGCTTATGAAAGGGTATGCCACTTGAATAACTTGTTTCTAAAGCTGTTCTGAAGTATTAAAGGTGTCTCCAAGCTTCTGACTCACCTTAAGTGTCTAGCCCAAAGGACTTTGCAGTTACAGATCTCAGAATTTACAATTTTGTTTTAATTTTCTACTTTAAGGGCCCTCCTGGTCCTCGTGGTGAGACAGGTCCTCCTGGCCCTCAAGGTCCGCCAGGTCCGCAGGGCCCCAATGGGCTGTCAATCCCCGGTGAACCGGTGAGTGCAGATTTTGGGTGCGGATGGGAATGTGTGGGGCGCTAGAGCTGTCCATGCAGGTGGTGGGCCTGGGAAGAGGGTGACAGTTTTGCCTGAATATTCATTTGTCCCTGCAGGGCAGTAGTATTATGAAACAAGTCTGTTTCTGAAGCAAGTCTCTTAATACAACAGCATTTTCTGTCGTGAATATTAGATGTACTTATGGGATGCCAGTGAAGGGACAGGGTCTAAGCACTGTAATGTCTGTTGTGCTACTCTGTTTTCCATCTTAATGGATTTTCTGCAGAGTTGCTAGGCATTCCAGTTTTAGGACTCAAAACTATCAAACTGTGGTGCAGGGCAATTAAGCATGAAATACCAATTTGAAGACTTTCTTATAGACCTACATGCCTAACATCTATTTTCTGGCCTAAATCAGTAGCTGAAAGTTCAGAGAGGATATGAGTGCCTATATGTAGTCATACAGAACAGCCCTTCATTCCTAGGGGCTTTTTTTTGGCAACAGCATGCATATTTTAGCAAGATACTGCTTCCGATTTCATGCACATGCCTTCAAAGCACTGATGAAATTTCACCATATTCTGTCTTTTTATAGTAATGGCATACGTAACCCCTTGCTTACATTGTAAATGTATTGACTGCTTTTGCCACATTTTAATAACCAATCACCCCAAAAGTAGAAATATAATTCTGGTGTTTCCTGTTTAGGATAAGTGTGAATTTTAATACATTCAGGAGCTTTTTGTATGAAGTCTTTTATAAAAATAAAAGTTTTATCAAAAATAAAGTTTATGGAAAACAAAATAGCATTGGTGTGTGATTGCATCCCATCTTATTTTACATTTGATAATAGGTTACCTGCTCCATCTGTAGTGAAATTTGGGAAATGGAAAATAAAATGTGCTTGAAGACAGACATTAGGAACACCATCTGCTTTGTAAGGACAAAGTAGAAAGATTTTCTTGATGTGTGTAGATACTTTTCGAGTTTTTTATTGTACACCAGGAGAAAAACTTCATCAAGATGATCTAGAGGTGCCAAAGAGCAAGAAAGGGCAAATACATTCCTTTTACGCCTGGAATACAAATAATACATGTATTTGTCACTTTCAGTTGATAAAGTCTGAAGAATGAAAATGCCAACATTCATGGAGTTTCTTATTAGCTAACAAGAAGTTAGAGCACCTCTTTTGAGTCCTAATTTTCATACCAATTGCGATTCACGTTGGCAGGCTATGTTTACAAATTGTTCGGTTACAAACAGTTCTTAATGCTGAATTAGCATGAAGCCATTGTAAAAAATAAATATTGTATTGTCAAGTTTAGCTCATGTGGGTTTAGACTGTGCATTGGTACCACAGTGCTGGAGTGTATATGAAACGCAAGCTAGCTGTGAAAGGCAATACATTGCTTCGTATGCTCCTGTACCTTGTGTCCTGGAAGTGTGTAATGCCTTTTAGACCATGATACTTTAAAAAGACCAAGGTTTGACCTTTCATGAGTTTAGAGAGCTCCATTCCCCAGTTGAGAAAGATAAGGGAGGTTGGAAGAAAACATGTAACCCCTCACAGCTTTCCTGCTGTGATAGCAGTCTGTCTTACTCAAAAGTCCATATCGCTTTCTTATCAATTGAAGCCTCCTTCAAATGTCTGCTTGCCTTGTTTTTAATATAATATCAACCAGTCATCCTGCATTTGCAAAGGTTTGTGAGATGATCAGTATTGCTTCACTTAAGAGGTATATGTATCCTGATTTATTCCATAATATGTAGTTGGGTTATGGATTCCTTATTTAGGTATCTTGTGGGAAATATTTTCTGTCCATTTACACAAATTAATTCTGTAATTCAGAATATCTTGCAATGATTTATAAAAATTACAGGGTCGTCAAGGACTGAAAGGTGATGCTGGCCAGCCTGGACTACCAGGGCGATCGGTAAGTTGATGCTTAGACAAGGTAATGTCATTTTACACTATTCCTGATACAGGTTTGCTGCTCAACAGCTGTCTTTGACATCACTAGGAGTCCATGGGCTCTTTTATACATTCCTAAGTAATAGTTTTGGAAACATAATTATCTTATACTAAGGAATTTGAAACTTAGGAAACAGTAAATCATTCAAAACAGAAAGAGTGAAAGAACAGCTGTACTGAGTCAAGCAAAATGTCCATCTGGACAGTTGTGAAGAGTACACTGGTATTGTCCCAGGAAGTTCTCTCAACTGCTGACCACTTGCAGATAAGCGTCTTCCTAAAATAAAGGTTGCAGAACCTTTGCAGAACCCCTCTTCAGCAATGTTGCCTAATTACTTCCTTCTTTTGGAATTCAAGTCATCTTGGGACATTAACTGTCTGTGTTCTGAAAGAAGAAAGCAATATTAAGTTTCATTTTCTTGCATGTTTCTATATTGTAGACTAGGATTAGGTTTTGAGGAGAAAAAATTTGGGTATTTTCATAATCAGCAAAATTTAGATAATCTAAGGTCATTTTTCTGCACATGTGTTGACATAATGAATATTCCTTGGTTACTTTATTGTCCTTAATTTTACTGGAGATATAAAGACTAGATGGGGGATGTTTAAATGTTGTGGATTTAATTTCATGTATCAGATAAAATCAGTCATGGGCTAAGGGTCTTGTATTCCTTACCTGTTTTATTAGTCCTTGTAATCCTGAGTAATACACTTTTAGGGAGTAGTAATGCCCTGTAGAAAGCAATGCTGTCAGTGTACAGTGAGATTAGACAGAAAAAGTGGAAGAACATCTATACTGGCAATATATGTGATGGTTAGCATAGCAGTGTTGTTTGTTCTGTCATGGATAAAATTTCTCATTCCTTTTCCCTCTAGGGAACCCCAGGTTTACCTGGTCCACCTGGCCCAGTGGGACCTCCAGGAGAAAGGGTAATGTGTTTTTTTGTGTTCCTCGTCTCCCTCCTCCATTTCTTTATATATCTTTCTATTTTCAAATGCTTTTTCAAAAGCTGTCTTCCCCACGCTGTTGCTGTTGCCTTGAAACTCTGCTTATCTCAATGTCTGAGAGATGTCATATTGGTAAAGAATCTGCAATTACATAATCTCAAAGGCCATTTTCATCAGGCTACAATCTTAAATGAATCTCTAATTATGCTTTTGTTTTTTAATAGGGTTTCACAGGAAAAGATGGTCCCACAGGTCCAAGAGGCCCACCAGGACCAGCGGTAAATATAATTTTGTCTTTGATATACCCTGAATTAAGAGACCTGAGCCAACAGAGAGCTACATTGATGTTTTCAATTTCTGTCAAATATGATATGGATCCTTTGTTTAATATCCTAAATGGGTCTGGGAAACTCTCAGTAAAAGGTGAGCAGACAGCTGCATAAGCGCGTATCCACAAATGTTTGTAACAATGTTTCAAAACTGATTTCTGCTGGTGTAAATCAGGAATCACTTTACTTGGTTCTTTAGTCATAATGTTTAAATGCATAGCTAGATCTTATGAAAGCAATCAGTTTATTACTTGTAAACTGGGGGAATCAAATGCTTTAATACATGTTTTTTGTTTGGCTTTTTTTGTTTGATTGGTTTTTTTTTGTTTGTTAGTTTGTTTGTTTTTTGACAAGAATATTTGAGGATTAGTTTTTTCTTAAAAAGCTGCTTCATTTTGCTATGTGGGGCCATGCTAGAAAAGAGGCTGGCTCTCAGAGAAAAACATATGTAGGATCAGACAGCCTGAGATAGGCAAGTTGCTGGAGCTGAATGTTACGAGGTCCAACCAGAAGCAAGTTGGAAGATGTATTTCCAGTAGGCACACAGACACAGAGCACACTTTTACATCACAGATAGGAACAGGAGTCTCTGGGCAGGGTATTATTTGGGCACCCCCCGCTTCCCCATGATTATCTTTCTTGAGCCCCTTTGTTCAGATGAGCTTTTATCACATAACCTAATACTGGTCTTTTGCTTGTTCATATTTATCTAGCATCACTAGAATGACTTTTATGGTCTTCTGGATCTGGACTTTTACAGGGATCACAGACCTGCTAGATGAACTTAGAAGGCCAAGCTATTCTATACTTCTTTAGGAGTCTGTCATTAAGCTTGATACCAAAAACATATAGACACTCTCTGCACTTTTAGGTTCAGAAATGCATGTTAAAATGCAGTGTTATATAAAAGGACACGTTTCCACGAAGAAACGAACTATTTGTTCTGTAAGAAAGTTTTCAAACCTAAAATGTACTTTACAGAAAAACCCCCGATAGGAACCGTTTTCAGTATTGCTTTGGACTCAATACAGTAACACATTTCTTAGTGCTTAGGTTGTTGTGGTTTTCCATAATTCACTTTTCATGTCTTCTGCTGCAGGGTGCCCCAGGAGTTCCAGGAGTTGCTGGTCCAAGTGGAAAGCCAGGGAAACCAGGAGATCGTGGGACACCAGTAAGATAATGATACACTTAGAGTATCAAATTTAAAGTGACAGTCTGTTGATGAATATAAGGATTCTGCTTGCTTTAAATAGTTGTCTTGCACTTATGATGGTGGTTAGTATAGTGGGTCTGACCTAAATCCACAAATCTTTTTTTAAAAATAATTTTATTTTTGCAGTATTCCATTTTGCTGAGTTTAATAGTTGGGGCTGGAAATTGTGGTCTCTTGTTTCCACTAAAAAAATTGTAAGATATTATGTGCCAAGACATATATTCCTACACTGCATAAGCCTGAAGAACTAGGTCAGCAAAATGAATGGAAAGTCTTTACATTTGTGTGTGTGTAGCAAAACTGTGATAAACTGCTGAAGGTGGACAATCTTTGATAATATTACATAATCAGTTCTGTTTTGCAAATGTTTTGTGCTTTTTACAGTGTTATTTCAAATTTATTTGGGGGTGGTTTCTGTGGCTTCTAGTCTGGTTTTTAAAGTGCTTCCTGAATAGGGAGAAGGAGCAGGAGGTGCTGGCTCCCACCGATAGTTTCCAGCAAAATTTGGTTTGATTCATTTATAGGATATCTCTGAGAAGTTATGCTTGAGTCAGGAGCAGAGACAGCAAGTGAAATGAGAAGTCATTCATTACTTGTGCTTCATGTATGGCAGCCATCTAGAATTTTCCATCCCACTTCAGTGTAATTGTGTATATGAAAGCTGGATAATTTGGAAGAATATATAGTAGGCTGGGAAGCTTTATGGACATGAAGTGGAAGCTCCCAGGAGCAACTGGAAGCTGGGTCATTTTTTCATACACACATTGAATTCAGTTTGTGTTTGCCAGACTATAAATTTCATTTCCCCTTGTAATAGAGGACACTGGGTGTCTTGGGAAAGTACTGAAGCTTTCCTGCCTTTAGATATACGTTCCTAATTTCATATTCCTGCTGGGTCAGATGCTTGATAGAGCACAAAACGATGTGCTTTGTTTACAAGGGAGCTTCAAATTGCCAAGTGTATCTGATTTCTCCTTCTGCTGGGACAATGGATAGCTGAGCCAGTTCAGCAGCAAAAATCTTCTGCAGGTAAATAATGTACTTGAAGGAAATCTGGCCACTAACCCAGTTTCAGGGCTTTTGCAAAGCAAAGCAGTCAACTCCTGTCCAAGAACCATGTCTAAATTCTCCTGCACTCTAATTTTATGAGGTCCTTTCAGTTAGAAATACATTTTTTCCCCCAGTTATTGCACTTTCTTGTAGTGGGACACTGTGCATCATATTTACCATTTATAATGTTTCTAGAACAGATCCCAGCAGGAATTCTGGCTTGCACCTCGCACAGATGTTTTATCAGATTCCTGGTGGACAGAATTTCAAGGCCTTCCTTTGTGTGCAGTATTACAATTGCCAAAGGTGCAGTCTGACAGCCAAATGCAACTTGCAGTGTCATGAATCATAGTTCTGCTTGAAGAGAAAGATAATGAGGCTTCACATTGCCTCTGGTAAATACAAGGAGCAAACAACTTTGACCAGCAAATAATTTTGACCTGTCATTTTTTCTTCTACCTGAACTGTCTATATTGCTGGTACCATGCAATGCAAATAAGGAAAAAAAAAACCCTACAAACTGAGGAATATTACATTCCAGGTAAAAGATACACAGTTACCTGCAAATTATGAGCAGCCTTGGTGTTATGAAGATATTCCCAATGAGTGCAGTCAACCTCAGCTGCTTCCTGGTGTATTCAATACTACTAACGTGCTAAGAGGAGACAGACCACACTGTAAAACATTTCTCTACCTCATTGTGTACTTATGTTAACTGACCTTTCATGGAAATAGGAAATTTGACTTTTTAATCTGCTTGTAAGTACCTCCATGAGAAATTTAAGTGGTTTTTTCCAGTGTAGTAACAAAATTACTAAAAAAAAGGAACAGTAAGTACACAAATGAGTTGTTAATCTATTGAGAATTGAGCACAAGCTATCCTAGATGAGGCTAAAGTATCTGTCCTCCATTGGTCTGTGAGAGATTGAGAATTTGGTAATAGTTTGTGTACATATCATAAGGTAACAACCAAGGGTAAGAAGGACTCATTAAACTGGAAGAGGATAATGGTTCAAGAATAAATGGATATGTTTTCTGTGAATAAAAGTAATGGGAAATAGAAGATCTTGGACTATGAGAGGAAAAGTTACGGTACTTGTTTTATAGGTGTGTAAGTAAAAATAGTAACGGATGGGGAGGCAGAGTCAGTTGTGCTAAGGTAGAGCTACGGACTCTGTGACAACAGGTCTGACTTTGTTGATCTGGAAGGTCCCCAGGAAAGTGTGCAAGGCTTTTATGTTTTATATATAAGGTGCTATTAAACTGATGCCTCCAGGACTAAATAAACTGTGAAAACCTTTTGAGGGTTGTCCCAAGATTGTTGTGAGCTATATGCAGGCTTTGAGAATTTTGCATTTCCTGCTGCCATGTGTTCGCTGATCTTGCATCCATCTATGCATACGTCCTAGATAAAGTCTCAAGAAGACACTGCTTTGGGAGGAACAAACTGGTGGTTCTTGAGGGGAGCAAACATTCTTCTGGGGAATACAAATGAGCACATTATCTTTTAAAGTAAAAATAGCAAAACTTTCTTTGTTTTGTCCTCCTTCAGCCATAGAACTATGCTGCAGGCCCAGCCTTCATCCCACAGCTCAGAAAAAATCCCACATGCAGCATAAACCAGCTTTTCCTTGCTCTGACCCCAAGTGACTCCCTCATTGCAGTATATCAACAAAACAGAATGCCAGCAGCAGCTGCTGCTTCTCAAAATGCTGTCAAGCAGTTGGCTAAACTGCACTTTTTTGTCTATTAAAAGAAAATAAACTGAAATTTAAGAAGTGTATAACCAAGTAGGAGGAAGATGCAAATAGCAACTCAGTAATTGCAGTTGTAATTATTTTTTTGGAAAACATGTTTCTAAAATATCCAAAATTGAAGAACAAGGCTCATTTTATTTCAGTGAATTGCAAAGTTAACTTAGAACTAAGGAATGGCATTAGCATTTTCCCAGCTGGGGGACCTCTGCTGGCAATACTTCGGAGCAATGTTGTGATTTTGTTAACAGAGCACCTTCCTGTCTTACCAACATGTCTTGTGGTTGAAGATAGCCTGAAGAACTTTTCTTGACCAATCAGCAAAAATATTTCCAGAAACAGTGTATAGGATTTGAACATTTTAAGTTTTTATTATTTTTTTTATCTTTGTACCGTTCTGGTGTGTGAATATTCTATAGTAAGTGAATTACTTGGAACATCTAATTTTAAGTAATTATTACAATGTTGTCAGGATAGTAGATCAGAAATCTGATTTCTAATGCTTGCACTTATCTAGTGAATAAAAACTATGTACTGTATGATTTGCTTCCTGTCAAAACAACACAAGGTTGTACTATGAAAGCCTTAGAAAGAATGAGAGTACAATAGCAAGTGTTGTAAATATTTATGCGGCATATAATTTCAAAGGAATATGCTTTCATAAAATAGAAAAACTTGGCAAGTTTCAAACAGAAAGAGAACCATGAAATAGTTTGTTAACATTCCCACCCCCCCACCTCCACTCCCCAACTTTCATATTATAGACTAGAGCAAGTAAAAACATGCAATTCTGTTCAATGGATTTTTCAGCTATATGTAATAGTTTATTAACAAGATGTTGATGTCTGTTGATTTGGGGGTCAAATTACATCTCTTTTAGAGCTTCAGTATATCATCATGTTACAACACGTTAATTATTAGAGAATGACAGACAGAAAGGTCATATTTTCCTAATGATTTTAGTTATTACTGTTTATTTCTGTTGTTATGGCATTTACAAGTCCATAGGCTGTTTCAGCATGTGACTGTAATAAGCTAAAACTAAAAGACAGATGTTTCCCTGTGGACTTCACAGAGTAAGAAAGATATAGATGAAAGAGTAAAGGACAGAAGGGAAAGAATATTCATCAGCTTGATGAGTATATTTTGTACTTATTAGTAACTGTCTCATTTGTGGCATAATTTATTCTGGTAGCACATTTATGGTGTCACCATTTCAAATCAGTCATTTGAGTCTGTACAATCAATTTTGCATAAACGATCTCTTATTCATGATGCAAATGTACCATAAGACAACTACTTAGCTCAACAATGGATGAACGGTCTTATATTTTCTGTGGCATCTCATGGGGTAGGTGTCTGCAACTCTGCTGCAGAGAAGCTCAGAGAGCATACTAAATTCACACTCCAGCATACCCCATGGGCGTTTGTTTGACCAAAACCTTGACAGAGGTCTATGGAACAGTACCACTGCATTCGAGGGTGTCTGCTGTGACCTCAGTGGAATGATTTGGTGTCTCATGTTGCTGAAATTAATTGCGGGTACCGTAGGAATGTTATGAGACACAGCTGCAGCCCACACTTAGCCTTTGCTTTGTTAATAGTGATAAACAGGCTCCTTAAAGAAATAATACAATGTACAAAGCTGTAATACTTAGGGGGGGTGTGTAAGTACGAGGAGAGCCACGTAGAGCAGCAGATGACCGAACTGATCTCTCGCCTTTGAAATATGCCTTATGTTCAAACAGTAATTCAGGCTACAAGTGAAAATCTATGTGAACTCATGATAGACCCATCATTATTCCTGATGTTTTTCATATACACATACATATATAAAAATTAAAATCAGGCCTTCTGGTTTGCTTCTTACATAGTATTCTTGAAAACCAAAAAACCCACAACCACTAAACTATTCAAAGGCTAATGGAAAGTGCAGTTAGAAAAAAGTTGGCAAATATGAATAATTATAAAGCACCTCAAGCTAAGACTTCTATGAGACTTTTGTAAGACTAGAAATGGTTTAGAATTAAAAGGGAAGATGTTATTATAAGTAGAATAAGCTCTTACTGGCATCTCTCTATCTTATGTGTCATCTCTGCATAAATCTTTTTGTCTTAATAGAATCCTTTTCATATGCTTTCAAGGAGACAGCTACCCTTCCTAGACTTGTGTTATTTTTCCTAGATTACCTTCTTTAATGATGAGTTATCTTAAGACTTAAAATTAAACAGTCTTGTCTAACTCACACAAGACCACTGACCATTTACAAAAATGTGATGCCAGAAATTCAACTTTCAAATTGACAGTAGAGTCCCAGTGTCAGAATACATCTGGTTTTTGGCCCTAGTTTGAATCTTTCCTTCTGATGTTTTTCTTATCAGTGTGTTTGATACCAGACAAAAGATCATTGTTTCTCCAGTCTTTTCTGGCACCTTTTTTAGCATCTCTGAAATGTAAAGGTCAAGAAGGATAGTGTCTGTCTTCTTGAAGGACTCAAATTATTTTTTTCTAGAATTGCATGTCTCAAACCAACAGTTGGGGTGAAACAACATAATCTTTCAGTTGCTTTATTTTTCATTGTTTATTTTAGGGTGCACCTGGAATGAAGGGAGAAAAAGGAGACAGAGTAAGTCTGAATAAAAGTCAATTTTTCTCATAATTTAAAAATTAAACACTATGTCTTTAAAAGCAGACACTTGCTAATAAAACACTTGTTTTGCATTTGATTATGTAGGGTGACATTGCTTCTCAGAACATGATGCGAGCAGTTGCAAGACAAGTCTGTGAACAACTGATCAATGGTAAACCGTGCTGCTTGCTTTGTTTCTCATACTAGTAATTTACCACTTTGTGTTTTAAAAAGAAAAAGCAATCATTTAAATTTGAGGTGACAGACACTGGCCAGAGAGCACAGGAAGAGCTTCAATGATCTTATAGCTGTCACATGCCAATTATTTGGTGGAAAAAAACAGCAGCAATTTTTTGCAAGATCCAGAGGCTAACTTAATCTAGTCTGTGGCCTTAGGAAATACACATGCAGGTCTAACACTCTGTACAAGGAGTGTGATGTTCCTTTTGTTATTCTGGTCCAAAATTACTTCATCTTTGCAGTAAAATCAGTATACATGTTCTCTTTAAGCATGTCATCTTCAAGAGGAGGGAATCAGTGAGAAAAACAATGCTTGCTGTAGGTATTTTGCCAGCAGGGAAAGACAGATGAGTGTTGGGCAACTACTGTGCACAGAATCAGCAGAGCTATCCAAGTAAAAGTAATATTTATTTGGAGAAGAATCTCAAATTGAATTTCAGTCCTCTACTGCCACACAGTGCAGCTCTGCAGCCCAAGAAATTGTTCTCTACAGAGGCTTCCTCTCTGTCGCTGAAGCAGAGCTTTTGCTATCAGTAGACTTGCCAAGGAGGACAGAGGCAAATGTGCCTGTAAATTGTTCTTAATATTGTATCTATTACAAGGGTAAGTGCTGACTGAGGGAAATAGATATACCTTTGGGATCATTACCTTTGTATGCAGGGAGGAGAACAGTTTGTCCTTTAAAATGTCTGTGATGAGTGCTGTTTAAAACATGTCTCTTAGCCATCAAAGAAGGAAATTACATTCATGAATATTTTAGACTTATGAATACAGGTATCTTATCTGAGATCTTTTAACATCCCTTCTTTGAGCATCCCTGCCTTTTTATTTTTTTCATGTTCAGCTCATCTCTTCAGGGTTATGCTAGGATTGGCACATTACACTAATCAGGTAGGGCTAGATGTGTCCCCCCATTAAAGGGTTCCTTCCTGCATAGTTTCACAATGCTGTTGCTTTTATTCACACACATTTTTTTTTGCCTATGTGCAAAAGGTATGTAGGTACAAGCCTTTGCATCCTACAGGCTTAAGAAAGCAACTTTGCAGACTGTGTGGTGCTAGCTCTACATGTGCATAATTTATACTGTTGGTGGTAGCTTTAGAGCTCTGAAAGTACGTAGAAATGTGATACTCCAGTTTTAGAAGTAGAACAAGACCTTTCTGTTCTTTAGAGTAAAAGCAACTTTAAATAGAGCTCTGAGAACAAGAGTATTGAAAAAAATGCTTATTTAGTGATTTTAATAGTTTTATGATAAATTTCTGTTAATGTAATTGACTTCCAGAATCCCCCTTACCTTTCCTCCCTCCCTCCCTCCCTCCCTGCCTCCCTCCCTGCCTCCCTCCCTCACTACTCCATTTATTTTCAGCCTTCTCATCAGACATTCACCTTAAGTCTTTCTAATTCATCTGAACTAATTCGTCACCAATTTATTGAATGGGAGCAAGAATAGGACTTAATGAAGAGAGATGATTTTTTATTACTTCCCACTCTGATAAAAGATTTTCACTCATTTTGCTTTTTTATTTTTCTTTTGAAGGTCAAATGAGCCGATTCAATCAAATGCTGAATCAAATTCCGAACGATTATTATTCAAACCGTAACCAGCCAGGGCCACCAGGTCCACCTGGTCCCCCAGGAGCTGCTGGGACAAGAGGAGAGCCTGGACCTGGAGGAAGACCAGGATTCCCAGGACCTCCTGGGGTCCAAGGTCCACCCGGTGAAAGAGGTGAGTAAATTAGAAGGCAGCTGTACAGTGGTCATAGCAGAGAGACTGCCAGGAGAGCTGTCTGCTCCCTTTACCATGACAGCTGAGGAAGCCCATACCTAGCAGCAGCTTGTTAGGCCAGTTGGATTGCCTGAGGGACACTGGTGTTCTAGAGAACAAGGTTAATTACATCAGTGCTTTTCCTCTGTCTCTCCCTTGCTTAGATTTCAGGAAACACAAATTAGTCTAAGATTTTGGCTGCTGTCTGATGCTTCCATAGAATATCCCAGGAAAATGAAAGTTCTCAGGACTCTTCTGGCACCAAACAGCTGTGTCTTGAAAGGCTGTTTAGAGTAACACAACTCTGCAAAATATAACACTGATTAAGAGAGAGAATGAGTCATTACCAAGAATGAAATGTCAGAGTTGAAAGAATTAGGTCTACATCCTTGGTTCTTTGCAGTACTCTGAGGGAGGGAAGCAACTCTGAACTGAATTTCAGCATGTGGGTAAACCTGTTTTATGGCTAACCTGTATCACTGCAATCATGTGGAGTATCTGTACTGTACTATGTTGTGGCCTTTGCTTATTCCAGCTACTCTACTGTAGCATAGACTCAGAGCTCTGTTTTCTAGCATACATTTTAGTATACTCTTTAAAATAAAGACTAGGAATAAATCAAGGAAAAATGAATTTCTGAATTTCTTAAACTTATTTCATTTTAACTGTTCCTAAGAAAGTTTCTAAGTTCCTAAGTTCCTAAAAAAGCATCTTTTAGAGCAGAAACATGCAAGCTTGAAGTACCTTCCTGTTTGCAGTTTAAAATCATAAGGTCCTGTGGTGTTTTTGGTATCTCAAATTCTTTTCTATGTTTTAAAAAGTTTATTAAAAAGACTAAATTACCTCTGCATCTTACTTTATTTTTAGTATAGTGTATTTATATTCAATTTTTTTCCCCAAATACACGTGGGCATCTGTAGAACATAGGGTTTAACTGGTCTTGTTACATTAAGTAATAGGAACTAAATATCAATGTCAGCAAGAGAGCATGAAGAAATATTTGTTGATGTGGTTTCCTTTCTTTGGTTTTTACTGCCTTTTTATTATTCTGTAGGAATGCCTGGAGAGAAAGGCGAAAGAGGGACTGGATCTCAAGGACCGAGAGGTTTGCCGGGACCACCTGGTAAATATTTTTTGTTTAATCAGATTACAGAAAATTAGGAGAAAAGGGCAAAATTTCTTCATAGTGAGCCAGACTACATATGGTAAATGAACATGCTTTACTCTGTCCACTTCATGTGATTGACATATATTAGAGTTTACTGGAAAACCCTAAAAAAATGGCAATTTGGAAAGATTTTTGAGTGTGACTAAGAAATATTTGTCTTTGTCTCATAATTTCCTCATTTGGCATGCTTACTTGTGTAAAAGTGTTTTTCATGAAAACATGTTGTCCGAATATTTGACAGATATTTTTCATGTTATCAAATGATACTTTGCATTGCCTAATTCCATATTTTACTTGTTGGTTGCTGAACTACAAAATACTCCTACATGCAGAGTTACCAGATGATAGAGGCAGATGATTTGACTATTGTTTTTGGTCTTTTATCATGAAATTTTGTTAATTGATGTCTTGCCCTAAATCAGCTGCATCATTTGTTCCTGCTTGTAGTTTACTAGGCTAAAATGACTTTTCATTACAGGACCCATAAGATGCTTGCAGCAAATTGTAGCCACAGTTACTTGAAGCTTTACAATTCTGCTAACCATAATAAGACTGGTTCCAAGAAAAACATTACCTCATCTATCCTGGGGCTACAGGGTAGCAGAATTAATGTACTCCTGTATTTTAATTGAAATCCAGTGTGCTTGTCTAATCTAGTAGTTTCCCTTGAGATCATCATATCTTACACAAAGAGGAAATAAACCAGAGAATTCATTGATGTTTTTTTGCTTGGCTCAAACCTTACTAAATCAGATTTTATGAATAAATCCTTAAATAAGCCACACACAAGGAAGCAACTAATGATGAGTCACATTTCTAGTTTTCTGGGTTTTTTTTCTTTCTCTTTGACCACCATGAAGCAACAAAGTCCAAGTGCTTCTCACTAAAGACATAACCTAGGCTGTGTAGTCTAGACACCAGTAATGTTAGCTGTTTTATCAAGCTGACTCTTAGAGAAAACAACCTCCCAACCTCTCCATTCTAAAATTAGGTCCACAAGGAGAATCTAGAACTGGTCCACCAGGCTCCACGGGATCACGAGGACCACCAGGGCCACCAGGTCGTCCTGGAAATGCGGGTATTCGAGGTCCCCCAGGGCCACCGGGATATTGTGATTCATCCCAGTGTGCTAGCATTCCTTACAATGGCCAAGGATTCCCAGGTAGGTTATGAACAACTTATCCTTAACCTTGCCTTAGATAGCCTTCATAGACATGGCTGTTCATATGGAGCTGCTTTACATGAGACAGTCCTGCTAGCCTGAACATACTGGATCAGGAGGAGATGGTTGCAGTGAGCAGGCCTGCCTCATTGTAATGTCAGGTATATGAGCAGCCATTTAGACTTTGATACAGGTTTACTTAATGTTGCTTATGTGTGGTTTCCTTTAAAAAGGAAGTGGTGAGCAAATATTTTAGTCTTTTTTTTAAAAAAAACCTAGTTAATAATGTTGCTCCTAGGATTTAACTGATTTTAAGTGATTTTCTTCTCTTCTTTTCCCCCCACATCACCACCCCTCCCAATCGTCTTCAGAACAAGGTTGAATTCTCCATGTTTCTCTTGAAAAATAAAAGGAAAGCTGTGTTTGGCAATTTCCATGTGTCTCTTTTTGAGCGATGTCAGGATTATTTGTACAAAATTGATTCCTGAAATAAAAATTTTCCACAAAGGAAGTCCATTTGGTGATAACAATGCAGACAACTGAAAAGCACCGATGCCCTACAATATCTACCAAATTATTACACCATGGAGTCTCTGATTAACCCTGGGTTAAATAAGCCTTCCACTCTGTGATGTAGCTCAAAACAGTAGGCTGCTTCTGGAATCAAAATGAATAGTCACAGTGACCAGCAATTTCTGACTGGAAAGATTATAATATATTTTAAAATAGTGATCCTGCAGGACCACAGTATTGTTAACAAAATAATATGTATGCCTTGCTAGATCTCAAAATAAGTGTATGTGATACTACTATTTGATATGGTTTGCTGTTAGCATATTGTGCATGTACCCATGAAAAGTAAAAAAAAAAAGAAAAGATATATATATATATGTACACACTTGCAGACTCATTGATGCTGGTTAAAGAGCCAAGTGGTTCTGCAGATCTCACATGAAATTCTTATTTAAATGAAAAATTAAGAAAATTGTGCCTGTGATTCAGCAGTGTTCTCCTTTCTAGTAGCAGCTATGTATACATATATAAATATATGCTTATGACTTAACTGTTCTGTATTTAGTTGGATGAAAGTATTTTTTTGCACATCAGATGGACTTTTTAAAAGACTAACATCATCTTTGACCTGTTTCAGGTTTCGGCTAACACATTTTCTAAGTCGCCAGTGCTGCTTACAGTTTGAATACATGAAAATCCTGTTTCTGAGATGTTTGCGCACGTGCTTATTAGAAAATGAGTCTGTATGGATATTTCACCACGGATATGGTTTTTGAACCATGTTGACCTCATAGAACGGGGAGATACTTTTACTAACACAACTCGTGAATGAGATAAAGGACAGTGATGTCAATTCGTTAAGCCTATTGCATTTCAATAATAAAATAGACAGTCTTTCTTTTTTAAAAAAGACCTAGACCATCAAAAGCCTCAGTGGCAAAGGAGGCTTGTAAAACTACTAACCAGCAAAGGTAATGCCATTAGAAGACAGACGGATTTAACCTGGAAAATGAGAAATAACTTCTGTAAATAGTAAACTAATTGTGGCTTGTAAATGATTTGTATGGGACTGTATTCACTAAAATCTGTTAACAACTCTACATGATACTTTTGCATAAAAGCCTGCTGCTGCTTGCTATAGGCCGAAATAACATCTTTGACAACTTATGAAACCTACCTGTCTGTTGCTTGTTACCAATATGTCTGGATCGGGGCATGTGCCTTTTTTCATGTGTAATCTTGTTGGATCTGTAACTGCAGTTATAAATACCAAAGTTTTATAATTATTTTTCTTCTGTTTTGCTGTAGTTTTTGGTGTTCCTGAAGCACCAGCTGTAACTCGGTATGTTACGAGGAACAGCACGAGAAAATGTCATGTACTGTATATTGCCGCTGGTGATAGTTATGTCTACACTTACTTTCCCATTCTCAGAGAAAAGTAGTATATGCCAAACCCATCTCTTCATTTTACCTGCTCCGTGTCTTCTACTAATTACTCAGTTTAAAATGAAATCCAGTTCTTGGATTTACTAAAGTAGCTGTAAAATAATGATTTTACTTTATTTGCTTTATTTTTGTTTTGGTTTTAATAATTTTACCGTAATTTGTCCCTTGCATAATTTAAGACTCTTTCTGCAATGTTTTATGTATTATAAATACAATGCCTTTGAAGTTGAATTTTAAACCTTTTATTATTTTACTGCCAAAAAGCATTCATCAGCAAAACTGACAAATACCCCAGTGAACTACTAATTTATGTATTTATTATATGAAAATAAGATTGAACTAACATTATGTGTACAAACTAACGTTCATTGCATATGTGGATTCAAAGACATGCGATAACTATTATGTTCAATCGGACAACTATTTTCAACCAGAACCATACGTGCCTGAAAGTGGACCCTATCAACCTGAAGGTGAACCCTTTATAGTACCTATGGAGTCAGAAAGGAGAGAGGACGAGTATGAGGACTATGGAGTTGAAATGCATTCACCAGAATACCCTGAGCACATGCGCTGGAAAAGATCACTGTCAAGAAAAGCAAAAACAAAACCGTAAAAGATCTGTGTCTCTTGTTTTGGTTTTTTTGGTTGGTGGTTCTTTGGGTTGGTTTTTTTTTTTTGCTGTACTTGCATTTGCAGATACACACAGGGAGAGTGCATCAGTGCTTTTGCAATGTATCTTTCTGGTCTTTTCATATGAGAGGCACCCCTGTTTTGTATCTCGCTTAGTGGTGATAGCAATGTGTGTCCCTAGAGACTTCATGTTGCTCTGGAAATGCTTGTAAAATACTGTTGCTTGTAGTGGCTGCATACAGGTTAATGTGTGCATTCATTTATACCAGTTCTGCCTTTTCATTAAAATAATGTAAAAACTATTAAATAAAAAAAAAAAGAAAACCAAAAAACCAAACCAAAAATAACCACAGAGCTGCTGCAAATTTTCTAAGGACTGTCTGCTTTAGCTCTGCATTTTTCTTCTTTTTCAAATGCATGTTTTCAGTTCAGTCAGATCACAGGTTTGCATTATCTAGTTAAAAAAGAAACAATAATTTCCCTCTCCTTCCAATATCATTGTCATTTTCTTCTATTCTGAGTTACAATCTGCAGAGCATATACTGCTCTTATACATCTCCTCTAAACACCACAAACATTAAGTAGCTGAAATCATTGTATCAACTGGATACAGTTTAATAATGCCTGAAATCTCCTTGTTTGTAGACACAGTTACATTTATGCCAAATTGCAGTCAATCCTGCAGAGATGGAATTGCATGTTTATGTTGTATATTTAGTATGGATTTTGTTTTCAGAATACAGTGTTTCTTAGTTATCAAAAGCAGTTGGAAATTGTTTGCAAGACTATGGATATAGAATTGCTGCTTTTATATTTTAACTGCAAATTGTGAATTTCACTGCCTTATATTATTTATTTCTGAAATGAAAGAGGCATTTTTCAATAAAACTACTGAAAATTTATGTGTCTATTCATTTTTTGAAAGGCATTGTGGCACTGATATGTGTGTATTGTATTAGTTATTTACTCAATCATTTGGAAATGCTGGATAACAAAAATCAGTTAGAATGGGAATAGCCTTAAAAGAGGTATTTGGGCTGTGGTATCTAGAGGTGGGTGGATGAAAGCAGAAGAGGCCTCCTCTCTCTGATGTATGAATAAGACTTTAAATAAATTCAACCTGCAAGGCATTTGGTGAAGAAAAGGCATTTGGTGAGACAGCAACTGATGTGTCTTTTTTGGGATTTCTGGTGGATGGCTGCTGCAGAGAGAGACTTTCCACGTAAGGAACTACTTGAACTGCAGAGAGTACCTAAAGCTACACAACTTCATGAGCTGTGAGCATTGTGGCAGCGCTGAGTCCAGTATTAGCAAATAACGTGCTTGAGGAGGTGGGTCTCTGATGCTTGTTGAGCTCTGTCCTGCTTGCACTGTACATGTGCTGGCTGCTCCCTGCGTAGGTGCTCACCTGTGCTGGCACAACTTTGATCACAGCGGTGGCTGTGATGTAGCTTTACCTAGAGAGAGTGACAGGAACAATCTGTAAAAGAACAACAGTGGGCCAGAAGAATTACTTGCTAACTGAGGAGAAGAGTGGACTCGTGGTGATCTTTCCTGCCCATGGTATCTTAATCAAGTCTGCCTTAGAAACAAAAAAGGCTTTTGCCATAGGACCTGGGGCAAAGCCTTTTGACTTAATTGGGAAAGCTAGAATTCTGTTTCTTAAGATTGTGCAAGACATCTGTCACAGAAGTGAAGCTAGACATGCAGGCTGGCTTCCTGATCACTGAATGTTAGTCTGCATTGGAAGCTGTATGGCAAATTTTAGTGCCCACTAATGGAAATTATATACCTCTATAGACTGCCTGACTGGTATTTCAAAGAGTGATCCTGATTGTAGCTATATGGCTTTTAGACTATAAGAGAATAATTCCAGTTCCAACTGAGGAACATTTAAAGGAGAATCAAAGCCATTAATTCTTTGTCCTTTCTTCTAATTGTTGGGAGTTAAGTATCAAAAACATGTCCTACAGCTTCATGTGCAAGAAAGAAAGGCATGGATCTTGTAGGAAAGAAAAAAGAAAGGATACTGGTAGGAATTTGGAGAAGTGATAAAAAAGTTTCTCTTACTTGTATTTGAAAAAAATGACAGCTTACTTTATCTCCCATCTGTCTTTTTCTGACATTAAGTGTGTCTCTAGGATAAGATTAACTAAATGCCTATATCTTCATCTAAAAGATTCCTTTGTGTTTTCCATACAGAAATTTTTACCTAATTTAAAGCATATATTGCACATTATTTTGTATTTCTTTACAAAATACACCAAATGCCTGCCAAGGATGCCTTGTATTTTTTGTGTTCTTTATTGCTATCAATCTTAATAGAGATGCCACTATTTTATTATCTGGTGGCCTGAAATATTTAAACATTCAATGAAACCTTAGGTTATTGGTAGTTAATACATTTTACATGACAAAATTCTGCTCATATGTCTGCAGGATGGACACAAGCTCTAGGTTGTGTGCTTCCTACAGGCACAGAAATACAAGTCATGAGCCCTCTGACCTTGAGACAAGTGCTGATGAGCATTTATATTTAATTTAAAAATCCTTATAATCCTCAAACCTGGTTAACACTTCTTTTACCTCTGCCACTATGTTTGACAGAGTCAGACTTCTGACAGTGCATTTTGAAATAAAAAGGACCAAAATATGGAGAAAATACTTGAGATGTTTGGCCAGCTTATAAATGAATGTCTACCAATTGAGGCCAAACAGGAAGAACAACTTATTTCCAGGAATTCTCAGGGGAATGACTCTCAGGGTGGTTGGGCTACTTATGACACTTCTGGGAAAACTGTTGCAAAGCTGAGCCAAAGAAATCATGGAGTAATACAGATTCAATGCACATACAAATTTCAAATCCTGAATATCTCATACACAACTGAGCCATTTACGTAGTCTGGCAATTTTAAAGAAGGAAATTGTTTGAAAGCTAAATTTTAATTGCATACACATTTCTTCTCATTTTGGCAAAAACTGTGGATACAAATAAGCTGGTGGGAAAGGGCTGCTGCTTCTTTGAAATTAGTGTGGAGCATTTGGTAGGCTGAGAGGGTTGGGCCTGTTCACCCTCGAGAAGTGACAACTGAGAGGGGACCTCATCAATGTCTACAGAGTATCTGAAGGGAGGGTATGACAAGGATGGAGTCAGGCTTTTTTTGATGGTGCCCAGCAATAGGACAGGAGGCAACAGACAAAAACTGATGCATAGGAAATTCCCCCTGAATGTGAGGAAGATTTCTTTACTGTATAGGTGACCATGCATTGGAGTGGATTACCCAGAGAGGTTGTGGAGTCTCCTTTATTGGGGATATTCAAGAACTGTCTGGACACAATCCTGTGCAATGTGCTCTAGGATGGTCCTGCTTGAGCAGGGAATTTGAACCACATGATCCATTGTGATCCCTTCCAAACTTATCCATTCTGTGGTTCACAGAGGGGAACTTTATGAAGACAGCCTTTGTCCCACAAACCTTTGCCCAAAGAGGAAGTTATTTGCATTTCTGACAGCATGGATTGCAGAACTGCAAAAATACTCAGGCGCTGTTACTCATTTATAGAGACTGAATATTGTGATAATGTATCACTGCTGAGATCTTTGTGCAATAGCAGGCAAAAATACAGTGAAAGCAAGGATGTAAGAGTGCTGGCCTTAGTTTTTACTCTTGAATGCCCTAGAGCTGACTGCACAGAGAGGCTTATTAAAGAAGAAGATAAACGGACAGTAACTGATATGGCCAGACATGAAGAGTTTAAAAAACTGACATAAGCAATTGATATTTGTGCTCATGAAGGCCCCTCACTGTATTTAAAAAAAAAAGAAAAGAGTATATTAGTGATAATTTGATCAATCTCTATAGAACTTAAAGGCAATAATTCTTATTAGCAATTTATTAAAATAAATTCTTCCGTGGAAAGCATACTAAAGGAGTCACATGGTCCTTGAAGTTGTCCACTACCATTACGAAGTGAAATAAGGTGTTGGCGTTTTTTTGGCTGTGGCTCAGACCAAAACTACAAATGGGAAAACATTTGAGAAGATGTTGCACTGTGAGAATGGGAATTGTTTTCATATCAGATTCTTAAATAAGAATTAATACCTTTTGTATAATTTTATTTTAGATGTCCCATTGAACATACTGATATGAACTTCTGGTCTTCAAAGTCAAAAAGATCAGACCTGCTTCTAGCCATCAAGAAAACACAGCTTCTAATAAAGGCTTTACTTCCTTCAGTGTCCTGCAGAAGACCTCTAGCTTTTGTCTCATTTAGGTAGATAAAAGATGCATAGCCTGCATAGCCATAACTTCTATGCTCTGGAAAAGGAGGTGGGAATTAAAGAAAATTCTCTTGAATGCTTCTCCACATCTGAACGTTTCTTAGATGAAAAGAATAGAGGCCAACACTGATTTTAGTGCTGATACACTATTGGCGTCTGGAAAAAAAGGCTCAGCTACATTTTCACTGAGTTACGCTTAATATGTTTCCATCTCATTGTTTTTATTCTTTTGTGTCATCTATGAGTTAATTGGGTCAAAATAACCCCTCGAGAGTGATTCTGAAATTGTCTTGTATGATCAGCTATGTTTTTCCACTAAATTTAGTGAGGTTGAATTTACAGTCCTGCTTTGATTTAATAAATACGTTCTGTAAGCTTAGAGATTAGACAGCCCTTAGTAATCAGATATTTCCTTTTTGATGAGGAAATGCAGCAAGACCGTTTGGAGCAGTCACATAAACGCTGCCCTCAGTTTAATTTCTGTGTCAGCTTTGTGGCTCTAAATTTCTTCATCCTTTTTTGTTTCTGAACTGTTCTTACAGAATAGTTTTGTGCCCAGTTTGACTCCCACTGTCTTTCATTCCTCTACAGACAGGGATGTCTAGAAGATTTCGTTCATTACCACTATACCTTTTCTTGGTGCAACTCATATTCGTTACTTCCTGAAGTGATGCAAGCTACTCACTGGATTTTCAAGAATTTCATAAAGTTTTGAGAACACAACATTTCTGGGTGGTTGCTCTGAGAGACACATTGATCTCTTAGTTTCAGAATGCAATATGGCTCTAATAACTAGACCTCTTTAACCAGCCTTGAATTATCTTTCAAGTAACTACCAAGATTATTTGTATAATATTAAATGTTGAACAAATCAATAAAACTGAGACAAAGAAGAAATAAAATACTTTGTCTCTCATTTTCAGAGCATGATATTCCTCTAAAATTCTTGAGTTAAAATACTGATGGAGATGTATTTTCTTTCTTCAGCTGCAATGAAAGTAGAAAAGCTTCAGATGCACAGGAAATACCAGAAAGAAGAAAACAAAAGCTGTATCTTTTTCCATTAGAGAGGGAACCTATCCAGGGACTACTGTCATGAACTTCACCAGAATTATTGGCCTCTGACAAAAATAAGGTCATTTGTAAGTTACCAGAACTCCAGTATTGTTAATAAAAAATGCTCCTATCTGGGATAAGTAGAAGTATATAAAACTGATAAATACCTTGAGTAATATTGGTTTTGCAGCTGCCAAACTGAAACAAATGTGAGACGTTTATCTGTTTTAGTGCCCTGATGTTTATGCCTCATAGCAACCACCACTGGAAAATTGCAACACTTTATTTAGTGTTTGCAGCTTCGGGTTCTGTTCATGACAGAGAACAGAAATAAGTGACTAAAATTACTGTAAACTCTACAGGAGCAGTTTTCTCTTTATCAATTATGTCAACATGTCATGCTCAGCATGGTGTTTCTTCCCTTCTTCCATGCCCTCTTTCCTTCCTGAAGCTTATGTCCTGTTCCCCACTATTCAGCCCTCCTGCTTGTTTAGCTCTGGGCTCCCAGGAAATAAGAAAGACAAGGACATGTTGGAGCAAATTCAGCTGAGGAACACCAAGGTGGTCCAGGGGCTGGAGCACCTGGTGACTGTAAGAGTTGGGCTTGTTTAGCCAGGCAAAGAAAAGTCTGACAAGCAGGGATCTGTCTTCTATCTTCTACTCCCTTTGACTTCTTGCTATTTCAAGCCCTTGTTTTGTTTTTATTTTTCTGGCAGTGTACTGATAAAATACTAAGAAAATTTCCAGGATTCCTGGATCATGCACTCCATGTATGTAACTTGCCTTTTTCTATTACCTGTCTTGCATCCAAAACTGTAGAGTTTTGGGCACAGAGGTTTAGGGTTCCTTATTGTCAATACTTGTAGAAGTATTGGCCTTTTCAAGTCTCCTTGTTTCTTTTTGAACTGTTAGTCCTCTTTTATACTAGTATTGCAATAGATTAACAAGCAGGAAGTCTTCTGGGTGGATTTTATTATTTTCTTCTTATATGTAGCTACTGTTGTCAACTATGTAGTGAGACAATTTCAAGCCAAATATATTCCTTCTATGTAGTTCCAAGGAACAAAGTATGTTTTTGTACACTGGAAGAGTGTGAAAACAAAGCTCTTTTAATTACAGTGGCTTTGAATTTTAACAATATGTTGCATTGTGGGTAAATAACCAAAGATATAAAACCATAACCAAGGTTTGACTAGAAATCTGGAATCCTGGCTCAGAATCCATTCTTAATGTTAATCCTTGAATTTTAAGTTCCAGAAACTCTGTTGATGTGAGAAATGTCAACCTAACATCAAATAAAGCGTAATCTGCAGACTTGTTTTCTTTGGCAGTTCCTCAGAATACCGTGAATACTCTCTGTTGTTATATGGCAATGCCCTTGTGTACAGTATATCTGACAGAAAATGTCTGTAGACTGTAAAATCCAAGACAGTGCATCCTCTAAGGTAGTATCCTGCGGTTATATTTCTCAATCTCCCTAGCAGATCTCTTTTCAGTAGCAACAGAAGTCAAAACAGCACCAAACATTTCACATATCCGTCCCATTTCTCAAAGACATGTTTGAAAAATGTGTTTTCCTTCTACAGCACTTGTTTCCACAAAAATAAGGCAAGAAATTTGCTAGTGAAATAGGTGCAGCTCTCAGAAATGTGAAGGGAAAGGTGTTTAAATGTATAGTAAAGACTAGAGGCTTTAGTTTAGAGAGTGACATGAAATTAAAGTGTTTTCATGATTGAAAACAGTGCTGGCACAGTATAAGTTCCCACCTGGAGATCAAGGAAACCAGGTGGAGAGACCATCTTGCACAAGACCTGTGTACTGTCACAGGGTTACAGGTTGTTCAGATTTCTTCTGGCATCTGAGAGAGGTGATTAGAAAGACAGGAAGTGAAAGCAGCACTAATGAGTTCTTGATGCAGTAGATTAATGAATATCAGCCCAAACACTGAGCTGTCATCAGTTCACTGAGTGCTTTATCAATGAGCCATGGCAATAAGAAATTTCAAGACAAAGAGACTCCCTAAAGACCATATTCTTCTTACCTGTATGTTGCATTAATTAATTCCTTTAGAACACAAGCTCTTTCTTCAGGTGAGGTGCGATAGAGAATGATGTAAGGAGTTCTTGCATAGTAGGTGGTAGGTGTCATTTAAACTCCATCTACTCATAGTAATCCCAGATATTGAGCTATTTTCACCATTTTCATAATGACCATCCTCACTCTGGACAAAAAGAGACTGTTTTCTGATTGATCCTTCTTTTGTTCCACATGTAGAGCACAAGTTGTGCTGTTGCTCATCCCTTTAGTTGATACAGTAACAGACAGAAAATCTCAATGAGACCCAGCCCATTTTGTTTACCACTTCATCTTTTAGCCTGTGAAATTAAATCTTAGTTTTTTAGTCACTCCAAAAGAAGTATCAGTTTCCTGTAAAATCATAGAAAGCTCCGTTCCCCCCCCCCTCCCCCCAGTAACCTCTAGAAGTGCATCCAGTTGGTGCAATTAGAGAACTTAACCTTGGAGATCTGCACACAGGTGTGATGTCTAGGAGTGGAAAAATCAGCTTATGAGAGTAATCAAACTTGTCTAATGTTGCCCATTAAGAAGAAAAGGGCAAGAACTCCATCTTATCCGGAAAGACACCATGGCCTAACTAATTGCCTCAACAGCTGGAGACCGGCCCTGCTGTGGCATCACTGGGGCAGGGGCTGGTGGCCCCAGTCTGGGCTGAAATGTGTTCCTGTGCACAGGAGGGTGAGGAGGTCCCTGTGAGTGTTTGGAAGGGACACTCAGGCTTAGCACTGCCCTTTGGACTCTGAAAATACTGTATTCTGCTCATACAGTATTTTACAATATTTAGTTTGGCAAATCCTTAAATGGTCATCATCAGGACTACTTCACCAGGCTGGATGGTAAAATATCCATCCTTTCTTAAAAATACTTCTAAGTACTTTTAAATATGTTTGTGTTCAAACTGAAGTTAGAGATACTAGAGAGAAAAAAAAAACCCCGTATGGGCATGTGCAAAAACAGTTTCATTTCAGATCAAGGTATAGGTCTTACCCAGAAGTGCTAAGAAAACACAGACCTCCCTTATTTTTATTACCCATAATCTGTTTTATTAGACTTTAAGCATGTATTGCAATGCTTCATAAATTCAAGTGCATCAGAACATAACACAGTGGTTTTATGGTAACCATAAGTCTCAAAAAAATATTTTTTTCAGCATGAAAGAATGCTTCTGCCATACCTAGATACTGCACTACATGGTGGGTTCAGAAAGTCTAGTAACTGGGCTTTCAGAACCCCAAAAGATCAGAATAGCTTATATTTCCCATGTAGAATTACTTCATTTCCCCCCCCATATTTTGCATTTTGTGTAAACAGGGTAAATAGAATGACAAATTATGATCATTATGATAAAATGTGTCTTGTGATTCGTAAGATGTATCTTCACTGTCATGTCTCGGTGTGATATATATTTCTCATATGCAACTGATTTTGCTTTTGCAGATTTAAGAATGGCTCCAACTACAACAACTGGGAAGATCTTACTTTAATACCAATATTGTAGGACACTTTGTTCCAATTTAAAGTACACCTAGCTTTATATGCTATATCTGACTGTATTTTTCCTAGTCTTTGTCCAGGTTCTTTACCTGTGCAAAATGCTGCATTAGTATTTCTAAAGTTGCATGAATCAATTCAGCCTTGGAAGCCAAAATTTACAAACAACATTTCTCACGTTCTTAATATGCTGTCTTTTGGCACATCCCATTGGCCTAGGGTTATTCTGTAACATTAGTAACATTGTGCATTGTACTGTGGGAAAAGCCACATTCAGTGTAGTGGAAATTCCACTGGAGGAAGAGCTAGTTCCTTCCAAACCAATTGGGTTTTGACTTTAATAAACTCTTTGGAAATGGATCAGTATGGAATTTCATGAATTATGACCAGTACTCTGAGTTAAGTTATTTTTTTTTTTTTCCCGGAAAGATCAGCTTCTGTTTGGCACTGTGACTAGTTATACTCTCGGTTCAGATGTGAACCAGTTCCTTAAAGGAGGCTGGTTGGCTGTCCTTGTCATGATGCTGAGCCCTAGCTAGCAAGATCTGCTGATAGGATGCAGTTTTTGCTGAGGTCCAACTCCACACTACTATATCTATATAGCTTCTGAATTGGAGGTGACTTTAACTCCTCATCTTCAAATGCAACCCTATGTAAACACAGGGTTTAAATGTACCTCTGTGCAGCCTTAAGCTAAATGAAATGGTCATGCTTTCAAGAATTCCTTTGGTGTAAGAACTCATTGTCTGGCTCCTATGAGCATGCAAATAGAGTTTACTTCACCATCCATAGCTACAGTAAACTCATTCACTGTAGGTCATGAGGCCTTATTTAGAAGTCGCCCAGAGCTTTCCATGAGGAAGCCGTAGGGGCCTCTGAGAAAGGTGGACAGTCAAGAGTAATGTATGAAATCTTTTGCTAAAATCTTTTCCTCCCTGGTTAGCCAACCAGGCCATTTAGAAGGAAACTGCAAGTGATCTGTGGTGGGGATCCCATGCCCAGATTATGTTTTGGGATACAGAACCTCATTCCTTGCTGAACTTCACCAAGCCTAAGACTGGGAAAATATCATCTTTGGGTAGGTGAATTTGGATCTCTTAACTAAGCACAAAAGTAAAATGCAGAATAATTTTCTTGGAGGCAACTATTATTGTATAAACTGGAAAATGCTCCAAGGAGGAGTAAAGTAGAGAAAAGAATTGTCTCTTTCATATTATAAATATTCATCCCTCTTTCCTAATAGGTAAGACACAAAGGGCACATCTGCTAAAACTATCTGCCACTGAACAGAAGCATTTGAGCTAGCTTATATAAAAGCCTAATTATTTTAACAAATTATGAATAAGAATTAAATCAGTTTTAAAATTCCTGTAAGTCTCTCTGTCATCATATATATTTAAATGAAATGTAGGCACTTGGAGAAAACCAAATTAAACCCAACAACTTGTTTCTCTGCTCTCTCTTGCACTTTAACAACATTTAAATTTTTAGGATAGGTTTATTCCTATCCACTTTTGCCTTCATGGGTATTAAAAAATGAGGTAAATTTTAGTGCTGCTATTCTTAACTTGGGTAAAAGTTGACGTAGTAGAGCCCCCTGTTGTGATGTGCCTTAAAGTGGAAATCCCCTAAACACTTTTCAAAGAGCATTAGGCAAGGGGAAATGAGCAACAGGTCAGATTTACCAGCTGAGCATTTATACTCAAGAAAATGTAATAGCAAAGGATGGAAGAACTTTGGTGGACTGTTCATTGTGGGTAAGAGAAGGCTCAGGGTGGATCTTGTCCATGTGTATAAATACCTGATGGAGGGAGTACAGAAGACAGAGTCAGGCTCTTTCCGGTGGTGTCCAGTGACAAAACCAGAGGCAACAGACACAAACTGAAACACAGGAGGCTTCATCCGAACATCAGGAAATCCTTTTTCACTCTGAGAGCGACTGAGCACTGGCACAGGTTGTCCAGAGACTCTCTGGAGTCTCTATGCTTGGATAGACATTCAAAATCTCTCTCTGGACATAGTCTTGGGCCACTGGCTCTAGGCAGATTGGACAAGATGACCTCCAGAGGTCCCTTCCAGGCTCCACAGTTCTCTAATTCTGTGATTCAGTAATTGGCTCCCCCTGAAATGCAAACTGAATTATACCTGCATTCAAAAAACTTGGGCAAGTGTAATAAAATGAATGCAATTTAAATTTCTGGCACAATTTCTCCTGCTGTAAAAATAGTTGTTGAGGTAAAGCACAAAGTTGTTACTTGCAGCATTCTATGATTTCCTCAGATTTTGAGGTCTTGCCAGTCTAGCCTTCCCCCGCAGCTCCCACTGCAAACTTATCTCAAAGAAATGTTGAGTATCCATGATAAGCAAAGCAATTTTCCGAGGATTGTGCAATGAGTCATGTAAATTTATGCAGTCACTGTCAAGGCATTTAAAACAGAGGCTTATTTTCAGAAGTGAACCCTTAGAGAGGACAACATTTTTATGTAAACAAATGACAAAGCACTAAATAGTGGCTGCAGTTTTGGTAGAGGATGGGATCCTGATGTGTGTAGAGATGGCTTATGAGCATCTCTGCTGGGTCCTCTGTGACCTAGTGGTGTTTCAGTGACTGCTTTCCTACCTCAGGTCATCCAGTGTGTCAAAGCACTGATGTCACATACAGCAGAATTATGTGCTTTGTCTCAGAGACCAACTTATACCATGGTTTGAAAAGCTGCAATTGTGCTGCTTTGGTTCATGTGTAGAATTGAAAATTAAAGTAATCAATTTTATGGAAAAGCTTTTAGGAAAAGACCCATCCTAGGACTGATGAAGGATGACTGGTGAAGGTCATAAAATTGCTGATTTCTGACTGTGCTCATCAAATTCCTGCTCCTAATCTTTCCCCAGCACCTTGCAAAATTAATAATTGTAGTCAGCATGGATAGTGAGATTTTACAAGACCTTTTCTTTAGACTAAATGCATGAGGCAATAATGAATTCATCTCTTTTTGTGCCATTTTGTTCTCTTTCCTCATGAGGGTCTAAAAGCAATGAAGGAGAAAGCAATGGAGGACCAACCTTCTCTCTCACTCAAATGCTCTACTTTTAAATTAATCATTAGCTGCCACTCAGTGAAAGCACTGGAGCATAGACCCTAGCACTAACTGGGACACCAGTGACTTATCCAAGAGAGAACCTTCTTATCCATTAAAAGCGTTGCTTGTTAGAGGAGTATCCTCTTGCTGATGGTGATCTGGGGAAGATCACTGACAGCTGTCTTTCAGTGGTTTGTCACTCTGTGGCGCATAATTTTTTGGATATAACACACTATTTTGATATTATTCTCCAAATTGTTCTTTTTGGAGAAGTAGATTCAGGCCTTTCAGTGGGAGCTTGGTGTATTGCCAGGCAGTATCACAAACACAAACATCTTCAGGAAGGGATGGATTATATGTCTATATTTGTCTAAGTGGACCCTCTTGGTTCTGCTACAGTCAGTCTACTGTTAACAAAAAAAAACAAAAAAAAACCAACAAAAAAAACCAACCTCTAATCTTTCAGAAGATAAACCAGCAGTTCACGTCTGTGCCAGGAGGACTACCCATGCCCTGTGGCTCTTTCTAACTACGCTGCTCTTCAGGAAAAAGGCTGAAATATGTTGCGGCAACTGGTGGGAAACATTGCCTTCAGATCTTTGATGAATAGAGGAAAGTCTTGATTACTTGTTTTCCCTCTGGGATTATTCAACAAGTCAAGTTAAAATTAATGTTCATGACACTCTTAAAGCAGAATGAAACCCTAGCACTAAAGGCTTTTATGGGCTGTGATGTCATGCCTAGAGACAAGTTTGTTTATATGGTTGAAAGGGGACTTACTGGGTTTTCCCATTGCTTTTTGTCTGCCCATGCCAGTACAGTCTGTTCTTACAGCGTGTTGCATTCTCAAGACATGCTTTTGGAAAGAAAAACAAACATCTTTTATATCTATAGGCATCTTCTCTTTCGATATTTTGTTTATCATCTTTTCTGATGTGTTATCCTAGTCTTCATTGGCTCTATTCCAGTATTACAGAATCACAGAATATTCTAAGTTGGAAGGGACCCATCAGGATCATCGAGTCCAACTCTTATCCCTGCCCAGGACAATCACCAAGAATCCCACCATGTCCCTAAGAGCATTGTCCAAATGCTCCTTGAACTGTCAGGCTTGGTGCTGTGACCACTACCCTGAGGAGCCTGTAAGAGGAACAAAAGATCCATTTGGCTTTTCAAAAACGTTGGTGTCCCCTAACTGGGTGTCTGTTTTGGAGTAGGCAAGGGATGAAGTCACCCTGCCTGCACCCACTGCAGATCTGGGTTCCTGTCCCAATCTGATCCATTCCCATTTCACTTCATCGGGTCCCAGTGCGGTCACTGCTCCAGATTGCTCTGTGTTTAACTGCAAATGGAAAACCAGCTTGATTCTTATATTTTCCTATCATGTTCTTATTTTTGCATGTCCAAAGAGCTCAGAAACTTTGGTTTCTAATGTGTTCAGATTTATGATGAATAATTCAATTACTTCAACCATCCAATCAAATTTGGGTGATTAAAAAACATTATTTTTGTCTCATGGCTCTGAGAGATGTCTTCCTCAGTGGGGAGCAGTAGTGGGGCAAGGTGGTGCAAGTCACTGCATGTCAAGTGCCTGTTCCCAGGACCACCAAGTGTCCACATGGCTAGGCTTGCAGGGCAAGAGGCTCGCCTGCTTTGTCTCCGGTGCCCTGAGGAGCTTATTCAAGATTGCACCTGGGCAAGCTGTTCTATTACTATTAAAAACCTAATTTTTCCTTGTGCTGCTGAGGTGGCTATGGATGCACATAATGGCGCTCATGCCATCTCAACAAGACTGATATGATTCCACAGGATGTAAGCTCAGCAGGGACACTGCTGCTTTTCACAGAACTAACTATACTAATGCAATTAGCCCTTCTGTGGCCAGAGCCTCTAGGACTGCCACTCTCCAAAAGTTGCTAGTCCAGCTGCCCCAGGCAGAGAAGTTCCTGTTCTCTCCTGTCTCAAACACACTGAGATCATTCCTTAATAGCTTTCAGGGAAAATCTCCTTTCGCTCATAGGCTGTGCAAAAAGCCCAAAGTTTGCAGTCTGCAAGTCTTCCCATTCTTACAGGAGCTCAGTTCAGTTGTTACGTTTCATGAAACATCTCATGATTGTTCTACAATTTTGGCAATCTAACAGTAATTTTTGTCAGTGAAAATAATCAGTGATTTCCACTACAAATTGGCAGAAATAATTTGTTTTTTTTATATACAAACAAAAATACTGTTCCTGTGACTTCTGGGATAAAGTTCCATATAACTCTCCTGTTATTTTTCCCAGGAATTCTGATTGCTGCAGTTTTTCATAAATTTGTATGAACTCACATCTTCACAGTGGGAATCTTACTTCAAAGCTTTTCTGTTTGTTTTTCTGAATGTTATAGGTGGTATATTATATTTACTGAATATTTGCTACTTACTGGTTTGTCATTTTAGGTGTGGTGATTCACAGTTGCTGTTTATGCCTCTTTGGAAATTTCCTGTGAAGAAGGGAACTTTGTGCTAAAGCACTTGGGGCTTTATTTTGGACCATTAATTGGAAAATATTTGCAGAGGCAATATGTATGTGCTACTACGTGGAGAAAAAGCAGCAAAAGACAGCATGTATGTTCTAGACCTATGAAATATTCCTGGTCCAGAGAGAAGGGAAGTCAACCAAAAGTCTTTCCATTAACTCTACTGGGTGTTGGATCAAGTCTTGTGTATATAAGTGGTGCCCAAAGATCTGAGCTGTTCACAAATAGTCCATGTCTGTTATAGTTACTAGGAAATGCAAGGAATGGGCCAGAGTTCAAAGCCTCAGCTTTTTCAAATCCAAGTCACACAGACAAAAAAAAAAAGATGCCATTATCCAACCTGTTCCAGTCTTCCAGAGTGCCGAGTTTCCTGTGATTCAATTCCTCAGCTATTAAAAAATAAAAACTTTGCTATCTATACACATGTGGGGCAGGAACCAGCAAATCTCAGCGAAGAGGGAGAGTGATTCTGAAAGTGGTCATAAGTACAGTTGGGTTGTAAATTAGGACTACAGAGACTTTCCAAACCAGATCTCTGATGTAAGTAAAGCCGTAAATGCACTGAGATTCGAAATAAGGATTGGCAAGTGCAGGGAGGGGAATCTTATGGGAGCATCTGATCCTGGCAAAGTTGGTAGCCAGAGAGTGTCTTAGGAAGGAATTCTATGGTACAGTGTCTGCCATTGTGGGGACTAGCCTCAATGAATATAAATATTGTGATAAATACACTGAAGATTGCAAAAGTGTGAAGGTACTGAGTGAGCTGTGAAAGTGCATCAGCTACCTAAATAATCAATTCAAATGCAACATAATGTCAAACTGTACTGAGGAACTGTTATGGGTCTCAATTTAAGAGTTATGTCTCATGTTGATTTTGAGAACAATATTTAAGAGATTATGAGTGCTTTGAACTTAAATTTCCCATCTTCCCATTAAAAAAATACAAAAAAACTAATGACCTGAAGAATTTTGTTCACTGAAAAAAACTAGACAAATTATTTGCAGGGAACTTTTCCATGCACAGTTGGGAAAGACTGCAGAAATAATTGCATAAACAATAGCTAAAAGAATTGAGAATTTGTTTATATTTTCTTGAGAAATGGTGATCTAAAAGACAGCTGTTCATTATACTTGAAACTAGTTCCCCATGAGTAGTCCTGAGGAGGATTCATTTGAAACTCCAGGTGAGCATAATAGCACAGTTAAGTAGAATGTAAACTGCATTCAGCATCTGTAACCTTTTACTCATGTTAGCTAAGAAAATAAAAATCAATTCTGGCAATGCTTCAGATATTCCCAAGAGGTATAATGTGTATAACGAGCATCATGAGAAGATCGGAAAGCTGTAGCTCCTTGCTTATAAGTGGCTCAAAAAATATTAATGACTACTTTCTTCAAGGGAGTCCTATAATCTGACCTGGTTTATCAATTAGTTTCAGAAATATGGAAACAATCTCCAGCTTTTTTGCACCTTTCCAAATATGACAAAAAATATTTAAGCCTCGGCCATTACCAGTGTGTCCATTGCTGCTGAGAGGAGGGACAGACATCAATAATTGAACACACAACAGAGGGCAAAATCTGATCTGACAATTATTCATTGTTCAGTGAAGTAATGGAGAATTCTCCAGAAGTGTAGCTGGCTATCATTATTATTTGATCAAATCTTGAAAAGTAAAATTACAGATAAACTAAAAATATGAGGTTTTGTATTTGCACTGTGTGCCCTTCATGTCTTGGAAGCACATAGATTTTGAGAAAACCCAATAAAATAGGATCAGAATGAAACATTTTGACTTCAGACTTGCAAAAATGCCATGAGGAAAGTAGCACTGAAGGAGAATATGCCTTACAATCACAGAAAATCTATTCCTCCCTGCTTTCTTCAGTGGTAACAACAACAGACAAACAAGGCTTTACTTACTGGTTAAAATGAAAGGTGACTCATAGAGGCAATGTGAATGAGTAAAATTTTGCAAGACTGCCTTTCATATTTGACCAGTGTAATGACCATGTTTCAGACCTTTTATGAGTTATTTTAGTATATGTGAGCATAGAATGAATGTGGGGGTGAGGAACGGCTTTTTTTCCCACATATAAACCCTAACCACGTGAATCTTGAAGGAGTCATAAAGCCATAGTTCAAAACAAGCCCAGTCACACTGGGCTGAGCTGTGGGAGTACTTTTTAGTGTGCAAAAAGAGCAGAAAACAGGAGCTTGTGCCCTTTTCAGAGTTTGTTTAGGACAACATTAAATCTTGGGAGAATGGAAGCAGAGTAACTGCTGTCTCTCCCTAATCAGAAAGGCTGTCACCCACAGTCACGTTGCGCCCATATACTCCAGCCCAGTAGGTACAATTGCACAATCCAGGTAGATGGAGTCTGCACAACATAATGTCTGGAAAAATGGAAGTATTTTTGAATATTCTTGCGTGAGTGGCATAGTTTTCAATGGTGTGGAGTCAAATAGAGTCTTGTGTTCTCAGCCTTGAACCTTGACTTCCAGCCAAGGCAGTCCCCTGGGAAGAAAATTTTCTTCCCATGTGTCATACAAAGAGTTAGAAGAGCGTCACTGGACACTGACTGATTTGAACTGTATGTGCAACTGTAGAGGTTTTCCTGGGAGTCAAGATGACCAGGGCAGCTCTGCAGAGTTCAGATAGGTGGCATTTTTCATTCTATAGTCCAACATGGTCTTCCTCAGTTGCATGCTACAGTCCCTTGGCAGGGCCTTTTACCTTTTTACTCAGAAGAACTTTTTTCCTGCTGGAGGGTGACTGCCTAGAGACAGAATCATCAGATTATAATATCTGTTGTTGGTGTTGCTCCTCTGCATCTCTATCAATTACACAACCAACTAAAAAAGTTGAGTTTAATATGTATTTATTATATGATCCTTTCTGGATAATTACTGAGACCTTGTGATGTGGTGGCCTCACAGGAAGCCTCTCTTCTTGGCATGCAGCAGACAGTGGTGGAGCAGCACAGCGGGTGTGTGGGTTTTGCTTCCAGGTGTAACATGGCTTGGGCACTATCCTGGGTTCTGGGTGGTGCTGCCTCCTCTGGTACAGCTGAGGGCAGATGTCAAACATTTAGAAACAGAGTAGCCTTGTGACATGGATGCTCAGGATGTAGCCTTGTATTTGTGACCTTGGTTGAGCAGATGGTACAGGTAGGCCTGGCAGATATTGGTGTTCTGGCTCTTCCCATCCTGTGTTCTTCATGTGCTACCCCTGGATCTACAGAAAATGTCTGTCCCATAAGACTGTATTTTTTTCTTGCACATCTCCTGGGACACCTCCTGACTTGATTCTATTCCCCACCACAGCTTTTCTTTGGGCTATTTCTCCTCTATCCTGCGCCCACCTTGCCCACCCCCCTTCCCTGCTCTTTCCTCCCCCTTCCCTTTTCCCTACTCCCCAAATTTCCTTTTTCTCTATGGATCAAATCTGAATTTCTCCACAGCTTTACAGACATGAGGAAGTTTCTAATTTACATGATCCCAGCACTCCTGTAGTGTAAATATTGTGAAAGAAGTGTTTGGTATAGTCAGTTGAGTGTGTTGACAGAGTAGAGGAGAACAACGTGGCTGATGCATAAGACACTTGCTGTGGGACAGAGAAAAGACATATACTGAATAATTTCTTTCCAGTGGTTACCTCCTTCTCTCTGGAGGTACCTCCAAGTACCAGCACCTCCTCTTGCTATATAACCTGCATTTTCACTTCCTCGTGAACTGGAGCAGCAGACAAATAAATGTCCATTTGGGGAAAAACAATGATATTTTTCCTTATTATGTGCAGCATTATTCTGTCTTTGAAATATTCATGACTCTGAGGCCACTAATTTCTCACTAACTCTGGGAAAATCAGAACAGAAGAAAGTCAAGCAAATCTGGAACATTATCTTCAACCACTCCCAAATCTCTTACTGTGACCAGGCATGCAACTGTACATCTTTTTACAATTGGAATTGCCAAAAATCACAATGATACTTTTTGAAATTGTGCTATTTGGCTCATAAATATATATCTAAGTCAATTTGAACTAGAAGTTCCTTGAAAAAGCTGTCCTGTTTAATAATCAGATTTTGAATTGCGTGTTCTAGACATATCACTTCCACGATCTTTTAGTTACAGAAGTATAAATAAAAATGTATATTTTTTAAAGCTGAATGAATTTATTTTTGGAAGCTCTCTGGAGATATCCCAACAAGAAAAAGGCTATTAATCAGTAGAATCTAAGATCTGGGTGCATGGAAGCATTTTCAGTAATTCCTTCCTGCTGTAAAACATATTAGTGTTCTGATCAAATCACATCAGCTGGGTTTTCCCAGCTATATTTCTTAATGCCTGAAACCATGTAGTTAAAGATATGTTAGAAATGGAAATAATCACCATATAATGTCTTTGTGACATTTTTTATGTTTGACTGACTTAGTGCCTTGCAGGGATCATCCAGCTAATCCCTCTTTTCAAGCAGGGCACCACTAAAAGTCACTTGACAGCATCTGGAGTGGATTGCCTGAAGGAAATGTAGGCAATCTTTGGATGTCTGGCTTTTCTCTATAACAGTATAGATATTAATGACTATATGATGCAAGTGAAGTCCTGTTTTTGTGCTTAGGCTTGTGATCTCAAGGTCTGTAAGCAAATTTCTTAGTGCTACTGTGAGACCAGACTGTTTAATCTGTCATGTAGGCAATTTGAAGAATTTCACTGGCCTTTTCTCCTGCCAGCAACTAGAAGAATAGGCAGGACCACACAGTCATAAAGAGCCTTAGGATGTGTGTACCAAACCTAGCTATTCTAAGGTTAATATGACTCTGTTTTTGCCTTTTTTTTTTTGTTTTGTTTTGTTTTTTTTTTTTTTTTTTGTTTTGTTTTGTTTTGTTTTTCGTTTTGTTTTGTTTTTGTTTTGTTTTTCTTTTTTTTTTTTTGTACATGTGAATGCTAATGCATGCTGAGCAGGTGCTTGCTATTTGATAGTTTCCTGCACTTCCTCTTTTGCTACCTAAACCCAAAGGTTTAAATAGGTCTGTTATTCTTGGCAAATCTGGGCCATATCAAACAAAACCTCACAGTTACTTTTAGCTTGTAAGACTGAAGAAAAAGCATTAGGAAGGGTTCTAGGTTTTTTACTCTCCATTTTTAATATAAGCCTGAAATCAGAGGCACTAGACAACGACCCTGAGTTTTAGTTTTATGTATTCAAAATTCTGCTTTGGTTAGTACAGTAGTGCTTTTTAAATAATGGTTAATTCTGTTGACAGCTACAGGATACGATTTCTACTTTCAAGCTTGTTGCACTGGTATGTAGGATCTCACCAGGTGTTCTTTCTTAGCTTGCAAAAAGGCTGCCTCTGCAGGGAGATGAGCCAGGGCTCAGCCCTCACCCTGAACTCTGCTTACTTCTCTGTTTTCTCCACTGCAATCTTTGGCAGTCCAGTCTGCTGCAGAAGTCGTCCAATTCTCCAGCTGGGGTAAATGTTTTTGAGGAATTGATGCCTCAGGTACAACTAAGAGATGCAGTGGTGTCCTTGGGAGCAGAAAGACATAGCAGACACCCCCTTTTCACTTCCCGCTACCCCTTGTCTTCAGTCTGCCCACCAGCAGCTCCTGGAGGAGTGAATGTGTAGCTGGGAAGTTGTGTAAGTTGGAATAAAGGATCCATTGACTAAATCTTTCTCTTAATAGAAATGTAAGCCATATAGAGCTGTTAGAGTTGGTAAGAAAAGGCACCCGGGCACCTCATTGTAGGGTCGACAAAGCTGAATCACTTTATTAGAAAAATGGAGGATTTTTATAGGGATTGGGGAGGAAGGTTCAGGAATTTGGGAGGAGAATAGGAGGAGCATGCTAATCCTCCAGCTAGGATAGGGCACGGGAGAATACATAAACATAGAAAACATATACATATGTATGAAGGGGTAAGACAATAACAAAGAACAACAGTGATTGGTCGAGCTGCTGCGGCTCCACGAACAATGACAGCTGACACCAGGTCTTGAGCACGATGTCCATGGCAGCCACTTGCAACATGATGACAGTTGAAACTGCAGCTCGATGATAAAATCCCTTATAACACCTAAAAAATCCCTTATAACACAGGCTGTTCAACCACCATAATTATGCTCTTTATAATCACAAAAACCACCTCCAACATAGAGCCATTATTCAGAATATCTGGTGGGATAAATAAAAGGGTTAGATTTCCCCCTTTGTGATTTTAGTTTGTCTTCACATTATCACAATACAGTATTTTAGCACCTGGCCTAAAATTGGCATGTCAGATATTACAGCTCCTAATTTTTAATGCTTCTGCATGTTGTTTTCCTTGTCCTCTCCAACTGCACTAAGAAGCAGCTGTATCATCTATTTATTGTCAGTTGCCAGCTTTAAACAATACAGTACAAGTCATTACCATCCTCCTATCACATATTTATGGGAAACATCTTCATGCATTCTCCCAAGTTGCTCTTCTGATAAGAGAGGAACCTCTCCATATGTATTAATTCAAGAACCATGGGTGTTTTAGCATATACCTTTTCTATAGTGCATGAGAGACTCAGAATTAATTAGTGATGTGCTAGACAGTTGCCTATCAGACTAAGTACTATGCATTTATGTAGATCTAAATACTGTCTCTTCTTCTATACAAATTTTCTGTGTAGTGCACAAGGATTCTGGACCATGGCTGACAAAAAAAAAAGGCATCACTGCAAAGCAAATAATCAGTAAATATCAGTAGTAATAATATTGACATGACAGTTCTCCAGTGCCAGAGGATGAGGTGTGTAATCCATCCTGGGCCCTGTGCAGGAGACAAATGACAAATTTTCACTTCTAAAGGAAAGGAAGATGAATCCAACAACTATTTTTAACATGGATTTAATCAGGCTGTGGCACATAAGGCAGTTCTTTAGAAAAGGTGAGATAGAAGTGATGCGCAAATCCAGTAGGTGAAACGTCTCTATTTAATGCAAACGGATATCAAACAGGTCCTCTGAGATGTCTGGGGAGTTTATAGACTTGGACAGCCATCTTTTACATTACACCTCCAGTCCTCTGTCTTACAAAAGACAAAATTAGTCCTACAAAAATCATGTTCTTTTTCTCTCCACACAGAAGTAAACACGTAGAGACATGCACACCACATTTTTTATACAAAGCTACATGTTAATATACATACTCACTGAAATGAATAAAATCAATTTATGACTAACAACAGACAATCAACTAAAACTTGAGTTGCTGATCTAAGGAATATTTGTTAAAAGCATTGTTATTGTTCAAACACGAAACTATAACAGGATGTGGTTTTTGAAAGGGAGTCAGGGATAGGGTTTGACTATTCTGAGTTATGGCTCACTGTCTGCATGGTACTTTACATTCCATTTTTAAAAAGAAATCTTGTCTCCCAGATTTTCTGAGCTAACATTTACCTCAAAAGCAACACAAAATTACATAAACTGCCACGTTATCACTGCCTAGCATTGTTATTTTGTATCATTATGTGGGTTGAAACCCACAGTATTACTGCTCAGATCCTACAAGCTAAAGGACATTACCTGGTAAGTAATATATGTTATATCCTGTCATTTATTGAAATACTCCACCAGACTTCTCCATGGACAAATCAATTTCATTTGTTTAAAAAATAAAGCAGCTTAAAATAGAAAACAAAAGGTCCAGCAGTGGGAAATCAAATCCAAGTAAAACCAGGTGGCACAATTGACCATGAAGGTAACTATTAAAATGCTGTAACTAAGGATCTGTAATTTGAAGTAATTTAAATCATTAAGTAAAAGCTATGTATCTTTTGGAAATGCATGATCTAGTTCTGAGAATCACCCAGTGAAGATCCATGAGCAGAACAGATGGACAGTCACAGGAGAAGAAGGGGTGAATGGTTCTTTCTGTCCTGGTTCAGGTTTTCCAGGTTTCTTGGCAAAACAGTTGCTATGAGTATTGGTTTAGTTCCTAACGACACATTATCTGGACTTGCAATCACCTTGTAATCTAGAGATTGGGCACTGAAAAGAATATGTGACATACAGTTAGTTAATATCTAGTTAATGTTAGTTTAGTATCTAATGCATCCTGTGTAATGTGCTCTGTTGTGGAATAATAGTGGAATTGAGAGCACCATGTGAGTGGGAAAAAAGTTCAAGTCCCTGTGCCAGAGAGAGAGATGTCACACAGGCCCTCAGGGGTCCCTCTGAAGTCTGTGTAACTCCTTCGCAAAGGCTGGAATCCCTGGGATTATGTCCAAAGGCCTGTGTTACACATGGGAAGCTACTTTTTCCAAAGGGGCACCTCTATAAGCAACAAAGGGAGTCATTCTCCTCCAGCAACCTGTTAGGTGCATTTCAGGTTATTGCTTTCAGCCCCTTCTCTCCTTTACAGAAGGGTTCTGGGGAAATGTATGAAATTTGGCTCTTGGGAATGTTTCTTTTGACACCTCATTTCACTTCTAAGCAAATAGTCTGTGATGGCAGAATTTTCCAGTTTCATTAACTCTGCTAGCCTCTCCGTCTGAAGAGTTTAAGGGCTTGCATTGTTAAGAGCAATTGTTCAGTCTGCATCTGTATTTTTCAAACAACATCTGTACTGTTGGGAGCAACATTGCTCAGAGTAAGAGAACATTGCATTGACCTCAGAGGAAGTCTGGAAAATACTCTTTTGAATAAAAGTGCATTCTTATATGAGTCTAGCATTTCTTCCTTGTTCCAAGTTTGGTTTACCATGATAGGTCATCATGGTGTCTTAAGGCAGAGGAGGAGCCAAAATGCACGCAGCTTGCTACAGACATTTGTCTGTTAACATCCTCATCTGGACGTTTCCGACTCTGTGCAGGCTCTGATTCCTGTCTGTAGAGAGCGTTTTGGCACTCAGCCTCACTCAGTCAGAGGTTTGGCACCTGCAACTCGCCCACCCATCTGCCAGCATGCTTACACACAGAAGGAAGGCCCAAAAAGATAGATTCCCTTGGGCTTCCCTGGGAATGCAGTTGCAGAAGATCAATATAGGAAGTTGTGGCTTAAATAAAAGTGGTGAGAAGAGGGAAAGAAATGTTGTGGTTGTGGTTCAGGACCCAAGAGATGTAACACTGATTTAACTCCTTTGCTACTCCCTGAGTAACTTCACAGAAGTCACGCATCTCCAGACTTTGGCTTTCCAACTGTATGTTGACTTAGTACCTCTTCTGTGTTAAACTTTGTCAAGACCTGTTATATTCAGCATGTTATATAAGCATGAAGACATTCAGATGAAAAATGGCCAATTCAAAATATATTAAAATTAACAATAATTTGAGCAAGTCATGGAATGTGTTCCTTTGAGGATCAAAATAGTAATGAACAGAATAACTACTGAATGTTTAAAATTATCTCACATTACTTCCAAAAAGTGACCAAATTTTATTTGATGATACACTGTCAATGAGGTTTGTACACCCCTTCCACATGTTGCTTTCAAATGTTAAACTTTTCACAAATGGTTGAGTTGACTGGTGCAAAAGAATTAAACCAGCCATTGTCTGGCTTCAACAAATTTCATTACAAAGTTAATATTAACATGTTCTGTTGATGTAGTCAGTATATGTCAGGATCACCGGTCAAATTAGGAACAGCCATGCTGGCTCAGACCAAGGGCCTGTTTAGGCCGATATCCTTTTACAAGAGGAGCAAGGGGAAGCTTAGAGGGCAACCATGCGAGGTCATTGCAAAACCTTTCTTGGCGCTTTTTGAGCTGTCTCAGAATCTGGAGAAGACCCAGGTGACTGGAAGCTGGAGACTGTTATTCGAATTTTCAGGAAGGGCAAGAAGGAGGATCCCAGAAACTACAGGCCTGTCTGTCTCAGCTCAGTGCCTTGTAAAACACCTGAAAGGCAACACAGTCATAGGTCACAGCCAGCACAGCTACATGAGAGGAAAGTTCTGCTTATTAAACCTGATTTCCTGTTATGGCAAGGTGTATCAGGGTGGGTTCAAAGGATGCCAAGATTGAAAACCAAAACACTGCTGAAAGCTCAACAGTAAACCCAATATCTATTACAAAAGTGGCTAAGTAAATGGGAATCTGAGAGACAGGAAAGGAGAGGAGTGAACTGAGCCCTCAGTGAAACCCCCACTCATACAGGTGTGTTCTACAAGGTTGTCTTACCGACCCCAGGACAACCAGAATTCCCCATAGCAGAGGCTGCATCCTTGGAACGTCAGCAGGCTCACAAAAATAGTGGGTGTCCCTGCAGAAGGCAACGCTGTCCTTCATGTGAAGCTTGAGAGCCCTAAGCACAAGCCGCCTGCATTTTTATCCAATTAGCCAATGACATCTCCTTGGGCTGGTGTGGCACCACCGCCCAGCCAGAGGCCTTTGGTCCCTCCCCCCGTTATGTGAGTGTAGCCCTTCAATTCAGCACATGTGGGAGAACGTGGGGATTCCCCTCACACTTGCGCTGTTGCACTTAAGGGGTCTTATCTATTTGGGTCTGGGGGCTGTATTTCATCTTCTCCTCTTCAGTTTCTCCTTCAAATGTCCTCTACAGACAATGAGCTGATCACAGAACACCAATTAAAACAGTTTATGCAAGAAACTCTCTCTCCAAGGACAAGGCTCCAATTTATCAGTGAACTTGGCAGGCAAGGAACAAAACTTTCACAGGTGGCTGGGCCAAACACAGACCAAAAAATATCAACATTCCCCAATATACAAGGTTACTCACCCAATTGATCAAGGGAAGTCAGTTGATGTAATCTTTTTGGATTTCAGTAAAGCTTTTGATACTGTCTTCTCACAGGATCCTTCTGAACAAAATGACCAGGGCACAGCTGGATAAAAACACCATGTAGTGGGTGAGCAATTGGGTCACAGATTGAGTACAGAGGGTAATAGTGAATGGGGTAACATCAGACTGGTGACCTGTCACTAGTGGGCTCCATCTTGGGCCTTGTGCTCTTCAACATCTTCTTAAATGACTTGGATGCAGTTCTGTAGTGACCTAATTTCTGTAATTTCCAGGGCCTGAGGGCAGCAATAAGCCTTAATTGCCCTGACCAGCTTCACCTGGGGCCACATCCACACCTCTAACTGAGTGTTCAGCCTGGCCCTGAGCCATACTGTAGGTAATCTTGTTCTTGGGCCTTTGCTCTTGCTGTCCTGACTTACTGACTGAGACTTTGTTGTGTTGCTGGCATAGCCTTATCTCTAGACCTGTCTCATGGTTGGACTTATGCTGTAGGTAAACTCCTACTCTTATCTCCTGTTCCTCCTGGCAGAGCATCCTGGTTTGACCCCGAATTGACTCTGGACCTGACTCAGCACCTGACTTTACTCTGCCAGGGGATCACTGAGTGAAGTATGCCCCTTCTTTTGGTCACCCATCCAGCCTTGCTGAAGCACTGGGGTACAGAGCCCAAGTATGAGCTGGGCTGCCCAGGGAGGTGGTGGATTCACTTTCCCTGGAGGTTTTTAAGATGAGACTGGATGTGGCACTTAATGCCATGGTCTGGTAACCATGGCAGTGTTGGATCAAGGGTTAGACTTGATGATCTCAGAGGTCTTTTCCAACCTGGTATATTCTATGATTATATGATTCTATGAACATGGGAACAGTACTGGAGGTGAGTATATAAGAGGTAGTTAATGAATGATATTAATCAGGACAATAACCTTTCAAAGACTCAGTAAAGTGGGGCCTATTCTAGAGGGTGCCTGCTCCTGAGAGAGCTCAGTGTAAAACAGTGTGCACAGAGTCTCAGTCATGTGAAAAAATCTATCTATCCTAGAAATGCTTGTGACCAAATGAATCACCTGTTTTGAAATCTATTTAGTGCGCATACATTGTGTGGGGTCAATGTGACAGAATGTATTTAAAGCCTAGACTAAAACCTTCTATGTTTGTCAGAGTCTGGAAATCTTGTATCACCTACTAGCTCAAAGGCATTTTTGGAAAACAACACATTTAGAAATTACTCCTTCTTCCCTTTGGATATCAACGACATTCACTGACCCAGATCTACCGACCTTGGAAAAGAATCCAGAAATCCTCCATAAATAAGATTCTGTGGGTTAAAATTACATTATTGCTGTTTCCATAAGCTCAGCATTCTGGCACCATGGCTATTTCTTACTGGTTTGATGCAAACAGCAAAACTGGAAAAAATCTGCCATAATAACTGGCTAGAGATAAAGCTGTAAAAAACCAAGCAGCACTCAACATAATATTTGAAGAGTGACATCTTCCCTTGTCAAGGAGTGCAAATATAGCACTAGGCAGATTTTTTTATTTACAAAGAAACAGAACAGCAGTGGAAGATTAATTGTTGAAGTCATCATCATTTAATCCAGAGTAGAAGCTGAAGAATAATGTCCTTTGAGAAGTCAGCTGTTATTAGGGATTACTAGCCAGTACTAGATCCATTACTAGGGATAGCATAAAGTAAGGAAGTGAGCTAGATTCCTACACCCTGTCACAGAATAATAAAATATGTTGTGCCTTGCCTAGGACCATTCCCAAGAGTCACACCATGTGCCTGAGAATATCATCCAAATGCTTCCTGAACTTTGTCAGACTGGGTGCTGTGACCACTTCCCTGGGGAGCCTGTTCCAGTGCCCAATAACCCTCTGGGTGAAGAACCTTTTTCTACTATCCAGCCTAAACATCCCCAACACAACTTCAGGCTATTCTTTTGGGTCCTGTCACTGGTCACCTCAGAGAAGAGATCAGTGCCTGCCTCTCCTCTTCCCCTCACAGGGAAGTTGTAACTGAACGAAATACTCCAGCTAAATTCCTGTCATCTGAACCATATGGAAAGGATTTTTTCTGTATGTCTTTTGCAGGTGACATTTCCTGTTCTCCGTCTGAATGGGATTGTTTTATTTTCTTCAACAACAGAGCATAGATGATCCTTTCAGTCTAGGAACCACCAAAACTCTATCTCCTTCCTGAAGCGCTGCTGCTGAATCCAGCATTTCTCAAGTATGTGCTTCAGCTGCTTATGGGACAGCCAGGACAACCAGAAAAGCATCAGAAATACTTCACGGTTGCCAAAGACTGGGCAATGTGGACCATTCCTTTAATTACAGATAGATACATTTTATATTGAATCATGTCCTGGATTGACAAATCCTTTGTCAGAAAAGCAAGGGACATGCTCAAGGTCTCCTGTAGATAAAATATGAGTTCTATGCAAATGATTAGTGGCCCCTGAGATATTAAAGATGAATCAGACTATCACATGAAATGAAGAGTGCTTAACTTCCATTGACAAATTAGTCTTACAACTCTTAGTATCAGGGATGATCATCACTCCCGGGGACTAACAGGATTCAGAATAGACTGTGTAATTGGTCAGGTCTAGATACTATTTTGTTGTTGTGATAAACTGTGCTCCAGTGCAAGCTTTGCAATGAATTATAAAACAACTTTTGAGAACTTGTTAGTGCATAGTGCCATGGCCCGCACAGATCCTGTGCACAGAGCTGAGACACAGACGAGGAAGGATGTCTCCTGAGGAGGACACCTCAGAGACACTGAAAGGTTATTTGACTGTATGTAACTTGCCAGACAATTCTCTGAAACAGCGGCAAATAGGCAGCTAAGAAGCATCAGCGTGAGTGGAGGCACAGATTTTCAGTTCAACTACAGCAAGACTTGTATACTACATTGCTCTTGTCACATGACTGCTGATATTATTTACACTATGTTGTCCTGTTCATTCTCTGCTGTGACACAGCTGACGATTAAGCACATTATAATGTATTATTACATGTCTGCATGATGCTTACCAGAAATTTAAACTGTTTTGCTGTAATCAGAATTTATCAAAAAGAAAAATTTGTAGAAGCAAGGAGCATAGCAGAGCTGTGGGAAATGAAACACTAGAGGTAAAGTTCCTTGCATAAGAAATGAAGGACTTGGCTCCTCAAATCAGGTCAAGGGAAGGTTCATGCCTGTGTTAAAGAAGAAAAGTATAGGACAGGAAGAACTGCATAATAAAAAAAGTAGATAGGCACACTCTCCAGGGGAGAGATGGAAAGAGTGTGTGAAACTGTTACTCGCTAACCCCCTCATTATGATTAATTATGTAAATTAGCGATAAATATATAGAGCCATATCTGATAAGTACTTATTTCACCCAAAGGTCGGGTACTGTTGTATGTATTTTCTGTCAATTCTTTGCCAGGATTAGCTAATCAGTGGGAAAAAATGTTGATGAAGTCTGAGAAGAGGAAATCTACTCTCTGTGGTAACATTGAAGCAATGACATCTTGTTTTACTAAATTATGAATTTGTTTTAATTTGCTATTGGGTCACTTTCAGGGGGAACAGGGAACACTGAGAATAGAGCAGTATTAAGTTGATGAATAAGAAATCAGCTGAATCACCACAAATGAGGAAGAGTTCATTAATCCAACTGTGAAAGGATTCTGCCTCTTCATTCTTGAGAATTCTGTGACCTCTAGTAGAGAAGCAGAAGAAAACTTTCTAGCTTTCTCACTAGCTTACTTTGTTCTGTTGGTGCTTCCACTGGAAAAATTTTTTTAAGCCATAAAGATTAAAAAAAAAATCCTGTGTGGGTTAAAGGATTGTGAAGATGATGAAATTTTGGTAATGAAGCATCCCATGGGGGCTGTGCTATACATTTAGACTTGTGAAGAAGTCTTAAATACCCTGGAGTTATGCAAACAACACTGGGCACCTACTTCTTTGCAACATAAGCAAATAATGAACGGAAATGGTACAGAAAACTTTCTACTTACACTTAATAGCCATAAATGCAAAATTAAGTATAGAAATGAGTTCCAAATTAAGAAACACAGAACAGAATGGAGAAAGATAGTACTTACCAATAATAACTGCTGTATGCTGCGGAATTTGGAGAGGGATAGTGAAAATACGACTGAAGAAATGTTGGGCAGTTCTGTATCCATATTTATTTGTAATGTTTTGAATGGATCATGACTTTTTAAATAAATAATTTTCTGAACACCTAAATATGAACAGCTTAATTTTGTAAGCCCACAGTTCTTTAGATTTATGACCAGATACAATGTATAACAAATGTACAGTAAATTGAAACAGATAATTGTAAGGAAAACAACAACTTATTATCAGAAATAATAAAGATAAAAACTTTGATGTATGTCAAAAGAGGATGAAACAAAAAGAACTATTACATCTAAGTGACAGATCATAGAAGAAATGTACGGCTGGCAAGAAAGAGTTTGAGCATCTCAGCCAAGTTTAGAGAAGTCAGAGGTGTATCAGTGAACATACATCACAAAGGCAAGTAATCAGAAAACATTCCCCAGTTAAAAGTCTGGGGAGAGGGAAAAGCTTTTCATTTTTTTTTTCTTTCAATCAACAGAGTTGTAATCTCAGAAAATAAGAGAAACTGAAGGAGGAAACATAAGAACATTCACTTGATGTGCTTACTATCTGTTGTCATCTGATAGACAGGCTGGGCAGTAGGAGGAGACCCCTGCTTGCTTTGTCCTGAATGCTATTCTCTCGGTCAGATGTAGCTCCTGGGAGCAGGAGATTTCTCTTGGACTATCGAAGCATGCACATCTGGAATAGAAGATGGGACTGTTAGTGTGAGAGCAAGAGGGAGCCAGCAGGCAGAAGCCTGCACTGTTTAGATGCTGGAAATTTTCTGAGAGGCTTAGGGAACAAACACATATGTTTCAGAAGTGATGGGTGGAAGACCTTCCCAGTGGACCCCAAGCAGGCTGCCCAGTGTTTGTTGCAACCCAGGGCATCAGTAGAAAGCTGTTGGTCTGGGGAAAGACTGGTGAAAAGGGTCTGCATGCCAAAGGGCAGCTTTGTTTTGTAACCTTTTATTTTAATCTGTCTCATCTGTTGCATTTGACTCATTCTAATGTCAAAAATTACTACTTTTTGGTCTATGTTTTCAGAAATCTTGGCTGCAGAGATCTAAACTTTTGCTATTTTTGGCACCCTCCCTGTAAGTGCAGACAGATGCAACTCAAAGTAGTGGCTGGCTTGAGAGCCTTTCAGAGTCAGCAAGGCCTGGATACATCCCACTGAGTATTCAGCATAAAGCTGAAGTAATTAAGGGAAGGAATAACCTTCCCTAACTGCAATTTACTAAAAAAGTGTATGTTTTAGTGGAAATATTTTCCCTAGGAATGCCTTGCCAGGCATATGAGTATTTGGCTGGAGGGCCAGTGCAAAGCAGACCTGTTGCTCCTGCTGATCACCTCAGCATCTCATGTGCCATAGTTCAATTTCTGGCATCTGAGCAGGTCAATCTCTGTTCAAGAGGGCAGAAATTAAAATGCCTTTATTAAACTGCAGAAGTTTGTAGCAGGCTGAAAAAACAGGAGGTTGGTGACAAGATTTTTCTTATTGTAAATTGTATTATATTGGTGCAGCAGGTTAAACCCACTGTTAGGAACCCTAGATCCAGAACACTGGCTCTCATCCAGCATTCTGTACTTCCACAATTTAAATCAGATATTTCTAAGGAAAGTCACTTCTATGAATGCCAGCAAACAGTGCAATATTCTCATTTACAGCATACAAAAGTCTATTTACAACAGAGGAGAAGCATTTCAGATATTAACTGATTGTAATGTCTCTTATTCCTTCATTTGGAAGATATTGCTTAGGAAAAGGAGAAAAGAGCTGAAGTATGGGGTCTGCGTGTGAGAGCAGGACTCTTGGGCTGCTTTCATCCTTTTGGGAAGCTGAGTTTCCTATATAAATACTTCTTAAAGGAAAGGAAGATGGAGTGGTATCAGAGAACCCCATAAATGAGTCTCTTGGAAAAATGATTGCTTTAACAAATAGCAACTATGACAATGCTGGCAGGAGAACTTGCTGGCTAATGTTAAGGGCTACATTGTGGCCATGGTGCAATAGTAGGCTGCAGCTTGTCTTACTATTTGGAAGAGAGCTCAGTCTTTTAAGAAAAAGACTTTTACCTCTGCCTACTTATTTTCATGTACAACATTTGTAAGTAGGTGTCTACATAGACATCTATATATTTATCCCAGATGCGTATTTAGAATATACACTGGATTTCTACTTAAAGGTTTCTTCCATGAATCACTATTGCTCTGTTGTTTTCAGAATTGAAGAATAAAAGTGAAATGGACTTCTGCCAAACATTAATTAATATACTATCAGTTTAGTCATAAAAAGTGTTTCTTTAGTGAAAAAAATACAGATTTTTCAGAATTATGGCTTCAGCAAAGCAGGTTAGGTTAGTGTCTGGCGAGTGAGAAGAAAAGAGTTTTACATCATCCACAGAAATCAAAACCAGCTCAGAGCCTAAGAAAGCACTGTGGGGAATCCCAGCAGGCATCCATGAACATGATTAACAATAGCACTTTAAAGGTGCACATTTTCAAATTATGTGTGAGGCTTTAACTCCTGACAAATATGATGAAAGTCATGTGGCTAAAGGTCATGCTATGCTGTGAAAATTCAGAAGATTAAGATCATTTGATTAGATGACATGAGAACCATAAGATCAAAGCATCTGTAATTCCAAGTTTCAGGATAATGGAAATTTTTAAGGCTCTTTATGTCAAGAGATTGTAAATAGCTAGAGGAGTGCAGAGGGTGAGTTCACAGAACACTACAGTGCATGGGCAGATGCATCTACAGGTGTGAATGTAAGTGAAGTAAGACAATGTGAATAGATTTTGTCCTTTTTCCTACACAGGTCTTTTTGCATTTGCATTATGCTCCCATATGTTGGAATATGGTACTCAAATACACAATGTTTATCTACAAGTTGTAATAAAGGATTCTATTACAACTAAGAGTTTTGACGGGTGCCTATCACAGTCATATAGACCTATTATAAAAACTCCATCAAATACCTGCTCTCAAAGTTTCACCCCAGCCGGCAGCCAAGCCCCATGCAGCCGCTTGTTCACTCCCCCACTAGCCGGACTGGGGAGAGAACTGGAGGAGTAAAAGCCCCAAAACTTGTGGATTGAGATAAAGGCAGTTTAATGGAGAAAGCAAAAGCCATGCAAAGCAAAACGAGGAATTAATTCACTATATATGATAGGGAAGGTGGGTGTTCAGCCATCCCCAGGGGAGAACAGCCCCATCACCTGCAATGGTGACTTGGGAAGACAAACACCATCACTTCAAGCATCCCTCCATTCCTCCTTCCCGCTACTTTATACACAGAGCATGATGCCATATGGTATGGAATATCCCTTTGGTCACTTTGAGTCACCTGTCCTGGCTTTGTCTCCTCCCAGCTTCAATGCACTACCAATTCCTTGGCAGTGTAGCGGTACGAGAAGCTGAAAAGGCCTTGGCTCTGGGTAAGCTCTGCTCAGCCATAATAAAAATATCTCTTTATTATCAACCCTGTGTTCAGCAAAGTATAACTGCATACTAGCCACTGTGAATAAAATTAACTCTAGCCCAGCTAAAACCAGCACACTTGTGTATAAAAATTAGAATCCTAAAATACTAACAATATTGTGAATAAAAACAATTACTGGTGTTCACAAAAGAATAAAAAAGGTGATAAGAAAATAAAGGTTTTAGGTAATATTCACCTCAACTTTAGCTGTCTGAGATGCGGTTTCAGTCTAAGGTAGTTGCTTTGGCTTCTAAAGGCAAAGTCCATATGTCTAGATCCACTTAGATGCTTATCTCATTCATCCCATTTTTCCTCTCCATAATTTACCTTCTGAAGGCAGCTCCCTCCACTCTATCATTTTTTTTCTTTTCTTTTTTCTCCAGAAATTTCTTTTGAGTCTGCTCATGGTTCTTTTCTTTACTTTTTTTGTTTCAAAATTTCTAGACTTATCTCCCTTCTGTGCTGTTCTTTATTCTCTTTAGCAGTCTTGCTTTTATTTTGCCAGAAGGAAAATGAATTAGTGACAAGTGAGTGAATCCCAGAAGTTTAGTTCCTTCTCTGATGTCTCTTACATTTTGAACTTTTGTATTTCCAAAATTGGCCTGCAAAGTTCATGAGAACAGAAAACTTATGAGAAAAGACTGTCTTGCATGATTTTGAGTGTTTTCCCCTTTTCATTTGGCAAAGGATAAAATTTGAATGGAAGACTTTGGCACTCTTACTTATAGACATTGCCAGAAACTGGAAGCACAAAGGCATACAAAACTGAAGTAAAATGAAAATAAATTAGCCAAGAGTTTTGAAGCTAAAAATAATTTGGTTTGCAGAGTTCAAGTTTTAAGAAAAGGTTCAGGGTCAGGAGCTGGAAAATATCTAATTTGATATGGCTTTAATTTACCCATTGATACAGTTTTTTTTTTAAATTTTACAATTTGGACCTTGTATTCAATGGGAAAGAAGAGCGGTATTTATCCTGTCAAATTTCTGCCTGACTGGGTATCAGTAAGCTCTGTTTTATGTGCTGGGTGCATTTCTTACACCACTGAAGTGATGATCTTTGCCTTAAAAAGAACGCACTGGAAGTAGGGAGACAGAAGAATACAAAAATACAAGTGGGGAGCATGACTTGCCCAGCTGCAAGGAGTGCTGATGGCAGATGCAGGTGCAGGATTCTGTTTAGAAACAGCTCCACAGAAATAATTCTTGGCCTTTAAGAACAAAGCTTTTTAACACTATTTGTTCTAACAACAACTTGAACTCCAGAAACTGGAGGCTAATTGTAAACCACATGTGGTCAAGAGTTTCAAAGCAGACTGAGGGTTACAGCTGTGTGATGAGGTTCATAGTGGTGGCAAGTGCCAACACTGCTAATAGAAGTTGCCTTCAGCCACCTCTTAAAAAGCTGAATGCCTTAGATTTTATGAGAAACTAAAAGGTGGCTTTTTCATCTGATGGAATCAGATTTCTTCAATTTTTTTTGTGTGTGTGTGTAAAATAGTGACTATATGTAAATCTAAATATATTTCATATAGGATTGAATGACACCCAATCTTTGTTACTAAAAAGGATGGCTAATGAAAATACTAAATTTTTTTGCTGAAGTCATAATTAATTTTTTCTAACATGGAATGAAATAAAATCAAAATGGACATCTCAATACAGGTCTGCTATTTTTGAACACCGTAGAAAAGTGAAATAGTACACTGCTTACACTTGAGCATATATCTCTGGGATGACTACCAGATAATTTCTTATCTTTGTTTGAGATATTAATTTGAATTTCTAGGTGAACTCAGAAAAGAATTTTAAAAAATCCTAAAATACAAGAATTCCAAAATCCATCTTATAATAAATTTATTGGTAAATTTATCATGTGTCAGAGTAGAAACAAATATGAATGATGGAGCACAGGACAATCTTTCAAAAATGCAGTCATAAAAACTTAATGTATCTGGAAGAAAATGAAGCCCAAATGTTTCACATTACATTTAGGAAACCAGTGCATTTTAGTACGACTTACAGTTTTTTACTGTACATCTTGTTGTAATGGACAATATAATTGCTGGATGAAAAGAGAAATATTTTAAACCAAATTGAAAGTAAAATTACATTAGCTGCTGCAAATAAAACTAGTTACTGGTTCCAAGATACTCCATGCATGGATGCTCATACAAATGCCTTGTATTATTGTGAATAATGTTTAATGGAAATGCAAGGAATCTGGCAGTTGAAAGAATCACAGCAGATAAAAAAAGAAAAGATGTAAATAAAGTGGATCTTACTCCAGCCTAAAGTAGTAGAATTTAATAGAACAATAGTTTAAGATCTTGCCGTGACTCTTAGGCTGTTGTTAGCATGAATCTAAAAACTGTGGTACAAAGAACACAAGCTCTGTAGTCGTATTATGGATTCAAGGGTGAAGAGCACAGATTTATCCTTAAGATTCCAAGCTGAATGCCTTAATGTAACTCTGCAACTTATGTCAATTTGCAAATATATGCAAATATCAGGTGTTTTTGTACACTTTAAAAATCCAATTTTTTCCAGAGAATAATTGTGCATAAGCTATCCATTGATTACTACTTTTATATGCCTTCATTGAAATATCTAAATTATTCACTACCCTTAATGCGTTGGTGCTTTTAGTGAACCTTTTTGATGAACCAGGAGATCAAGGTTTGTGAAGACAAAAGGTGGGGCCAGTCTCAATCAGCATCTGTTTGCATGGGACAAAGAACACGTTGGGTAGGGCATCTGTGGAGCAAACAGGCTGTTGAGGAGTGAAAGGAAGATAAGTATCAGGGCAGATAAGGAGCAGATTAGCTTTTATATTCAGGATCTCCTTGACTTTACTGAGCTATGTAGGGCAAAATTAGACACATGCCTATTGGGAGCTTCTGCATCAGCTTCAGAAGGGAAAGTTATACCGAGGATATCTTAGAAGTGTGATTGGTAGGAAACAGAGGAAGAGGCCTTTCTCAAACAACCAGTGGAAACTTCCCACCTGCAGGCACCTGTTGTTATGGGTGGCCTCAGCTGTCCAGACAACTGCTATGTGGGCCATGTGACTTCATGCAGACAACCCAAGGCTGGACTGTGGGGGCAACACAATTCCAATGCAAATGTTGGAGAAGCTGCACGGGGTGTTGCTCTGGAGGACTTACTGCCCACACACTGGGGAGGAGTGATGAAAAATGCAGTCACTGGTGTAATCTCAAGCTGCAGGAAGCATAAGGAGTTGAAGCAAGGGAGTTCAGGATTTGGAGGAAGGCTGGAAACAAAACTGTAGAGTTGGGGATCTAGACTTTCAGAGAACAGACTTGGTTATTTAAGGAATTGATAAGCAAAGTCCTCTGTGATGCAGTAGCGCGGAAGGGTGCCCAACATAGCTGGATGACTACTTCAAAGTGAACTCATTTGAGGGATCAGGAACAAGCCATCTTTTTGTGTGACAAAACGAGAAGTTTCAGCACAAGGCCAGCTTGACTGAAAAGGTGAATTTTGATGAACTAAAATACAAATGGTGAACATGTTTGAGACAAAGACAACAAAGAATGAACATAAAAGGATCACTAAGGTACTTAGGGACAAAATCAGGAAAGTCAAAGCCCAGGTAAAGCTAAAAATAGCTTAATTAAATTGAATAAGAAGGATAAGTTGTAAAGGAAAGATTTGGGTCTGCTAGTGTGTAAGAGATGACACAGTGTGTGTTATATGGAAAAGGCTTAAGTACTCGGGGCCTTTTTTACCTTTCTCATCACAAATACTGGAACAGTTTGGAAAGAACCCACAACAGTGTGAACAAGGTCGAGCCCACTTTATATGGACACGTTCATATTCCTGGGACTAACCTAAAGGTGCTGGAAAAGTTGGCTGCTGTAGTTGCCTTCTTGGCTGCTGTGATTGCAAGACTCCTGTGTATTGTGTGTGAAAAACTGTGATGAATGGAAAAAGCTAACAATACAGTCATGTTCAAGAATGGCAAAAAAGAGGCAAAAAAGAGGCAAAAAACTGTCAGCTGCTGGCTCACCTCAGTCTGCGAAGATCCTGGTGCATGATCTTCTCCTGGGACACATTTTTAAACTCAAACTGGGCAAGGAGGTAATCAGAAACAGACATCCTGATTGCTTTCTGTAGTGAAATGACTGGTTATGAGAATGAGGGGAGAGAAATAGATATGCCTTTAGCAAGGTTTCTGATCCCAGATCTATAATCTGGAAGCTGAGAATGTGTGGGCTGGATGATCAGACCACTGTGTGAGTTGAAATGACTGTTCAGGTGGTGGTCAGTAAGTAAAGTAAGACCAAAGTATTCTGGGGTTGATAATGGAGCTGATGTTCCTCAGTATTTTTATCAGTTACCTGTATAATAAAGCAGAAAGCTCTATTCAGAAATTTGCAGGCATAATTAAGACAGGGAGGAGCTGTTGATACAGCAAAGGACAACATTTCTATCCAGACTAGCCTTAAGAAACTTGAGAATTGTACCAGCTTGAATTTCAACAAGAATAACTATCTGCACCTGGGAAACTGTGAACAAGATGGGTGAGAAGCAGCTTTACTGCAGGAGACCTTGAGAATACAGTGGAGGGCAAATAGTGTTACTGGCTCTAGTAGGTTGAAAAGGTTTCTGGAGGCTGACTTGTTGATCCTTCTTCCATTAGATGACATTACTCGAGCCTTGTCCTGTCACGTTTTGAATATCTCCACACTATAACTTGATACAGTGCTTATATACCCTCATGTTGGGAATTTTCCCTTTTACTGAGTTGGAATTTGCGTGTTCCAGCACGTTTTTTACCTATTGTCCTTTCTGTGCCTCAGAAGAGAGTAGCTCTGTTCTCTCTATACTCTCTCAGTATATCCCTGTAGATAGCAATAATGTATCCCACTACCTTCTTTCTCTCTACTGATCAGACCCAACTCTCAATTTCTTTTTGAACATCTTGTGCTTCAGCCTCCAGACTACCTTGGTGACTCTCATGCTGGAGTGATCCCAGAGGCCAATCTCTTTCTTCTACTGGAGTGAGCCCAAAGTAGGATACAGAACATGTGGTCTAACAAAGCTGGAAAGAGGGAATAGTCACTTCCTTTGACTGTTGGCTAAACTCTTTACGTACAGCCCAAAAGCTGGCTGTCTTTCTTGCTGCATGTGCACACTACTGACTCATTATCAGTTTCTTTTCCACAGGGACACCAGAGGCTTTTCTGAAAAGCTGCTTGAATAGGAGCCAGGAGTGCAGTGCTGTTATAAGCAAGGAGAAGTGGATAATGGGCTACTGCGCACATTGGGAAGGTGTGGCCAAAAGATTGGAGGAATTTATTATAACCCTCCACATGGCTCTGGTGAGACTGCATCTGGAATACCGCAACCTGTTTTAAGTCTGCTTTTCCAGTGGTTGTTGAGAAATGGCAGGAGTCTAAAGGAGGCCTTTTTCAATGGTCAGGGATTTTGAACAGATGGCCTTTGCAGAGGGGTTGCAACAGCTGGGCTCAGTCAGTATGGAAAAGAGGAAGCTAAAGGATAGTCTGGCAGAAGCCTAAAAAATTTTTGAGTGGTAGTTGCAAAGGAGCTTAAGCCTTTGCAGTAGTGGCAGATGATATGAGACAACAGCAGAGTTTCAGTTTGTGGAGTTGGACATAAGGAAAAACTTTCACTGGAACAGTAGAGAGGCATAGGAATAGTTCACCCAGAGAGCTTGGGTAAACTTGTGGATTTTCAAGCCTTGGCTAGAAAAAGGTATGGCAGACCTGATCTAGAACTGGCAATTGTTCCTCTCAGCAGGATTTTGAGATCTGCAGGGGTTCATTTCCAAAACATTTGTTTCTGCAATCCAGTGCTGTTAGGCAAGAAGCCCTCAGATGAATAAACTGTGCTGCTCACCAGAAATCACTGATACTTTTCAACACTCAAAGTGGCACAGCTGGAATGAACAATCTTTTCCACTGATAAGCACCAAGAAGAATGGAATTTTTTTTTTTTTAATTTGAACTTGTCTGTAGTCATTAACATGTTGATTTTGACCTTCCTGTTTAATCTCCGTAGTTCTCCTTAGCTAGAAACAAAACCACTAACTTAGGGTACATAAGAATAATACGGGATGAATGAATATTCTGCTCAAAGAAGGTTGAAAGTCTGCTGTTACTATTTATTCACTTATTTGTCATCACATTTCAGAGAGGTTAGTGTTCTAAAATGGATGATGGTGAGGAGGGCATATTTTGCTTGGAAGTTATAGTTAATATCAAGAAATTGATAGTAAGGACTATTGGTGTAGTGGCAACTACTATAAGGACTGAGATTCCCGGTGCTTTGATCTCTCTTCTAGCGGATGCTGAAGCAGTGGCATGAAAACAAATTTCCCAATGAACCTCCTTGGTAATTTAGGCATGTGCAAAAAATGTCTGTGAAAGACCCCAGATAATTTTAAGCAATGCACTAAAATTCTTTTATTCTTCATAGAGTTGCTAGTACAGATGGAAGTATCATTAGAGAAAGAAGCTTATATGTTACTTAATATTAATTTAGTAATGTTGTTACAAAACTTGTATTAACCTAGGTTCACTAGATTCATACTTGTTCACCTCAAATGTGATCAAGGGCATACTCCTTTATGTGTCACATTTATATGTATATGCATTATCCTGGCATAACTTAATTTGCAAGAAATGGATAAGTTGCAAAAAGAGGGCTCTTTTTTATATTATGGCAATCAGTACAAGTAGGGCAGAAGAGTTCATTCCTAGTATTCCTTATTTTGAATTAGCAGGAAGCATGACATGAGCTGCATTGTTTATACGTGTCAGCCAATAATGTAGATGATGAAGGGGAAGCTGGTGTTGTTGACAGTCTTAAAGAGCTTACTCTCTGCAGTATAAAATGGCATTGAACTTATGAATTGTGTTATTCCTGCAGAGGCAAAAGTAAGGCATGGCTGCCTGCTCAGAACTCTGACATAATAGCAGAATTTTAATTGTTCTCATGATGAAAGTTTTATTAAATGGATACTGATGCCTTCAAATTTTTAAGATTTTTAGCATTTTGTAGATTTTAATGTAGTTGGAGGTTTCCTTCACTTTAGACCATTATTTTCTCACAGTTTGTGTGTCACATTCCTGAAGCTTCGGTTTAACCATCTTTTAACCATCTTTTCAAAGCAACAGATATTCAGCAAGAACATTCCTTTGGGACTGGCACCTGGACCAGAATAATAAGAGGTATGGTAGACAAAACAAGATAGAAGGCTCAAGCTCCTTGAAGGGGCTCCAGTGGGGCAGTTCTAAGGGTGGTACCAGGGCATAAGGGGTCTCAGAACTGGATGTCCCCATTAGATGTGATAATTAGTAAAAGATATAAAAGTGTAAGGACTCTGTATGTGGACTGTGCATCTTCGTACTCTGTGGCCAGAAGGCCTTCATTAATAAAGGTACTCTCTATCTTACCTAATATTGCCTGGAGATTTTTTTCTCTCCATTCTTCAGACTGGGAAATTTCACCCTGAGAGTAGTTCTTCTTCCACTGGCATATTTTGGAGAATTCCCCACAAACTGATTTCAATGAAGTTTTTGGCAGGACACCAACAGCTGTTCCAAGCTGATCAAGTAGTTGGAATTTTTTGAAATATTGTGGTCTATAATGTTTACTGTAGTCAGACAAGAGTTAGTTCTCTTGTTCCAAACAGAGGGTTAATTTTTAAATGCTTAAATAGCATTCAGTTCTGGAGTAAAAGTAATGTCACATTGCAATAAAAGTATTCCTTTGTGAAGAGAAAGCTTAACTAAAAAGCTGCAGGACTATGCCATTTGGAATGCAGATATAAAGTTAAGCACTGATCTGTTTAGATTGGAGTAATTCAAGAAATGGGAAATTTCAAAATGTTTTGCAGTAGTCAATATTGTTGAAGAGATGACCTGGCAAAGCACAAAGCCTGTGTGTCAATTGCCAGAAAACCATTACTTCCACACTATAAGTCATAAAAATTTCTTTTTATACTCAAATCTCCAGGTCTTTACTTCAATACGTCTCCAATAATAATAAAAAATGTAGGATTATGTATAACAGTGTATGAACTTCCAGTTCTACAAATACACATGAACTGCATATTCTGTTTGTGAAAAGTGAAATTAAGTATGCACGTAAGTGGGAGATAAAGGCCTGAGCAGTGTGTTTGGTTTCTTTCATCTGTATTGTGTTAGAACCCTGCCATGGGAAAACCATGAGATGTTTTTCAAGGAAATCTAGTTCAGAAAATAGTCCTGTTTCAAGGATTGAGATGAAGTCAAATACAAGCTCCTATAAATCTCTTGCAAAGAAATGTCCCTTACTTAGAGGTTTAGAAAGAAAGAAGCTGTTTGGAGAGAGTTCAAACTGGGAACTGGGCCACAATGGTCCTTTTATAGCATAACTACCTGGATAGATGTCTGCAACATCCAGGGTATGCAGAAAATAATCCAGAAATGTCTGATAACCTGACTTCTGCAGAATATCTAATAAAGATGAATGGTGCAGAGCATAGAGTGTGACCTCTGTCTCAGTTAAGGAACTGTGATGAATACGTTAGGGTTCTGATTGCAATTTTTAACCCAAGATCTTCAGACCCTCATTACTTGTGGTAAAACTCTTCATCCCTTTATGGAATAAACAGTAGTACTGAAGTTATGAAAGTTTTCTTTTATTTTGCAAGTGAGGTAGATACCAATGAGAAGTTGCTTTTTAGGTAGACAGAGTATGTTCACTGGAGATTTTGAGAAGTGTTTTCAATAAATTTTAAGAATGTTTTGAAGCAGATGAGAAAAGGAAACAACTGTATTTCTGCAACAGACCGTTACTTTTTCCTTCCTATTCCTACATAGCTGGGTATACCATGTTCCTGTTGTATTATAAATTTCCATCTCCTAGCTTTCTGCTAACTCTCCCTGCTTTAGACTTTCCTCTTGCATTATTGTGTGTATAGCTTGACTTAAGCCCTTTGGGAATTTTTTTGCACCATGCTTGTCAAATAACTCACAAAAGACCAGCTCAATTTTTAACTCCCAGATGGGAAAAAACTATATAGAATCATAGAACAGTTTGGATTGGAAGCAACCTTTAAAGGTCATCTAGTCCAACCTCCCTGCAATAAGCAGGGACATCTTCAAGCAGATCAGGTTGCTCAGGGCCCGACCCCATCCAACCTGACCTTGAATGTCTCCAGAGATGGGACATCTACCACCTCTCTGGGCAGCCTGTTTTATTGTTTCACCACACTCCTTGCAAAAAGTTTCTTCCTTGTATGTAGCCTAAATAGACGCTCTTTTAGTTTAAAACCATTACCCCTTGTCCTATGGCAGCATGCCCTGCTAGAAATCTGTCCCCATTTTTCTTATAAGCCCCCTTAAAGTCCTGAAAGGCCATATTAAGATCTTCTCTTCCCCAGAATGAGCAATCCCAACTGTTTCACCTTTCCTCACCGGAGAGATGTACCATTCCTCTGGTTGTTTTTGTGGCCCTCCTCTGTACCTGCATCAAGAAGTCCATGTCTTTCCTATGGTAAGAACTCCAGCCAGGGATGCAGCTCTCCAGGTGGGATCTCATGGGGATCAAGTAGATGGGGATAATCACCTCTCTCAGCCTGCTGTCCACTCTTCTTTTGGTGCAGCACAGGATATGGTTGGCTTTCTGGCCTGCAGGTATACATTGCTGGGTCCTGTCCAGCTTTTTTATTCACCAGAATCCCCACCCTCCCTGCAGAGCTGTTCTCAATCTGTTCATCCCTCAGCCTGCATTGATACCAGTGTTTGCTCCAACCCAAGTGCACTTGGTCTTGTTGAACTTGTGAAGTTAACATGGGCCCACTTGAGCTTGTCCAGGTCCCTCTGGATGGCATCCCATTACTCAGGTGTGTCAATCAAATCACTCAGCTTGAGAAAGACTGTGCCTTCTGAACGTGAATTCCCATCATTCCAAAGGAAACACAGAAAACGTTAGGTGAATCCACTAAGACAGGCTTTTATTCTATTCCTGGTTTCACTCTTGTTAACCTGCTTGTTATGTTGAGGTCTAGTAAGAAAATCAGTGACAGTACATGTGGTACTAATCACATTATTTTCTTCTCTAAATTACAGTGCTACTAAACTTACTAATAAAAAAGCCTGCCATTTTTGTGAACAAAAAGCTATTACATGTTTTTTTACATTTCTTTCTGTTGCTATATTAGTCTGAATGCCTAAACCCACTGCTCATTTTATTGGCTTAACTAACACACACTAGTGCTTCCGGCACACTCTGCTAAGTCTGAAGTCTGGTGGAATAGAATTCAACAAAACACCTAAAGAGTCAAAAATAGTAGCAATTTTTAGCTTTTTTGCTTACAAAAGACCACCTATTTTGTTTTGGAAAAAAAGAAAAAAAAAGTATTATGAACAAAGATGTAGCTTTGCCAACACACCATTAGGAATTATTGAGTTTTATTAAGGATATATATATATATATAAAAAGGAATCTTGACATTCCAGTTCACTTGTATTTGTAGGTACTTTTTAAAAAATACCTATAATTGTTATATATATTTTTAAAAAAAATCTCAGTTCAAATGTGAATAAAATTAGTACATTATGAATTTTTTGTGTCATTTAACAGCCAAATCAAGGAAATAAGAGGACTCTCAACATCTTCTATTTCAATGGTTAACTAGAAGTAGTAATCCCTTGTTGAATTTTTCTTAAGAAAAGTGAGGAATAGAAAACAGCCTCCATCCCAGTTCCTTGCCCATAGGATTTGTAACACCAATACATAGAAGAATCTTGGAAGTGCAGTGATTTGTTGTGATGAGCCAACAGCAACCTCCAAAAACGCCACTCTAATAACTCTAACTACTGGCAGCCGTGAGTGCTTCAGCATGATTTCAGGGTGAAGTCTTCTCCTTACAGACCTTTACAGGTTCCTGAAATTCTACTAGTAAAACGATTTAAAATCAGGAATTCCAATACTGCTGATTTCTTGTCAGACTGGGAAAAATCTGCACAATGCAACAGTTCATCGCTAGTTCTTTGTGAAAGAATAGTATTTCCTTGAATTGACTTACTATAAAATAGCCCTTGCTTAGAGTTTATCATTCAGTTTTCTAAGGTTGCCTGACAAATAAGATACTCTGCTCCAGAGAGTGGATCTCATATAATGGTAATGTGTACTTGTGAAAACCAGATAATATAGAAATGCCAAAAAAAATGTTTCACCATTGCTTCTGCATGTCAAAAATTCCTACCAAACATTCTCTGCCAGCTTTCCTGCCAGAAGCCCTTACCAGAGCTTCTTGCTGGAATTTTCCAGCCAAGATGCTGTTATTGTTATCATATCTCTTCTAACATCTGAATAAGGCTACCCCCCCAAGAAACCACATACAACCTCCTTTGAACACTATAAAAGCTGAGGAAAAAATGTGGAAAATCAGGGAGAGGAAAGGGAGAGAGAACTGGTTACTCTAGCCGAGAATCTCTCCCCGATTCCCCTCACCTTTTCTCTGTTATCACATGCTGCCTGCCTGACACTGGGGACTGAAACTCTGCCGGCCGGAGCAGAACTGACACCCACCGTGCCACACGTCGGAGTTAACACCTTATCCTTCTACCCTTACTGAGGGCCGAAAGGTGCAGCTCATGAGGATCGCGACCCTGCACAGCCCGGTACACGGCTCGAACGTAAGCGGCAAAGCCGCACATCCCGGCTGGATTCCTCAGAACTAAGCTGGTAAGATTCCCGCAGCAACTGAGAGAGAACATCGAAAAGCGGCAGATGTGGAGAAAAAAAAAAAAGGCTAAAACTGCTCCTCCTCCCCCTCTCCCCCCCCCCCGCCCCAGCTCGGCACAAAGGTAGTTTTGTGGTAGCTCTCCTATTGCTTCTAAAACTAATTTTATCTTTTTCCTAATTTTTCCTCTTTCTCTTTGCATCTCTCAGCAAGTAATAAAACAAAAATATCGGGGTTTAGTATCAACAGATAACTTTGTGTGAGTTTTAATTTTGCTGGGTGGAATATCCGAATCTGAAATTCTTTCTGCAACATTTAAGCAGATTGTAACTACTTTAGCTTCTGATCACTCTCTGTGTTGGCTTATTATGACCACACTGTGGCTCAAATATGCTTTCTGATGTCTTTGTTCTCTAGGTCAGAGCTTCCCAAATTTTCTCATTTGGGTCCTGCCATTGTGCAGACGGTAAGTATTATCAGCCACTGTCACAGAAAGTAGTAGCTCTTGTCTCTGTTGTGGCCCATATGCACATAAGGAAAGATTTACACTTTGACTCTTGCTCCTTCATCCTTCTGTCATGAATTATCTCCTCCCTAAACTCACTTGGCTAAATTTTCTACCCCTTTCCTCTCTCCTGCTACTGCATTTTGAAAGAAATTTGGAAAACACTGCTGTAAGTGGTACAGAGAAGAAAAGAGACTGTAGAATCTTGCTAAAAATGAAAGTAGCACCATGGTGGAAACTGAGAGGAATTTTAATTTTTGTTCTATTTTTATAGGATTTTTTTTGAGACTACAAACAGTTCTTATTCTAATGAAGATCATCAATGCACTATATTATGGAGATAAAACTTTGCGGATCCTGACCAAACTAAAATCAAGTTCTAAAAAATTTCCCATTTCAGAAATTATTTGGCAGTCCAGAAGAAGAGGAAGTTGGGAAACATGTATTGTTTAACAAACTGTTGAAATAGAATGTTTTGTATTAGTGCATTTTGCCTTTGGCTATGCCAGACTGAAGTGTGACACCTCCAGCTTGTTACAGAAACTAACACCACCCTGGTGGGTAATAGGATAGAGAAACCACCTGGGAGCCTACAGGGCTATAAACAGAGCCAAGAAACTGTGGCTGAACACTTGGAAATATCTGACAATGGAAACCAAAATGGAAAGACTTCACTTGACCCTATTGTCATTCCCAAGCTAGCAGACCAGAGCAGAAGAAAGTTACTGCTTTTTATTCATTTGTTTGAACAATGAGGGAAAAAGAAGAAATTGTGGAATTTCTAGAAAAGTGAACTTTAACTCTGGAGCGAGATCTACACATCACACAATACTGAATTATTAACTGTGTAAATAATTAACTGTGTAAGTTATTTTTAAGAATGAGTGGTAATTAATAAGGTGAATTTCACACAGTAATGTCAGTGAGTTCTTATTTGAAGTTGTTGAGTTACTGAAGCATAGAACTGCCACTGGGGGACCTTGATATGCAGGCTGACAAGTATTTCAAGAAATTTGGCAAAGAAAAATGCAAAGTCCTGCACCTTGGAGGGAATGGCCTCAAAATGGGGAATGACTGGTATGGAGAAAATTTTCTAACAGCCCAGCAAATTTACATTTAGTTTCTTTTCCTATATAATCCTGGAACTTGGAACTACATAGAAAATGAACACTTTACTCACTGCAAAATATATTTTTAGATTATCTTTCCTCTTTTCTATTCTTATTGCTGTATGCTTATAAACAAAAAATGTTGAAACAGTCCTTCACATGCCTCTCAGGAAGAGCCCTCAATCTTGAAAGAGTGGAGTTATCTGAACACATTTTCCTAAGGGAACCTGTTCCAATGCATAACTGGTGTTGGATTTCATTGAATGAAGAAATTTAAATTTCACCCATGATCTTTAGATTTGAAAATAAATTACTTCTTTCCTCATTTTAATTCCTTGTCTAACTTTCCTCTTAAAATTTCTCAATATTTTTTATTTATTGTAGAATAAAAGAAATAAAATCTATGTTTTATTCTGAATTTAGATGGAATTGTTACTGATGGTAACTGAGCATTTCAAAATGTAAAATTACCATGTCATTAATTCAACTTTCATGAATAATGAAAGATAAGACTCGCCTAAAGTCTAAGTTATTTCCTTAATCATCCCTGGATATTTGCAATTTTTTCAATTAGGTAACTCAAGTCATGGAACTGTTTTTTTGAGTGAAATAAATGAAAATAAAGGTTTTTTATGCTATGATAAATTCAAGATGCTGGTCCATGAGAAGTCACCATACTTTTGACTGTGACTGATCAAGTAGATTTATGTAATTATAGTGATTATGAGATGCATTTATGAAAGGAAGGAGATAACTTTCCAAAAGTTTTAGACAATAGCAAATCTTAGTTGGTTTACTTGCCTCTCATTTTTATTAGGTAGTGTAGAGATGGTGTTGAACAAGGAAAGCACTATTCTGTTTCTTTCTCAACTGCCTTCAATTTGTGGACCCCTAAACATTTTCTAAGATTTTTCTAGTTTGGTGCATAGGCTCTTTGCTCTGTTCCATCAGTTTCTTAGGATTTGGCTACTTAGATATCCACAAGCAGATTGTATTTTGCTATTGCTGTGCACTGTGGGTGGCTATATAGTCCTCATTGCCCCTGTATCTGAGCATGCCACAGTTCCTAACAGGATTTACTACCTGAGTGAGGTGATGAAGTATTATCCCTATTCTGTTGCTGGTAAATGGAGGCACAGGACAGAACATGGGATGTTCCTAGGATGACCCTGGACAAGGGCACAAAGCCCCAGCTCTTTATTAAGGGTCCTAGCCTACCTTCCCCATTCCTCCTACCATCCATTAAACAGTAGTTGAAGTGGGTCAGACTAAACCTCTGTCTAGCTCTTCCCACCTCTGGCTGTAGCCACTGCTGGATCATGAAAAAAGGGCTCAGGAGCAAGGTGCCTTGTCATTGTTGTCACTTTCCATCCCCTGGAACTCAGAGAGAACTGGGAGTCTGCTAGAGCAGGAGACTGATGGTGTGCTGCCCATCATATTTGACAGCTGAAAACACATCTGGGAATTTCTCTCAGCCATTCCTGAAACCCACTTATAACTGTGGCCCTCTAAATGTCCTTTAGTAAGTTTCACTATTCAGCAGAAATCTGCATTCGTTTGGTTTACACTGGCACTGGGTGCTAAATAGTTTTCCCATTAGTAGATTTTGTTTGTCACCTTCTCCTGGCCCTCCATCATTTCCTAGGTATGATTCTTGGATATGTATTTGTATATGTTTCCTCTTAGAAAAACAATTACCAAAATGCCAGTTTTACTCTTTGCCCAGTTTATTTGGGCAAAAACTTGTCAGGGTAAAACTCATACTGATACTGAGCAGCTTTTAAATATCTGAGCCCTTAATTTGGACTGAAGTCCATTGCAATTTATATGAACTTACTGAGAAAGATGGATCTGATTCAGACCTCAGTATGCCAATTTAAGTGAAAATGGATTTGACGGAAAGCCTGAAGAACTGACCTATGTATGAACAGCTGGATCAGCACATGGCCCATTGTCTCCAGATGAGGACTGAGATGCAGCCCTAAGATGTTTCAGGATGAGATACTTCCACTTGGAACTCTGATCAAAACTAAGAAGCTACTGTGGAAGATTAAATAACTTCCAGGATATTTCTAAAGTATGATTTAATTTCTAATCACTTGCAAAAGCATTCTGCAGCAACAAGAATGAAAGCAAAACCATCAGCATCACAAATTGGTGTATAAAAGTGCATATACTCCTATATTGCTATCTTAATTCATGGAGCTGAGAGCTACTCTGTGAATGAAATGTGTAGATGGGGCCTTAACAGAGAGTTAATAGTCCTTTTTATTGGCAATTTTTTCTGGACCAGGACTCAGGGATACATTATGGGCTGGCATGAAGTATGACAGACCAGATTTATTTAACCTGGGAACTAGAAAGCTAAGCAGAATTTTAAGACTAACAAAATATTTTTATGACTAACAAGAAAAAATCATACTAATATATTAAATTCATTATAGACAAGAACAACTTATTCTTTACTGCAGGGACATGAAAAATTTTCTTTCACAAGGAGGTGTTTCACTTTAATCAACTTTAAAATCAATCAACGCAACAAATGAACCCCTGCTGCTGCATATTTTGGTTTGCTCTAAAAAATTATGGGAAGATTGCAATAAACATCCTAATTAATGAAAATTTAGCACAGCATGTGAAACTATTTAAATTTCAAAATTCAAAATTTACCAGAGACCAATCCCTGGCAGAAATTCTGTTATTTCCCAACAGTTGACTCCAAGTGGTAGTTCCTGCTTTGTTATCTGAACTCCTATTTTACTTTTCAAATATGGAAAGTTCAGCTGGTTCCCAGGTTGTTAAGAGTCTGAGTCCCAACACAAACTGTACTGAAGTGAGTAGTGGGCACTGTACTTGGGAATTCTGAAATAGTTTTCAGAGACCTATATGATCTGGTAAGCACAGCTCTGAAATCACTCTTCAAGACCAATTTTCCCAGCCCTACCACTTGTGGGCCTCTAAGTGCAGCCTGAAGGCTGGGTAACTTGCACCCAGTGGGATGGTGGGGATTTCAGCACAGGGAAGTGTCCATTGTTTTCTCAGTGCACAAAATGTGACCAGAGAGCAAGTAGAAAGGATGATAATCACAGCTACTGCAGGTCCAGGTGCTGCTTGACAGTCTGGCACTAAGGTGACCAGCCTGATGGGAGCCCGGTCTCACTGGTTCCTTCTGCAGAGACACATCATCAGTAGAGTATATAACATTTATAAATCAAATTTGCAGGACAGCAAACGAAGCCTGGTTGTACTTCAGTAACTGGTATAGATAAAACATAAACTTCTCTGAGTTTTACTCAGTATTGTAAGGTATTCTTGAGTCACAAATCGGCATCTTTAGTGCTACACAGTACCTTTCCTCTTCAGTTCATGTACTTTGTTATGAATCATGATCCGACTTTACAATAAACAGCTAGGTCTGACTTGACAGGTGTCACAGCTAAACAGCTTTTCTCTAGCATAAAAATGTGTTCCTCTCCTTCTTTTCCATTGCCTTTGCTTGCCTTCTGACGGACTGTGTTCTCTGTGTTTTAAGTGCACCCCCACCAGAACTTTTACTTCAAAGTTCTGCAGATGGATATTTTTCACTCCAGAGTACATTCAGGATTATGAAACAGAAGTTTATCCTAATTATCTCAGCAGCTGACCCTAGTCACTGTTGCTGTACCAACTGGCAGCGAAAAGAACATGGTGCCACAACGCCTGACTGGAGAGGAGGGCAGAGGAAATGAAGGCTTCTCCTGTGCCACAGTGGTTCACTCCACAGTCATAGCCATGATGAGATTCATAAGAAAATGTCTTCTTGCTGAACTCAAAGACTGCCTTATCTAGAGGCATGTGCCCCCCAGTCAATAAGAACAGTTCCTTGACACTTGTACTGAGGTCCTGTAATATAAAGTGGACCAAAGAGCTGTAGAGCCTGAGCTGTTGCTTGCTTGTGGAACAGCAGGTATCTGCTGGGTTGGCTTCATGCCATGCTGCCACAAAATCAGAGTGTGAGTGCCATTTGCAAAACTGCTGTCATGGTCTCATCAGAGCTTTCCTGCTTACTGATGAAGATGGAAGATTAGATGGCAAGTTACTGCTGAAAAATCCAAATACATCCAAGTACATACAATTCAAAGTACATACAAATCCAAGTACATACAATCCAAATGACAGATTTACACTGCTGAATTGAAAGGGAGAGCCTTACTACAGTGTAGCCATCTACTATGGCTGATGCATGAGGGTGAACAGGGGTGAGTCAAGAGTGAAAAGGCATCTAGGAGGAGGCAGGGAGGTCCAGGTGGGCTGGTGCCTTCCAGGGAGGGCTGAGTAATGCCCTGCTGTATGCCTCTGAGGCCAACTGTTGATAAAACCAGCACAACTACCCCAGCCATACTGCTCAACGAAGTAAAACTTTTCGTTACATTCTCAGGGCAGGAAAGCACATTTTTCCATGAAGTTTCACATGATTATCCACACACAACCCCAACAAAATAATGAGAGGTGTTTCTGGTTTGCATGCCATTTGCACTTAAGCACTTCTGGCATGCCTGCAAAGAGAGACTGGCAGGTTGCCATCACTTTGAGGTGCTGCAACCTCCAGCCCCTTGGCTCTTTCCATTTTCTTGGCTGAAAAAAATTACTTGGTGACATCTCTTTGCAAAATTAACTTCATTAAGTATATTCTACTTCTGAGAAATCCCCAAATTTTGCCTTTGAAGACAAGACACCTATTTTTGCTTTTTAGATAATTTTCTAAGACCTCATGGCAGGATTTTATGAAAGCTATTTGAGGTAAGTAACTTGGTTTTAAAACCTCCTGTTCAGGATGCACTATATATCCAAGGAAGATGAGTCAGCTCAATTTACTTTGTGTTTCAACACTTTTACACAGTCTTCTTTCCATGCTCTTCTTTCCTTCACTTTTTTTTTTTTTTTTTTTTCCTTTTTTCCCTCTAGTGTCATATAAGAAATTTTATTTTTGGAAAGAGATTTAGTGTCTTAAACAGAACTCTGCTCTGCAGAATCTGAGGTACATCTGCATGGGATTGGCACATACAGCTCAGGAGGTGAAGACAGATGTTTCCTGATGTTGTTCTGGGGTATGTCACATAACAAGGGATCTCTAAGGCATCTACAATGCCAGTAGGAACTGCTAAAATCCTATTTCTGGTAGCAGGGGTAGAAGACATGAAAATTGAGAGGCTTGACCAAGGAGCATGCGTGGGTTGGATAGCTGCTGTAGCCTCCTTTTTTAGAGAAATATGGAAGAAAAGGAATAAAGAAAGTAAAAATATATAAACAAATGTGGTTTTCCAAGCTTCCTGCAGCAATGATGGACATTCCTGTGCTGTAGACCAACAGGATTTCCAGCCTACTTTTCTTGTATTTTTACTTGACAGGCAAAGGAAAGATCAAGAGGGCACAGAGCAGTAGGGGCTATCCATTACTGACACCTCAAAGATTGCAATCCCAAATCACTGGCAAGAGCATTCAGTACAACCATATAAAATAGCAGTAACAAAAGCAAGAAGTCAAATACATATTTTTTTCCACCCAGACTAAAAATAGTTGAAAAAAACCCACTCTTGACCCTGAATGCAACACTGTTCAGGAAAGCAAAGAAGAAAGTAATGATAATGGGAAAAACAACTTATAACTTCTTTGCACTTTGGATAAAGGCTGGATAAAGGATTTTGGCTGGATAAAGGATGCTTCTTCAGAGGCTAAGAGGGTACATAAATAGTGTAGAAATAATTAAATCCACTAGTTCTCTCATAGCAGCTTCCAACCTGAATTAGAAGGATCTCTTCTTTTTTGTATTTACTCTCGTTCAGATGTTCTACAAAACGCAGCAGCATGGGAAGAAAGGAACTTCTTCTCAGGAGTTGAGAGACAAAAAATACATGAGTATGTGAAGGAGCAGAATGAAAAATCTGAAGGAAAAGCTCATTCCATTAGACGTTCTTAGTAAAATTTGTTGTATTGAGTGGTGTTTTATTATTGCTCAATCAATATATGTGGATAGATGTTCTTGTTTTTGGCTGCGAGCTAAAGATAATTACTTGATCTCCAGATTGAGCCATATAATGTAGAATGAGCCATATAACCTCTTGAACTGTAGTAGCATTCTGCAGCATGGAACATCTAAAGGGTAAAAAAGAAATAATCAAATTATCTTCCATTCTTCGTATGCTTGTTAATTAAGCAATTTCCTTCTAAATCAATACTTGTAAAGCTATTGCATATCCTCAGGCTTACAGGTAATTATCATATCCTGGGATGCACCAGGATGCAAGTAATCATAAACTGTGCAGCAGAGCTTTCCCTTTGCAATGATGTGCGATGCAGGCCAATTATATCTCAGCTGCATCCCAGAAAAACAGTGGGATCAACTTGTTGCAATTACCAGCAAGGTATTATTAGAAATGAAGTGCCCTGCCTCCTGGCTGGAGTTTGCTGCTGGCACTTTGATTTCTCACCACCTCCTCACATGCAGTCTTCTGATGCAGCTCATTTTGCTGCCTTCTCTGTCTGCTCCACTGTAGATGTCACAGCCACCAGAAGCTGATACAACATGAGGCCTGTCACAAACCCTTTCAGGAGTAAAGAAGGGTCTATGTAACCCAAAACACACTGACAAGGATAATTATTCCTGTAATGTGGTTTTGCTCCTATTCAGATTTCATTTTGGTAAAGGCTTCCCTGAAGAGAAATATTTATGAGTTTTGCCCTAATCCATAATATTCTTTCCTCAAGGGTCTGGAATATCTAGAATCTAGCTATTTCTTTTTTTCTTCTAAAACCTGAAGTCAAACTAGTGGAAAGTCTCTATGTAACTATTTATAGTTGTCTTTTAATCAGATATGAAATTTAATCAGAGCCTCAAAGATTGTTTTTTTAGGCTTTCTCTGAGCTTCTTTGTGTGCTTTGTGGGTTTTTTGGGAGGTTTGTCTTTGGTTTTGTGGTGTTTTTTTTTTTTTTTTTTTTTTTGGTTGGTTGTTTGGGTTTTTTGTGTGTTTTTGTGTGTCTTTTTGTTTGTTTGGTTTGGTGTTGGGTTTTTGTTTTGTTTGCGTTTGTTTTTGTTTTATTTTTGGTCAGAGTTGGTGATTCCTGAGAGGGAACAGGGTGTTGAGAATCTGTAGAACACAGCTCCTCATCTGAACACTGTGTGGCCTGTTGAGTCCAGGACATGTCAGAAAGATGAGTACCACTTGCATCAGCCCTGCACTTCCTAACTCCATGGCTTCTGCTGCCTGTTTGGCAATACCACTTCCAATAAAATTGATATCAACCAGTTTTATCTCTGCATGATCCCTCTTATATTTATTTCCACTGTTGCTCCTCTCTTTAAGGGGCAATATGAATGCCGGTTTGTTGACTTAAGGTGTTTATGAGTGTTTTTAATAAAATTTTGGCTCATGACAAGAGGCTACAGCAACCACAGCAACAAAAACTTGCTATTTGCTCTGTTAGTAGTTGTTGCGGTTTAACCCTGGCTGACAGCTCAGAACCAGGCAACCCCTGCAATTGAATATGGGGCAGAATTTGAAGGATAAAAGTGAGAAAACTTAAGGGTTGAGTTACAGATGCTTTAATAAATAAGAAAAAACCTCCAAACGCAAACCACAATTGCTCACCACCAGCCGACTGATGCCCAGCCAGTCAAGCAATGGCAGCCCTGGTAAACTTTTCATCCAGTTTTTATTTCTGAACATGATGCCATGTGGTATAAAATATCCCTTTGGTCAACTGGGGTCATCTGTCCCAGCTGTGTCACCTCCCAGCTACTCGCTGGTGAGGTGATGTGATGGGCAGAAAGGCCTTGACTCTGTGCAAGCCCTGCTCAGCAATAATTAAAACATCCCTCTATTATCAACACTGTTTTCATCACAAATCCAGACCAGCTCCACAAAAGCTACTATGACAAAAATCAACTGTCTCAGCAAAGTACATTGGAACTACAGTCTGCTTCAAAGACTAAAAAAGATAAACAAATAAAATGTGATAGTAATAAAGACCAGATTTTTTAGCTGCTTTCTATTTTGTTAGTTTATCTTCTCAGGTACTTCAGTTGGTGTACCTTTGGTCAATATTATCTGTATTACACATTCTATCTGTAGCTGCATATTTAATATAAAATATTATACAAATTGTAGTATTTAACAAATCTTCAAGACTGAAGAGAACAGGTCACAATTTCATAACTAGTGTGATCATAGTTGTTCAAGTTCCCAAAATGTAAAATAGGGCTCTCCATCAAAGGAGAGTTCACTGCCTAATTTGTCCACTTTGTACTCTTTCAGTTCTGCACTTCAGTGTTTCATCGCAATCAAAAAAGTCCTTCAGTAAATGGAAACCTTTTGGTGAATGAATTGGGGACCACATCAAGGCTGAAACTTCAAATAAGTAAATGTCATTACAGATTTAATTGGGTCCATGTGTTCAGTATCAGCAGCTCCTAAGCAGAGTTTGTTACCAGTGAAGAGGAACAGCCAGCAGGAAATAGCGGCATGCTGAATTAAACTTGAACAGTCTAATCAAGGTGTAAATTTTACTTCTTTTATGTATCACTCACCACTGTTATTTACTAATAACAATTTGTTTGCTCTGTTTTGTTGAGGCAACTTATTGGGTTGGATGACATTTATTTTCTGTGGTATTGGTAAAAAAGACAAGTAAAGATTTTCTAAACTAATTTCAAGGAAAGGAATGATGCAACAAGCAAATTTGTAATGCCACTTAGGGGAAGAAAACCTATTTGATTATACTGTGTCTTGACTAGAGCTGCTGATTATACAGTTTCTTTTATTGTATCCAAAGAAAGAAATACTGAGAACGCTAAGAATAGTATTTTATAGGAAAAAAACTATCTTGGGAAAAATTAACGTAATGCCTGTGATGCTAAACTTAACCTGTGCCTTACCAAGGGAGGTTGATTGCTTGGAGACATAAAAATTCATCCTTTTCTCATTACATTCACTGAGTGATGGGGATATATGAATGGTTACAGGAAGGTGGCAAAGATGCCTCCAGCCAAACACAAATTAGTTGTTCCTCTGTAGCTGGTTATTTCTAAGATACAGTTGCTAACTATGTAACTAAACAATTTTTTCCTGCCTTATCAAAGGGCAAGACTGCAGTGTAACTTGCTTGGAGAATTTTTTTTTTTTTTGTGGAAATCTTCAATTGTTAATTAAAACAGTAGACTGATCAAAGCCTCCTACCATTAAAGTATTTTTCAAACTCTTTCGTGCTCATTTTTACAACCTGATGAATCTCCAAGGAGCATAAAAAAATCGAATTTTTTGTGGATTTATGATGTCTAATAATATGTGCTGCCTATGTTAGAGTATTGTACAATATCTGTGGGCATAATTTTTAATTATGAGGCTTCCTAACTCTATATATACATGCATGCTTCAAGGCCAATGTTCCAAGTGCAAAAGCAGAACTAGAAGTCTTTCTCAGGCTGTCAAATTCTTTTGGACATCTGTCACATTTCTTTCCGGGCAGAATTAGGAAATACAGAAAACTTAATCAAACTGGAGTTTTATTTTACATTCTGACTTATTCAAAGTCCCAGGTGTTGGCAGCAACTAGCTGGGGAATTTAAGGGGGGAATCTACAGTATATACAAATTTGGAATCTCTCTCTCTCTACATATATTGAGGACTACTGAGGGTTCGTTCCTTCTTGCTCTGCCTTGTAAATGGCTCTAGTTATTCTGTTTGTTCTCAGAGAAAAATACATCTCAAAGAAGGAAGATAGCCCACAAAGTCCAAGTATAGTGTTCACCTAGAGCTGGAAGACGAATTTCGTTATCATAGAATTATAGAATGTGCTGAGTTGGAAGCAGTCCACTAGGATCATGGAGTCCAGCTATTGACCCTATGCAGGACACCCCAAGAGTCACATCCTGTGCCAAAAAGCATTGTCCAAATGCTTCTTGAACTCAGACAGGCTTTGTGCTGTGATCACTTCCCTTGGGATCCTATTCCAATGCTCAACCACCCTTTAGGTGGCTCAGCTTCATGCCATATCCTTGAGTCCTGTCACTGGTCACAAGAATGACAAGATTAGTAGTTGCCCTTTGATTGCACCTGCTCAGCAAAGCACTTGAGTTAAAATTTGAAAATTCTATGCCATTACTAATTAATTCTACTCCCTTTGCTGCAATCTATTCCTTTATGTCCTGCAGACTCAGTGCAGCATTTCCTAAGGTTTAGTTTTAAAAGGGAATCTGATACAGAATGCATCACTGTGGGGCACTGTACCTGAATTTAGCAGATTGAGGCATGAGTGAAGGAGTGTAGATTTTCACCAAGAAAACCAAAGCCAAAACATCCTCTAGTCCTCTATACAGTATTCCAAAAACAATTCAAGTTTTTAGATCCAAATATCTTATGGGACCTAAAACTTATGGGAAAAGAAACTGAGTGTGTAATTAGTTTCATATGTTATACATATGTCTGTGTCTACCTGCTATAAGTGGCCTTTCTGTGAGCTGAACTGTCACTGCTGTCCATGACTGTTGATACAAAATTTAGAACCGCCCTTCGGATGATATCTTTCAAATATAAATAATGCCACAACTGGGAAGAAACACACTGTTTTAGAAAGAGCAGATGGCAACAACAAACAAGCAATTATCCTAGAACCCTCACTGTATCACAAAATGATGCTAAGATTTTCCAGTAATGTTGTATCAGAGTTCAAACCTTTCCAGTAGTGAAGACTGTGTTTTCAAAAGCAGCAGATGATTCTGATGTTAGAATCAAGAAAGTACATTCTTTTTCAGCCGTGAGAGACCAAAGAGCAGCTCAGTTGTACGGCTGAAATTATCCACTGTTTATGAAGCTTTGAGCTTTGACTGTAGAGGACCTTTAATCTCAGCCTGAGGTGTTAGGGAGAGCTTTCAAGTGGTGGCATGTTTATCTGAATCTTCAGAGGGCATTATTCAGAAACCCAAACTGATAATCCCATCAGGTAAATCTTTTGAAACTTTTTAATACTTATGCTTCTTGCTGGAGTAGAAAGCCATGGGCGGATCCAAAGCCAAAAGCAATAATTGGGAACCACTCTTGATGAATTGCTTCAAAGCACTTTGGATCAAACTCATTGTGACAGCAGGCTTTCCACTGGTATTTTAATACTTCCATACTCAGCTTTATCCAAAGCAGGCAGTGAACTGAAAGGCAGAAGTAAAGCAAATGTTTTTCTGATCTTGAAGGGAATCTGAAGATGACTGTAATTAACAAAGTGAATTAGTTCTTATGTGAGTAGGGCAGTGTGAGAAAAGAGAAAATGTAAAGGAAACCAGTGTATGATCAGTGGAAAGTGAAGGATATTGAAAGTGAGGTTCCTATGCTGCAGATCAAACTCCCAAGGCAATGGTCACTCCACATCTGTTCCTTTCTGTGTCAGAAAGTAATTCTGAAAAGTGCGCACATATGGTGCCTTATGTTGTACAAGCCCAAAGGTGTCTGTGTAATGATTTAGTGTGATTGTCTCCAAAAAAAAGACAAAAGCCAAAAAGACCCTCAAACCAACATTATTTATTTTAATAATTTTTATAAACCTGTATGTCAGAAGTGGAAAATTATTTATTTACGTGTAATATATACAGTGTTCAGAGCAGCTGTGTAGTAGTAAACTCATTTCATGACAGTGATACTGTTTGTTATTTAGTTACTTATGAAGGTCCCAAGAAAGTAATTCACTGTTGAAAATTATTGGAGTGAAATAAAAAACATATAGATAATTATGACGGCATTTTTCAGCAGAAACATTATATCTCTTTTCCAAAATTCATAAAACTTTAAAAACCACATAATGTGTTTTCTTTGCTTTCCAGCTATTCAGCAAAAATGTGGTTGTCTATTTAGTTCTAGTTAGCTACCTCCTTGGAAACCTACTGTGGAAAGCTAAAGGAGGATGTAATCGATATCCTCATATTCTGAATCCTCAGCCCTCACTAAGAAACACTCTTTCTAATACACAGTTGAAATATTTAAGATGTATTTTGAAACTGAATCTCTTTTGGAGCTGCAGTAGGAACAGAAAACCCTTTGAGACTTAATTACTGTAAGGACTATTTATCTTTTCCATTTTCAAATAGATGCTTACCAAGCACAGTCATGGTTGCTTGTCAGGAAAGGACTATTGCCATATATCATTATGAAATTAGGGCCCATTTTTGAGGCACCATTACAGTAGCACAAAGGCATGAACATATACTGAAAAGGCAGCGAGATGTTGCTTACTTCAGACTCTATGCAGCATCTCTCTTTTCTTCTTTGTCACAATTCTGATGCTACCCATCTATTTACACCAAATTATTCTCTGCTGTTTGTGAGGTCAGGTAAAGGGAGAAAGGAGCCTGTGCAGTGTCTACTAAAGACACTGCAAAATTAGAAATGGAAAAGGTTAGTCAGCTAATTATCCACACTAACTGATTGCGTTGGATTATGAATGGGCAGTTTATTACCAGCATGTGTTTTCACAAGGAAACAGGAAGCGGGTTGTGCCCCGTGGAGGAGCAAGCTGTCCTGTGCAAGCATTGCAGACCATCTGACCAAACAGGAGAATCAGGCTGACAGGTTGAGAGCAAGCCTCAATATTTTACATTGCTGAAGGCAAGGTGCACACTGACAACCGTGCTAAGTAGTGAGTGCATCAATCAGAAATCACAGAGTGGAGGTAATGTGCATGTAATCCCAGTGAGCTCTAGATTTATTGACCCTTCAACTGATTCACATGACGAGCCTAATAACACCAGGCCAAAAACTACATGACTAGCTAGGACTAGTCTTTTCCTGCTTTCTTTCATACATTTTTAGCACTGCTCTTTTTATTTCATTTTATTTTTCCTAAAGGAAGAAAAAAAGCAAGTTGAAGATCAGAGCCCAAGTCTGATCCAAAGAGACTTCCTCCCTGCCTCAGTCTAAATTTTGAGTCTTGCCCAGTTAAAGTCACTTTACTCAATGTTCTCCAAGTAACCTGAAGGTAATACATGTAACAGAAACCTCTTGCCTGAGGTCTGGAGGAACCCGGGCTCCAAACCCTCCAAAAGCAAATCACTTAAACATTTTGTTTCTCCACTCATGAAACAGGAATGATAATAGTCTCTCTTTGGAAAAAAATAGCTCTGGGACTCTATTTTTGCTTCTGTAGATTCTGTAAATTTATTCATGTTCTGTTCCTCTGTAGTCTCATCAGCTTTAGCTGGAATCACAATCTTCCCCTCTTCAACCCTGTCCAATTGTCCTCCTTGGTCCTGCAATGCTCCTCTCCCAGATCCCGTGCCTGCTCTCCATCCCCAAGGCCACAATTTCTCATGGCAGCAGTGGGTGTATTTTTACTTTCTTTCCCTCCTCTCTTCCCATAGGTTGTGCATATATTTTTTTATATCCTTCTTTTGTTTAAGTACCTTTGGGGACCCCCCAGGCTTGTCAGTCATGGAAAATAGATTGCACTGAGAATAAAGCACAGACTGGGATAAGGCAGTAAAGGAAAGATACATCTGATGAGGTAAATGCTGGCCCAGAGTACTGAAGAAACCACAGAGCAGCATTAACATTTCCAGGCAGCTGGCTCAGCAGTGATGTATTCTCCTACTGGTTAAGCAGCAGCTGCTTTCAGTGCTCTGAGAGTGCTGTGCTCTACAGGAATGAAAGGAGTAGCAGGCTATGAAAAACATGTGCTTGCTTTGCCTGTGGTCAGGACAGGACACATAAAGCATGGCTCCAAAAATCTTCTCTGCAAGCACCTTCTCCTGGTACACCTGAAGAGAAACAGCAGCAAGCAGCAGTTCAGAAGAGACTGACGACCCTGGGTCTCTCCAGAGGAAAGATCCATCATTGCTGTTGTCAAGCCCATATCGCCAGCAGCATCTTTGCTGTCGTGAATGCTCAACGGTAATCATGATATACATAACTCTTTAAACAAGCCCCATTGCTGTGATGAACACCAGCTGAAGGAATGTTTACATGCTGACAGATGCAACCTGCAACCAGTTGTGGTTTATAGCCACGGACAAATAATAGTGTAGACAAGCTGGATCTGATTTTTCTCACTTGATCTGTTGAATTAGCAGTATTCTGCTGCTGTAAAGGAAAGAATAGCTAAACCTGTGGTGTCTTGATGGGTTTAACTGAGGACAGTCTGTATTTAAAGGGCAAGAGGTCAGCACATGCTTTGGGCTCTGTGCCTGTGCAGGGGCAAATGAGGATGCAAAACGCTCCTTCCCTACACACTATGGCCTTTCCACATGCTTTCTTTCTGACCTCATGTCCAGGCATACAATGGCAAATGGGCAAAAGCAGCTTCCCAGTGCCCTGTCTCTGCCAGTTCAAAGGCCAGCAGGACTGGATACAGCCACGAGGTTAATGTGGAACAGACACTCACTGTCATACTTTACAAAACATGCACTGTACCAGGCAGTGGCAACAGGAGGCTGCAACTCATTAGTTCTCTTACTGACAGCAAGTAAAGTCACTGAACCTTTCTAGGGGGGAGAGCACAGAGGGCAATAATCTGGTGCTGAAGAGTCACACAAGAAAGAGCAGAAAAATCTTGGGGATGTCTGTACTGCCATGAGCCAAAGCTGGAAGATGATAGTGATGGATATCATGTAGCATACACAGAAGCATGGTTGGTGTCTTAAACTACTTAAAGCCACTGCATAAATATTGTAATGTTAAAAAACCCAAAATCACTGGAGATCTTATTCCACTGTAGAATTTTGTGCCACTAGCTTTTCTGCTGCAGCATGGGAAGTGGCAAAGCACCTTCTATGTTGCCTTATAATTCTGCTAGTAAATTTCCAATGCAGAATCCGTTCAAAGCAGCATCAATACAGTATAAAAAGCAACACAATCAGAAAAGAGTTTAAGTGCAGGTTGTTTCATGTTTCTTTTCCTCATTAGAGCTTTCCTTAGAAGCTTCTATGCTCTCTTTATTGGCAGCCAACCATAAAACTACAGGTGATCAAAAAAGCTTTGAAGGTAGGATTTTCAGGGATAGAATTTAATTGCTTATAAAACCTTCATGCACACGTTGAGCTCAGGGAGGATTCCTGCAGGCTCATAATCAAAAACCTGTTTGATTTGTATTTGCCAGCTTTCCTGGTAGTCTCACATGTTCACGTTAATTACTTCATTAGAAGAGTACCAAACAAGAACTTACAAGAGAAGTGAATACATATTTTTCTCTCTGATGTTTAAATATGAGTCATTGATGGTGGCAAAAGACACAACAAAACGTGAACACACAGGCATGAAATTAGCTATCTTATGGAAAACCACCACTGATGTTTCACAGCTTCTATTTTCACAATATTTGTTTAGCTTTTCTGTCTTTGAGGACAAACTCTTCTTACACAGCTGTCAGCATCTGTGAAAAGTTTTCTTTAAAGATCAAGTGACTATTACGGCAATATTTTTTTTTGGTTTTTAGGTTGCTTTTCTTTTTCAAGAAGAAAAAGAAAGGAGAAGTTTGTTTCTTAAAAGAAGTTTGCTTCTTTTAAGAAGTAAGGAGGCTTATGAAACAAGTTTATGAACCAGACCACAGAACTCTAAAGGAAGACATAAGTTCATGATCTAAAGGAATGCTGAGACAAACTCTTTTGACCCTTTTTCTGACCCAGAGTTCTCAAAAAATATGTTCAGAGATTATCTGTCAGGAATTATCTGTCAGTTGCAAAGGACAATAAAAAATTTGCTATAAAAATTATTTGCTTCTGGCGTAGAGAAAAATATAGAAGGAAGATGTGCCCATTACCTTTGAAGTTAATGGATTAAAAATTGGGAAAAAATTGTTACATGGATGTAGTGGAAGATATGGGATCAAGTTTTGGCTTCTGCACCAGTACAGTAAATCCTACCTTATGGAACAGGTAAAATCCAGAATATATTATTGTTTACTGCTCACTGGACTGTATAACAAGTTTGTGCAAGTTAAAGCTACTTTAAGCTGCATTATGAGATCAAACTGTCTCAAGGGCTTTTTCTCAAGGTTCTACAATGAATACAGCTCATCATGAGTGATGAGTGAGTACAGCACATCATGCCCAAGTCTAAGTCTCCTTTAAAAAACCATCTTCAGTAAACCATTCTTCATTCAGAAACTTGACTGCATATACTGCTTTTTGGTGTGTTGTAGATTTCTATTTAAGTTTTAATTTATTTGTTTTATACTGCAATTATAAATGCCAGTTTTAATAATCTGTAAACCTGTGACATAGTATTGTACTGAACCAGTCATAACACTAAAATTTTTTTGTCTAGGTACACCTCTAAATTTCCAAAGTTTCTCATGACACTTGGATTTTGTACAGGCTCCAGACAAACCTCGGGACTATAAAACAAAGAAAACCAAAAAACTAAAAACTAAAGACTAAAAGGGGGGCTTTAGAAGGTTTTGCTCTTTTTTTCATCCCTTTTAGGGTTTTTAACCACATTCACCCTTGGACTTGGCCACTCTGCTCCCAGTCTCATACAGTTGTTTCTCACTTCTTGTTCTGTTGCTTGTATTTTACATCCAAGTTTGATATGTAGGGATATCTCCAGATAAGTCCTTGATAAGCAGATGGATACATCCCTCTGGAGGGATATCTGGCTTATCTCCTGCTCCTGTGGGCCATGGCATCCACGTGAAAGAGGTCTAAGAACGCTCATACAGTCACTTATTGTTGCTGCCATGTCTGGAGGCTGTACCCTTCAGCTGAGAGGCAGTAACTAAGAACTCAGGGCTGGATGAGCACACTTGCCCTTCCTCACAGGGCTTTGGTGACCTGCACTGCCTGGTCGTGGAGGCTTTCTCTGAAACAGTGCTTCAAATGCTGAGAGAGTTGGAGTTTGGCCTGGAGAAGAGGAGGTTCCAGGGACACCTTATTGAGGCCTTTCAGTACCTAAATGAGGTTTATAAGAGAGATGGTGACAGACTTTTTAGCAGGGCCTGTTGCAACAGGACAGGGGTGATGGTTTTAAGCTTAAAGAAGGAAAATTTAGACTAGATACAAGCAAGAAGGTTTTTATTATGAAGGAGGTGAAACACTGAAACAAGTTGCCCAGAGAGATGCCCTATCCCTGGAATTCAAGGTAAGGTTGAACAATTGTCTGAGCAACCTGGTCCCATTGAAGTTGTCTCTGCTAATTGCAGTGCCATTGGGTTAGATGACTTTTAAGGGTCCCCTCCAACCCAAAGTATTTTGTGATTCTTTGATAAATGTACAAGACTCAGGAACTGTTGATATTTGTTCAACTTGCACAATTTGTGTATGGTTTATAGATTAGTTTGTGGTTGAAACTTAAATGGCACAATTGGAAAATGCCTAATCCAGTATGTTAAATAGTGATGTGAGAGAATGAAGAGGAGTTGTTTCAAATAGCACTTTTATTGAGGGAGGCACAAAAGAGGGTTCCGAAGACTGCAAGAACAGTCTTAAAGCCCTACTCAGGATGCTGCTGAAGCTGCAACACAAGCGAAACTTTTAGAAGCCAGAGACAGGAGGTTATAGAAAACAGTATACAGAAGCAGAGACAGAAAGAAATGGAGATTCTAACTCGCATTTCAGTTCGAAAACTGCACTTGGCTAAAGTGTTGCTCTCCAAACTGAAAATGGCAGTCCCATCGGTTTTCTCAATGGTCCCATCAATTTTCACTGTGAGCACAACCCATTGAACACTGCTCAAAGTAAGGGTAGAAACCTTGATCAGAAAAGGAGCAAAGATTTACCAAATATCAGCACACTTATTTTCAGTGTTTGGAAACCTGACAGAGGCCCCTATCCAACTCTACATCATCCTGGTGGAAATCCTCCTTTCCCAACTGATTATTTTTGGGATCCAGACTCAGCCTAGTGCAACCAAGATGGAAAGTTAGGGTCACATCAAAATTCTTGTAATCTGCAGCTTTTTTTGAAATCTTGCTTGAAGTTTGTACCCTTCCACTCACATACACATTACACACCAGCCAGACAGGACACTCAGACTTACTGACTTTCTAAATATTTCCTGAAACCTCTGGAATGTTTTGGGGAAGATCCAGGAACTGGAAAAATATAATCATGGAGCTTCTTGAGGGAAAAAAAAATAAAAATAAACCAACCAAAAAACAACACAGTGGTAATTATTGGAAAGAGCTTTATTTAGTGTGATTGAGGGAACCCGAAAGCTGCTGAACGAGCAGAACAGCCGGGTGAGGTTCCAGGTAGATTGACTTGTGCTGGGAATCAGAGCCACGCAGCTGAGATTGAAGCTGCCGGGCTCAAGCTAAACTCTGCCTGGGTTCCTAAGGGCTGGTACAGCCATACACAGTGCCATCTAGTGGGTCTGGGACAGATTTTAACCCTTTTTTTGGGCTCCCGGAGCAGCTCTGAGATCGGCTGTCTAAACCTGGCAGTGATGGCTTTCGAGTTGAAAGGTCTGGTACCGTAATTTTCTCGTTGTCACTGTGAAGCATTGCTGCAGAGATAAATATAGGGCAACACGAGCAGGGAGAAATACTCCTGTGAACTGCAGGAAATGGCCTTAATAGGGCATGTGAGGTTCTTTACCTTCCAAAATGAAGAGCAAAGAGGCAAAAAACATCTCTCTCTCTCACCTCCCACCAACACTTGGTGGGTAGAAGGAAAGATTTCTCTCTCTCACCTTTCATCCTTTCACACTGATCTGGGACAACTAGGTCTGAAGACACTTCTCTCATGCCTGTCTGCTGTCTCTAGCTCTTTTAACCAAAGTTAGATTGATCACCACAATGGGTTCAAGAAATAATTTTTGTCTAGCTCTGATTAGGAAGGATCTTTGCATTTTTACTGAAAGTACAACATTTCTGATGTGGGAAGATGCCAAGAATATTTTCTAGAGCTCTTTTTATAGTAACAGTGTGGAAATTATTAAAAGATATTGCAAAATACTCTGAGGCTTTTGCAGTGTGGGAAAGAGTAGAGTTCTTTGATCCAGAAGCATGTTACCTGGTTGTGGACAGGGGATGGACTTGGTGATTCATACAGTCTCTTCTAGTTCTTTTTTTCCTTCCTTGGAGTTTGCTCTGCTCTTCTTCTGCTTCCAAGGAAAGAAGAGTACAAGATTTCATCCCCTGGCTCAGCTGCAGGCTGCTTTCTCACTTCATTTAGCACTGTGAATAACTGCTGCCCATGAGACGATTGACCTGTGTGATTTCGCTGGAGGATGCAAAGCCTGGCCTTGCTTGCTGTGTAGAGTGTGCTTAGAGATGGCTTTCAAACCATCATGAAAGTCTTGTTTGTGCTAAATAGTTGTCTGTCTCTTGAGACTGGTGAGATATAAGTGTTCATGTTCCCTGCAATAGAAGTTACATGACACATCAGAACATAGTTTTCTTAATTATATGTGCAGGGGATCCTTTAAGCAGATGGAGCCAGAAACAATGCCACATCAAAGGCAGCCAGGAGAGACAAATGCTGAAACAAGTGAAAACTTCAAATAAGGGACAGAAAATACTTTTTTTTTAAGCTTTACTATGGTCCTAGATTTACTTTCCAGAGTTATAACTTGCATCTGTCCTTTCTTTCTTAAGTACAAAAAGGAAGCAGACAAAGATGGTCATTGTGTAAACTTGTGCTTAGATATTGCTGTTGATTTTCTACCTTAGCAAGCATATATTTTGTTCCTAATATATACTTATTAAGCATATTACGTTATAAGTGCAAATAGAGGAGCAACTTTTTTTAAAGAAAGAATACAGACTTACCCAACTCAAAGTATCTAGAGTGACTTGATTCCCATACACAAATTAACAATTTATCACTCTAGGTCCTGATCCAGGAAAAAAAAAAATCAGTCTTTGCATAATTTCAAGCATGTGCCTGGTCCCTTTGAAGTAAATGGAAAAGATTTAATGGGGGTCAGAGCCTCAAAATGGGGATTGTCCATTTCTTCAATGAAGTACTTCCTACACAGACATCATGACTCTCTGCCAGGTTGGTATACACACAGTAGTAGGGTGTTTTCAGCCTTTTCCATTCTTTTGGGATCTTCTCCTCCTGGTTCTTAGTATGCCTGACTTCGGTGTTGTATTTCCCAGTCCACTTCCCTAAACCAGAACTATCATCATTCTCCTTTCACCTCATCCCTAAATTATCACAGGAGTATCTCCACACAGGCAAATGCCATCCATCAATGACCAATTGCTCAGTAACTCTCATACCTGTCTCCAGATAGGAAATTACTGATGATCAGTTGTTAAATTCTGGTGTTAACATATTCCCATGGGCAGACAGTTTCAGTACAGACAGAGCTAGACTTGCTCCCCTGGCTCTCACCAGCAAGCTGTAGTGATTCCATCTAAAGCAGGATTCCTAAATTTAATTGATTTGGTGATCAACATGTGCAGAACTGCTCTGAAACCTTTCCAACACCACTAAAAGTACATACAGCATAGTCTGGGAACCTCTGTCTGGAAAGACACATACGTTTACTGGAGAAAACCATGCTCCCTGAATATCACATACCTTCCCTTATGAGCCATCAGACACATCTTTCACTTAGACAGGCACAGAATCAATACTTATTCCCGTAACAGATATCTGACTAATAGGTTAGAAATGTCTTCTATGAGTCATTCACTACTATCCTTGCTTCTGTAGCATGACGGTCCAAAAAAACTGAAATATCCACCAGAAAGGGGAAAAAAAAAAGGAAAAAAAAGGAGTGTAAATATTCACAGTGTGTGTAGGAAATCTTGGATGAATAAATGTGCCTGAAAACCTTCATATGTGTCTTAAAACCTTCCTTCAACACAGACCAAATGTACTTCAGTGTTTTCAGTCTGAAGCACACTCTTCTGTTTTAGAGCTATACTTGTATTTATACATTTATTTCCTTTTTTAGCTTCTTGTTTTAACTTGTCTTTTTTTCCATGTAATTTTCTTCTCTTTGCCTTTGGCTATGCACAGCTTTTTCTGAAAGAACATTTTGTACCCAATCTCTAGGCAGGTTAGTTTTATGTGCAAGGACACTGAAGGGGATGGGACTGGCAGCACTAGCTTATGGAATTTGTGGATCCCCTCACATGGCTTTTTGAAAACTTGGAGTGTGATGCTTTTAGATGGAAAAGCAGGAAATAATACCCAATTTCTATGAATATGAGTCATATTGCCAACTCGTGCTTACTGTTCTGGAAATGTATTTAAAAGATAATTTTTTATTTTATTGCTAGAAGCAAATAGTGACTTTGAATCATTTGTCATGTTTTCCCTCCTGGTCTCCATACTGCATCCTGAGGTATTTCTTGTTCAAACAGGTGCTGAAGTCCCATTTTCTTCTCAAAAAAGCAACCCAAGCCAAACAAGGAACAGTTAAGGACTCATTTCTGTCACCAGCAGCACAACTTTTTAGTGGATGGACATAAGTATGGAGACTGGGAGAGCAAAGTCCTTCCCACTGTAAGTAAAGTCCAAGTTTGTGGACTTTACTGAGGTTTCTGATTGTCCATAAGTCTATGGGACTGTATGAGATGCACCCCAGAGTCCTGAAGGAATTGGCTGACGTAGTTGCTAAGCCACTCTTCATGATATTTCAAAAGTCATGCAGTCAGGTGACTGGGAAAAGGGAAGCATTTTACCCATATTTAAAAAAGCTAGAAAAGGGGACCCTGGGAACTACTGACCTGTCAGCCTCACCTCTATGCCTGGGAAGATCATGGAACAGATGCTCCTAGAAGCTGTGCTAAAACACATGGAGGACAGGGAGGTGATTTGAGACAGCCAGCACAACTTCAACAAGTGCAAGTCCTGCCTGACCATCCTAGCGGCCTTCTACGATGGAGTGATTACACAAGTGGACAAGGGAAGGATTACAGATGTCATTTATCTGGACTTCTCTAAAGCCTTTGGCATGGTCCCCCCAAAAATTCTTCACTTTCAGTTGGACATGGATTTGATGAGTGAACTGTTAGAAGAATTAGAAAGTGGTTCGATGGTCGCATCCAGAGGGTAGTGGTCAATGGCTCAGAGTCCTGACGGATGTCAGTGACAAGTGGTGTCCCTCAGGGGTCCATGTTGGGACCAGTGTTATTTAATATCCTAGTTAGTGACATACATGAAAGGATTGAATATGGTCTCAGTAAGTTTGCAGTTGACACCAAGATGAGTGGTGAGGTTGACACACCTGAAGGATGAGGTGCCATCTGGACAAGCTGATGGGAATCTCATGTGGTTTAACAAGACCAAATGCCCCTAGGTCAGGGCAACCCATGGTATCAATAAGGGCTGGGGGATGAACACATCAAGAACAGCCCTGATGAGAAGGACTTGGGGGTACTGGTGGATGAGAGGCTGGACACGACTTGACAATGTGCACTTGCAGCCCAGAAAGCCAATTGTGTCCTAGGCTGCATCAAATGCAGTGTGGCCAGCAGATCGAGAGGTGGTTCTGCCCCTTTTACTCTGCTCTGCTGAGACCTTGGCTAGAGTACTACATCCAGCTTTGGGGTCCTCAACAGAGGAAGGACATGGACCTGTTTGAGTGAGTCCAAAGAAGGGCCACCAAGTTGGTTAGAGGGATAGAGCACCTCTCCTATGAGGAAAGGCTGAGAGAACTGAGTTTGTTCAGCTTGGAAAAGAAAAGGCTTTGGGGTGACCTAATTGCAACCCTTCAGTAGATGAAGACAGCCTACAAGAAAGCTGGAAAGGGACTTTTTATGAGACCATGTAGGGATAGGATAAGGGGTAATGGCTTCAAACTGAAAGAGAGTAGGTTTAGATTAGATATCAGGAAAAAATTCTTTACTGTGAGAGCAGTGAGGCACTGGAACAGGTTTCCCAGAGAAGTTGTGGATGCCCTATCTCTGGAAGTGTTCAAGACCACTTTGGATGGAAACCTGACCAACCTGGTCTAGTGGAAAGTGTCACTGTCCATGGCACTGAGGTTGGAACTAGGTGATCTTTAAGGTCCTTTCCAACCTAGGCCATTCTATGATTCTATGAGGAATTGACTTAATAGAAGGAAAGGTATGTGCATGTCCACATGTATAGAAAAGTGTACCAAAAATATCTCTCTCTCTCTCTCCTTTCTCTCATATTGAGATAAACAAGACTGTGATATTGGTAAGGCAGGAAGAGCAGTGTAATCAGTGTTCAAAATTATTTCTTCTTAAAATATGTTTGCTTGCTCTGAAAACTTTTACTCTCTGGACTGTAATTTTCCACCCTGGTTGTGTCCTCTCACTTGTACAAATACTGGTGTAAACCTGGATGAACATAGAATAGTTTGAGTTGGAAGGGACCTTTAAAGTTTATCCAGTGCACACCCCAACAATGAGCAGGAACATCATCAATCCCCAGCTCTGTCATTTTTAGTAAATCCTACCTGGATTCAAAGCGTCCAGTAAATAACAGCTGAGGTTGGCAACACTTAGCAAGTGTTTCAGAACTTTCAGAGCTGTCTAAATTTTTTTCTGGGCAAGAAGAAACAGCAGCAGCATAACTGCACTGCCCTTAATCTTACTCTGCAGTCTCTTTATGTCATGTAGCTCTGCCTAAACCAGCCAGCTATCTATCAGCTCCCAGGCATATTGATAGGATATGTCAAGTGTTATCTGTGTGTACATGCTGAATGATCATTTAAAATGGTGGAAGTATTCCTGGGAAAATATTTAGAATAGTGTAAAGAAGTGTTCTCCTCCACAGCTAAGGTCCCTTGTAATTTTTCAATAAAAGCAAATCTATCAGAAAAATCTACCTGTTCTTTTATCTTCTACACCACGATCCTGTCTTCATCATGGGGATGTCCTTATCATTCTAAGCCTTTAATGTTTGCTTTGCTCTTTCTGTATTCTATTTTGACTTTGATTATTTTTCTACCTTTTTTTTTTTCCTTCACCCAGAAGCTCCCTTTAATGAAGTTCTGTTTATACAGTTTGTGAAAGCTCACCCTCAGTGAATATCAGGAATCATCAGTTTTGCTTAAATTGACTTTTTCATGCTCTTTTGTCATTTGTATCACAGCCAAATTAAAAGGGTATAATGAATGCTATGGCCTGGATGCATTGTTTCTAGACAGAGATGGTAACCTCTTTGACATTAGAATACATGCTAAAGAAGGTCCCAGAAGACCTTGTTTTCCTGTAAGAAACTTGTTCAGACTCTTGAGCTGACAGCCCCAGAATATGAATTTAAGGGAAGAATCTGATCTAGATATTGTCTGCCAAGGATCACTTCCCTCTGCCTGGGGGCTGGTAGCATCAGCACTGCTGAAACAGGAGGGACAGGCCTGGGGAAATAAAGGAAACATATGAAGGAAAAACAGACACAGCTTTATTTTGTGCCTCATCTTTATTTAGTATGAACTCATATGTGGAAATTCTTGGTACTTTGAAGCATGTTAAAAATAGTTATTGTTATAAGAAATGCATTTACTCATTCAATAAAACAAAAGGTAAGCAAATATCTGATCCCATGTACAAGGACAGGGTTGACTTTTAATGAATTCTGTAGGCTCTCATGTTAGTCCTTATACTTAGACTTGTAACTCTTGACCTTTTTCTGGCATGCCAACCATGTCAAGGGTTTATAGAGCTGTATTCATAAAATAGGGCAGCTTTAGAATTTACGTCCTTGGATATACTTTTCAAAGCAGGATGCCTGAGCTCATACAAAGCATACTCATATTTGATCCTTATCATTAAAAATTTTACTTAAATTAGATTTCCTATGTGGATGGTGTTTTATTTCCAGAAAATAACACTATTTCTATGAGACATTAGGGATAATTTATGGCCTTGCCTGGTAATACAAATAGACTGTCAAATAATATAGTGTAGAGATGTATGGTTGAAAGCAGAAAGTACAATGACCTAGAAGATTATCTATTCTTTATCTTTTCCAGTACACTGATTTCTCTAGTAAGTACTGGATGAAGGCAATCCTCTCCTGATAAATCTCTCTTGATAAGGTATGTTTTTGCACAAACTTTTTCTGGAACCATTAAAAGGACATCACAGGACAGACAAATGGAGTATTTTTTCTACAGAGCACTCAAAACTTAGGCCTAATTTCTACCACTATCATTTTCATTTGCTCGGTGTTCTAAGTGTAAATGTTCACCTTCTGATGTTACTGAAATATGGAATGTAAGAATACCAGTAATGTAGCCATCATTTATCACTGCCCAAGCTGTATATTTGTCATTGAATTGTTGTGACTTGCTCGCTTAAGTGGAAATGTTTAACACAGTCAGGTGTCCAAATCCTGTTCTCTTTCTGAATTGCCTCATTGTTTGCTGATGGCTTACAGGCAGAATGGTGGTTTGAATGGGACCTGGGGAAGCACCTGTGCTTGAAGAGAATGATATGAAGATGAGAAAGCAGTGCCAGATCATTCTCCCATAAAAGATCATTTAGGCAGATATCCAAAGACTACTGAAAGAAGGGACCTGAGGAAATAAGATTTGTAAACATCCGCCAGGTGAACAATGCCTTAGTTGAATTATGAATACCACAGGAAAGACTGATAATCTCTAGGAAGGTAAAGATGATTTTTTTTTAATAATTAAAGGTAATCCCTGTCTTCTTGTTTGAGCACCTATTTCCTACACTTAGAAGGTCAAAGGCATTAAAGTCATTTAGTTAAATGTACACATGGATAAGGAATAAATACCGCACTACAATTTGGAGACATTGTGCACGGTGGCTGTTTGTCAACAAGTCGTTTCATCCTCTCGAGAGAAAACAGTGACAGAAAATATTAAGGCAATTCAATCTCTCCTCTACTTTATTTTTATATTGCTTTTCCTTATCTTGTCATTACTTTATTTAGATTTTAGAATATTAATAGATTTGACTAAGGGGCTGCTGATTCAAACTAGTTTAGTGTGTGCAATTTTCCAATAATCTGGAAAATTACTGCAATGCATGCAATAAATAGGTGAATGAAAATTTTGACTGGAAAGATTCAAAACCTAGAGATGTATATTCACCTCATCTGTTCTATGTATGACACTTACTAATGATCCTTATGTACTTTATTTGCAACTTCCTTGTTCATAAATGAATTATCTGTCTTGTTATCTCTCTTGTAAATACTGAATAAAATTTTTAATAATACATAAGAAAGGACATATAATGAATAATAACACACTCTAAATTTTAGTTATATTTATATAATAAATATTAATGTTTTCTATAATGGTAAGATTTGACCTAGATAGGTAAAACCTATTTTGAACTACACTTGCTTATTGCTTTGGTTTGATAGTAAGCCCTTGGTAACTACCCCTTCAATGTAGGTTTTCAACTACTTATTCACCTAATCTTTAGGGATTATGTTTTGTCTAGTGATGTGCAAAACTTACTCTGGCTGTGGGAGGCTGCTTACAGATGGATCATTTTGTACAACCCAAATACCTGCATACATAACTGCATTTTTCTTGAACTTATAGTATAATGACAGTCATGACCCTAAGTGGTGGTGTGACTCTAGTTCATGAACAAACACTCTAGACTGTATTTCCATTGTTTATTTATGAGGATGTCATGTGAGGCACTATCACATGCTTATTAAAGCCAGACATATCATATCTACTGCTTCCTGTCTACCCTGTAAGCCACTTATGCTGTCAAAGAAAGAAATTCGATTGAGCTGAAAAACTTAGTTGGCTAGCACCCTACCAGGTATCAGTGAGATCTGCCAAGATTTGTCTTGGCAGCCTCTCTCATAAGAGCTATGAAAGTTGGTGGGCCATAGAAAAGCAGATGGTGTGCTTACTCTAAGGAATCATTTATAATGACATTGTTTATGATATCTCTGTGCTGAATGTTTCTTATCTCCTTAGGAGTTTCCATATTTTCATTCTTTCACCAGGTGAGACCTATGACTGTGGAGGCATTAATTATTTCCTCTGATAAGCTGTGAAAAGAAGTTATACAAGACTGCAGAAAAGATCTCGTGATGCATTTCTTCAAGAAGAGAAACGCAGGAAAACCCCCAAATAACTACAGAGCAGTCATCGTTGCTTTTATTTCTGTGGACAGACACTTAGAAGATAAGATTATGAATATGCAGTATTTTAGCTCCCTATGGAGGTCATAGTGAGCAATCCAGAGGCCCTGGCCATTATTTCTGCAGATGTGCAGTGTCAAACATGCCAGAGAAGGTCAATGAGTCAAAGTGACTGAGCTGTTGTGGAGGGGACTGTAATTCTATGAGCCATGACTATGTCTGCTGGTGGGAAGCTACACTTGGACAACTCCCAGATCTGCCAGGCTGGGACATCTAAAGGACAAAGATCTTGCTTTGTCTTTCAATGGAAATGGGCATGAAGAGGCAGACAAAAAAAAAAATGGGGACATGGTGTGCATAAAGTGGCTGGGGAGACACCAAGGTAGGAACCCTGTGTCTGAAACTGAACACTGAAAATGTACAGGGATATTTAGGGATAAAAGAATTTCCTGGATTTCCTGGCACAGGTTAGTAAGTATTATTGATAGGACTTCTGGTAGCCATTCATTTATTACACTCAATTATCAGTGTTAACTATATCAGTATTGACTAATCTTTGCGTTTTCACCAGCAAATCAAATATTTCATGGTTTCATATTTATTAATGAGTAGTGTATTTTGCTTCCCTGCAGAAGCCACTCTAGTCAGAGTAGTAGTTATCCCCACTTTTGAAGATTCTTACCTATGTGAAAAGAGAGATTGAATTATTCCTCTGCTAGGAATTTCCTGGATCTCTCTCTCTTAGGCTATCAACTTGGCCACTTCCTAGGTTGACGGTTTTCAGTCTTGACACTGCATTTCAGCTCTCACTTCTTACACTCCACTGGGAATCAGGCAGGGACTAGTTTGTAGAGTCCACTCTTTTTATCCCTTCCGCACTTGTCTGTCTTCAAATTGGAGAACTCAGAATTGCCCAATTGAGGGTCTTGCCAAAATGCATCTAAAATTCCCAGGAAATTTGTAAACAGCATTTAGATAGGGAAGGGTTCTTGCAACTTTGGCAATGTCTGTGCCAGAGCAAGACATTGATATGCCTCATATCAATAAATCTTTGTCTTCTGACTCATGACTGTCTGGCTTCACATACCCGGGTATGCCTTAGAGGGATCTCTGCAACTCAGATGGAGTGGAGGAGGTGGATTAATTTGATGATGACAGCAGTCTTGGAGCACCCACAGCAGTCTGATACAGTCACTGAGAATTCGCTGGTTACAGTAGGTGAAGAAGATTTACTGCTAAACAAGATGTCCACTTCAGTTTGATCTGAAAAGATTTCAAGTCACTGTACCTATTACAGCCACCACAAAAATGAAGTCCTGCAGTGAAAAACAGCAAAGTTAAGAGTCCATCCTTAGAAATTAATCTAACTAAGGATTAGAATAATTACAACAACAAAAATAAAACATCCTTGGAGAAAAGAGCACATGATAGGACCGGGTTTTTCTAATGGGCCGTTGTCATAAAGTATTTTGTCAAAAGCAAATTTTGAGTAGCTAAGAGGTTTTTTTCCAAATGCAAACAAAATCTATATCCAGCAATATTTAAAAAAAGAAATAAATTGACACACTTTTAATGAAACACTCATAAAAATCCTATTCAATAGAGTTCATTTGTTGTTGAATACACAAAACCAGTTTTGTGTCAGAAGTTAATTGGTGTAAAGTTAGTGCTACTGTCTCTTGGATACTAACTCTGTCAGCTCTCTAGATTTTAACATTTGCCTTGACATTTTTATTGGAAATGCTACTATATTTAATAATTTATTTCTTTGCATCTTTTTTTCAAGGATATCAGAAGGACGGAATTGCAAGGGTTTCTGGAACAAAATCTCAGCCACTGGGAACAATGCATTTTTGGGTATAAGCCAGTTCTGCATAATCTCAACATTTTTGAATTTTTACTAATCTGTACTTTTTTCATGACTTATTTACTCCTTATGGTAGTATTTTATTTTTGAAACTCTATTAGAATGCATAAGTTCAGCAAACTTCCTCAAAACTTTGTGTTGGGAACAACATGTGAGGTAGAGAATTTGCTCCCTGGACTTACTAAAGAGACCCTCTGATCACTGAAAAGTGGTCAAAGCAGCGCAGGACATCCTCACAAAATAAATAAAAAAGGATTTCTACATGTGTAAATTTCTACCAGCCAAAAATGAAAATATGGTTGTCATTTGTGCAGGCAGAGGATGGGACAGCAATATCCCTGAGAGATTATCACTGTCAGAACATGATTCAGATCTGTGCTGTGCCAAAGGTAACCCACACTGAAATTTTCTTTGCCTCAACCACCCCTTGGTTAAATGGTAATGATGGCACCTATGGGCCTTATCAGATAAAAATTTGAGGTACAGTGTGATACAATGCCAAACAGGGTCCATAAAATGCATAAACTTCTCTGAATGAAGATGTTTTCTAAATTACTTGCTGTAAGTTTGAAATTCCCATCTTTTATCAAAGTCTGCATGCATGGAGCAATGTAATACTTTCCAATCATCGATATTTTCTAGCAGAAATTTATCATATTGCAAAAAATTCATGACCATTTAGTCAGTAGCAAACATCTCAGAAATGTTAAAGAGTGTTTTGATATACAAGGATTATTTTTTTCCACTATAAAATTCAGATTTGTGCTTTTTTATATTTTAACCTAAATTATAGCAAAAAAGAACTGTTTATTGGATATAGGATGGCTTGAGGGTTGGAAATGAAATATTATGGTTTCCCACTTAAAAATGTAGAAGAATAAATTTTTCAAATTGTTTGCACTAGAGAGGCATTAGCGTTTTGGCTAGTAAAAAGAAGCAAGTACTTTGCTAAATCTGGATGTCTGGGTTCAGAGGTATTTAGATTCTAGTACATTCAAATTTCACACATTATGGAATTCTTTTAGGATTGTTTAAAAAATTTCTGTGACTGTTTCTTCAGTTAAGGTCTGATTTTTGAGTACTTGCTGGTTAATGTAATACACATTAATCAGACGATGTTATTTTTCACTGGGTGCTTACTCTCTCCGTTGATGGAAAAAGAACAAAATGAAGATAAAAAAGCATTGTTACAGAGCTACAAAAATTAGGGTGTAGGAATTTTCTATGATGCGCTATCGTGTTACTCAGTGCCATAACTGAATTGCTGAATAAATGGTAAAAATTAAAGGTCACATGCAGCTATAAAATTCTGCATTATATATGAACAGAAAAAATACTTCAGTTCTCTGTGTTTTTTAAATACTTCATTTGACACTTGTTGTCAAAATGAGAATGAAGTTAATATTGGACCATGCTCTTCTCCCTCACACTTTGTGAGAAAGTATTTTTTTGGGAAACTAGTCCTCAGATGCCTATAGCAGAAGCTCGTCTTTTATGCATTCTATCCTTTATAAGATCAGTAACAGCCTGAGGTCACTACTGGGGGAGATAGTACCCCAAGTGAGAGAAGCCAATACTTTCTACTTTTCACATAGATGTTTTGAATTTCTGACATTTTGTTAAAAACATATTGCTCCCTTGTTCTGCTTTCCAGTGTCCTGAAGTGAGAAAATAGTCTTATTTATGAACAGATTAGAGTGCAGTCTCTGTAACTTAGGTGCTTATGCAGAGATATGCAGCAGTAGTACTCTCCCTCAAGAGATCTATCTATCTATCTATCTATCATCTATCTATCTATCTATCTATCTATCTATCTATCTATCTATCTATCTATCTATCTATCTATCTATCTATCTATCTAATCTATCTATCTATCTATCTATCTATCTATCTATCTATCTATCTATCTATCCATCTATCTACCATCTATCTCTTTGCCTGAATAGAAAATATAGGTATTTACTGTCTAGATTAAGACATAAATTAAGTTCTCAGGTTAGGCACACTAGATGTCATGTTATAACTCTGTGTGTTGTAACCATCTCAAGTTTCTTGACACCAGTACTGCTGTAAGGGAGATGTAGCTAGGATCTACGACACACAGGGGTAAAGGGGAGGCTTGTGGAATTCTGCAGTGGAGTTGGTTCCCAGGTATAAGACTTCTGATGGTCTAAAATGGCATTTGATGCTGATATGGCACAGCTGAATCCTGCTTGAGTGGTCTATGGTTGAGGATGAGGGCTCCACCAAGAGATAGCTTTCCAATGCTATACATATCCTTGTCTTTGGTTCAAGAGAAAGTGAACCATAGACAAGAAGGAAAAGAAAAATTCAACTGAATTCCTGTTTTTAAAATGTGGAGACTGATTTATCTTTGTCTTAGAGGTAATGATTTAGTTATATATGAAGGTGTCTGAAAAAAAGCAATGGTACACAGGGAAGGTGTGGTTTCAGTTATGTTTGGTGTCATGATTTAGAATTTTGCCATATAGGCAGAGATAAAAAAACCCAAACAACAAACCATATAAAATTAATGTGGCTTGACCTGTTCACAGATGTCACTAATCACAGAATCTTCTCAGTTGGAAAGGACCCACAGGGATCATCAAGTCCAACTCTTAAGTAAATAGCCTATACAGGGATTAAACTCAGGACCTTGGCATTATTAACACCTTGCTCTGACCAACTGAGTTAATGAACTTTATCTAATCATGTAATGAAATAAACTGGCTTCAACAGCAAATAGATCAACAACAAAAACTCTGACTCATGCCCAAAACTTAGGGGAAGTTCATGGTATAAAAATAATTTGTATCAACATAGACTTGTTCAGGTCTACTTTAATTTGAATGGACAAAGGTTGCTTTTGTGTACAAAAAGAAAGACAATTCATAGTAAGTTCTCTACTTTGGTTGAAAGTGTAATCAGCAAATAAATCTTCAAATTTAACTTTGATGGGTTTCCTCCTGACCACAAGTACGAACAAGTTGGAAGAAAATATTGTCTGAATGCTTGCTGAGTGGGGAATTTAATTAATTTACCTTCAAAGGATAATTTTTGCAGCATGCCAAGATGAGTGATCTGTGGGAACCTACAATTATTAAAACCAAATTCTATTTTAATTAGTTTTTGGATGAAGAGCACAAACAGCTTAACAAAATGAAGTGCCTATCATCTCAGTTGGGATGCAAGCAATCACATTTTTGTGGTATGGACTTGTCTTTGATAGGGAATTTCTAACTGACAGCGAAGTAGTAAATGTGATTATCATATCATGGGCATATTACTATCAGGCTAAACAGCAGCCAAAGTGTTTATTTTCTCCCATACACCTTCTTATCTTCCATCATTGTATTGCACTACAGTATTCCTGCTCATCCTAGCCTACAACCTACCTTCCTCAATTTAATAATTTTGACAGTAACAACTAAAAAAGTAGAAATGGTATGATGAGCCAAACTCTTTAAAGAGAACCAACACTGTAGCTGATTTTTTTACAAGAAACATAACTTTTCCAAAATTAACCTAATTTTTTTTAAATGTTGCTTTTTTACAAAAATAACATATATAAGGGAAGTGCTTTATGCTTCTTCAATGACCTATTATTTAGAGTTATAAAAATAATCATAGAATCAAGTAATATAATCAAGTATGAAAACAAGTATAGTATCAAAGAATCAAGTAATAAGTCTGTTAATGGTGGTGAAGACTGGAATCCAGAGTTCTGTTCTTGTAACAGTCACTCTCATCCTCTCTTCCAAATCCTCTTCTGCAACATTTACTGTATAATTTGCTGTATTTCAATTTAGTCAATGTCCATTTTGGACAAGCAATTTTATAGATATAATAAATTAAAGACACAACAATGTTTAAAGGACTATCCAAAGTGGTGTCTTAAGTACTGGAGAATTATGTAGTAGATGCTGGGAACTGAGGAGTGCAAATACAGGACTTTAGAAGCAGGACAAGAAGAATCTGGTTGATTTTTCTGCACTTAATGGTCCAGAAAGGTGTCAGTGCAGTCAATTTGTGAACACTGAGATGACCTTACAATAGAAGATAGTAAGAAACAGGTATTAGAGCTCTATCGCTAGCAAGTCACAGCCAAGTAAATATCCTTTGACTAGTTCATTTTTATATCATCTAAGGAAGAGGACAGAAACAATAAGATGCTCCTTAATAAACTTTTCAACCGCCTTATACAACAGTGACATTTAACACACAAATTAGTGAAATGTGGTCTTGCATGACATTACCATGAGCTGGATGCCCACTTTAGGCAAGAAAAGTTACTGTCGGTGCATTCTGAAACTTGAACTGGCTGGGATTCTTCAGTGCTTTCTTACAGGAAAAGCACAAACTATATTTATAGTGATGAATGCAAAGTACCTCCATCTATGTGCAGATTACACTTCCCTCAGAGGGTTGAAGCTTTTTAAGTAACAGGATAAAGTCCTAGATACAAGAGGACAAACTCTAAGTACTGGTCTGGCCCTCTAAATGCAGTTCTTCTTCATCATCACCATCATTATCAGTCTCATTTTATAACTTGTTAAATGGCAGTTTTCCAAATTCAGACACTGGCAACTTGATCTTCAACAACTGAATTCTATAGGAGCTTCATGGATTTCATGGGAGCACGAGGAGGGCTTTAGCTCTTCATATTATTCAAGAGCAGAAAGAAGGACTCATCTTCATTTCAGTTTCTTGAAGTGAAAACATGAAGCGGAAAATTTCCACTGCTTTACTCTCTTAATAACAGATATGCAGAGAAACTCTTTCTGGATCTACCCATCTCCTTTGTCCAAGTTGTATTTTCCATACTTCACTTCAGGCTGATGCAGCTATGCAATTCAAAGCTCTGTTCCATGCTTTCTCCCTGGTAGCTGAAGCAAAGGAGATGAGCAGGGTGTTGTGGCTCCACTCTTTTCTTCAGCTGTGGAACAACAGAAGGACACATGCATGAGTCTCATACTTGTCGGAAAGCTACCTGGACAATCTGGACAATCACATTGAGTTAAGGAATCAGAAGAAGTAATGCAATATAAATACCCAGAATAACTACATTACAGTGTAAATTCCTTGGCCCAATGATCTGGGCAATATGTGGGAAAAACTTGCGTTAGAATTATTTGTTTCTTTCACATCCTAATTTACCAAATCTTATACACAAAATTTGGTTGTCCAGAACACACTAAGACACCAAGGAGAATTTCTTTGATTTGTTTTCTCAGCTTAACTTTCTATCCAGTGCTTTGCCCAGGAAATTCCTTGTCCTGCTTTGTCTTATGTTTCTTTCAAGTTCACACACTCACTGATTGTTTTGAAGTGTCCTCAGTTTCTTCCTGTCCACTGGCTGCTTGTCAGCTCCTTCTGACAAATGAATACAAATAGCTTTACTAATTGATTCCTGGTCCCTGTGTTTTCCTTCAGTTTGGTATGGGCTATGGCTTTCATTATATCTTTTTTTTTTTGCTCAACAAGGAGCATTTAATTGTTCCTTCTTTTAGTGTAACTGGAAGGACACGACTGTGGTCTCCAGCAGGCTTTTTTATTTGAAACAGTGAAATTCAAACTTATTATGATGCAAGATTCTTTTCTGGACTATTCTTAATTGCCATTTCCAGGCATTCTGAAAAGAGAATTGTTGGTACTGATCCAGGAATTTTTTTATATGTTTCTTTTGCTTAGGTGCGGCAACCACATAACCACAGGCACAACTGATTCTCCTAGGGTCAAAGACTCGTTGTGTCAAAGTGGAAAATGGAGTATGTGAGAGACAGCTGAAAAGTCTGGTTAAAGCACGAGTCTGCCTGACAATTGACATAACTATTTAATGAGTTTTTTTCAGAAGGGATGTACAGTAATGAATGATGACATAGTTCATTGGAGATGTGAACCTGTGCAGTTCCTTTTTTCACCAAAACTCATGAATTTGCATTTAAAATATGGTAAAAATTAGCCACGTAACACCTTTTATAGTCAAAAGTACTGCTATTGTACCTGGATGCCACATAAACTAAAACAGACATTTATTCAAAAAACATTAATTTTCATTTCTCCGGTGGTTATGCTGGTTATTTCTCAAATATAGCTTTATTGTTATGTCTCCAAACAAACAAACTTTTTTTTTTTTTTTTGAGGGAAAGCTGGTGAAAATGGTACATGTGGTTCTGTAAGGTGATATTGTTAAGACATGAAGTAGAGTGGTTATAATAATATACAGAAATTCCTGAAACAAGTAGTGTCCCTAGGTGTGGTATTTCTTCTTCTGTTGCCTGCCATGAATGAGGGGCGTAGTTCCTATCCATGTAGAAATTAGCCTCTTGTGTTTTAGTATGTAATGTCAGTAACCCCCTCCAAATCACAGAATCTGAAACTCACCTTTTGTATGAACTTTGACAAATTAGCAAACTAAACTTCATAGCGTGAAACCATTTAACAAATTTAGGTGACTAGATTCCAGTATGTAATTAATATTTTTTACATTGGTCTGATGAAGCACTTGTCCAGAAAGCAGAAAACCCATCTTCCAGGCCAGGAAATCCATCGATGACCCAAGATTTTGAGTAGCAAGCAATCCTCACCTCTGCATGATGCCAGGCTATGCTACAGGCAGGAGTACACAAGAAAAACAGACTGGCTTTGTATCATAGTGGTTAGAGAATTCTGCTTTTGGAAAAGCTTGACTCCTGGGCCATGTGCCCAGAACTGTTTGTGCATTTCACTTCAGATCATCACTGGATAAAACCCAGAAACACTGAAGAGAACAATGACTGGAACAGCAGTTCTCTGCCTTTCCAGCAAAGCTCCTGAGTCATTACAATATTAAGTCAAACACCCATGCCACTGTGGTTTTGACTGCCCATGGCTCCAGCATCAACAGGAGTATGGAAAGTGAGTGTTTTTACAGCAATAATCTGTTGTTTAGTAGTTCTGGCAAAATAGATCACATATGGAAAATATAAGTCTTAAAAGAAGATCAACTCTCTGTGCCACCTGAAAAGTGGAAATTTATTACGGGTTTTTCAGCTGATCTCAGAGAAGTATGATTGATAAAAACACATCTCACATGTGAGGGTGCACAAGAGACACAGTGGCAGCAATGATTTTCTGTTCTGCAGCTGCATGTTAGGGAGTTTAAATCATTGTGGAAGATGACAATACATAATGATAAGAAGATAAGGCTAGATACTGTAGGTGGGTAGGATATCTCAGGCACATAAGTGCACTACTGAATAAAATGCCTTTACAAATTTCCTTTAGTTTCAAATAATGGTGACTGAGATTCAGCACCTTTGCCAGTTCAGAATCATTTTATGTAGTTGCCATGAATGTTTCTTTTAGGCTTCAGAGGTGCCCCAGTGGGTGGGAATGTTTTGGGGTGTTTTTGGTAGTCATATGTCTGATAAAATTCAACCTAAGTGAGGACAGAACTCATGTTGGTCTGATCTATCATAGAAATGTGGAAGCAAATTAAATTTCAATAATTTCTACACCCTTCTTTGATTTTCTTTATTGAACCAAGATGAGTCTTTTAGCTCTGATAAGATGACATTCAGCCACATATTTTCTAATTCATATTTTCATGAAATTTGAAAGGATATTTGCTTCTATTTGTGTACCTCTTTGCTTTTGGAGAAGAAAAAAAAAGTATCAAAAACATGTGAAAGAGGTAAGCATAGGAAAAATGCTGAAAGCATTTTTTATATAATGACGTTTTACTTAGAATGATTGAACTGCTGGGGCAACTAAGTAAAAGAATGTTCCCAACTTTTGACATTACACAATGCTACAATAGCTTGTTTTTGGATTAGTGTTTGTTCCTAAAAATGAATGACCTTCAGATCCCAGTGAAGAAAAGCTCAGTAGCACAGCAAACTTCAGAAAATGACTCCAGTGGCTTCAGCAGTATGTCCTGATTTCCTTTGGTTTTCTTCTATTTTAATTCTTTATTGTATTTTTAACTTTTCTCTTAAAAACATTTTGGACTTTTAACCACCTATTCCTCTGAGTTGCATTTAAAATTACTGTCACTGAAAATGATTAAAGTATAATATTATTTCCCTTATTTTTAGGTTTTTTTTCACTGCTGCGTTAGATAGGACTCTGTTTACATTCAACTTCACTGTTTGCTCTTCAGAAGAGCTATTCCCTGATATTTATCACTGTTAAAGTGAATATTTCATATAGTCATAAGGGAGTGAGAACTATTTCCAAACATAAAAGTATAAATAGTAAAACCTCAAAGGGGAAAAACCTTTGAGGTATTTTTGAGTTCTTTCAAAAATCAATTAGATTTCGAGGGATATGTATATAATTATGATTCTCAGAATTATCCTTTTTAATTACACTGTCTACATCTGCAGACATTTATCTAGAGTTTATGGAGTTGCATCAAAATTGTTGCCAACTCTTTTGATTTTATTACATATCTTATGAGGTTTGGTTGAGAGCTTTTATAAAGCCCACATAATCTCAGATTTATTGATTCAACCCTGATGAAATCTTCCCCAAGTGTAGTGGTTCCTTTTACTTTTTGTAGAACTTAAATGAAAGTACATTTAGGTGTGGCAAAATCATTCCCTACAATCTTTGTCTTTACAGTGAAAATTTACCCATGAGAAGTGTGATTCCTATCACCAGCTTCTCAAGATCATGTGAAATGCAAGAAATATCTGTGTCCATGATTAATAGATACCTTAGCAAACTCTTAGGAAAGAAATTATTTCAAATATCTATATTTAAGAAGAAGAAACTGTATTTTGGGTACTAAAATATATTTTGAAAAAAAGGGATGAAGGCGATAGGGAAGTAGGTTTTAAAGCTACATGGATTTATGAGAAACCAATCCAAAAACTTCTTTGACACAATAATAAACATTCAAGGCATTCCCTTCTGGCTATCAATATAAACTATCTGGACCTCATTAACACACGTAACACAGTTCCACAGAGATGAATATGGGCACTGAGGCAGAGTTAGATGAGAAGTACCTTCAGGAGAACTCTCAAGAAGCTGTATTAGCTGGGGAAAAAATAAGCAGGACAGAAATCACAGTGGAGTTCATAAGCAGTTAGATCAGGGATTAATTTCTGCTGAGTTTCTCATTAGTGTTGTTGTTATGGGTATCATTGCCAATACCAAGAAAATTGAAGTTTGTTAGTGACATTTCTTAGTGCAGTTGGGCAACCTTGAACTCATGCCAAAGTGGTGGATGGAAATACTTTTGGAAAATATAAAACCCCCTCAATTTTCTCTGAGTTTGTTTTTTAAAGTTTGTTTTTTTCCAGTTGCCTTTGGATATTTTAGCTGGCTTTGGATATTTTTTTTTTCAAACTAACACCTATGTAGTGCATTTGGCCTGGAACAGATAAGATATTTTTTGAATTGCAAATCCAACTTGTGAGCTATTCAAATTCAATCTTTCTGAATTCTTTACTTATCAATCTCTTACTGAAACAACATGACTCCGAAAGAGTTACACTTAGTCTAGTGCATTTCAGCCCAGAAAAGATACTAACAGAAGTCAAACACCAGGAGGCCATATTTTATCTATACAGAACCCTTCCATATAATCACAATAGCCTCATTGTCTTCCGGTTGACTTCCTACTATTTCACAATGCTGTTCCACTTGACACAGATATTTTCTGCTATCAGTTAGTTGTAATTTATCCCAGAGCAAAAAAACTGCAAGACACCAACCTAGAGTTTCCCTTTGAAGCGTCTGAATATTGATAAGTTGAATGATATAAGAATGATGAGCAGCTGTGCCAGTGTTTGTGTTGATTAATGCTTCTGCTATATATTAAAACATGAGTTTAGTACGTGCCTTGAGACAGTACAACTTTGCAAAGCGATATTCTTCTGGTCTGCACCTTTTGTGATTTTTATTTGCCCTTTTCTTAGAAATGAATGCAATATAAGACTTAAATCCTTTTTTGCAGGGGACAACAAGGGGATCAGGCCTAGCCAACGTAGGTGTAGAAAAGGCAGGTCCTTCTTGAGCAACCTGATGCCTTTTTATGACCTGGTGACACACATAGTAGATGAGAAAAAGGCTGTGGCTATAGTCTAGCTGGACTTCAGTAAAGCCTTTGATACTGTCTCCCACAGCATTCCCCTGGGGAAGCTGACAGCCCATGGCTTGGACAGATGCTCTCTTCACTGTGTTAAAAAGTGGCTGGATGGCTGGTCCCTGAGAGTGATGGTGAATGGAGTTGCATCCATCTTGGAGTCCAGTCACTAGAGGCATTCCTCAGGACTCAGTGTTGACACCAGTCCTGCTTTATGTCTTTATCAATGATCTGGATGAGGGGATCGAGTGTATGCTCAGTAAATTCATGGATGACACTAGGTTGGGCAGGAGTGTTGATCTGTTGGAGGGTGGGAAGGCTCTGCAGAGGGATCTGGACAGGCTGGATAGATGGGCCAAGGCCAATTGTATCAGGCTCAACAAGGCCAAGTGTGAGGTCATGCACTTGGATCACAACAACCACATGCAGAACTACAGGCTGAGGGCAGAGTGGCTGGAAAGAGACTCAGTGGAAAAGGACCGGGGGATGCTGGTCAACAGCTGTCTGAAAATGATACAGCCCAGGTGGCCACGAATGCCTGGTCTATATCAGAAATAGTGTGGCCTGCAGGACTAGGAAACTGATTTTCTCCCAGTACTCGGCGCTAGTGAGGGCACAAATCTAATCCTTTGTCGAGTTCTGGGCCCTTCACTGCAAGGAAGGCATTGAGGTGCTGGAGAGTGTCCAGAGAAGGGCAATGAAGCTGGTGAAGAATCTGGAGCACAGGTCTTATGAGGAGTGGCTGATGGAGTGGGGTTGCTTAGCCTGGAGAAAATGAGGCTTAAGGGAGACCCAGAGACCTTATAGCTCTCTACAACTGCCTGAAAAAAGGTTGTCCCTTCTCCCAGGGAACTACTGACAGGATAAGAGGAAATGACCACAAGCTGCCCCAGGGGAGGTTCAGGATGGAAATCAGGAAGAATTTCTATATACTGAAAGGGTAGTTAAGTATTACAACAGGATGCCCAGGGATGTGGTGGAGTCACCATCTCTGGAGGTGTTTGAGAAAAGACTGTATGTGGCATTCAGTGCCATGATTTAGTTAACATGGTGGTGTTCAGTCAAAGGCTCAACTCAATGATCTTGAAGGTGTTTTCCAACCTTAATTGTTCTATGATTCTAAGATAGGGGCTTCAGACTGACAACTCCTGGTTCCTGTATTTTTCTGTCTGAAGTGTAGGGTCTGGCAGACCTGACTAGCAGCAAATACTCACTTGAATTTAAATTCAAACTGTGTGCTCTGCTTCATTTTAGGTACGGAGTTTCCCAACTGCTTTACAGTAATCAGTCCCTTTTTTCTTGTATTCAGTCTGTAATGGCTGTCTTGGACTTTGTGGTAGGAACCAATGAATTTTCACCAAAAGTCACAGCAGCATTATTCCAGAAGATGCTATGCTATTTTTTTCCTATAAAGTTAAAGCATGCTGTTTGAGTTTCAGATTCTCTATCTAAGTTTGTGAAGTTGAATCAATAAAAAAAATTTTCCTTTTTGAAAGATCACATGTGGGATTATCCCACCTGTATGAACCCCCTCTAGCAATTCCACTTTTGCCCTTGTGGAAATTATTTGGCAGCCGTCTCACTTTTAGATCTTCTTCTGAAACAATTCTCACTTGTCTGGCATTTCCTCTCTTTTCCTCATGCTGCTCAAGGCCAATAAAATAAAACTGCAGCCAGCTCCAGGTTTCTTTGCACTCCTGTGTGGTTCGTCTTATTATGAATCTCTTGTTCTATTAAGTTTTGAGGAGTGGAAAGGGTTCTTAGTTGTTTTAAAACTTCCTTTTCTGAATCTTTCAGCACCAAACCCGCCCGCTGTGAAAAACTCTGGTTACACTTTTATGTGCTGCTGAGTATCATTCGTCTCTTTAATTTTCTTATCAAGATTTGGTCCACAGCCAGGTTCTGAACAGCAAGTCATTTATCCTATTTGTTTATTAGATGATGGTAAAACCTTTCTTTCAATAGGATGAAAATCTTGGACATTTGGTCTTCCAATCCATAAGCTTGCAGATGAAAATTTTAACATCCTGTTTCATCATGAAGCAGGTTCTTCTTGTAGTCTGAGCTGCTGATTACTACTGGGGTTATACTTCGGTGATTTGATACAGAATCTTATAATCATAGGAGGTTAAGGGGTTGGAATGGACCTTAAAGATCATCTAGTTCCAACCCCCTCCGCCATGGGCAGGAACACCTGTCCTGTCCCTAGACCTGTCTTTGTAGGGGAGGTGCTTCAGTCCTCTTATCAATTTTGTGGCCCTCTTCTGGATTTGCTCCAACAGTTTCATGCTGGGAACACCAGAAGTCTATGCAGTACTCCAAGTGAGTCTCACCAGAGTGCAGCAGAGTAGTAGAATCATCACCTTCAACCTACTGGCCATGGTCCTTTTCATGCAGCCCAGGATTTGGTTGGCTCTCTGGGCTGTGAGCACACACTGACAGCTCATGTTGAATTTTCCATCAACCATCACTCTCAATATGTACTTTTTGCATTTGCATGTGTTTTTCAGAGCTGCATAAATCCTCACATGAATGCCAGCATCTTACCACAGTGCATTTCTTTCTGCTACTATCAGCTGAAGAGGTTGGGAGTAGAAAATGAGAAACAACAAATTTATAGTACTACCAGGAGGAAAGGTATTTATTATTTATGTGAAATTGTGCCTTACTGACAGATGGGGAGAAGAAGTGGTGGAGAACCAGAATTACTGGGAAGGCTTGATGAATGTTGTGCAATATGTAAATGATAAATAGTGTTATGAAATCTGGACTAATTCAAGGGATAAGGCATATATTGGTCTAGATGCCAAAGAGAAACACATGAGATTCACAGGGTCAATAAACTTGGTGGGCATTATTTAATCACAAGACAGAATTCTTTGCTATATATTTATATATTTATACACACATACAGCTATATATTTATATACATAAAGATAAATATTTATACATACATGTACATTCAATTCAAAATACTGAAAGAAAATAAAGACTGGAAATCTTTGCAATGGAGATAGAAGAATGTATATCTTGTGAAGTTGTCTATGCTGAATATTTTTACCTGAAGTTTCTGAGAGCTGTTCCTAGAAAACTGGAATTCATTCTTTCCTAAAAATCCTACTAGCATTCCTTTCAGCCCTGGATTCTTTAAATAGAAAATACAAAATATTTTTTTAATTATATAGAGGGTTGTAATGTCTGAAAATTGTCATTTTGATCTATAGAAGAAAAGCAGACCAAATACAAGGCAGCTTTATCTGCTTTGATTTGTTTTGAAAGGTAGTTTAATCTGTTGAGCTACAATCTGAGGAAACCTGGGAACTTGTAGAGTGAAATGAGCAGAACTAAGGAAAAGCTAAAATATAAAAATGCACAATTGTTACCTGAAGGTTTAAACATGTTGAGGTAAGCCTTATCAGAAAAGGAAGCAGTGAAAATATTTCCTAGAAATGTGGGCAGACAAATCACAATGTCTAGCCTAGATGTCCAAACCAGCCACACAGGCATTCAGATCTCAGGAATGAAAAAGCTGTTGTGGTATGCAGATCTTGATAATGGGTTTTAGAAAGGTAAAAAGTTTTAGTTCAGATGAGGTATAGTGCAAATGTTAGGGAAGTATATAAAAAAAAAAGGTTTACTGTTAAATAGCATAGCTGATATAGAGGCAACGGTTAGCTTATTTATCCCAGTGATTTATCCTAGGCAGAAGGTAAAAGAAGCTGACTGTCAGTCCATTCAAATAAAGAAGGCATTTTTGCTCTGTGTCCAGGACTATGCAACATTTCTGGCATTAGTTGACATTTTCATTGATGAAAGGAATGATGGAAGAAATAATATCTTTATTACATTTGCAGACAATATTAAGCTGGAACAATGCAACAGAAGACAAAATTAGTATTTAGCCAGGACCTTGAAAAACTGGAGAGGAGTTAGGAAAAAAATAGGATGTGATTCAGTAAGGATAAGCAATGAGTCTATATTTAGCCAGGAATGTCAGCTACATAAATGTAAGATGCAAAACAACTGCATGCCTTGTGGTTCTGCAGAGAAGGATCCCAAGGTTGTAGTGGATCATAGCTGGACATGAAACAGCAACACCACAGCATGTTGTAAGGAAGACAAACTGAATATCAGACCGTATAAAGATTCATGTCTTTTGTAAGACAACTGAAGAAATTCTTCTTCCCATCTGCTCATTAGCACCATCTTAGCTGGAGCACTGTCTGCAGTTAGGGGACAATAATTACAGACAGGTATCGATTGGTTTTAAAAAAAAGAGCAGCGAGCATAGGTAAAAACTAGAAAATATAATGAATAAGGAAAGATGTGAATATTATAGTTGTTTGGCCTAGAGGAGGAAAGATTGATCAGAGATGTGTTAACAGAATTCAAATGTTAAAAAAGCTACTGCACAATGGAAGCGAATATATCAGTAGTGGAAAAACATTATGTAAAAAATAATTGCCTTAAACTACAGCAAAAGAGACTTAGGCTAGACATAAGGAAAACTTTCTAAGAATAGTGAAATACCAAGACAGATTGCCTAAAAAAAGTTGTGTAATACTTGTCTACATTGTTAGAGGCTTTTATGGATTGGTTAAGCAGGTACCTGCCAGGAATATTTTAACTAAACACTTAAAAGTGAAGTACATGTATATAAAGACATTCGCAATGAAATAAAGTTACAATGGTGATACTGAAGCTGCCTTGGTTCCAGAAACATGCATCAAGTACTCAGTCAGTGTAGCCTATTGTAGTGTAAGAAACTTTTGTGATGACTTCAGAGACTCGGAGTATGACTGAGTTTCCTTTTGATTTAAGCAGCCATATGTGCCATGGGCCAGACAATGCATATCCTGCCTATTGCCCTGCTATAGTTAGTGAACTCTTTTATGACCTGAGGGATACTGTTGAGGATAGCCAGATGTTTTGGACCCATTCCTGGTCATCTCATTTCGACAGGATGATGTAATCCTGCCTGGAACACTTCTCTCTCTCTGACACAAAACTGCAAGCACTACCTGAGTGGGAAGGTGAAATTTTGCTGTTTAGATATCCCTACCTTTTCTTAGTATGTTTATAGATATTAGAATCATTAAGGTTGGAAAAGACATCTAAGATCAATGAGTCCTACAGCTAAACTAACACTGCCAGGTTCACCACTAAACCATATCCCTAGACACCACTTCTACACACTGGATGATGATTCCACCACTTCTCTGGCCACCCCTTTCAGGGGAGAATTTTTTTTCTAACATCCAGTCTAAACCTTCCCTGGTGCAACCTGAGGCTGCTTCCTCAAAAATGGCTTGATTGCCTGGTTCCATTGGGTAAAAGTGAGCTGAGAAGTGATACAAGGCCCAAGCCTACTCATGTGTTTCACATGAGCCACCTACAGCAAGTCTCTTTAGGTCACATAGAATAGGAGCTCAGGGTTGCTGCTGGATCTGTTTGAATTTGAATTGTAGTTGTATTGTCACCTAAATTGAAGCAAAGGGTATTGCAGAAAGGGAAAACCATCTGGAATAGTTATTAAGTGGTTGTGGGATCCTCTGGGCAGGTTGAATGAATGTAGGCAGCCAGCTGCCAATATCCCTTAGCTTCTCCAGTGTTAATGTCAGCTAATATGCTCCATTCAGTGTTGGGACTCCACATCATGATACAAGCAGACTTAGTTTTCCTCTTAAGTTTATTGTAGAGAAAAGATCTAAAAATCTGTCATTATCACCAAACAGTAAATTTTTCAGGAAACTCTGTATGGGCTGTTTATAGGTTATAGCACAGCATACAGCACAAACTGAGTTCTTAAACTTAAAATAGGGAAAAGTATCGAAACTCAAAGTCTTTTCCATTTTCTCCTACAAAATACCCCAAAAACAAAACTGTAAAAATTTATTTTGGGTGAGAAGTCATCCTTCTAGAAAGAGACCAGGGGAATATGAAGAATGAATACCTGAAGAAGGAGAAAAAGAGATGTAAATATCAAGGAATATGAATTAAAGGTGAATTTATTGGGTAATTAATAAGGAACCTGATGGCATACTGATGATTGATTGAGCAAAAGATAGTAAAGTGAATCTTAAACATGAATTTAGAGTAAGGAAAAACTCAGTGATTTACAGTGAAATGTAGGTGAATAGGAAGAAATGTATCAATTGCTTATCTATCCATTTAGGATTTAACAGGAGGAATTCAATAAATGGTACTTCTGATATGAAATATTTCAATGACGGCTCTGGAACTCTATTGGCTAAGATTAAATATTCTCAAACCACTAGGATCCTACAGACTGACCATATAATATCCCTGATGGTTTTAACTAATACAGAATTACTGTTCATGAAAGTCTGTTTGGTTTTTTTTTTCCAAGTTTTTAAAATCTAAAATAAACATTTTAAGGCATGAACTATCTAAACTCAGCTAAAAATGTAAGGCTAAAATTCAGAATTTTATACAAATTCATTTCAGCATTGCTTATTGACTTGTAAAAACTGGTTTTTTCCTTCTGCTTTCTTCTTTTGTTCTTTTTCTTCTTTCAAATATTTCGTTTACTCTGTTGTTTAGTTAGCACATCCTGTTCTTCTGTATCTAGATCTACTATCTACTGCAATTCTCCTCCTTGTCAGAAGTCACTATAATCATACAGCTCATGAGATTTCTGGTTTTTTTCTCATCATTTCCCTGTTCAAGTCTTGTTGTCCAAATACAATAATATTATAGAGTTAATAATTAATATTGTCGTTTATGTCCAGGGATTTTGAGACTGATGCAAGGCTTCTAATTTTTAATGGGCTCTTAGTCATGTCTCAAATGAGGCTATTCTCTCAAAGAATTAATAAAAAAAACCACCCACCATCGTAGTGTAAACACTACATTATCACTATGCTTTTCTTACAAAATAGTGCTCACTCTGACCATCTGTGCTTATTTAAGTGAGACTAAGCAGTTTCTTCTTCTGATTTAGATTCCAGGCTTCCAGTTGTTGGTTTTTTGTTTTTTGTTTTTTTTTTTCATCAAGATTTTAAATTATTTTCTGATTTTGAGACTAATTAATATTTTTCTAGAAATTTTCACAAAAAATAATATCAAGAGTTCTTAAAATTAATTTCTGTATAAAAGACCAGGTAATTTGATGCAGATGAACCACTTTTTGGCAAAGATTTGGTAGACATCAACAAAAACTAGAAGAGACCAATATTTCCTCAACAGTGACAAAATAGTCGGTATCATTACAAATCATATCAGTGAGTCACATATGAGAATTCAGATGATCAGTAGATGGTAAATCAGGCTAGAGAGAGAAGGGAAAGTTTGCTAAGGAAAAAATTTCTCTAAAAAAAAAAAGAGAAGCAGTGATCAGTATAAATTTTTATGCAGCATAATTCAGTCAGGCACATGGGAGGCTTCTTCATGCTCAGCTGAACACTGATCCATCTTTCTCTAGATGCTGTAGTCTTCAGTTTTAAGATTAGCACTCTGTGATCAATGTCTGATGCTGTAAAGTGAGATTAAAAAAATAATCTAAATTTTCCTCATAAGCCATTTTATGCAATTGCTACTAACCCTCTGAACTTAAGTTATTAATAAATATTTTTAGGCTATAAAGTCATGAATGCTGCATTGTAGTGCTGCCAGGTTGTCCTAGCCAACAATTCCAACTCTGCCTTCCCTGAAGCATGCATAAAACAAATATTTTAAAGCATTACACTCATTTTTCCTCAAAAATTGCGACCAAATATCCAATCACTACGACCTAAGGACGGCTCTTTCAGTGTTTAATACCACATCTGCCACAAGGCTAACTTAAGCAGAAATGGCAAAACATCTTTTACAATTCTAGCCTATTTTTTGTTACTCCTGAAATCTCTGACAAAATCCATGTCAAAATGGCCTGGTAACAGTATGGGAAGGTGTCAGTATCCATGATGGGACACTGAAACAGAGAGGGAATGTGCACAAAACTGATTATGTTAAAGAGCAGGAGGAAAATAAGCCACTGAAAAGAGTATTCAGTGAATTCCAGTGACTTTGGAAACAAATGAAGGCATCATGAAGCAATGCCACAGGAGCATTAACACCTGGAAGAGAGTGCTGGTGGAAGACATGGAGAGGGGGAGCAGTGATCCTGGTGTGCACAGTCAGGCATTGCCCCATAGAATCCCCAGCCCTGCCTGTTCCCCCTGGGGCACAGAAACAGCCTCCCCCCAGCCAGGGACCCACAGCACAGTGATGGTGGCATGGGGGGACCCCTCCTCGGGGTGCACACAGAGCAGCTGCCCACAGTGCTGCCTCAGTGGGTGCTGGGTCTGCAGTTTATGCCGTATAATAGATACTGATAAATAGCTCACTGATGACTGGTTATCTTTGTGCAATTAGCAAATCAATAAACTGCTCCTAACTTGATTTGTTGATAGCAGGTGAACTGAGCACTTCCCACGCGGCAGCCCTAGGCGTCTGACTTTACATCACTGGTTCCTGCTCCGAAATCAGTGCACCCCACTCCAAAGCTCACATGCTTAAGTTCCCAGAGGTACTTTTGGTTTAGCTGTATTGAACACATCTGGTTCCATTCTAACAGTTTCAGAAAATTTCCTAAAATGTTTTATGACAGTTACTTGTTCTCAGTAGTTACTGTAATGACTTTTTTTTCTAATTTTTTATTTTTACCAGAAGGATTCTGTTCACTAAAAATAGCTGCTAACACTGGTCCAAGAACTTTTCTTATTATTAATCATTTCTCTTTTACATGACAGTTTTTAAAAGTGTATTTTGAGCTCTGACAAAAAGATAGTTTTCGACTAATTTAATTTTGCCCTGCTGTTTGTGTATAATGTCACATTTATTATTGACATTATTGAATATTGAAAATGTCATAAAGCAATAAGTCACATAGTGGCTGAAAAACCATAGGAATGTACTGTCTTCCAAATTTACTTGTCAGTGCTTTTGGAAACCAGGGTTGTATTACTGTCAATAAAGATCACAAGTTTATTTCCGTCAAGACCATTGTCTGTGGACAAGGTTAACTTACTTCAATTCCAGGATTTATCTTTATTTGCATGTATCTATAAATTAATTTAAATTTCTTTATTTTAGCCTTCTTACAAGTTAGGCTAACTGATTTATAATTCACAGGATTATTCATTTTATCCTATTTAAATATTGGAACAACATCTGTAGTTATCCAATCACTTGGAATTTCTTCAGTGTCCCATGCATTGTTCTGAAGGCTCCCAGCTGGTTTTCTTGGGGCTCTTGGGTGTCAGTTATCTGGGCCTGTTGATTTGCAAATGTATAATTTCAACAGATGTTCCTTTACATCATTCCTTGCTGCACATGGTAAACTTGCTATTACAGCAGCAAGAGCATCTGGGATACATACAACCCTATGTTTCTTTCCATATAGAGTGTACAAATGTCTATAGGACATTTTTGCATTGTTATTAATTTTCTTTTATATTTTTGCCAGAGCTATCTAGATGGATATGTGCTCATAAATCAGTCCTCTCAATATTAGCTTTCATTCTGTTTCAGCAGGCCTTCAAAATCTCCTTTTTACTACACTGGCTTCCTACCCAGAGAAACTTTTTTTCATATACTTTGAATTGTGGTTTATGGGTTACCCCACAGGACTGTATGCACTGTGGTGCAATCCATATGTGAAATAAAAGAGGTTAGGAAAAAGAGTTCAGGTCCATTTCTCTTCTATGACATTCAGAATATGTATGAAGGATCTCTCTCCTTAGTTTCAGACAGTTTTCCACTGTGTAATAAGCAGCAGAAAAGTATTAATGATTTTTTAAAAGAGGTATTTATTGTGTTTTGAATATCTATCCAGTTACTGACACTGAAGGTGATGCCCATATAACCCATCAAACTAGCTCTTTTGGCAGAATAGTTTCCATTATCTAAAGACACAGTAGGAAACAGGGAAGATATATAGTGGGCAAAGGGAAGAGAGAATCCTGTGACCTTTAGAAAGGAAGACATGTTGTTTATATACCCTGAAAAAGGTTGTTCTGCCACTGAGGACTGAAAAGGCAACATAGCTACAGGAATGAATGATAGACACTGTAGCTAATCTTGGACCTGCCAGGCCTCTGTGCCTGGCAAAAAAATCTGTGGAAAGAGAGACACTATCCATGGCAAATGTGGTTAGTGTTGGTATAGCTTGAATAAACTGAACACATGTAATTCCGTGGGACTGGGTGGAGAGCAACACGGTGAACTGGCTGAGGTACTTACAAGGCTGACCTCCATTGCCACAGAACAACAGCAAGACAAACATTGCACTTATCCTTCAAAAGGGGTGAATCATCCCCAAAGAAGGAAAAATCAGGAGCAATAGACCAGTCAGCTTCACCCTCTAACAATTGTGGAGAAAATTCTCCAGGAAGTCATGTCTAGGCACTGAAATCCCAACAGAAAAGATGGTTTAATCTTGAGGAACTTTGTTTTCAGATTCATATATAAATTAAAAAATATATCCCCTCTTCCTTTCTTAGTCCCATATCCCATTTAGGTTTTCATTGTCTAGCGTGTGGCAAAAACATGTGTTTTTTGTTAGAATATATGTATTGGTCTACAGAGTAAACCTGTCGGAAGTGTTGTGAATGATTTAGCTTTTGTCTCACCTTTTCTCCAAGTATTACCAACAGCACACACTCATCTTGTTACACTGGATGAGTTATGCTATTCTGTACTAATCATACTCCCTGAATTTTCCTGTTAGCGGTGAGGAAACACTGAAGTTGAGGGGGTAGCTTATAAGAACGTTTACTTATAGACTATTTACTTTTGGGAAAATTACTCTACTGGACTAATGAGGGCTTAGTTATTTCATGGCTGGAGAAATGCCAACTGTACATTAGATGATTTTTTTCTTGGAAAGATTAAATGCACACTACTTCATTCCAAGCTGATTTGCTTAATTTACAAAATTGGCAATCTGGTCCCTTAATAAAATGTGTCTGATCTTTAAACACTTACATTTGGTAAAAATGTTAATATGATTTAGAATTGGAATGGCTTCAGACTGCTCATTTAACTGTCATTGTAGGCTTTATTTATTTGATTAATATTTTCATTTAACTATTTGTTTATTTGCTGTTGCAGAGGACTTTTATTTCACTGATTATATAGTTCGGTTTTGGCACACACAAAGTCATAAACTACAAAAAATATAGAAATTCTATAAAAGAGCAGTGAATTTTTAATTCAATGCTTTAGAAAAAATGAAATTGTGTTCATGTATGAGTTCAAAAGTTGTCTTAGTTTCATTTCTAACAGGTCATATTCTTCTGTGGTTTGCTTATTTACACTTTGACTTTGTGTGGTCTATCATTGTCTTTGCTGAGAAGTCATGTCTTATTTCCTGAGACACTGTGTAGTGGAGATCAGCTTATATATTTGAACTGACAAATCCTTGGCTTAATACTTGGTTCAACAAAGAACTTGAAACTGTGATTAGCTGTAAGCACCACAGATTTTCATGGGACTGATCATATGCTTTTAAGTAAGCATGCCCTTTTTCACTTCTCTTGAGTCTGTACCCAAGAAGGGAGGGCTGTTCTTGGCCCTGGGAGGGAAATTGTGCTTTTCCCCTGAGTTAGGTACTCAGAGATATTCACATGCCAGGAGTGCTCAGGCATTTGGAGCGGGACCTCAAAGAAGAAAGAAAACAGGTAATACTGAGTTGTACTCAGTCATGAACAATTTGCTGTGCTCATTTGTAAAGTCAGTTGAAGATTTTGGTTTGGTAATTTTGGTAAAGATTTATAGCATTGCACAGAGCCTACCTACAGAAACTTCAGTTAAGTGTGTGAAACCAGTATGCTTGATTTACTATCAAACGGTGCTATTACAGCTACTTCACAGTCCCTTTGCAGCCATTATCATCTCCTAAACAACTCCTGTTACCACCAGGTACTGGACATTAGCACTGCTGCTAGCAGGCAGACTGCAATTTATAAGTATGCAAAGTTCCTAATGCAAAATTCAGCTGATCCTTGTATTCCTCGTGGATCAACTCCCTCTCGAGAAAAGATTAGTACCATTACATCAGCATGGAAGCAGCTTAAGCATACATGTCTGAAACTGCAAACTACAATTCAGAAGTTATTTTTAATCTTGAAAAGAACTGTTGTACCTATACTAAGATTCAGTATCTGTATAATCTCTTCAGATTCCTTGGAATGAAATCTGCAACATATGCTTTTCACCTGAAGATCTCTCTGCTCTGCCTTGCCTTGCCTTGCCTTGCCTTCTTTTTTCTTGCTGACTAATTTGCTTTCTAATGAAGACACTTGGATTTAACAAAGAAAATGAGCTAATGCAGTTGCTTGCACACCATCACTGGGCTCAGTCTTCTGCATGTTTGACCCTTTTCTTGCCCTCTGCCTCTTGTCTTTTCAGCAGTTAGAGCCTGTTAGACAAGGAGCTGCCTTTGTACTGAACAAAGCACTGGGGAGACTATTTTTCAGTGAGCTCCTGTGGCTTTACTGTAAGATCTATAATACCAAATATTTTAATGTGGCAACAGTTCAGTAAGGCCAAAAAAAATTGCATTTAGGTCACATTCCTAGTTTCTGAGAAAATACAGAGGGTCAGAAGAAGGAAAAGAAATAGACTTATGTCTGGAAAAAGCTAACATACATAGCTAAGTCCCCTAGTACGAAAAAAGAACTGTGTCACAGACATAGCTGAGGTTAAGAATAGACATGTTACATCATCTTTTGCACAATGCAGTAGTGGGAAAAGGGAGGAAATGAGGCCTTAGGAGAGGAATAAATAAATTACAGACAGATTTTATAGAAAAAGGTTGGACTGGAAGCTCCTTAGGAAAAATCTGTGTTAGGTACAGGTAAGGAAAGAATGAAAAGAGCTGCTCTAACACAAAAGAATAGGTGACTTTACTGAAGACATAGAAGAAATGGTCAGAATTTGAGAACATTCAGGTTTCCTTTTTCTTTTTTTTTTTTTTTTTTAATTTTTTTAGGAGATCCTGTAATTGCTTCTGGCATGTTAGTGATTGTAGGGATCTGTGGCAGCAGCCTTTCAAAATCCATGGTCTCCCTAAGCCCAGCAGGGAAAACGTATACAAAACTCTGAACAGTTTCTTTCTCACATTAGACTTCACCCAAGACTGCAATCGAGTTAGTCAAGAGAAAGTTCTCCTGAGAGTGAATTTGACCTACAGGACTGTACCTCCAGCACCTTGTCTTTAGGATATGGAAAAAAAAGGGAGAACCTCTATAAGCTGGGAGCTGCTTCCAGCAGTGAAGACATGCCATTCTCCTTGGAAAAAAGGGGTTCTTGGACAGAAGGACAGTTGCCAGTTGGAGTGTTCAGAAGAGCTCCCAATAAACACAGCCCTTAGGCCAGCTGAATGCTAGGGTTTATATGCTGGGATTGAACAGTTGTTCAGAAACTCTTTATTTCTTGCTGTTTATCGGTGGCTTTCATCATGAAAGAAGCAGAAAGGAATACTTAACCTGTTAAACTACAGTGTAAGGAGTTGAGCTGGATAGGCTGTCAGCTGGATAGGCTATCAGCTTCTAAATCTTTAGGCAGAGCCTTGTAGAAAGACCTATCCTGTGTTTCCATTTCTAGCCCTGAGCAGAGGAATGGAAGGAAGGAGAACAAAAGTGTGCTTGGTGTTTCTTAGCTCATCTAGAAAAAAAACAACATTCCAGCACTGAAAAAAGCCTGAAAGTCTGAAAGCAATTTAAACACTTTGGACAAACATTTAGGAAAATAAACAATATTCATATGGTTGCATGCAAAAAACACTGAATACTAATTGATTAAGTTTGAAGCAGGTGTCAGGCAAAGATTGCAAAAGCTATAGCCTAGGCATAAAGGTAAACTGGGAATGATACAATGTGTCCACTGAAACCATTAGGTGAAGACTAAACAGAAGATACTGCATATATATATCACAGAAAGAAATTAGGATGATTGAGAAAAATTAACTTTGGTATTTTTATAATATTTATGTTCAAATTTGTAACTATAACACTTTTTTTGAAGTGTTTTTCCTGATGTATAAAATAAAATGAAAAAATATTATGTGATTTTATGTGAGACCAATAAAAAACTGCCTACAATTCATTGCACAATCAATGAGACACAAAGTTACAGGAACAGACAATGGAAATTTATGCACTTGGATCTGTTTGAAAAGAAAAAAAATACTTAGATTTATTTTTTTTGTCAGTTCAGGGGAAATAGTTTTCTAAGTATGCTTCTTGTAACAATTAGAGATGATAATTTCCTGATTCCAGATAGATTACCTGTTCTCAGTCCTCCAAAGAAAACCAGTGAAAAAAACCTACAGAAATGCAGGGAAATAAGCTGTCAGAAATATAAGTCTAAATATAGGTAAAACGTGCTTTAATTGCTATTTTAATATGAAAAGACGCTATTTCAGATTACTCAGAAAATAAAAATAAATTTGAAACAGACATCAAGAAGTCACACACTTTACAGGAGCCCTGCCTGGAATGCCCTAACCAAGCCAGACTCACTATGGCTGAAAGTGAGACTGTTTGAGAGTATGTGTCAGTTCCAAAGAGAATGAGCATATTCATAGAATCATAGGATGGTTTGTGTTGGAAGAGACCTTAAAGATCATCTAGTTCTGGTCCCTCTTCCATGGGCAAGGACACCTTCCACTAGACCAGACTGCCCAAAACAAAAATCCATTTTGATGCTGCTCAGTGTCATTGTATCTTTCCATGTGTGCCAGTATAAATGTCACACAGGTGTAACCCACAAGGATAAATTCAGGAATCAGTGTGTAAAACCCCTCCATGACTGCCTCCTGTCCTGGTGTGATAACCTCTTCTGGCTACTACTGGCACCAATGATGTTGGTTAATCTACTAACAACCTTCTCCAGTAAGAAGCACATTAATTCTGTCATCAGTACTCCCTTCCACACAAACCTTTGCTTTAAACAGAGAGTTGAATTAGAGCTTATTTGTCCTTAATGGCTCTGTGTGGTAGAAAGTCCGGGACCTCACTAGGCTAGGGGAGGAGAAGGAAGGGGGGAACAGTAATGTAGAAGCATCTGTTCCCTCAGGAATGAGCTGAAGTGTTCTAGTAGTTTTCTGGAACTAAAATCTCTATTGTTTTTATCTAACTTATCTAGGAATATTGTCCAGAACTCTAAATAGTCATTTTTCACAAGGCATACAAACACTCAGTCTGAAATCTACTTCTTCAGCAATGTGCTTGGGTTACTCTACTTGTTTATGCTTCTCTTCATTGTCTGAATGGCATGTTTCAACACTGGATCTCTAAGGGCAGCTGATATAGTACCAATGGTATGTGATCTAGTGTGTGCAGGACTAATACAGATATTTGTCTGCAAGCAGTTTTATATTGGGTTTTTAAATTGTATTCCCTTCTGGGAAGATCTGAGCACATCAGAGGGAAGAGTGGGAGTGGGAACGATGAGGATCTATGTTAAGAACCAGTATGGACTTGATTTTCATGCTGGCACTTTGTCTTTCAGTTTATAAGTCTTCTGGAAGGTATTTTGCATTCTGGTCTGGTTTTTAGACACCTATTAGTAAAGAATCTCCTTGCTGACATTTAGTCCTTGACATTTGGAAAGTATATTCACTTTATGACTCCATAGATTTTTACTTTTATTTCTGATGAATTACATATACATAATACAGTAAAAAAAGAAATTACCAGCCTGTTTTGAGAAAGAATTAACAAGAATGTGCAGTTCATTATTAGCTCCATTAGTGTATTTACACCATAATGTACAGATATCCAAGGTCTTCACTGACAAAGCTCAGGTAAATACTGAAGGCTAGCAGTAACAAAAATTGTAAAATAAGTTCCTAAAACTATGAGTGAAATGATAAACTAGCTCACATCATGCTGGTAATTGCAGTGGACTGTAAGTCACACATAATTTAAAAAGTTTGACCTTATCTCATTTACCAGTTACTTCACATCTATGGTGGTTACAGCAGATTTAACCAGGTTTTGTCTTTTTGACCTTTCCCAGCTCCTACTCACCTTTTCGTCTTGTTGATTTTCATCCCTTTCACAGTTACTTCATTAGCATCTCTTCACCAATCCCTTCCTCCTTCTCTGTTACACCACTCTTCCATGTTAGCTGTTTTGCACCAGGATGTGCTGATCTGTTATTGTCTCCAAAAAAAAGATGCTCAGATTCAGTGAAGCATCATTTAAATATTTGTTAGAGATAATACCAAAAAATCTTACTTACTTTCCTGTGGATGTAAGTTGTGAAGCACTGAACAAACTTCCAATGGACTAATAGTCTTGAACTATTTGCAGCTTCCTTGAGCACATTTACTTTCACTTCAGAGTACTACATATTCTCCTAAAGATTATTTGGAGTCAGACAGGTTATTCCTGATCACTTTGTCAAACTAAGAATCTTTGTCACCTATGGCACCCATGTGTGTGATTGGAGTATGACCCTGCTTTAATACAAGCAGAGAGAACTGTTTCTAGAGTACCAAGTGGAAAATTGTGGAAGCTCCACTTGACAAGAAGAAGTTAATATGTCTTCTTCTAAGTGCTTTGTTTAGCTTAAAAATTGAGCAGAAAGCAAATGTTAGCTGTGATCAGAACTAATTTACCAGACTTCTTAGAGATCTATTAGGGAGATTACTAAACTTGGACTGCAGAGGCATCCCAGTAATTTATTCCATAAACCAAAACTTTGCTAAACATGAGAAAGGCAAGATGTTTAACCTGTGGGGCAGTCTTCAGACTTAGATGAAAAAGGTATATCGTGAGTTTAGCTGCTCTGAGAGGCAAGAACTACTGTAAAGTAGACATCAAGGTTCCTTTTTAGAGCATAGCTGAGCATTTAGTACCTAAATCAAAGAAGGCCTGGCTTTGTCCTTCATTTATTAAAAAATGTCTTTGCAGAATTATATCTTCAGTGTTACTGAAGATTAAAATTCTGTTGCACACAGCCTTAGACCATATTCCTTTACCTAAGTTTTTCATTGGTGTTCTTGGAGAACTTTTATTTTAAATATTCTGATTTGCCCATTAGTAGTGACTTCCAAAATATAAACCAGAGCAAAAAACTGTAAAAAACCAATGCACAATAAAAATTATAACTGATGGATCTGTGTTATTCTTAAAGACCAGATGCCCTCCTTGGAAGTACGAAAGCTCTTCTCCTAGAGGATCCAAATTCCAGAGCCATCTCAGTTGCTTATTTACTCAGTAAAATTTCTTGTTTGCTTCTGTGCTTTGACTATCACTTCTTGTCCACAACTCAACTCCTTTGCTGAGCAAACAAAAATAACACTATCAACTAGTCATTTCCTCCTTCTCATCACTGTAATACCTTGTTATAAAAATACTGCACCAAGCCATGTTTTGCCTTCTGTTATTTGCATTTTTGTTTTACATTCCTTTGGTCATTTAAAAAAAAAAAAAAGGTTGATTTTCTGATGGGAAATGCCATGCAATGTCTGCTGGAATAGTTTAGAGATTAAGAGAAAACAGGTTAAGAGAAAAAGAAGGTTAAGCAAATAATTTCATATCACCATTTAATTATCTCAGGTTATTCCTAAAATAAACTTTTTTCTATTATTGGAAATCAATTTGTCTTACTTTAGTAAAATTAATTAGTTTTTACTTCATTTTTCTAATGAGTCTATGAAAGAACAGATCTATGAATTTACCCTTCAGGTAAGACTGGATAAACCTTGAATCGTTCAGAAGGTTGGTAGGTACCTGAGGAATAGGATATATTTCATGGTCAGTGCTATCGAAATTTCAAGTTTTATTTTGTATTTTGCTTGAACAGAAAAAAAAATCTCTTGTAAAGTGATCTGACAAGATAGATCTGTGGGCTCTTTATCGTCTCCAATTTAAAAGCAATCCCATTCTCGGCATTGGCAATGACCTATTGATGCTCTAAGCTGGAACAAGACATTTCTCAGCAACCTTCTTGAATATTGTGCCTTTTGCCACTGGAGAGTGTCTTCAGTGTTGTCTGGTTTCACATGGAACAAACAGTTGTTTATTTGGATAGACATATCTAGCTGATACTGGGGCATCTTTGTGGTGGTACTGGCTGCATCTGGGGAAAAAATAAAATACAAACCTGCTTTTCACCCCATTTTTTTGATTGTGAAACCCATGTTGTTTCTTAACTTCAGCCTTAAGCAAGGTTAACAGGAAAGACCCGTGCGGAAAACAGAGACATTTTAGGAAATGGACCAGTTATCCTCTATCAGACCATGGTCCTTGTTGTAAAGTGTTATTGAAAGGGGTGTGATGTTCCACTGTCTGCTCCTGATAATATGTCTCCACAATTGCTCTGCTGTTCTGGTGTGACTGTTTCCAGGAAAGTGTTTTGAATCCCATGGGATCTCTGTATTTTCTTTTAAAATACATCACAATTAAGAGACAACATCTCTTGAGAACATGTGCCATAATCTCTGATGCTTGATCCAATGCTGAAATTTTCTTTTTATTTTGCTAGCCATGAACTAGAAATATTTGCTGTCAGTGTGAATAGGAAATGTTTTTGTCACCACATTTCTTCAATTGAAATGTTATGGTTCTGAGGGTTACATGAGATCTTTCTAATTCTGCTGCATGTCTAAAAAGGACAGAATGGATTTTTGTCAAAGGCAACTCTTCCTATTTTTTAAATGGCCATTTATATTTATTTTGTACTGATAGTTCGTCCTCTCATATGTTCTTCATTGATGTATGTCTTGACCCAGGTTTTATTGTAATAACCTTTTCAGAACTGGATCTGGGCCATAAGCGAATCCTTGAGCAGGAGGTAAGAAGATTTTAAAGAAGGAAATAAAGTGAATCTTCATCATGTTAGCCCCAGTATGTCTGCAATGGCCTGTGTTTTCAGTTCCTGCACCGTTTGCCATCCTAGCAACTGGAGAAAATATTTTTACTTGCAAAGTGTTTGTGCTGGAAGATGACTGGGATGCAGAGCCAAAAACCCATCTTACAGAGCAAAAACTTAGAGCAAGGTCACATTTTAATATAAATTTTTACGACACTATATTTTACCGAAGTGGAAGTATCTCCTTAACCCCAGGAACTCCAGAGTATCCCTCCTTTTTTTTTTGAAGGCCAGCTGAAATAAGTGATACCTATTACATCCTTTTTGTCACACATTCACTGGAAATTTTTTTATCTAAGTTCCATGTGTAACTGTGCTAATAAAAATTCTAATAATTTACCATTGAGTAAATGGTAATGAGTGATGGTGGAACAGGTTAGAATTAGGTTAAAGTATAGAGTTGTCTGTGTTGCACATTCCTAGTACTCCAATTATGTTCATTTCTTGCATCCTGGATGTGAAGTTAACTCCATAGTACAGACTGGACCTGAGCAATACAGCAAAACACAGAGTCATTCTTCTGTTTCTACAGGAAGAAATCTGGAACTGCATATAGATTCTCAGACTCATAGAAAAAATGCTAGGCAACTCTCATTCCTAACTATGTTATCACAGATAGCTTTATCCAAGTATGGAAAATTAGCTGATCCTCTTTTTCCTCAGAGACCTAATGGATGGCTACACAAAACACACTAATGTGCCAGATGAGACAGCTTGGCTGTGTCCCTGGGTAAAATGAAACTAAAAATGCAGTGGAAAGAAAAAAAAAATCCACAATTTTTTCTTTTACCTTTTGCTTGATTTATGATCCTTCTATAATTATTGTAATAGTTTTCCTGTTTTCAGTGTTCTTATGACAGATATAAGCAAAGCTTACTTTTATGTTTGTTTTTTTTCTCACTTTATATCTGCTATTTCAGCTTGATATAGAGTAGGGAGAAAATGTTATGAATTATCTTTGAGAAATTATTTCTTAGCATTTATATAAACAACAATAAAAAAGATTAATTAGGTGGCAATGCAGTGTATTTATGAGTTTATCTCTAAAGATAACATCATATCACGAGTAGTTTTGAGATCTGCAAGAGCTATTCATCAGAGTCTAAGTTCAGATGGAGGAGTGGACATCTTGCCAATCTACACAGCACTCAGAACAAGGATTTGAATTTGGAATAGTTGAACACTTCTCAGTTCATCAGTCTTGATGACTTTTTTTTGCTCATACAAACCACAAAGCATATTTGACTACTTTTACACAAGGGGAATCAAGTTGGAAGAGTGAAAAAATACAATGTTTTTATATGACGACAGGAAAAATACAGCTCATCACTTTTATAGGGAATACCATTTTCGCTTGCAATAGTGACCCACATTCAACTGCTTCTAAAATAATATTGAATAAATGTAATGGTATGTCTACAACTTAAACCATATGTTTCCCTATCTCAATCTATTAAAATAGGACGGGACAGAATAGGATAGGATAGGATAGGATAGGATAGGATAGGATAGGATAGGATAGGATAGGATAGGATAGGATAGGATAGGATGGGATGGGATGGGATGGGATGGGATGGGATAGGATAAGATGGGATAGGATAGGATAGGATAGGATAGGATAGGATAGGATAGGATAGGATAGGATAGGATAGGATAGGATAGGATAGGATAGGATACTTCAGTCAGAAGGGACCTACAGTGATCAAATCAGGACTCAACAGAAGTTAAAACATGTTAAGGGCATTGTCCAAATGCCTCTTAAACACTGATAGGCTTGGGACATTGATCACCTCTCTAGGAAGGCTGTTCAAGTGTTTGATCACAGTCTCTGTTTGCCAGGTATTGATTGTTTAGAACTAATTGATCTCAAGTGTGATTGTATTTATAAGGGTGGAGCTTTTCCTTAGTTGTTGCCACATGGTCCTGTCCAGCTTTCGTGGAATTTACTTTCCTAGCATCGCACTAGGACATGGAAGTTCAGAGAAGGACCAAAGGCTTAATATTTTCCAAGGTTTAAAGATATATAAAAAAAAAAAATAAAACTGGGATCTAAACCCTTTTGTCTTAATTTTCTGTCATGGTCTTTGTACTAGCCTCTTGTTAGTTGGTTCACAAACTACAAAAGCAGGTAATTTCTCTGTCTCTTGCTTACTCTCTCACTCTACCATTCTCATTCTCTCCCTCCTATTTAAGTCCAGAGAAGTAAATTTTTTATTTAGGAACTGGGATCAGCATGGATCACTGAAGTAAAAAAATATTTTTTTTCAATAATTCAGTGGGAGAAAGATCAGTCTCTGAAACCACTGATGTAAGCAGAAATGTTTTATGATGTGTGTTGGTGTTAGGACTGTTACTGAAATAGGTTTTTAGATTCTCTACCTGAAATATGACATGAAAAATCCAGCTTTCATGCAGTCATGCACCAACAGCTACATTTAACAAATGCTTTAAACTCTCAGACTTAAGCAATAAGATTATGACTACAGAGCTATAAACCAGGCCTGAAATAGAACAGCAGGATTCCTTGGAGAGCAGAACAAGTGTTTAAAATGAAAACTCCTCGTTCAGTGAGGTGTTCCAGCGCACGTGTGGAGGGCCTTTTGTGAATGAGATTCAGCATGTGTCACTTTTCACAACTGCTTGGGTGGGGCTGTGTGTATCAGGGAAGCACTTGGAAGAAGTTTTAGGCTAGCCTGTATGAGGAGCTGGAAATGTTGTTGCCTAAGTGGATGCAGTTGGCAATTCTCTGATGAAATGCCATGTACCCTACACGCTACTGGCTCTTGTTCAGTGGTGCAGATGATTTCTTTCCTGAATATCATCAAAAGTATTCTCCTTTTATTAAGTCATTTAAAATTTTCCTTTAAGGCAGTGAAAAATATCTTTGACTTATGGCTGTGTTTAAACTAGACAGACAAATACAGCAAATTAAACCAAACGCGCACAATAGTTTTGACAAGTACCTGGCAAATGTTTGATGAATAACTAGTAAATTATGATTTTAATTTGTGCTAATGGATGGGAATGTAAGCCCATGATATCATTAAGCAGATAAAGTGCAGGGTGATTTCTCAATGTAATCTGACACACAATATCCATACAGTTAATTCAGACATGTAGTTCTCATTGATTGAATCTTATGAATAGTGTGGTGGGTTTTTAGAGTGATCACAAGGAAACACGAATTAATCAAACCATAAAGCTTGTTCAGTTTGTAACCTGATTCGATCTTGACTCATGAGATGGAAAAACCGTGTAAAAGTGAATGTGACTTCAGTTTTCCTTCAAAATAAATCTAACACAGACTTCCAAAATGTTAAATAAATGGTGGGAAGAATTATAATTCAATTTTCAGTTTCATGGCAATTTTGACTGGATTGACTAAAAAAAAGGTTTCTGGAAAGGTAATATGACTTCCTAGGTTTTACCTATTTCAAACCACAACTTGAAAAATGTTCTTAAGGGGAAAATTAATGGCAGTCTATGTTCCTCCTCCTTTGCTAAATGAACCATATTTCATTGAATGAAAACCACAGAAGTTTAAAATTTCTGCAGTATTCTGTCCTACTTCTTTTCACTTCAGCATTGCTTGCTGGCCCCATTACAAATAACATCCTGATTTGATGTTATTGTTGCTGTAATTGACACTTTAATGACGATGAATATTGCTTGAATTTCCATAGAGTCACTACTGCTTAAGCAGCACCAAACCACACACATAATAATTTAGAGGACAGGGATCGCAGGTCTTTGACAGAAGTATTTTTTTTGCATGATTTTAAAAAAAATCTCATTTGTGTATCCCTTTCCACCTGAACTCTGTGACAAAATGATGGGATATTCTGTCAGACTCTCAGAAGATAAACCACACTATTTATGTTCCTAGCAAGGACACATGAAGATAACAGGATGATGAGACTAGAACAGGAGCAAAAGAAAAAGTATAGAAAGATGAGGGTGAAAGAGAGTAAGAGCAGACAGCATGAGGGGGCACTGATGTAAAGGTAAAATAAAAGAGAGACTGAATTTAGTACAGTCACATAATCTCAAAAGGATATTCACTGAGATTAGTTAGTAAGTGCAATTTATAATACTGTCAACTGCACTCATGCCTTCTCAGACCTACTAGCGGTCCTAGAATTCCCTTTGTCATTTCTCCAGTGCAAATCTTGAAATTTATGTAAACTGGTAAAATAGTGCATCTCTCCTTGAAGCTTGCTAGTGTGTGCAAATGTCAGCTTCATGTTGGTTAAAATCTCCAAAATTATAATGTCCCCCTTTGTTTTCCCTTTTCCAGTAGAGTTTTGGAAAGAGTAAATGTGCATTTTTAGTAATCAAAAAGAAATTGGTTCAAATCAGGGAAAATTATATTACACTGGGAGAAAGAAACCCAGCCTTTAATTTTCACCAGCTCACAAGGTCATGGTATGAGCCATACAAAGATGTTCAGGACAATTCTGAAAGGTGATAACAGGGTTATATATTAGTAAGAAGTTATCAGGTCAAGATGTATAATCAAACATTTGACTTCACTTAATACTGAAGTGACAGCAAATATGTGGCATTAGAGTCCGAGTTTTATTTTTGTTAACTAGATGTAAAACTACTTTTTCCTCACAGAGATATAAGGGTACATTTAATTTAAATGGCAGCATATGCAAATAAAATTCAAACAGCCAAGACATGGAATAGAAAAAAAAAATTAATCCCTCGTAATGTACAGATACTTTGCTTTTGTATTTTCACTAGAATATTATTGAAAGATCATGAAAAAGATGATCATGGTGTCCTAATCACACAAAATCTCTAACCATATAAAACTTTAATTTCTAGAACCTGAAAGTCTGTGCAGTTTATGGAGCTTTAAATTTCCTGTAAATGAAACAATATGATTGAAACATGTATGTTGAGATGTAAGAGTTGGAAGTTTCCTTTCCTTAACTGCCTCACATAAGCAGATCAAGAAGTATGACATTTTCAATAGTACTGGAAAATGAGTAAGACTTGGGAATAAATATTTAGATTATAATTATCTGATAAATGTGTCCAGACTGCCAGCTATGTACTGTTTGTATAGTATCATGAATGGTGAGGTAAGTAATGACCAATGCCTTTAAAAAAGAGTAAAGGAGTTAAATCAGAGATAGTTTCTTCCTTAACTGGAATGAGATTAGCACATGCTTTAAAAGGGTCTTAATCAGATTCTGTTTACTTTACCTTTTCCTCTGTGTGTCCCCATTCCTGCTATCAGTCTAGTACAAGAGAGGCAATGGTGGCATGTCTGATATTCAAACTGGCACCAGAAGTGTTGAGCTTACGGAATTAAACACTAAATACACTGTGAAGAATAAGACTGGAAAATAAAGTTAAAGAAATTCTTCCTTGCAGGTCCTGAAATGGATGCAATGCCAAGTCCCAAATAAGAAATATTTGAGGAAATCCATAGAAAACAAATTCTAGACAGGTTACTTGACATTTTTGATGTCAGGATGTGGAAAAAATAACTCCATAGAAAGACACTCTTAGATGAAACTTCTGAGGAATAACTCTACCTCTAAGAGCAGTTCATAAGAGAACACTGCATTCATTGATGGGGTTGGCAAGCTGAGGGACTCAGCTGAGGAATGGTTCTCTGAATGACTGAGCTCAAAATAGCTGCAAAAAAAATTATCAACCACAGGCAGTTTGACTTGGGAAAACTACTTGTTAGGGTGTCTATGACAACTGAAAAGCAGATGAAAGTTGCACTACGCAGGTGATAAAACAAAGAGGTGTGATCAAAAATTAGGTTGATTGGAAGACTGAATGTAGTAGCAGAGGAACAGCCCTACAGAGCTTCAAAAGGGAGGGCACCTCAGATCGCAGCTATTGTAATAAGAAAGGTGCCTGGGAGAAGAGAGAGTAAGTGCAGAGCAGAAAAGTACAGTGTAACTGAGAAACACCTGCTGGGAGAGCAGATTGGTATATTCCATTGAACTCTAATATAAACTAAGGAAAAGGAAAAGGAAAGAAATGCAGCAACTTTATTTTAATAAATTTAGAAATGTTCGTAAATTAAAAAATGGCATTATGGTATGAAAAAAAAAAAGGAAGCAAGTTTTCTATGTCATAACTTTAGCAGTACTTGAGTCAATTGTACAGTGGTCAAACTGTGGATGAAACATCCTTCATAGATTGCAAAACTGGAATGGCAAATAGAAAGAAATTTGCTATTGCACAGAAACCACTTAATAAGATACAGCAGTTTAGAACATAACTGGCGTCAGACTCAGCTTACCCAGCTCCTGAACCTTGGATCTTTCCATGCCCAGTTGCCTCAGACATAGACATACTCAAGCAAATGAGTGGGTCTCAACTAACCAACCCAGATGCACCATCTCATCAGGGATTGTCTTGGATCTCTTGGTCCCTGCAGTAGCCAAATCTCAGGTCCTTTGATCTCTCCAGTATCCAGCACAGACTTATGGCTTCTTCATTACCTGTCTCCCAAATCTCGTGCATGCATGCAGAATGCAGAATTCTACTACCCAGGAAAATAAAAACAGAATTTGATAGGACAGACAGGATCCACTGATCAGCCACATGTCTGTGCAAGCACATGGTCAGACTAGTGTGCTGACCGGGTTCTGTTTCCATGCAACTCTCCCCTTAAGGGCCCTCACTTATTTGCCCAGTCTTGTTTGTTCCTCCACAAATGACCTTGATCCTTCCCTTTCCCCAACCTTAGTTCCTCCCCTAAACATGCCATAACAAGTCTTGTAAAATCCAAGATTCTCTTCTGCACCAGTAATTACAGAATCACAGAATTGGTAAGGTTGGAATGAGTCCTCTGGTCCAAACTCCCTACTCAAGCAAGGTCATCCTATATCACATTGAACAGGATTGCATCCAGGTGGCTCTTGGATATCTCCAGTGAGGGACACTCCACAACCTCTATGGACAAGCTGTGGTAGTGAGAGGTCACTTGCACAGTAAAGAAATTCTTCTTCATGGAACTTCTGTGCATCATTTTCTACTCACTGCCTCTTGTCCTATTGCTTGGCACCACTGAGAAGTGCCTGGCTCTGTGCTCTTGACATTCTCCCTTCAGGTACTTATATACATTAATGAGGTCCTCTCTCAGTCATCTCTTCTCAAGACTGAACAGGCCCATCTCCCTCAGCCTTTCCTTGTAAGAGAAATGCTCCAGTCCCCCTAATCCTCTTTTTCACCCTCTGCTGGACTCAATCCATGAGCTCTCATGTCCCTGCACTGGGGAGCTCATGAGTTCCATATGTGGGTGTATGTGGCAGTAGGCAGTGAGATGAGTCAGAAAGCCTCTTGACTGGACTCATCATGATGGATTTCATCCTAGACCATGGATTTCCCAGGACTTCACTTTGCAGGGCTGGGTGGGGGGGCTCCAATCTTTCATGGGGTTATTGGCGATCCCATGACAAATTGTGTCTGAGTGGAGATGAACCTTTTATCACATCATCTAACATGGAATTCTGGACTTTATTAGTTGTAATCAGTTTTAATTTAGATAAACTTTGTAAAGTGTGAGAACTAAGATTTCACTTACTGTACTGGGAGCATACTTCAAAATAGAAATTCCTCTATAATGTAAATTAATCTAATGTTGAATACAGTAGCATGCTGTGTCAAGATTTATTACTATAAAAATATAAAATATAACATATATAAAATATTATATATCTATAAAAATATAGAAAGATACCATGAAATCTAACTTAACTAAAATTGACATCTCATGTCCTATATTGTCTTAGAAAGGGATATTTAAGGAAAGCTTTTATAAGACTTGAAAGAGAAAAGGAAGAATGTGGAACATAAAGAACAAAATGACTGCTTGGTATTGTTTTCTATAATTAATTTGACATCACCATTTAATTCAACATCTAGTACAAATATTAAAAGCTTCTATACTTGGAAAAAATTGAGAACTACTTGATTTTTTACCTGGTCAATTGTTAATGGCTTCAGAAGATGATTTTAGTCAAAGTATGGTTGAAAGTGAACTTTTGGCCCAAAAACTCGGAAAGCACATCAAGGGGGAAAGGATGTCCATATATGTCAACAAGGAACAAACCAATGTGTTCATAATTCTACTGAGTTAATGATGTTTATTCACCATCCACCAGTTAAACTGAATGGACTATAATCTGGGATCCAGGAGTCACACAAAATCCATTTTATTCATAATATTAAATAACAATTTAAATAAATAATGGTAGTATCTTTTCTTTACTAAAAATCTTTGTGTGTTTTCATAAATTCAAACAAATATTTTGTAATTTTTCATTTTCCTGAGAAGATCACAGCTTCTCTACAGAATTGTAGGCAGGTTTGGACTGTATTACATTTTAAATTAGCAGTCTGTCTGCTTTTTGTTAACTCTACAGAAAAGGAACAGTGTAAAAGGCAGATTTGTTTACTTCCTTCTTTCTATTTTTTTATGTTCTTGTCCAGCATCCTGTCTATGATTATATATTTATTTTATTATTTTTAAAAATCTGGACTGTTTCAGTAATTAATAAAAAAAAATTGCATGAAAATCCGGCTACTTAATTAGCTACTAACTAATTATCATTTATAAAGGAGTGTGGAATCAGAAAAAAAGAAAAATCTCAATAGCATACTTAACTGTAGAGATTTAATCAAAACACAAATGTTTCAGAGAAATTATATAAAAGCCTAAAAGCATATATTTATAGAAAATGAGACAGAATTACACAGCTGGGCTTGAAAGATCATTTGTTTATAATTTATGTCATTTCAGGACAGAAGAAAATGAAAGACATTCATCAAATAATGAAAATGTAACCATGTTGAATGTGTTGTAAGTAGAACTAAGAGAACTGGAAAATGGTAGACTACCCTGAGAGGAAATAAAAAACATGAATGCTTTGCCATGCATGTCATATGGAAGCCAGTAATAGAAAACAGCTCTCCCTTTTCTCACTGTGTAAGAAAGAAGACCAGAAAATGTTGAATAACTAATGATAATCACTGCTTATAAAAGGTAAGAGTAGGAGAATACTCAAATTAGTCTTTACTGACAGAATGGAAAAGTTTTATCTCACGGTTGTAGAAGGACTGATTTTTCTGCCTTCACAGACTATTCAGTCAGCTGAGGCATTTTCAAGAAACCCTGGGGTCTAAAAGATCCTGATTTGTCAAAACAGGTGTTTCTCAGAAAACTGAATTGCACCAAATTTCTTAATTAAAAACAAAAAAGTCTTAAATGTATCAATATTTTGATTGAACTTTTGATAAATGATACGTACTTGTTTCATCATTTGAGGTGATGTTTTCTTCTGAAAACAAAGTAATTATGGTAACAGATTAAATAAATTAAATAGTATGTCAAACTTTTGATTGCCCAAGTTGATTTTATTTTTATTGTGTCAAGATTTTACATTTCATCCCAATAAAATGCACTGAAATTTTATTGACAGCAAATAAGCTACTGCTTTTTATTACATGAAAACATTGGACAACAATTTTACGTTTAAAATATGCTTATTATTTCAGACTAAATTTCTTAATTGTTAGACGTATGGATTTAATTTTTATTCTGTTCTCTAGGAAGGAAAGTTATATATCTCAATGCTTCATTACTCCATTCAATTTGCCTTGAACAAAGAAATTGGCTTTGTACTATAGCCCCAGGGAATATATAGAAATACAGAATCATTTACACTGGAAAAAAACCCTTTAAAATCATTGAGTTCAGCTGCTAACCTACAACTGCCAAGTCCATCACTAAACCCCATCCTTAAACATATATTGCAGTGCAGTGGGCCTTTTACTGAGAAAATGAACCAGCAAGCAACATTTTTAAGTCTGTTGAAATTTATCTTAACATTTGCAGCTGGAACAGTCAGAGGGACTGATGAGAAGAAGGCTGGTGTCACTAAAAGGATCATAGAATGCCTTGGGTTGAAAGGGACCTTGAAGATCACCGAGTTCCACCCCCCACCCACTGCCACGGGCAAGGATGTCTCTTACTAGATTAGGGTTTAGGTCAGGTTACATTAAAAAAAAATATGTTGCAATACATTACTTGGGAGACCAAAGCTTGTTTAAGTACCAGTGGTAACATAATTCCTTAGCATGCCATCCCAGATAGCCTGATTAACACATGGAACCAGGTAAGGTGAGTCTGAATGGCTGGTAGTTCCACTGATCCTCCTTCCTGCTCTTTTTGAAGTCCGAGGTGACACTTGCCATCTTCCAGCCCTAAGGCACACCTTCTGATCTCCGTGACCTTTCAAAGATTATTGTGAGTGGCCTCACTAGAATATTTGCCAGCTCTCTCAACATTTGTGGATGCATTCTGCTGGAGCCCATGGGCTTGTGGATGTCAAGTTTGCCTAGGTGTTCTCTAACCCAATCCTCCTTGACCAAGGGAAAGTCTGCCTTCCAAAATTCCTTTGCCCTGCTCTTCTGGGTCAGATATTCCTGTGGGCTGATGTTGTGAGTCATGACAAGTTAAGCTAAGGGTATCACAAAGCTACAGTAATACCTGCCAACTAATTTTCAGGTTTTTGCCCATCTCATAGACATTACTGTAACCTGTAGGTAGAAAACTAATAAAGAGCTGGACAGCATTCTATCTCATTGGGGCAGGCTTTACATTCTTGCTTGCTTTCACCCTCAGGCAGTACATAACTTAGCTATTCAGGCCTTAGGAGTTTTACACATTTTCCTGAGACAGATTGGTGCAATCTCACTTATATTACAGGTGAATCAAAAGAAACTGGTCCATTTAGTACTCTGTTCTCATCTAAATTATGTTATTTATATTATTTTGTTTTTTGTCACGTACTAATCCAAATCCAAAAATCCACACTTTGTGTTAGTGGACTTACATTATGATTCTGCAGGCCATGCTGGAACGAATGATTAACTCTTGAAAATACAATTTGTTTTCTTTACTATTTTGACATTTACAAGTTTTTCTTTGGCCATTCCTTCTGATATTTAGAAAGATACAAGGAAGAGAATGTTTAAAAAGAAAAGAAGCATCTAACCTTAAAAAACTCAGGTTAAATATTTTAACTTTTTCAGTTGTATTATTTTTGTAGTTGGTTTTTTTGAGAGGGACAGTAGAAACACCAAAATACAAAAAGAAAGCATATTCTGGGTGAAGTCCACTGCATGGGTGGAGATTGAATGAACAGACCTTGTAAGTGGTGTGTAGAATTCGTAAATTAAAGTTGCAAATGTACACTGAATATCATGTTTGAGAGGGAAGTTTCTTTTTGACTACTTCATTCTTGTGAGAAGAGACAAAAAGCAAGAGACTTGCCTTGCTACTTGACTTGTAAGAACATGCATATCGCAGGACTTTGTTATGGCAGGTTAGTGGCGTTTATTCAAATTGCCAACTCTTCCACTCCCTTAGGCCCGCTCATCTTTCCAAGGAACAGTGAGATAGAGGTGGGAACTATAAGACAAAATTTGTCTTGCCAGACAAAAATTTGTCTTTTTCCAGAAAATTCTGTGACAACAGGAAGAATTTGAGGTGCACCTGGAAAGTTAGGAGATCTGTTAAAAGGGTTTTAGATACAAATGCCAAAACAGAGACTCATAAAGAACATCCATCCAACAGCTCCAGCATTTAACATGTCTCTTAGCTGCTGTGTGTCCAATAAATTTAGAAAGCATTTACCTTTAAACATTCAGGTGTAAACTATAAACTATGCACTGTGTTCTTGGGGGAAAAAAAGTGCTCCTTCACTGTGTCTCCCCCACACTCCAATAATCAGAATCCTCTAGTGGGCTGTTTGTGGGTACAGCTTCACCTACACTAACTTCAGTTCCAAAATAAGAATATTTAAGTACATTCTCTTTCAGAAGCACTGCCATAAAAAACAAACCTTGTTCTGTCTAAAAAATGAATTATCTACCATCAGTGGGTAAAACAAAATAGGTATACAACCCAGTGAAGGTATATCAAACCCATCTTTACAAACATACTTGGCAGGAGGAAAGAGAGGAGAGAACCTTGTGCCAGGTGCACAGACCAACCATTTCCGAGTGTTGAATTCCAAAACATTTGTGAGGACAGACAGAACTTTCTTCAAAACAGTTCTTTTAACCTTGTTTAGCATGTACAGGTTTACCTCTAAAACCATGTGATTCAGAATAGGAACAGTAAAATAGTACTGTTAATCAAAATGAAACCAGTGACTATTTGTAAATATGGTAATTTTGTCTTTAAATCTCCAAATCATAAAATGGCCAGCTCTGTTGAGGAACCCCAGCATTGCCTTACAACTGCCTTTTTGAAGACTTTACAGGAAAGAGATACAGTTGAGTTTTTTTTAATGTAACAGATTAAATATTGCTTACTTTTTCTGTTATTGCTGCAACACTTTTCTTCTATGGGTAGCTAATAACCATTTTCCTACTGAAACAATAGAAACTGTGTGGAGTTTTATCTAGACCATTTTACAAAAACAAGATTAAGTGATCATCTATGTTAATCTCTTCAATCACTTGCTGAAATTTTGCTAGTTGAGCGTGTATGATTATGGCTTCCCTTGTGTCTTCAACTGATAAAGAATCATTCCATGAACATTGTTGTTTTAATTTTTTCCACCTGTTACCTTTCTAATTATGAAGGTAAAAAGGAAGGAAAGAAAAGGAGGAAGCTGGAGAAAGAGGGCAAGATACAAATAATGGCTTAGATGTTTAGTGCTGTACAAAATTTAAACATTTGTGTTTTAAAGTTTTTCTACTAGCAGAAAGTTTACCATTTTTCAAAACAACATTGAAAGTAAACCTTAAATTTTCCTCTCCTGAAAATGAGCTGTTAATGAATTTAGATGGCTGTGGCTTCTCAGATACTTAAGCAATTTGACAACATTACTCCTCAACTAGTATTTATGAGTTGCATCCTGGATTGTATCTCCACACACTGCCACCGGCTGTCTTAAAATGAGGAGCAGTTTGTCACTGAGTACCAGGAGGAGGACATGGAGAATACCCCTAGCTCCACCATAGCTTCTCCTTGCCAGCTTTTCCCACACATCCTTCTCCTCTGCCAGCTTTTTCCTTGTCCTCTGTCAACCTTCTCCGACCTCAAAAATTTCTGTGGTCTTTGGGCTTTCTGATCCCACAAACAAATATGTATGTAATGGGTAAACACACAAAAATTGTCCCACAGAAGTTGGAATATGTGCCACATCTCTTTGGTTACAGACAGTTCTTGCAATGCCTGAAGTAGGTTAGAGCCTGCCTGCAAAAGTACAGCTGCAACCTCACAGCACGGCCCATGCAGATTGACACGGCAGTGAAAGGAATCATATTTTGATTCACATGCATCAAGGTGATAATTCAGTGTCTTGTAAAATATGCGTTAGTTGGAAGTTGTCAGGATGAGATACTAGAATTTGTTGTGCATGCCAAGGAAGTATATTTTGTCCTGGCACTAGAAAATTTCCCACTTTGTAACTGTAGCATAGATGAACATGCCTACTTGACAGAATTTCATGTCTGGCTGCCAGTCAGGCACATTTTATGTGATGTAAGGCAAAAACCAAGCTTAGGTGTTTGAATGTATTTTGATGTTCACCCCTGTCAGTGATGCAGTAAGTAGTAAGTAAATAATAAGTAATAAAAATATCCATAAAACTAACACAGAAGTTTATATTTCAAGATCCCTCCACTGAGAAAATTACTTTGTTAACTGTATCCAGTTAGATTATTTTGTGATTAGGCATAAGCACATCTAACAGACTGCAGATGACACTGCTCATCAAAATGGAAGAAACAACTTTCCTTACAGCATCTGGCATGGCTAAAGCAAAGTGGCCAGAAATAACTGCTGGCATTTTAGAATACTTATTTTTTTTAAGAAAGTATTGGCATTTTTTGTTGATTCCCTGTTATCCAAGGGGAAATAGAAGAAGAGTTGACTTGGTTTACAGCTTTTGTCTCCTTGGCCATGGAAGGAGAAGCCACTGAAATTTCTTAAAGACTTTTTGACCATGCCTTAAAACTTCCGATGGTAGTCCTAAAAAGAAGCTATTAAAGTTTTTTGGGGTCCTCTCTACTGTAAAATTTTTTTCCAAAGGTGGACATACATGACTGAAAAATGCAACATGAGAAAACATATGTATCATTACAAATGATAAAGATTTACTGCAGAAACTTTGCTCCTCTCATGTTTTCTCTTCTGAGGCCCTTTGCTACATCTATTATTACAAATGACTGTACCTTATACTGTATAGAGATTCCTACAAGCAACTGAAAATATAAAAATGCAGAATTTTCTAAGTAATTATCTCAATTAGAAGACAATGAACACTCATATACGTGGGTAAGTTTCTACATTTCTGTACCAGTGAAAAGCTCTATTAAATGCTTGGAGATATTTGCAAATTAAGGTTTTTCTTACTCCAGGCATCTTGTAAGAGTGTAAGATTACCTTAAAGGATTTTTGTTCCTTTCCACAGTTTTGTTTACATTACAACCTTCAGGAAGCTTTCCCTTGCTGAAAACTTTGAGTAGAAAATGAAGGGGAAAAAGAATATGACAGAAAAGAAGCTGAATAATGACTGATGGCAGAAAGAATATAGTTAAGGATGAGAAGGGCAATAGATATTGTCCAGAAAAAGAGCCCTCCGGGCTTTAAAACCTTCAGTGCTACTTATCCTATCCCTCATTTAGGGGTGCCACCCATTATTTCTGATATACTTCTGCCATCTATAAATAGAAGGTCATAATGACCTACCAAACAGTGAAAAGTAGAATTTGAAAATTATTTTGACACCTTCACTTCTGTGCTATGCCAATACATACTTATTTAACAGAGGTTTCAAGCAACAGTCCCAACAATTAGGCTTGGGTGAGCACATAGGCTAAAATAACAATGGAATTGACTCCTTCTTAAGACTTGAATTGGACCATCGATGCTTTGCTTAGCTTTCTTGAGGTAATTTTTCATTTTTATATGCTCTAAACTTCCTGGTTCCAGTGGGCCATGAAAACAGATGTGCTGAAATACAAACACTACCAAAAACTTGCTTTTGTGGTATTTCCAGAGTGAAGGGTTGTTAGAAAGGGATTTTTATAATCCATTGAGAGAGGCTGTTTCCAGCCTACTTTTGCAGACAGATTTATCTATCATTTCTTTTATGACAGTAGCCCAAGATGAACAGTAGATTGCTGAATTCAAACGTGATCTGTCTCTTTTGGGTCACATTCCCACAAGGTGCTGAGGAGAACTGCATGGTAATTATTGAAAGGTAATAGTTTTTCCTGAAGGGTTCACATAATTTTAAGTTTGGTTTGCAGTTTGATTTTTTTTCTGAAAGCAAAAAATATCAGCACTCCTGTGAAAAGGGGAGGCTACTCACCCTGCGCTGTGGGAGTGCACGATGAATCCTTGAAGTATTCTGATGACAGAAAGTTGAGAGGAATTTAATCAGAATTTTATCTGGTTCCAGTCAGAATTTTATTGAAATTTATAAACTTTGTGAATCACTGTGTCCTGAACTAGTAAATTCTGCAGCAAACACAGCATTCTGGAATTCCCTTCATCCCTGAGAGATTCAGGTACTCTAAGAAGATAAAAATTTCATACTTTCATTAGCTGATTTCAAGCATCAGTGGATTCAGTTCACCTTAAAAGAAAGATCTGGGGCTAGCTACCAAAAGCCTGAATCCTTGTGCTATTTAAGTTGTCCATCTGAGATTGTGAGATATGACAGAGGACCTATAGCAGAAGTGAGTCCAACCAGCCTGACAGCTAATATGCATTGTGAATACCTCCACTTAAGCAACTAAATTGAGTCCCCAGAGCAGTATTTGGTTCAAGAGTAAGACACCTAAAGCTAACTATCTACATGTAGGTGTACTGCTGATGCCAGAAGTGCCTCATTTCCCGATAAAGAAAATGAAGATCATAGATGATGTCATGGTGGCTGTTAGCAGACTACTCACTGAGTATCTACTTCAGTGTGAGCTGAATTTCCTCCTAAGCTCCCCTGAGTGTCTTAACCAGATTCCTGTAACAATAAAGACATAGGCCATAGTACTCTATATCTACATGTAATCACTTAAATTTATGTGTCTTGATATTAAATAGAAATTTGGTCCAAATAGTTTATCAACTTCATATACTCTACTGACTTGACATTCGGTTCAGTCCAAGATGAGAAGCTGATACATGTTTTGGTGTTCTACATATCCCCAGTATCGTATCTGCTTACACTGTGCAGATGACTAAGGTACTTTATGGAGTGCCAAACCTGTCTAAGTGGCTCAATAGCATGCTAGATCTTCAGTAGCTGTAAAGTAATCTTGTAATTTCAGTTGCCCTCACAAAAGCTTCTGGACTCATTTACATGCTGTGTGAAAAATGTCTGCTATGTCCATGACGTCTCATGTCCATGATTCACCAGATGTGAATCTTTAAGAGATGTGGGGCAGTCAGTAACACCAATACCTTGGGAATTTTAGGGTCCTGGAACATCTCTAACATATGGGTAGATACATGTAGGAGATCTGGACCTCAGACTCATATCCTTAAGGTGAATCTCTGAAAAGAAGCTAGCGCTGAATATTCTTTAGATCAAAGGCAAGTTTGGAATTACGTTTGTGTCTTGAGATGGAACATAGATTTTATGGCCTTAAAAATTAGAGCTCTTAAACTTTTATTTAATTATGCAGTTTTTACTGCTGTCACTACTATTATAAAAAACTGCATCTTTGTTTTAGATGTACAACTCCAGTACAGAATATAATGGATTTGGAAGCTTCACATTCCTTTTGGTTTTACAGTGCAGTCTAAGTAGATGAGAAAAGTGGAATATGACGTTTGTTATTGCATTTAAAATATGTTATTTCCTTTCTGTTTTGTTTCCTGATCTGTTTTTGCATTGTGGCTTGTGGTTGCTATTTTGAATTCCTTTCAAAATAAGCAGAAATACTGTTGGTCTCCTGATAGGTAATACTGTCTACGTGAAGGTCTTTTTAGATTATCACACACTAATAAATAAATACTCTAAAAATATGTGCTGTGCAAGTGTTCAGGTCTGCCTCTGGCTCATGGACAAGGCAAAGGAGAGTCCCAGCCATGTATTCTTTGGCTCTGGATTGTAAAGCTACAGGTAAGTAAATAAAGCTTAGATTTTCACATGTTTTTAATATTTCAGTTAGATACTTTTGAAACATCAGTTGTAGGAAGATTTAATCAAGGATGCCATTTCCAGAATGCCAAAAGGTATCACTTTGATAATTTAATCTGACCTGCGACATCACTTAAGCCATAAGCCTTCTCTACATATATCCACAAAGACTTTTATAATTGTTAGCAAAATATTACTTCAATAAATTACCTTAAAAAAAAAAAAAAAGAGCCCATCAATCAAGCCTTCAATTTTTCCCTAACTTGAGTTTGTTTAACTTTACAATCCAAGGACTGTTCTGGTGCTGCAGCTTTCTGTGACATAAAATCCTCTACTGAAAAATGTTGTTTTATATCAATACTTTTATGGCTGTAACTGGGATACTAACTTTCTCTTTAATTATTCATATTGATCTCTTCAAATTTTTAACTGTAAAAGATAACTTCCAATCCTTAAGGCATTCTTCTGGCTTTTCCCTGAATAATTGTACATATCAACAACTTTCCTTAAATGTGTGTACTGATTTTGGCTGGGAGCTAATTTTCTTCCTAGAAGCCAATATGGGGCTGTGTTTCAAATTTTTTCTGAAAACAATGTTGATAATACAGAGATGTTTTCATTATTGCTGAGCAGATCTTACACAGTGCCAAGGACTTTTATGCTTCCCACTCTAGCCCACCAGTGAGTAGGCTGGTGTGAACAAACTGTTGGGAGAAGACACCCCAACTGACCAAAGGGATATTCCATACCATATGGTGTCTTGTTCAGCAATAAAATCTCAGGAAAAGGATGATTAGGAAAGGTGAATGTTTAAAGTTCTGACATTTGTCTTCCCAAGTAACCATTATGTGTGATGGAGCCATGTTTTCCTGGAGACAGCCAAACACCTGCCTACCCATAGGAAGCAGTGAATTAATTCATTATTTTACTTTGCTTGTATGTGCCACTTTTTCTTTATTTTTGTGGTCTGCCTTTATCTCAGACAAAAAGTTTTTGCACTTTTTTTTTACCTTTTCATTCTCTCACCCACCCCACTGGGGAGGGAGGAAGTGAGTGGTTGGTTATGTGTGGCTTAGCTGTCTATAGGGGTTAAAAAACAGTAGTGTGGACATCCAGCTGTCCATAATATTCCAACTGGACTAATGACTGTGCCAGATGTGAATGCAAGGTAGCCTCTCTGCTGACACCACTGAGAGCTGAAATAACAATTCCTTCTGTGTAAGATGAAAAGAAATTATATACCAGTTCTGGCTCTTCATGTATTACCTTTTCCTTTCTCTACTTCCTTCTTAATAAAGGAAAAAGATCCCATCTAGAAAATAATCTGTTACAGTTCTGTAAGACATGGTTGACATTTGTTGATATCCAGATGTGAAGCATGATGTCATGTTTTAAGTTTATGGCCTGCCCACCAAAAACCTTGTGATTTAAAATTGTGTACAGAAAAGGCAATCCTGTCATTCATAGTGCAGCCATATTTTTTAGGAGTCGTGTGGTCAAAGGCAGATGACATTATAGTATAGGAGTATCAATACCAAACAGATCTTGCTAAGGTAGCAGTGGAGAAAAAATTCAATTTCAACAATGCAATTGTTGAAGGAACATTGCGTAGGTAACTAATTTAATAGCAAAAGTTCATGTCTGCTCTCAGGATAAGATTGTATTAGTAAAATGGTATGCAGTTTTATCTTGTCCATTTTTGTAAAAATGTAGGTACTTCACCAAATACAGTGTCTGCAGATATTCAGACCATCTCTGGGTGAAGCATTGCAACCACTTCAGAATACACTCCAGCACTTCACAGGAGTTCTTCAGACGATGTGAACTAAAAATATTATATCCAGTTGAAACTGAGCCAAGAAAACAGCATTTCCTTATTTGAATTAAAATCTCTCTCTTTTAGATATTACCAGCTCAGCATGATGGCACATTTCATACTGAGAGAGCTTGTGTCATTATAGATTAAAAGAGAAAAGAATCATTGTCTGACTTGTCAGCATTGCTTCATGCTGTACATGTGATACTCTGTTGAGATTTCTGATTCTGTTGCTAACCAGACCCAACCCTGATGAATTTATGAGACCTGACAGAAAGATAGTTTGAGTGGCATATCTACAAGATATTACTATAAATTGCAGGAAATTAATGCGTCTAATTTCCAGCAGGCTGGGTAACCATTATTTCACTGTAGTACTTACCTCACACTGCTTCCTGTAAGCCATGTGGATGTTTCTGCAGTATATTTCGCTCCTAAACCTGAAGTAAGTACTGCTTAATTAGTCCTCACCAAAGTGCATTCAGACCATGATGCCATAATTTACCTGTCACTAGCAGAAGCCCTGGTGTTTTGAATGAGCTGAATCACCATCAGTGTTTAGTGTAAGTACTTATTTGTAACAAGACACTGAATTACTGCCTGAATTCTCAAGGAGGAGTCTTACGATTTCCATTTCATAAAATTTATACAATTCATAAAATTCAGCTTGGCTAAGCTGGTCTACTGAGTCATGCAGGTATGACAACTCCACTGCTGATGACTCAAAGAGAATGTCTAGATCTCATGTTATCCCGGTCCTATTGGCAGTCATGTCATCAGCTCCGGTAATATAAGTGTGAGATTAGGATACTTTCCTCTATGACCTGAACCTTTTCAGACCTAGAGCAGGAGAGTTTGCTTAAAAAGCAAATACTTTTAATGACTAGGGTAGCTTTACTTTTGAATAAGAAGAACAATGTCAAAAATAAGCAGATGTCTATTTTATTAAATAATGGCATATTTCCACACCTTAGAAAAAGACTTGGGTTTTTATTGTAATATTGAAATCACTAGGGTTAGAATGCAGTCAGTGTGTTGTAACAGAATGACATAAATAACTTTTGTTTCTCTTAAATGTGTTAAGAAACATTTTCAGATTGGCTTTGTTGGTCAGTAGAGCTACAACAATGTGTATTATTTTTTAATGTTTTTACAAATGTGGTACAAACTCCTCCATAAGGACACCATAATTAATTTTAGAAGCTGATGTAAATTTGGTGGAAATAAGCTGATCTCAAACTAATGAGATGTTTGAATTCATCCTGTCTTGCTTTTGCAAGTTAAAGGAAAGACCTGGATAGATAGATGTCTAATTACCGTCTTAAACCACTGGGAAGAGATCAACATCACCAGAAATTTATTCTTGACATGTAAGAATTGGAAATATAGGCAGAAGGAATCTGAGTCTGGCTTGTAGGTACATGGATATGAGTAAAACTATTTTATATGAGACTGTATATTAAACTGTGTAACTTATTGTGTAGGCAAGACCTCTGGTAGCTTCGAATATAAGATAAATTTTCAAGAAGATGTCAGTGATTATGCATCTAAAATTCTGGACAACTCTGTTCATCCAAAAAACCCACAGATAATTAATGCAATAGGAATTAGAATGATATTCCGGCAATATATAATTTATCAGCAATAGAAAAGAAGAGGGTCCTGGGCTGCACTTCTGCCATGGGAAAAGATTTGAGAAAAAAGGTTAGACCCTAGTTTCTTCCTTGAAAACCATATTTGAGGCAGAAGCATGGATGGGATGAAAACTTGCTGCAGATGGTGCAACCAGTGAAAGTAACGCAACCAGAAAGTTTGAGAAAAATGTAAAAAAAACCCCTCAAGTAGTTTGAAGTATGAAGAGTAAATGGCAGACTTAGATGAGGTGCATGGATTTTTTCCTTTTAAAATGTTGGTGTCATCCCTTTTCCTGTCTAATTGTGTCACTGTCTCCTCTGCAACATCTGTCTATAATTACGGCAACTTGATGTTGCTATGAAACACTATGTAATTGCTTAGCTTTGAAGGAAAAAGTGAGACAGAAAGACAAGGGGCATCTATGTAAATTTTCAGTGACTCTGAATGATACTTTTGTGAACCTTTCTTAATAGGTATGTTACAGGAAAAATGACCAGTGTGCAACATATAAATTCTTATAATGAACACACATAAAATCTTTTGGGTTGAGTGTTCATACGGGATACTTCATTATTTCATAGCTATTCATATAATAAAGGATTTTTGTTTGGTTGTTTTCATAACTTTCATGCAACCTGATAAAACAGTTGCAAAATTTCTGTGTTTACCAAGGGACAAAAATCACAAGTGCTGTGATTTGGCATATATGCCACTTCTGCATTACAGCTGGAAAAGGTTATCAAGCTTATTTCAGCTGGTTTGACATATTGTCCTGACTGGTGATTCATTGAAAGCTAAAAACATGTGCTTATGTGGCATTCAAATAAAACAGTCCTAAAAGATAAATTTAGGAGATGCCGGAGTAGGTGACCTGTGATCAGTTACTCTGCATTTGAATATTGCCATGTAGTGGGGAAATGGTTAAAAAGATCTAACTGCACTTAATGGACCTCACCTTGTCAAGAGGTCTGCTATGTATGAAAATCTGCTTTATGAGGGAAAAAATAGCAAGAGCAATGTACCGTGAGTAATTTCCCTTTAATGTTTTTCCATAGAGAAAATTCAACACATCAAATGTCAAACTCTTTGAACGGTAAATAAACTAGCACATTTAGAGCAATGAAAAACAGTCTTGATGGCCCAAAGCACACATGAGTGCTAAATGCTGTACAACTATATTATAAACAGAAAAAAATTGCTTTTAATAGAAACTTGGAGCATTTTATACTTGTCTGCTTGGTGAGCAAAAGGAAAATGAATATGTCCAATTCAGAAGCTGATTTAAGGCAAAAATATTTTTATGAACCTAAAGCTTACAAAGCTGGAAATGAAACTTTTGTAAAGGGAAATGAAAACAAATTCTTTTAAGTTCAAAAATTATATTTAAAGTGAGAAAATTGGATTAGAACAGAACATGAAACATTCCTTTGCACAATGCCTATCTTATATTTTTCCGCTTTATATGCCTTCTAATCATGGAATGTGAGTCCTTCAGGTTCATCAAATAAATAGAAATACAGTAAACAAATATAGTTCTTTGCATTCAGTAAATAATTTTTATTTCTAGACTGCAATATCAGCATCTGCTTGGTAAATAAGTAGTGTTTTGTGTTCAGTTTAGGATTTTTGTTACAAGCAAAATAATAGTGTCATAGTTTAAAGTACAACTATGCACAGAAGAAATTACATCACTGTGTGTTGTAATTAATTTTACATATTCTGTGTTTTTCCATACTAAGCTATCTCAGTTATTAAGACAAAAGACCAATATTCTTTAATATCATGATTGCAATTTGTATTTCCAACCCCAAAAGTTAACATTTCTTCTCCCTCTTTTATCCTCCCCTAAACGCTGTGCTGTTGGTTGGAGTACAGCTGGCAAACTGTTTGTTGCAGAAGGGAGTATAGGTTGCTTTTTCTATAAAAATGGTCATCAGTGGTACTGAAAACTTTGCCAGTTAGAGAAAAGTGAATGTAGAAAATGAATGGGCATATGAGGTATCATAGATAGGAAGTGGGACTTTATTATAGGTTAGCCCACAAAGATGTCTGGTGTTTATCAAGCTCAGTAAGTGTTGCCTGGAAAATTAGCTTGGCTAAGAGTATTAGAAATTAATGACAGTTAAATTACAGAATGAGAATGAGTTTTGGCAGAAGATGTCTATATCTACGTGACAATATTATTAGAAAAAGAAACAGGAATGGTTAATTAGCAAATAGATTTCTGGAAAGTGTGAGTAATAATATGCTTTGTTTCGAACAGTGCATCATTCACTAGTTGTGTGAATATTTCTTTCTGACCGGGTTTTAGCACGTATGAAAGGTGCCAGACTGGGAGCTTTGGAAACCAAGTTTATTTATCCAAAGGAAGCCTAAAGCCCCAGCAACAGCAGTAAGAAGTAAGTTCACTTCCTCACCCTGAGAAGCCTGCTCTGAAGAATTACTAATAAAGTCATAAAATAGGTCAGCTTCCATGTGCATTACCCTTTGCCCTGTCTGCAGAGGCTGCCAACAAAAATGCTGATTAATGACAGCTGTATTGGACATTTGTTGACTGGGAATCAAACTGAATTTGCAGATCCCTTCCACACAGCCTGCAAAACAAATGGCAGTTTCTTTTTTGACCTTGGACGGTATTAGAAGTATTTTCCAGTGAGAAAAACTTCTCAAAAGTGGTAGGTCGATCAGCATAAAGAAAAAATTGGGTTTTTTCTTATTCTGTGTTATTATTCTAAACAGAGCAAGTTCCTTTTGCAAAGTTTAACAAAAATATATATAAAGTAACAGAAAATTTATGGAGGTATGTCAGAGAAACTGCTTTTTTGTGACAGTAAAGAAATTTTTTTGAGATTATTTGTTACTTTATTCATGAAAATATTACTAAAATTGAGGTCTGCTTAGAAAGGGAACATTTTTCCCGAATATTTTGTGAAACAATTTATCTTTCTTGTTTTGAAAATTTTGCTTTGAAAATATAAAAAATGCATTACATGAGAATGCACCAGAAACCTTAGAGACCTTACAAAGTCCTCTTCTGAAATTTAGGCACTTCAAAATGTGTACACAATAGAATACTATCTAGGGTAAGTTTTAAAAGTATTTACTTTGAACCAAGTTTAAAGTTACGTATGGTTAAATAGATCATACAAAAACTCTGCTGACTTCAGGCAGTCTTTGGTGTGGTCAGTGGCCATTCACACCCTCAACAAAGCTCTATCTCTGATGCTACATGGAGTATCTTACACGCAAATTCCCACTGGTGCACAGCAAAAGTGGGAAATACAGAACAGTAAGCATATGCTATGTTATGAAGGGAATGAAATCACAACCAGCTGACAGATTGAGTAAAGTTACTTTGGTTCGTGTGATGCTTTAAATAATATCAGATCTCCATATGAGGAAAAAAAAAAGAATAACATGGAAAGGTATCCTCAGTTACAAGGAGGAAAGACATTTCTTTGTGCAACACTTTAAAATATTGTACTGGATTAGGACTGAGTGCATGTTAAACTCAGAATAAAAGTCTGAAGATAGTAGCTGTTCAGTTGATTTTAAGCTGATCAAAATTCTCTGTGGCTCTATTGTGATAAAAGATACTGTTTACTTGATATCTGATGCTGGATTTATTGACATTATTAGAGAGTTTGACTATCTAAAAATGACATTACTTGTTTCTTCTGGCTTTTCAAGGAATGTGTCTGTCATCTTTTAAAGTTTATCTCTTTAATGACAGTTTCAAATTTTAGCAGTATATAAAACACAACCAGGAAAAAAATAATAAAATACTTAATAGGTTTTACAAACAATATTCACTATTATGTTGTAGTTGGCAACTACACTCATAATGATATTCAAGACTGGAAGAAAATTAACAGTTAATAGAATTTTACATGTATTAACTTACATAATTAACAAATAAAAAGTAGTTAAAATCAGAAGGCAAAATTTTAAATATTCTTGTTGCTTTGAGACAAGGAAAATTTAGATATTGTCATGAAACATTGGACTACATTGAGAGAGTTGATTAATTGGGAGACTCTGTGTTAATATAACTGCGTGTTATGATCACCCTTTTTTGCTTACAATATTCTTCCAGCTTTGACTTGGATTCATTTCAGTACATTGCCTATTTAAACACCCTTTGACTGTTGCCTGTAGATCAAATACATAGACACTCTAAATGATTCTGGAGGTGTTTTAAATTGCTGTCATTCATTCCTTTGAATGGCAGTATATCAAGGTGTACTACAGTGAGAGTATCTTTAAGGTTTTGTTTTTTTAGAGCACATCTGTACAGTCACTTTCAAAATATCCTTGCAGTCCTCATCAGGAAGTAGTGAGCTCTGCACACTACTTCTAATCCTATCTCTCTCATGCTTTCTCATATAGAAAATCCCATAAATTCTTTGGGGATTACAAATTATTGTTAACTTTTTTACACATTTTGGAAGCTGAAGGTGATGTAGAACACACGGAGGCAGTCGATTTATATATTTTTAGAGGAAAAGATGCCTGCATTGTTTCTATCCCTTCTTGTGATATGTTGAGCTTCCTGAAATTCTTGCAGCTCTTTGATATGTAAATTCAAATGTGTTTATCTGAATAGTTAGGATAGAACTGATTCTAATGAAAATGCTAATAAAGGTGTAAATTAATCTTTAGCACATGTGTGTTTTATCTAACACTGTACGCTATATACGTGTAGAAAATTGGATCTTGGACTGAGATTCCAAGGAAATACTTTTTGCTTAAGAAATTACTCTTATATTTCATGTTTCCTACCTTTTTTCCCTCCTCTCTAGCTCAGGATCTTTGCAATAAGTCAGGTAAGTCTGACAGAAGATGAGGAGAGTTTGAAGAACTTTTGTATTTTTAGTTCACTGTACCACAATAATTTTCTAGGTCAAAGTTTTCCTTAGTGTATATGAATCAATATCAAGCCAAAATTACTTTGTGAGTTTTTGGCAGAGGAATTATGTCAGCCATTCGGCATTTGGAGTGATTTTCAATGGATTCAAGCCATTGGTGGATATGGGAAACTTATTAGGAAAGAGGAACTATTTCTCCATAGACTTCATCCAACTTTTCAAAATTTCTAATAGTTCATTCAGCATAGCTCATCAGATGGAACTTGTGACTGAGCAGATCAATGTTTTCTAGTCTGTGCAAAGGAGCCCTTGTCAGCTGTATGATTCAGCTGAGAGACCTTTTTTCAAATCTATTTGGTGAAGAGGATTTGTCAGGTCCCCTTGACTACCATTTCTAATTGCTAACTAACTTCAACACTAAAAATTGGCACAAGTATTAAGAACAGGAATTCTGTGCAAGATAGTGTAGTGGTATCTGAAGTCGTTATTGGTGTCTCTGCCAAAGCCATCAGAAGTTAAGTATCTTTATTTCAAAGTAGCATACAGCATATAGCAAAAATGTTGGAAAGTGTTTTAATATTTTCAGTATTTTTTAAGTGCTGTAGGTTGCTAGTAAGTGCATTATAATATATGATGACTCCTAACTATTGATGTTAAATGTGTGTCTAAATCTTTACCAAGCTGAGGCCTGCAGAACAAAAGTGATGAGATTGCAGGCTTAAACTGCAACTTTCTTTGTAAATACATGAATACTTTGTAAAGATGAACATTCTGACCTATGCCTACCTATGTTAATGTCCAGAAAAATGAGAATATTCATGTGTTTTTTAATAAGAGTCTCTAGAGAAATAAGCAGAAAAGGAACACACTATAGATGTAGGGCATAGTCCATCAAACACTTAAGGGGCTATGTGCTGAAGCTGTAGAATCACAGAATGCTTTGAGTTGAAAGGGACCTTAAAGATCACCTAGTTCTAACCCACAGTCATAGGCAGGGACACATTTCACTAGACCAGGTTGCTCAAAGCGTCATCCAGCCTGGTCTTGAACATTTCCAGGGATAGGATATTCACAGCTTTTCTCACAAGTCATGGAGGGTTAGCTTCCAAGTGACAGCCCAGTAACTTTTTGACACAGTTCTGAATGCTGAGATAAGAAAAGAAAAAACAGATTTCAAGCTATGCAAGCTAACCTTTGAGAGGGAGATCCTAGCAGAGGGGGAAACTACACTGAGTTTGTAAGTACCTTGCTGTCCAGTGAAGAACAGCTATTTTGAGTGCAGCCTGTCTTAATTTGCAAGAGGGGAAAAGGTTTAGGTTATGCTGACATATGCAGTATGTTTTATTTAAATAGATTTCTCTGATCATGAAAGTCCTTTGAATAAGTCAAGAAGGCACTAGTTTCAGAGCTGTTTTTCTTTTTAGTCCCTGGCCAGAAGTGGAAGGGGGATAGGGCTTGCTGTGTTAGCTTTTGAGAGGGAAGACAGAGTGCAAGACAGGGATTACACTGAAGAGACATGTCTTCTTAGAAACATCTTGAACAAGGAAAATAAAATAGTCAAAAACACCACCTGTTTTTACCTTCCAGAAAGCAAAACCTTCAAGAAATGAACAAAATACATTATAAAGAAGTGACACAACTGATGGTTATTTATAGTTTAAAAACATAATTTTGATTTAGGAGAATGAACTCAGTATTTTCCTGTGTCCAAGGTTAAATATTTGTAGAAACATTTCTATATCTTGTTACATTTCATTTTCAATTCAAAATGACTTAGACCTGATTGAAAACCGGCTGAGGAACAGTTGTAGGCAGTTGTAGAAGCAAGCAAAAGCCTATTGAGTTGAAATAAGGTGTTTAATGCATTTCTTCTTTACTTAATTGTGTATTATTTTTCTCACTGTGCTCATGTAGGATGGGAAATAAGTAAAAATAACAGTTGTCATCATTATCTTAATAAATCAGGCACTTTAAAATTATCACTTTATTAATTTTATCAACAGCCACCACTGTGTTGGATTTACACTTTTCTATAAGATTACTCTGTTACTAATATTTACTAGATGTTTTCATCACTCATTTAATAAATGGCTTAAGCAATTCTTCATACCTCAATGAAGCTCAGTGAAGCTGTGACAATGATGACCAGCTCCTCTCATTCAGTGACTGTTCCTGGATCATGAACACTTTGCCTTTTAATTTGTCACAATTTCTTGTACTTTAATTCAGCACTCTCTCTAGAGGACTTAAAAAGCAGTCAACAAACAATAAAAAGGAGGAATTATTCAACCAATTAAGTATGCAACATACTTTTCTGACCTTTGTTAAATTGTATTACTTCTAAGGGTTGTGGATGTCATAAGAGTACTTTCACTAGAATTTAGTACCTCATTATAAGGATTATTAGAATCATAGAATTATAGAATTACTGGGTTGGAAGAGACCTCCGAGATCATCAAGTCCAACCCTTGATCCAACCCCATTGTGATTACTAGATCATGGCACTCAGTGCCACATCCAGCCTCCTCTTAAAAACCTCCAGGGACAGTGAATCCACCACCTCTCTGGGCAGGCCATTCCAATGCCTGATCACTCTCTCTGTAAAGAACTTCTTTCTAATATCCAGCCTAAACCTCCCCTGGCAGAGCTTAAGCCCTCTTGTCCTACTACTGATTGCCTAGAAGAAGAGACCGCCCCCCACCTGGCTACAACCTCCTTTCAGGGAGTTGTAGAGAGTGATGAGGTCTCCCCTGAGCCTCCTCTTCTCAAGATTAAACAACCCCAGCTCCCTCAGCCTCTCCTCAGAGGACTTGTGCTGAAGTCCCTTCACCAGCCTGGTTGCTCTTCTCTGGACCCGCTCCAGCACCTCAATGTCTTTCCTGAACTGAGGGGCCCAGAACTGAACACAATGCTCAAGGTGTGGCCTCACCAGTGCTGAGTACAGGGGAAGGATCACTTCCCTGCTCCTGCTGCCCACACTGTTCTTGATGCAGACCAGGATGCCACTGACCTTCTTGGCCACCTGGACACACTGCTGGCTCATGTTCAGCTTCCTGTCAATCCAAACTCCCAGATCCCTTTCTGCCTGGCTGCTCTCCAGCCACTCTGTGCCCAGCCTGTAGCGCTGCAGGGGGTTATTGTGGCCAAAGTGCAGGACCCGGAACTTGGCTTTGTGGAACCTCATCCCACTGGAATCAGCCCAACTCTCCAGCCTATCCGGGTCCCTCTGCAGAGCCCTCCTGCCTTCCAGCAGATCGACACTCGCTCCCAACTTGATATCATCTGCAAATTTGCTAATGATGGACTCAATTCCCTTCATCTAAATCATCGGTAAAGATGTTAAACAGGACTGGGCCCAGCACTGATCCTTGGGGGACACCACTGGTGACCAGCCACCAGCTGGATGCAGCCCCATTCACCAGCACTCTCTGGGCCCGGCCCTCCAGCCAGTTCTTAACCCAGCACAGAGTGCCCCTGTCCAAGCCATGGGCTGCCAGCTTTTCCAGGAGTATGTTATGGGAGACAGTGTCAAAGGCTTTGCTGAATTCCAGATAGACACATCCACAGCCTTTCCCTCATCCACCAGGCAGATCACCTGATCATGAAAGGAGATCAGGATGGTCAGACAGAACCTGCCCCTCCTAAACCTGTTCTGGCCTGCTCTGATCCCTTGTCCATCCTGTAGGTGCTGTGTGATTGCACTTAGGATGATCTGCTCCATAACCTTGCCAGGCACTGAGGTCAGGCTGACAGGTCTGTATTTTCCTGAGTCCTCCTTGCAGCCCTTTGGGTAGATCGGTGTGACATTCGCCAACTTCCAGTTATTTGGGACCTCCCTAAAGAGCCAGGACTGTCGGTAAATGATGGAGAGCAGCTTGGCAAGCTCTTCTGCCAGCTCCCTCACCACCCTAGGATGGATCCCATCTGGTCCCATGGACTTGTGTGGATCCAGGTGGCTCAGTAAGTCAATTGCTATTTCCTCCTGGAACACAGGGTGTAAAGTATTACTTTACTTTTAATCAAATTCTGGGCAGAACACTGGGAGCAAACGGAGAGAGTAATACTCTGCCTCTGTCCACATGGAAGGCAGGTCTGCTCTGCAGTGTGCCCAGCAGTCCCTTCTTATCCCACCTGGCAGACTTACAGAAGTGCATCACAGGCCTCTTGCTATGAGCCTTTGCTTCTTTCTAGCAGAAGCTGGCATGGACAGGGTGGATGCTCTACGCCCACATCACTTCCTGACATGTATCCATCCAAGGCACTGCTGAAGTGCTCACCCACGCCTGGCAGCCAGGGAACATTCTCATTTGATGAGTTTAGACTTCCCCAGGATAATTATACTCTGGAGTAAAAGAACAATGGACTTTTCGTATGGATAGAGGAGAGAAAGATCATGTTGGAGGCAAGTTTGCTATCATTTTTATCAAGGAGATTATTTGCAACCACCTTAATTTGTATTTTCTCATCACTTTACTTCTATCTCCACACCTTTTAACCAGTGTGCTTCATTCTCTTACAGCCTGCCAGAAATTTGTTTCAATTTTCTGCTTTGCTTTATACTAAATAATGTAACCTGATCCCTACTGTCTATAATCTTAAAAGTTTGTTGGCAAACAGACATGATATACAATGTCATCAGCTCATCAGTCTGAAGGATACCACATGAATCTTGCAGGACCCAGGAGCATGGACTCATTCAGTTAATGTGAGAATGAATACAGTGGAATGAAAGCCTTCCCAGTGAAAAACCAAATGAAGGGAAAGGTGGGTTTTCTTTGTTTCTTTTTCTTTTGTTTTGTTTTGTGTGTGTGTATTTTTTTTGTTGTTGTTGTTGGTTTTGTTTGTGGTTCTGGTTTTTTGTTTTGGTTTGGTTTTTTTTGTGCAGGCAGCTGGCCAAGAGTTTTAACTGAATGCAGACTGATAGCCAAATGGCCAGGGGGGGCAATGCTTCTGTTAAATTGTCATTGAACTTGCCTGGGGTTTTCTGGCTGATGAAGTCTTTTCCTCTCCTAAATCTGTGAGATAAAAATGCTCCCATCTTACATGTATCATCTTGAAAGAGATGTTTCCCCTAGGTACACTGACTCAGCAGAACAATATGTTGTGTGATCACTGGTAAAGAACTAAGAGCCATTTTTGGTATTAAAATCACAGTTCACATTTCATCCTAAGTATATACTGAGCTGAGTGAACACAGTGACAGGAAACACTAAATTTGGTCCGTCAAGGTGCAATATTGAAATCAGACCAAGAGACAAAGGAGAGCTGCAAGTTGTGTAGGTCAGTCCAACAGTATCACTTTGGAAAAAGCTGTAAATTTCCCTTGGTTTTATTGGCAGCTCTCCTAGCTCTTACTGAAGCCTTTTACATGATCTGACATATATGACACACCATTAGCTAAAACAGAGCCAAAAAAGAGCAGCTGCCCTTAAATCCAGCCATGAACAAAGGTTCATTTTGGTTGATAGAAGGCTCATTCCACACTCCCCTTTCCACCCAGAGCATTAATACTCCTCTGCAGAAGAACCAAGAAAGGAATAAGCCCATTGAAATGCATGTTTAACCTGGGCATCTCAGTGTCTATATGTGGGCTGAACAAATTTTATTACTATTTCCTCCTTTATTTCTGACCCATACAGGACATTCCCACTCTTTCTAAGAAACAGTGTGAATTACTGTGACAATTTTATATCTCTAAAGAAACTTGATTCTTCAAAACCAAAATTTTTTAGTGCAACAATATTAACTTCAATCACTTAAAATTTCTCAGAGAAGAATATTTGTCAGTGAAAGAAGTCAAATACTCAATACAGTTTTGGGATCTGGGAAGGCACTGGATCAAATCCTTCCATTGGGAGGAGTACAGTGCTCACAGACCATGTGAAAACGTGGATGAGAGGACAGTGATGGCAACCTAGAGTGCTTTTAGACATCTGTCTTCTGCTCTAAGACTAGAGACACTTCCAAAGCAAGGAAAGTGTGTCTAGGAAACATCCATATTTTTTGAAAATCTTCTGAACACAATAATTTCCAGTAAATATGCTCCTCTATGTGATTTTATCTTTGCAGTCTGAACAAAGATATTCTTTGCTTTCTAAGCGACATCAATAAAGTGAGAAACACTTTGTTGTGTTTAGGAAAAATTATTGTGGTTTAGGAAAAAAACTCCCAAAAGTTTTCTGCAGTGTGTATTGTTAAGAGAAAATGTTCAAACATGCCTGAACGGTGAGGGTGCCAAATTTCCATTAAAATTAATGGAAACTTGGCATCCTGATGCTCTAGGTGGCTTCTGAAAATACCTCACCTCCCTTCCTTTATGCTTGGGGAGTAGGCATAATTTTCTAATGTGAAACACTGTTTTGAAAAATCACATACATTAAACAAAACAGGAGCTTGTGTTTCTGACTCAGTAGTGAGTTCATATAAAAATAGCTGCTTCAAGGGAAGTCAAAGGGAATACAAGTCACTGGAGGGTAATGATTTGACTGGGTTGTGGTTTTAAAAACAAGTTTGCTTAAAGATAAGATAAACATGGAACAATTTGTTCAAGCTTTCAAGCTGCCTCTAATGTTGTCAAAACTAGATTTCTGAAGAAAGCAAGAGGGAAGATTCCCTTTCCTGAAAAAATAAGTTGTGTGAAGATGAGGGTGATTACTGGAAAGGAATGCCTTGGGGAAAATGTAGAGCTTAGCTCAGCATTTGGTAGTAACCAGACTTCACAATACAAACAGATGTTACAGTCCTTTCTCTAAATACAGCGGAATCTGTGCAATTTTCTGCATATGACAAAAAAAAGCAGACATCTCCCATTTGAAATGCAAAATTAAAATGGGCACCCATTGTCCCTCCAGACAAAAAAGTATATGATTACTGAAGAATTCCAGAGGTATCAGAACAGGAATTAAAGCACTAAAATTACTAGTTCCAACGTTAGTCCTGGGATCCACTCACATTCCTAGTAAAGGAAGCCACATTGCCATCAGATTCTTTTCAGTGCAGTCCTTTTGCAAACCAGGATAATATTAGACCAACTTGCACAAGAATTGCAGGCAAGGAAATACTAACTCCCAGTTATTATTTGCAAATAAGCAGCCTTTGATGCTTTATGAACTACTGAGTTGGAGTTGCTTTGTCTGGAATGGCATTTCAAGAACAGCAAGTGGTTTTCTTCATTGGATCTGAAACAACATTTTTGGGAATACCATATGCCGTGGAGCATTTGTAACAGATGATTATCAGACAACTGCGTGCAAGAGAAAAGGGGCTGACCCAAACACAGCCTCTCTGTGAAACATTGTATAAAATAGCGCTTTTTTATGTTTTATGAATTCTTCTTGAAAAAGAGGAAAACACACAGATATTGTTTTTAATATTTTATTCCCTGATAACATATATGTCTACACTGGGTTTGGCCAATTGTTTTCTTATGTAGTTCACCTTTTTTTTTTTTTCCTACCCTCTGGCCCTTTGTCCCTGTTGTGTTTTGCAAGAACTCCATAAAGCTCTATTGACAGTGACTGCACTACCCTGTTGCAAGACTCAGTTCCAACTTATGTTCCCTACTGTTAGCTGATCATTGCCTGTCATGGCTTCCATCAAACACCTCTGAAGCTAATTTCTCTCCTGAAACACCTCTTTGTGATGACCACTTTAGCAAAGTTAAAACCTCACCTTAGTGCATCAGGATCTGAGCTATAACAGCACAAGAAAATCCTCATGGACTACATTTTCTCTGCAACAAGAATATCGGGTTAAAATTATTGCACCCTTATGTCCCAGCCCCTAGTCAGTGAGTGGTGCTGAGTGTACTAGAAGAAAACTGAAGTAGAAAATTAGGAGAAATCCACAACAGAGAGGAGTGACATATGCTAGAAGCCCTTGTATTTCTAGCCTAGTTTTTTCTATATTCTGCCTGCTGCAGAATAAAAGGGGTGACCAACATTGATATAACTATCAAATCTGGATTCATAATAAACTTGATCTTCATGAGAACTATTCTGGCATAAATTCATTTGCATTTTAGCCACGCAGTGACCTTCATCATCAGCTCCTAATTCTGTTTCGGCTGGTTGGCAAGTAAATCTGAATCCAAACATATTGTCCCATGCTGTGTGTTTCCTGAAGTTTGCTTCTGTAACTAGGGACCAAGCATTGTTAACAAGGGAGGAGAATCAGATGCTAGACATCAAACCCATGAAATATGCAGCTTAGATCAGCACACAGCCCTCTAGAATAGCAAATTGCATAGTTTGGATGCTTAAGGAAGAGCACATCTTACTTATTCACAGGAAATGGGTGAAACAACTGAGCTCAAGCCAATAGGAGTCTATCCTAAAACCCAAACAACCTAATCAATCATTTTAGTTAACTGTAGTAATGCTTAGATAGTAAAATTGGTCCTTTCTGCCCCTTACATGGCTTGACCCCAGTCAAGTTCTTTTCTGGATGATAAACTGATAGCCCAACATTCCTCCTCTCTGCACGCCTTTCAAAAAAAGGATGGACTAATCAGTTCTTAAAAGATGTTCTGCTTTTGGTTCTTCCCATTCCCTCCCAGTTAAACAATGTCCTACACTGGGCAGAAGTGCTGAACCTAAGTTTGTACAATAAATGGCTGATGATGGCAGAGCAGGTCTTTCCCTTTGGACATGGTGCCAGGAAGCTCCACTTGTCAGGTTCAGCAGCAGATAGCCCTATGATGAGCCTGCTGCCAACTCCTGCACCCCAATTCCCAGCTGTAGGTTGCTCCTGCAGTGCAGCCTATGTGTTTTGGTTCCTTGGAAAACCATTACTGATGTTCAGATGAGATGTCAAGTGGGAGCTGTCACTGCACTGTACATGTACAGACTGTTCAAGTGTCCAGAGAGGTCTCAAGAGCCCAGTCACTGAGCAAAGGTGCTTCTTTATGGCTATGTAGTTCTCCTGGTAAAACAGCGGGCAATGTAGCAAGCCTGAAACAGGGCTCATCCTAAAGACACTGGGAAGTGTCAAACACTTATCCTCAAAGTGCAAGGGCAATGGGGAATATTCAATTTTAGTATCTAATGGGCATTATCTGTCCAGTTGTGCTTCTACTAACTAGACTACTGGCATGGAGAAGTGACTTCATAGAGTACAAGCCTGACTTGTATAACTGTCAAAGAAAGTGGATGAAAGCAAGAAGTTGAGGTAATTGTGATTGAAGTGATTGAAGACTTCTTTTTATCCTACAGTCACCAGTTAGTGGTTTTACAATGTAGCAGTTATGACTGTTAATGGGCAAATTAGCAGTGCATCACATTCATTAAAATGAAAGAAAGGAAAATGAAGACATGTAATCCTCTCACAAGCTAAGGCTACTAAAATAAAAGCTCTCACCATGATTATTGAATGACAAGCAGTTGACTAATCCAGTGAGAAGTTCTTCTTGTAGATTTATTTGTTGAGTTTCAAAAAGTTATCTCTTTGTAAGACTTTAACTACTGAAAAAAATACTTCTTAGGTTTTCATGTCAGTGGGAAAATTCAATTCCTTTCTAAACATATTGGATTAATTAGTGTCACTACTATACAAAAACAATCAATGTCACTTAACGCTAAGCAGATGTACTCCTGTAAACTGAACAAAGAGTAAGGTAGGGATTTAGCTCCATTAATCCATGGGGACTACAGCAAACTTCTGTATCCCTAGCCAATACTGTATATCAATCTGACTGAAGTTTCAGAGCTGATGAATCATGCAAAGGATGACCAGGCCTGATTTATTTAAAGGGGGAATCACAGTAAAAACTAAATTCTCATTTTATGAGAAATAATTTCATTGTGCATGTTTATTTCCTACATCCATGCTTATATTGCTATTAAGTACACAGTTGAATATGCCTCTTTTGGGTTAGTATTTGGTTCCCTTTATTTAGAGAGGGGCTTTTTTTATTTTTTTAATAGAACTATTGAATGGTTTATGTTGTAAGGGACCTTTAAAGTTCATCTACAGGGACCTTAAAGTTCACCAGTGTTATAAACTCAGAAGGAGTAGGTGTGGGTAAACAAGGCTTATTCACAATGTCTATTTTTAAGCACAGAGTCTAAATTAAGCTCCTCTTTTGAGACATTCTCCAAGGGAGAATCTGTCTGTCTGCCTCTTTTTCTCTTCCTTACTCTTTTTGAATAAAGAAGCTGGGAAAGAGATTAGTCCTCATGAATAGTTTGATCCTAACTCACATTTCTCCTGATGAACTGAATACTCGTATCTGAAACAAAAGGAAAAGGAATCCTAGTAAAAACGATTTCAAATAACCTGAAAAAGAGGGCTGACATTTGAAGAAAACTCCCAATATAGAGTCCAGCTGAGACATCATTCCTATAAGTAGGGAGGAATTACAGCACGTCTATGCTGTTCTCTGTAAATACAGCTGTCAGACTTGTAGGCTTTTAATTTCTCTCTCCTTTCCAATTTTTTTAATTGTATTAAGGTTGAGAGAACATTTAGATGCAGCGGTTTTTCAAGGATCCCTACAAGCTTTGTCACAGATCTGTAACTGTTTGTGCCTTTTGTGAAGATTTTCTTCATTTTTATCCAAAGCTCCAATAAAACTATATGCAAAATGTAAATGTAAGCAGTCAAAGGAGCAGCCTCCAAAATGTGTGTCCACACTGTTTCCAAACTAGGAAATAACCCATCCAAATAGGTTCTGTAATTGGGGGGATACTGTACTGGCCAACAAGGCCTAAATGTGATTTGAAACTTTATTACTGGGTAACTCTTAACTGCATGAACAAAAGTAAAATTTTTCTGTTTTGAGTTGAAGATTTCTAAGGATTTATTAGAAAACACACAGATCCAATATCATTTTGAAAAAAAGGTCTAAATTACAAAACATTGAAGTCTGGGAGATAAGTCCTGAGCCTGTTTTATAACATGGTTTGCACGGCGGGAAAGTAAACCCTTCTTAAAGTGTACAGAGTTTAACTGCTATATCTTTATATCTTTAACTGTGTTGTGTAAAATGTAACCTGAATATGGACTTTAATACGGCTATTCCTTAATCTATGAAAAAGACATCTGAATGTTAAATTACAGAGATAAATTTCAAAACATAAACCAAGTATAAAAATAAATGTCAAAGTAATGAAAACAAATGTCAAAGTTTTGCTTCTGAGAGATTTAGTCCATGTTTTAATAAGTGAAATATCATAAGGTAGCTGCTCTATTAACTAAATTGTGATGACTATTCCAGTAAATGTCATGTAAACAATTCAAATATTTATGTATTCTCTTCCACATACATACCACTGGAGCAGCATACTAATAAATACTAACAATGATACAAATTTACAGCTCACCAAATCTAATAAAAGGCCCAAAATAAATTGGGATCAAAATATCCAAGCTGTGATTCAGTAAGACCCTTTAAATAAACACATGGGAAAACTATTAGAAACAGGGAGAACTCAGCTTGATAATACATGACATTCCACTTATGGAAAAAAAAGCTTAGCTTTATTGCCTAACACAGGAAGCTTTCTGCTACTAGTTAATACCAAAGCACATTCAAAAAACCAAAATGTCAAAATATTACTGTTTTTCCCTGTTTGAACTATTTAAGTACACAGATCCAAGAGACCTCATGAGCGACAGAAGTGACTTATGTGAGAAATATGCCATTTTCAGCTACCATACATGGAATCAGAGATGAAGAAATGATTGTAGCAATAAAACATGACCACAAAATACTAACAGAATATAATAGAGTATAGTGAATTCTACTTCTGTTTTGTTTTTTTTTTTTTTTTTACACTTGTTACACACATAGTGATAGGAATGGCTTCAAATCGAAGGAGAGTAGATTGGGATCAGACATTAGGAAGAAATTTCTTACTGCAAGGGTGGTGAGGCACTGGAAGAGGTTGCCCAGAGAAGTGGTGGATGCCCCATCATTGGAAGTGTCCGAGGCCAGATTGGATGGGACTTTGGGTAACCTGGTCTAGTGGAAGGTGTCCGTGACCATGGCAAGGAGGGTTGGTACTAGATAATCTTTACTGTTTCTTCCATCTCAAACCATTCTATGATTTTGCGGTTCTATACAGATTAACTAAGGTTTGTAAAGGAGGTAGAAAAGATAATTAATATTATACTTACATTAAAAACAGACATCCAGAAATGTCTTGGCCACAGAAACTTGAAAACCAGTATTCTGACTCCCAGACCATTCCCCTCACTTGTTGGTAATACTCCCTGCCTTGGACACAGCCTGTGTGTAGGAGCTATGCTACCTATAACCATGGGAAAGAATAGTTGCATATTTCCAGTCCTCCTTTACTTATATTTAATAGGGTTTTTCAGATTTCTAGAATGAAAATTACTTAGTACAATTTGATTTTTACTGTATGAAATGAGTACAGTAATGTATATGGCTCATAGTCCAGGAAGTACCCTACAGGTTTTGTGGATGCTTTTACTTATTATGCAAATCAGCAATAGAAAGTCAGACAGACACACTCTTATTTGGGTAACAGTTATTTGTAAAGGTGCATGATGATGGTGGCATTGAAAAAAAATGGTAAGGGCTGCGATGAGAAGCTGTCAGGGAGTAATCTCCCCTTCCCATCTCTCAAGGCTGTGAAATTCTCATGTGTCACTGCCTTCTCAGCTAAGAATACCTATCTTGTCCTATAAGAGAGCAAACAGCAGCAGCAGGAAGCAGAGCAGATGGGAAGGGGGATTTTTGCAGCTGATATGGGTTATGATTTTAACTGCTCTTTCAACTGACCAGGACCCAACCATTCTTAATGCTACCCTAGGAAGAATAATAAAGCTCATAACAAGCAAGACAAAAAGCAAGGAACTTAAAGCTTTAAGGAGTAAAGCAAACTATCATGCACTGTTGACATAGAAACTATGTAGAAATTACGATGGGATCATAAACCTTCTGGAAGTGTTACCATATAATTGCAAATTTGTCATGTCTCTGAATTATCATTTACTGAACAATCTTGGATATAACTGGAAAGTAAGCTTAAATTTTAAAATTCTGCTATCAATATTTCTGCACTTTTAAAGATTAACAAAGCACTGTTTTATTTTGCATTCTGTGAAGAGAGGAAAGATAAGTTGGAAACCTCCTGAGAAAAGAAGAGATTATAATTCTGACACAGAATTTCAACATAAACTCAAAAATTATATATTTATGATCCTGTACTAGTTTTTCACCATAAAGGACTTCAAATTTTGCAATGAAATTGAGGATTTAGTAGTTAGCAGCTGTTGAGCCAATCAAGAGCAGTGGTAACTGGAGAAGACTAATGTGTACTTGTTTCTGCCTCTTAACATCAGAAGGTTTACTGGATGAAAATTGTTATGACTAATGATTTATAAACAGAAATAATATGGACTTAATTCTTTGGGTCTGGGACTCAGAAACAATTTTGTTTTGTTCAGCAAATAAAGAATGAAGTACTGTTCAAAGGTATTTTTAGAGAGCCTCTTTCTTTAATTTAAATGGTTGCAATAACCACATTGGGCAACGTACATATGCTTCTACAGGAATAAGAACAATTTTCTTATTAACTACTCATTCTTTTCCTACTTCAAAATACTGTCAGGGAGAGAACTGGAAGAAATCGATCCTCTCTCGGTTTTGGTAAATGAGATGGTAGAGAAAGATAGACACCAGGGAGAAGACCAGTATGCCAAAACAGAAGCAATTTATTTCAAAGGGTTTCAGGGTACTGAACAATAAAATAAGACATTGAAAAAACCTATGTTTGGCTCTACAAAGGGACTGAATCTCCCTACAGGCACATAGGCTTCATGGAATATAGAAACATAAAATTAAATGTAAATTTTGTTTAGCAAGGCTAATGCCGCATGGATGCCATGGTGCTTCAATCAGTAAGTCTAGGTGTCTTCTGGTGCAGGATATGTATATACATGATAAAGGATAATTTCTCATGTGAAAGATAATAAACAAAAAATTGCAAATTAGATAATGTCTTTCAGTGTAAGGTGAAGCAGTTAATGCAGACTTCTTGGCCAAACTGATTGATTAACTTTATGATTTTTTTAATTATTATTTACTTTTGAGCATGATGCTTTCAAATTCTCACTGAATCCACACAGACCCAACAAGAGATATTTGAGTCTCAGTATACATTCTGTTCTTGCACATTTATCTTTCCTTGTCTCTATAAGTCCTACTGCAACCTTCCCCCTTTGCCAGCCCAGGAATCCCAGGTACTGATGAGAGGAGAAATGCTAGCTTGTAAATGTATATAAGGCTAGTGGAAAAAACAAGAGATTCTTCTTGATGTTGGTTAGGAAGCTTTGGGTCAAGTTATTATAGTTACCAGAGTCAATAGAGCTGGGGGACAATGGCAACTTACCACGAGGGAGAACTTGTCCCCAGAAAGCACAAGGGACAACCTTTCCCTCCTGTCTAGCCAGCAAACAATTTCTGGGTGTTGAGTGGGAGTGTTGAGCACATGGATGCTTAGTATAATAGCTCATCAAATCCTAATTATTTTTTATGTGATAATCAAAATTTCCTTTTCAGTTTCAAGCTGCATATATTCTCTGCACCAAGTTAAAAATGACTAGACAAATAAGTGATGTAACATCATCCTCCTTCCTTCTGCTGCCATTTCCCCTTTACTCTCCCACCTTGGAGTTGCTACCTCTTTTCCTAGACAGCAGCAGGAGATGAAATCTGGAGATATTTGACCCCTTTTGCTTACCACTTTTGTAGTCCCATGGCAGTATCACTACAGAAATATTTATCAGAAATGATTTTTCCACTCTGCCTACTGTGGGTTTCTGTTAGGAAATGGCTGTTTAATGTCCCAGACATTCAAACCCGTTTCAGCCAATATATGGAAATGTCATCCTTAATTAGCTGTTTTCTTGAAGTTGAGACCAAATCTGCTTCTGTAAAGTAATATAAACATAATCCTAATCCCAGTGTTCTGATTGCCATTCTTTTCCTATAGACAGATTTCAGACCAAGAATTCTAGTGCAGCCAAAGTGGTGTTGAATTCAGACCTTGATTTTGCTGCTAATAGCTCTGCAAGGAATGAGAGACAGCAAGAATGATTTAGTGAGACTCACTGCTTCAGCAGCTAAACTTAGACTGATTCACTTAATAGATTTCTGAAGATACAACATTCACTTAATAGATTTCTGAAGATACAACATTTTTTTTAACACAACATTTTTTATTTTAAGGCTACTTGTAATTTCTGAGTAACTTTGTGTCATCAGAGGAAGATATGGATCTGCTGCAGAGGTGGATCTGGTATCTTGCAGAACTTTCAGAACTTCCTGCCTCATTGTTATGAGGTGCAGAAAGAGGCGTCAGTAAAGAGCATAAATCTTACTTGGAATGAGTGTGGTAATTTGTTGTGGACCAGGACAACCATTTCTGAAGAATGGAATTATGATTCTTCACTGAATAGTGCCAGGAAATTGATTTGTGGTCATTACATCAGAAAAGAAAGTGGTACCCTTGACCTATACTTCCTGCCCTTTCACATAAGATAATAATTTATTTTTGTTTCATTTGTTCTCTGCTGCTTAAAGTTCTCCACTGGAATACAAACCTGCTTTCATGTGGCTTAAAGTGGCCCATATTTCTTAAGAAGTGTGGTGATCTGTGGCAGAAGTTCTGGTGGAAAAGGCATTTTGCTGCCAGTATACCAAGCATACTGGAGCTATTCAAGTCCTTAGTACCCTTTTCAAGGTTTTCTGGTTTCATGAGCCATTTTCCTGGCATCTCAGAATGGCTAAATTCTGGTTTTATAAGGGGAAAGTACTGGATTTTTTTTTCCATCCTCTAATCCGCTCTATCACAAAGCGGCTTTTGTGCGTGTAGTTTTGTTCCTCAGGGGAAACACAGCGTAAGCAAATGTTCTCGTACAATGATGATGCAAAGAAGCAACATTTATTTAGTTTTTATCTATGGCTGGCTTTTATTAGGTTGTGCTATCAGCTGTAGAAGTGTTAATTTTGGCTTGAAATTTCAGAAAATTGAGAAATAAAATTTCTGATTCTTTTTAAGCAATGATTTTTTCCCCCAAGAAGTCAAAATTCAGTGTCCTTCCTCCTGCTTTTGTACTAACCTGACAACAAAGGTATCTGGTTTTACCTGGGCTTTTCTTGGGCTTAGCTGATGTTATCTTGTTTCAGTTGGGGTAGCAACTGTCTAGCAGTTGGGTAACCAATGCCTAAGGTTGTTGTAGTTCAGTTTCAGTTTACATTAATGACAAGTAGATGTTCTGCATGGAATGAACTGTATATGACTAGCATAAAATGCAGTGCAGAAGAGCACAGGCTCAAGATAATAGCAGATCTCCCAGACTACTAACATAAATCAGAATTTTCCTTCAATAGGCACTGCAGGATGCAACCTTGTGAGTCAGAAAAAAAAAAAAAAGGGTAGAGATAGTAGAAATAAAAAGAAAACAAGAACTGTCTAACTAGGATCCAGTAAAAAGAATGAACATGTGAACAGACTCTCTTAAAAACATTAAGAAAATAAACAGAAGTGAACCTCAAGAAAAAGGAAGAAAAAAGCATCACTGCAGGACCTCCTGAGAACAAGGAAACCCTCATAACAAGCATCATGGTCCTCCTGGAGAAGACTTTGGGATGCTGGCAACTTACTGGAAGTACAAGACTTTTTTCTCTGGACTTTAGGGTCCAGAGACATACTGGGACACTGAATTTAATACCCTCAGGAAAGGAGAGATTCTGTGAGGTTTTTGAGCAACAGTTTAATCTGCTTTATTAAAAAGGCTTATTGTAATATTAAGAATTTTTATTATCTGATTGTAGAATGATTTGGTCTTGTAATAAATTCATAGCTTCTTATATGGTCTATGTTTCATTTTGCCCACGGTAACATTTTGAAAGTGAGAGTATTATCACTGAGCGAAACAGCAGATAGTGAACCTAATATGCCTGCTCAAACATGTGGAAATGAGAGAAAAGAAAAATCATAGAATCAGAGAAAGTTTTGGATTGGAATGGACATTAAAGATCATCGAATTCCAGTCCCCCTGACATGGGACACCTTTCATTAGACCAGCTTGCTCAGGGCCCCATTGAACCTGGCCTTGAACACTTCCAAGGATAGAGCATCCACAGCTTCTCTGGGCGACCTGTTCCAGTGCCGCACCACCCTCACAGTAAAGAATTTCTTCCTAATATATAACCTAAAGCTACCATCTTTCAATTTGAAGTCATTACCCCTTCTCCAATCACTACATGACCTTGAAGAAAGTCTCTCTCCAGCTCTCTTCTAGATCCCCTTTAGCTTCCGGAAGGCTGCAGTGAGGTCTTACTGGAACTTCCTCTTCTCCAGTCTCAACCATCCCAAGTCTCGCAGCTTGTCTTCATAGGAGAGGTGCCCCAGGCCCCTAAACTTCTTTCTGGCCCTTGTCTGGACTCACGTTCTTATGCTGGGGTCCTCAGGATGCAGGACTCCATGTGGGGTCTCATGAAAGGAGAGCAGAAGGGGACAATCTCATCTCTCAATCTGCTGGCCATGTTGCTTTTGACACAGCCCAGAATGTGCTTGGCTTTCAGGGTTGCAAGTGCATATTGCTGGAATCTGTTGAGCTTCTCATCCACCAACAGCCTCAAGTCCTTCTCCTCAGGGCTGCCCTCAGTCCATTCTCTGCCCAGTCAGTATTTGTGTTTGTTACTGCCCCAATCCAGGTGCAAGACCCTGCCCTTGGTCTTGTTGAACTCCATGGAGTTCACAGGGGTACACCTCACTAGCCTAACAAGATATCAAGAATGACAAAGAAAATTTAACATATTAAGTAAGAACTATTTTTTTCTACTGAAGAGAGAGAAAACCAACTCTATTTTAACATGGAGATAGATGGGCATAGCTGTTTTGAATAAATGTTTCTCATAATTATGCAGACTATGTAAAGGCATTCAGGGTTAAAACAAAGAAAATGGTAAAAACTCAATCATGCTTATTTTTTTGACAAAACTGGAAAATCAATTAAGTGCTTCTAACTAAGTGCAATCAGAGAAAGAATTGCAATGGTGGACACAAGCATGACAAATGGAAGTTAGGTCATAATAGCTATTACAGAGGCCCGGTTCCTCCCAGAGGAAGAGGTTGCATTATAGAGTTACAGGATGTTCCAAAAGAAAATGTTCAGCAGAGAAAAGCAGAGGAGGAAAAGGAGTGTATCTTTGAACTGTAGGAAATTCAAAAGCAATCTTGAATGAAAAATAAAATCAAATTGGAAAATCAGTATGGAGCAAATGTCTAAGCACCAAAAATTTAAAGTGGTAACGTAAAGACTTCTTGTTGCCAAGTACAGAGCAGAGGACAGAAAAACATCTCAGCTGCTCTAAATTAGTGCAATTGAGTTGGTTTCAGTGGAGCTAAAGTGATTTGTATCATCAAAGAAAAGTGAAAGAACAGTATAGATAAAAAGAGAAGATGATAGATGACAGCCATACTCTTAATCAGGAAATCATGGAGGAATTTAAAGGAATATTATCATAAATTATTACTGTTAGAGTTGGGGTTTATTAGCTGTATCTGATCTCAGATTTATTTAGGCTGTGGAGCTTTTAAATCTAGATTCAAATTAAGAGCTCTTTGATTTGTTTTTCCCATAAGAAAACTTGTAAAAAGAGGAGTAGGGAAAAAATAGAGAGGAAAAAAATCCATTAATAAGGGGGATGACAGCTGGAGAAGAAAGAACAGGGCATTAAGAACTTTTCGGCACAGAGTGACATTCCAGCCCCGATCTCTTTATGACTTTGATCTGCTTTATGTTCACTTTTAACCAGATGGGGTATAATACTTTATGAAACATGGCTGTGTGAAAACGAACACTTCAAAATGTGTAGATCACCCCCTATACATAGCACGGAAAATGCATACCCTGTGTTCAATTCTCTTCTTTTAATGGTGTTTGCAGGTTTGGGCTAAGATGTAGCATTATGTTTCTTTACAGTTTTATTAGAGGACATGTTGTTAATTCCTATGTAACATATTTAGTTCAAATGAACATCATTGTGACTGAAAAAGTCAAAATAAAGCTATGAAGGCATTCAAAAATAACAGATAGCTTGCGGGGGTGGTGTAAGTACAGAATATCATAGAGTCTCAAAGCTCAAATTCCCTATGTGTGTTGGAATTTACATTTGGAGATCTAATGAATTTCAGATGCTGCTTGAAGTTGCACCTTTGTCCTACTCTTTGACTCAGTCCCTGCTGACAAGATAGGTTTCACTGACCTCTGGTGTCTGCACACATTTTTTGTCTGCTATGTAACCCATTTTGGTTCCAGATAAAGATCGCCTTGCGATGTTTCAGCCGGGGTTTTTTGTTTCCTTTATTCAACAGGGATAGACAAATGTAAAAGAAATGCTATATTCCTACACTAAATCCTCCAAATTTAGTAAGTTGTAGTCAATAACCTTAAATTCATATTTAGTGCTTATGGTTTTAGTTGTCCAGAGTGTGATGATTAAATCATCTGTCATGAGAAAATACACTGAAAAAGAGGCTTTGTGGAAATTGTTTTATCCACTCACATTTTAACTAGAAAAAACAGTTATTTCCATGACAGAATAGTTTTGCACAACTGGGTTACACTTTGTAATCTTTACACTTCTATTACTTTATTGCTTTTAAATGTTCTCTTATTCTAGGAAGTCCTTTGTATAATTCATTGAGATATTAAACCAAGGCTTAAACAGGTCAGAATATGGATCAGAAAGAATGAGTAGGGGCAGAAAGATGTATGGGATCAAGTTGAAATGCACTTTGCCTAATTTTCTGAAATTACAGATATGTCCTTCAGAAAATGTAACTTCTATTTTCACCCCAGTGATTTAAAGTCCAATTTCCGTAATCAATCTAGACACCAGGGTGCCATCAGCTCAATGTGTCAAGATGCTTTATGATTCTCTTAACAAAAATGGGGCACAGAAAGGTGGTGTCTGTGTTCTTTCCTACAAGTGGGATACAACTTTCAGATAATTCTTTTAGCAGATTAGAAAATTTTTTTTTTAGACCTTTGCCAAAGTAGTATTACTGATAACTGTATGATAATTTCAGTGCCATGTAATGAACTGTCCATTATCTATGGCAATGGATCCTACCAGGATCCATTATCCATTATCTTAATGATACCCTCTCTCCCCTACCAATTGGAAATCATTCTCTACTTGCTTCTGTTGTCAAAATTGCTGTTCATCAGGCTATTTTACATGCAGTTGGATTTTTAGATATTTGGGATTTTTAAATTTCTATACATAATACTGTTAAATTGGAAAAGAAGTGATAATCAGAAAATACCTGGAAACATCATCAAGCAGATTTGTTTTTCAAATACTCAGATTTTTGGAGAAGAAACAAAGTATGGGACGTTTGATTCTTCCCTAGTTTTTCTGCAGGGTCTCTACATATGGTGAAGGGCACTGTCTTAGAGGACAAGAAACAAAAGGGTAAAAATACACAGTGGCCAATTTATGCCTGATGGAGACATTGCTTTAAGTTATATTAAGACCATCACATAATGGATGTTCTGTTCATGACAATACTGCTCTTTGCTACAGTATAACATAGGTGGAGAAGAAATTGCTAGATATTCAAACTTATCTGTTTCTATTGTCAATGCAGAAAGAACAGTGCCTGAAGAGGACAAATCAGAGCAGCAAAATTGGTTTATAACTAATTGATTCTAGCAGTCATCTTTGAAGAGGTATGTTTCATTTTGTTGGCCATAGAGGGAGCTCCACCTTCTAACCTAGGCTTCTGTTAGGTGGCTAAAGAAAGATGTAAATAAACCCCTCAAACAACTGTTCTTTTATTAATGAATCCTGTATAGCTATGCAAGGAAGGTATTTTCTTCTTCCTATTTTACTTTTTAAAATATATGTATAACTGGCAATTAACATCTGTAGTTATTTCCAGGCCACAAAAATACCTTCCAAATTAATTTCCAGTACCTTCTCCAAAAGTTTCATCTGGCAAGCCATAGAAATTTCCAACCTTTTAATATGTACAATTATAGTAAATTGGACATATAGAAAGAGGAATTCTCCAAAGGTCTTGCAGTGAACGGAAAGATCTGCACTAATATCTTTCCTTCACAGGCCTTGAAACATAAAGGAAGTACATAGACTGTTTAGGGGAATTTCATCTCACTCCAGTTTATTAATACTCCCAGTAGCTGGTCCAACTTAGACATGTGCTTGGAGTGAAAATCAGATTTTTATACTTTGTTCTCTGTTTTAGTTCCCCTTCCTGCCTGCTCATGAACAATTCCCATTTAAGCAGCACCTCGTAGAATGTTATGTGTACATAAACAAAAGGTTACACTGGAACAGAAACGAGAGAGAGAGAGAGTCGTGCTGAGAAACCACATGCACATGGAATGCCTACTAACATCTCTGCCATGGTGGAAAATATCTGTTGAAATGTCAAAGGCTTGTAACCCTTATTAGGTGGAGATAAACCATCTGAAATTTCATCTTGGCTCTTCACTAGGCTCAGGCAGCATCATCTGCACTTCTAGTTTTCCCTTTGTTATGGTTCCACATTTACAAGCTTGTTCCTGTGATGCAGTCAACACCATGTGCAACCTCTTCAGGACACTTCCAGCTTTTCCCAACCTCTACACATATTTTCAGCAATTTAGTACTTAGCAGCTGATAGTTTACCACACACTAGAACAAGAGAGGGGAAAATGGGAAGTCTTTTCTCCCTACCTCTTCCCCGAAAACAGATTTTTTTTCCCTGCTATATCTTCTTTAGGGTCTCACCTAATTTTTGGTCAAATAAACAGAACTCATTTGTTTTGAAGATTGGTCTTCCACCCAAAAACTGATCCCTTTATGAGCCTCATGAAGTATTTTCTGGAAAAGGCAAATAGTTCCGGGTCCTGCACTTTGGCCACAACAACTCCCTGCAGCGCTACAGGCTGGGCACAGAGTGGCTGGAGAGCAGCCAGGCAGAAAGGAATCTGGGGGTGCTGATTGACAGGAGGCTGAATATGAGCCAGCAGTGTGACCAGGTGGCCAAAAAGGTCAATGGCATCCTGGCCTGGATCAGGAACAGTGTGGCCAGCAGGAGCAGGAAAGTGATCCTTCCCCTGTACTCAGCACTGGTGAGGCCACACCTTGAGCACTGTGTTCAGTTCTGGGCCCCTCAGTTGAGGAAGGATATTGAGGTGCTGGAGCAGGTCCAGAGAAGAGCAACCAGGCTGGTGAAGGGACTTCAGCACAAGTCCTCTGAGGAGAGGCTGAGGGAGCTGGGGTTGTTTAACCTGGAGAAGAGGAGGCTCAGGGGAGACCTCATCACTCTCTACAACTCCCTGAAAGGAGGTTGTAGCCAGGTGGGGGTTGGTCTCTTCTCCCAGGCAATCAGCAGTAGGACAAGAGGGCACGGGCTTAAGCTCTGCCAGGGGAGGTTTAGGCTGGATATTAGAAAGAAGTTCTTTACAGAGAGAGTGATCAGGCATTGGAATGGCCTGCCCAGAGAGGTGGTGGATTCACTGTCCCTGGAGGTTTTTAAGAGGAGGCTGGATGTGGCACTGAGTGCCATGATCTAGTAATCACAGTGGGGTTGGATCAAGAGTTTGACTTGATGATCTCGGAGGTCTCTTCCAACCCAGTTAATTCTATGATTCTATGATTCCATGTTCCTTTTGTAAAGCTAATCTGCTCTGTTCTTTCTCATTGTTTGGTGAAAGGAATGCTCTTACAAACTGCAGACAAGACCCCTCCATTGATTTCTTTCATTCTGGAGAGCTCAAGACATTGGATTCTGCAAGAAAAACTGTCAGTGAGGATTTGAGTGCAGTTCGGTCTACCTAAGACAGAACACAGACATGGCTGTTGCTACCGCTGTCACCTGTGTCCACTTCCTTAAGAATTTCACATAAACACACTGCACACAGACTAAATTTTGTTGGAGTCACCTTATGATCACATGTTTTTTGCATTTCCCTTTGCTGGTCCTTGTTACAACATGGAAACAAGGTTCTCTGATCATAACTGATTTATTTTGCCTTTGTTGCAGTATGCATGAGAATCTTAGGTATTTAACAGCAAAGAAAAAATAAAGTATCTTAGGTTAAATTCTAGGTTGTCTTGGAGGACTATGTAAGCATATCTATTTTGTGAACAAAAGAATAATAAGGCTAGAGCAAAAAAATACAGGCTTGACTAACCTGTGATGAAGAACCTTTAAGATTTTGAACTCCATCCTATTTCTAGAAGGAAAATACTGCAGCTTTTCAGTAGCTTGTGGTGGGACATATTCATCTAGCCAATGCCTAGCCTTTTACCAGAGAAGAATAGTGAAAAAAGACTGGAACAGAAAAAAGACTGGAAATCCTCACTCCTGGGCCTTAGGATATCACATGCTGAATCATGCTTCATTTCATAGCTGTCAGAAATGAAGTATGAGAATTGAGGATGACAGCAGAAAAACACAGAATATTATCCTTCTCTGAAAGTGGCATTATGTATAACTCTGCACATTATTCTGAAAGAATTTATTAATTTGTAAGTAAATTAATATAGTTTCTCAAGACATTTTTCCATTTTTCTATAATTACATAAAACAAGAGAAGGCTAGTTAAATGCTATTCTAGTTCATTATAAGATATTTCTTCTGGTTTTGAAGGTGTGAGGATATCTTTTTAAAATGTAACCTCAATACTCCTAATCTAGGCAGCAGACAAATATGCATTTGTACAAGAGAATCCAAATTAATCTTCCATGAATGTATAAATGGACAACATTTTAATAAAAATATCTACAATATTTAAACATTAAAGGACTATGAAAAAAAAAAAACACACAAGTATTGTTTCCACAACAATTTACTGCAAAGATTATATTTCCTGCTGCAGCCAAAACATGGTACAGGTACATAATGGGCTTAATATACATGCTGAGTAAAAATAGGGCAGAAATAAATATTTTTGTTTAAACTCATGAACATATTATATTTTATGTTTGTGTATGCTTCTCTTAGAACCTTTTTGAAAAAGAAGGGGGGGAAATTATTTTGTTATGTAATTTTTGGTAAACTCTCACATAGTTTCCTGAGACTCATCAAGAAATCATAGACACTGTTCTCATGGAAGAGGACCACTTGAGAAGTCAACCCTTTAACAACTGTTATACTTGAAATTTAGCCTTATTTAAGATTTCCATCCCTAAATTTTCCCTCAAATTTATTTTCCCAGATGAAGTGAAATGACAGCAGCTCCACAACTGAATTCTTAAGAACTTGTGCACAAAGTTAAAGTATTCCTTAAACATCATAGCCTTTCTTCTACACTTGATCATGTTGGGATTCAGCAAGTTTACAGTCCTCTATCTGTACTTTTCTGAGAAAGCTGTTTGAATTAAATGTCTCAAATATGTTGGACTTGCTCAGCTATGCAGGAGACATGAATTACAGCTCTTCATCATAATGATACTATAAAAAACCTCTTCACTAGCAAGATGTATGGTGCTGCCATCCAAAATCTGACCCAATCTTGAAGATTTCTGTGCTCATTGAGTTCAATAGATCATTGTACACTCATAGAATAAGTTTTAGGAGTTTGCCATAACCAATGTTTGAACCAGGAGACAAGCTGCATTAGCTGTTCTGGTTCTACTGTAAGCTTTGCCTCTCAATGATATACTCAAGAGTACATCAAGCTGAGAACATGAGTACTTATCAGACCTCCAGCACATAGTTTGCTGACCAAAAAGTGTGTTGGTCTCTTCTGGCAGCTGCAGGAATTGACAGTTACTTGTCTTCAAAATAACTCCTAAATGTGAAGGCTCTCCTCCACAAAGGAGCTGTAACATTCAGACTGGTGTAAAGATTTAGTCTAAAGAAACCAAGGGAGGAGGAAGTGAATTTAAATTGGTGGCTCCAGAAGAAGATCATGCAAAAACATGTTTCTCTTTTAAAAGACACTGTTTTATTTGGGTATTTCCCATAATAGAACAATTGGGCAATCGTGGAGAGATAGAGAATGAATTAGTGAAGTATCAAAATATTTGTTTATTGAAATTATGCAAAGAAAGGTGCCTCCTCACTTGTTTCATTGACCATTAAAATGTACCTGAAATAGGGTATTTTTGGGAAAAAAGAAACAACCTTTCTTTCTTTTTGTTCATTTTTAGAAATTTTCCACATCTATTATAATTCCTTTAGGTAGAAGACAAAAAAACAGTGGCAATACCCAAGATAAGAGACTCTACTTAACAAAAGTTTGTCCTAGATTTATATCATAATCAGAACTTCAGTATTAACCACTCAGAGAGCTCACAATAGTATTTTATTGTAGAGTAATCAATGGCAGGGGTTAGAAGGGCAACATCTAACTCTGAGAGAGTAGAGCACTACTTCTTAACTATAGGCAAAAAGATATAAATTAGGGCTATTTATTACTCTGTCACTTTTGGATAAGCTAAAATCAATTAACATCTCAAATGGAAAGACTTGTAATAAATATTTCAGTCCTTGAGGTCTTTTCATCCAGCCATAGAAGTCACTCTTTCATTAATAACTCAGAATTGTGCTTGCTTTACTATGCCTTTTACAAGCAAGGGCAAAATGAGTATTTTTTTTTGCAAAAAAATACTAATATGACAGGGGAACAATTATTTAAGTAGCTGCTCTTCAGCAAATTTGGCAGCTGGAAGAGATCCCAGTCTGAATATGAATGAACTATGTCACATAAGAATGTTCTAGAATATTTTGTAGTGTAACTCTCAAGAGGCATGAAATAAACTTCTCCTTTTTTAACATTAGTAAGGCCTCAGCTATATCTAAGTTTTAGTAGGTGTTTCAGTGTATCTCAGTGTAGACCAACTAGAGATAGTGTAGAGAAAAATAGGGGAAAAAAATCTAGAAAACGTGACATGCAAATGGTGAAAGATGGAGAGGTGGAAATATTTAATAACAATTTTTAAATTAATAAATTTTATAATGAGAAAGAGGTCTTTTCTTTCTGAAAGACCTGTTTGTTTGCATAAGTATGCCCAGATACACAGTGAATGAGATACAATGCAACACAAAAAATCAGTTTAAATACCAGATTTTCTTGCCATAAGGAGTAGAAGTACACTTTGGAGGACTTGGGAAACTGGTGAATGCCTGCAGTTATGGTGCTCCTGTAGAGTAATTTAAACAAACTATTATTAAGACTGATAAAGTTACAAATGCTTCTGGCTGCAGTTGAGGCATGGATTGGAAGATCCCATACAACCCATTTTCTGGTTTGTTGTTGTTGTTTTGTTTTGTTTTGTTTTGTTTTGTTTGTTTGTTTTTAATTTATTCTGGCTAGCGTTGAGTTCCTGCCTATGACTTTCCCACGTCACTTTCCAAAGGAAGTAAATACTGACAATTTGAAAGAGCACATAAAATTACTGAGATATTCTTGTCTGAATGCTTAGAAGACTTTAGGAAACCAGTTTGAATATTTTGGCTCTGTGTAGAACGGGGAAGTTGAAACAAATGAAAAAAGGAAAATTGCCAGGAAAAAGAATAATTAGTCACAGAACGATGGAGGTTATTAAATACATTACTAGCTGGGAATGTTCAAAAGGTATTGTAAAGAGTAGTGTAATAAATATGAGAAATGAAATTCAAGCCCAAAACAAACATTTTGTTGAAATGTATTTAACTTTGATAGGTTTTGCACATTCTTACTCTTTGGATAAAGTGAAAAAGCAGAAATCTTTTTCAAGTTAAGGTGTTAAGTTTTTTACATTGTGTTAAGGCTGGTCTTTTAGTTTTTTATGATGGCAAACACTAGTGTCTTAACTGGTGATGAGCAGGAACATCACTGGGCACATCAAAAATATGCATCATGCTGACCTTTGCTAAATTGGCAATCCTGTGCTTCCAGGAACATGACTTGCCTCATAGAGGAGAAAGAATGCTGGCAGTACTGTGTTTATTTTGAGCCAGCATATACAGTTTCTTTCAAAGGTACTTAAAAATACATATGTTCTTTGTGGAAAATAGTTAGGCATCCAACAATGTTGTTTGTATTCAGCAATAGCAAAGTCAAAAAGCAAAAAAAAGCTGATCTTCAGTCTGGTTGAGATACTGCTGCTTTATTTTTCAGGGGGTTTATAGTATTATTTTGTAAAAAGAGATCTATTTTATCTTTGCTATTGTTTCTTAGCCAAAGACAGTTTCCTAAAATAGTTTACCCTAGTAGGTTTTATATGGCTGCAAGGGTTCTGAAGAGGAAAAGCTTAAGGAGAAGCTTTTGTAGGGGAGTGATGTTGGCTAATTCCGTCTGTTAGGATAGTAGGACAACTGGACATGAAGAAGGGTGTCAGGTAAAAGGAAAATAATTAAACAAAGAAGTTTCCAGTAGGAAAAAAAATGTTTCCAGAAAGAAGTTCTGGAGCAGCGAAATGGTTCATCTTGGTCATCATGGCTAACTAAAGTGCAGTTTACATTTTATGTGGCACGGATGAAATAAGTCACATTTCAGATTTCATTTGGACACTGTCTATCAAAAAGCTTCAAATTTACTTCATCTGTTTGGGAGTATCTTCCAGGTGTTCTGACTCTGTCCAGATATGCAATTTTGTATTTAAAGTATTCCTCTGAACTGAGACCCATTAAAGCAACTTCCAAACACTAACAAGCTTGTCAAATGCAGAGGGTATATAGCTTCCAACATCAGTGTTTCTGAAAAATGGTGCATTTTATCCTGAATGCAGATTACACATGATATCTGTAGGAGTCTTGATATAATCAGAACTATCTTTCTGTGAAAGAAATTGAGAATCTTTTACCAGAGAATTCGAAAGGTAAAAGATTATGCATGTTATCCCACAATTCAGTGAATCTCATGTCACAGAACTCACATGCTGTTAATCTCTCTAAGACAGATGCATTGTTGCAAACATAATTCTGTCAGAACCGCATTCATTCCTTGTATTCTTAAAACTGGAAATCCTTGCAGTAGGAAAGTGTTTTCTTTGTGCCAGAGCACAAGACAAGCTGAAAAACAATGCTGACTTTTTCTGAAGCAGATTATCTTCACAAACGCCAGGAATGGAACATTTGTCAGCCTCAGCTATTTCTGGGGGTAGAAATGAAAACCATAATGAACTCCTGCCTGCACCTTGAGTAATAAATTCTTCATTGCATTTGTTTATTGCAGTTATCTTCTTTAATGTGTGAACAGTGAGTGTTACAGTCATAAAAACACCTCTGCAACATTCTTGCTTTAACAACTATTCATAAATCTAGAGGCGTATTTAAATCCAATTTCTGCATCATAAATAATATGATACATACATTATTGAAAATTAATCCTTGCATGCAGCAATGCTGTATTTGACTGCTTAGAGGTGTTGAGAGCACAGACTTCCTACGACATTCCGAGAAACTTGCAGATGACCAGGTATTTATAAACAGGCATGAAGGGCCAGAAGTGTGGGACTGTCTCTATTCTGGCATTCTTATTCCTACAGTGGTAAAGGATACCTCTGGAAATTGCCAGTAATGGCATGCAATAGGGATAAAAGCCCGATTTCCTTCTCTCAAAACAGATCACACTCTGGGACAGAACATGCTGCATAGTTTCAAAGTAATATTTGCCAATGCTGCCACTTCCAGCTCTCTCTGCATAGATAGTGAAGAGCTTATGGACTATATTGATAAGTGAGAATTGATATATGAGAAAAAAAATCTGAAGCTTCTATGCAGTTCAAGCTGTAATAAACCATATTTGGAAAAGGAAGGCTTTGGGTATTGGTATGTAAATGTTTATATCCATATTTCAAAGCTCATCTTGAGATTTCAACATTCAGACCAGGAACAAGGGAATAAATAACTTTGGAGAGATTGCAACATATCTAAGAACAACTTGGAAGTACTTCAGCTTAATTGGTCTTAAAGATCACTCTAAACACAAAACTATTCACAAGAGAAAAAAATAAAATGGGTGATTTGATTGGATTTGCAGTAAAAAAATTTAGCAAGAATATACTGATAGAATAGTTGGTATTAACCCACCATTTCTCTTACAGGATTTCAATGTTTCTTTCAAGGGTAGAATCTCTGATTCTTCAGAGATACAGCTCAAAAGATAAGACAATATTCAGAAAATACAAAGCTGTTTTTAATTGAGATAAGTGTTTAAGTACATTCCTTAAATTGGGAAATAATGTTACATTTTGTAATAATGTAGAATGTTTTTATAAAACCATAAAGACGTTTCAGACAGAACATATTTTATCATTACCTAATCTGCCATACCACGTATTATGCCATACCCACATTTTTCAGGAGTCAAAATTTTGCAGTTCTTCATTTTCATGCTGAATAAGAGGCTATTGGAAATCAATCCAAAAGCAGGATTCCTGCTGACACCAGTGGAAACAGGACTTATCACTTCATGCATTCATGGTGTGAGTTATGCTAGCATACCTGTCAAATGATCACATTTCCTTTATGCTACTCTTTTTAACTCCCCTAATTATAAGGATTAAAGGGTTGTAGTATAATTCAAACAGGAAAGGACCTTGGGAGGTCTCCAGTCCAGTCTGCAGTTTGTTACCCTCAGATGCTGCGCACAGTGATGGATCTTCACTGCAAAAGTTTCCTCTTGGTTGGTTAAACAGCTGTTAACAATATTACAATCTCCTTAACTCTCCTATCTTTTTAATTCCTCTCAATGAGATGGGCTTTCATTATGAAGCAAAAGCCAATTTATTTAATTTTTCTCATGCTCCACTTGGTTGGAATTAATTTTTTCCAATAATTTTATATTCTAGCAGCTCTTACTCCTTGTCTGTGAAAAAAATTTAAATTCGGTATAATAGGAAAACATTTTTAGTATGGACGGAGTTTGTACAATAGATAAATATGATAAAAATGCTGGAGCATTTTTATATTTGTAGCATTTTGATTGCATTGAGGTGGTAAATGAGAAAATCTAATCTTGCAAGAAATGGCAAACTATACTCTGTCACACCCAACTAATTACATAAGCAATTCCAAAATGAACTGCACTTATCACTGCAGAAAGCTACATCTCAGCTGCAAAGTGCTCAGCTCAGAGCAGAATGTTCTATAAGTTTTGAGGGTGTTCAGACGGCTGCTTTGCATTCATAAACTTAATTCAAAGTCAAAGGCTCCAAAAGAGCTGAAGTCAATCTTTCATACCTGAGAAAACTTGCTATAGGGAAAATCAAAAAAAAAAAAAAAAAAAAAAAGGCAAAAAAGTGCATGAAACAGAGGACTAGAACACAGTACTGTGGTTAGAACATCATAATCTCTCAACTCTGCTTGTGCATGACAATGGAAAGTTCACCTGAAGGATTTAGAGAACAGCTGTGAAATTGGAACATTATTATACTTTTTGTAAATCTCAGGAGGGCTGCAGCCTCAAAATGAAATTGGTATGTCAGCACTGCTGTACTTGATGCCTGGAGATCTGGAAAACAGTTCAAATCCAGAAATTGATTTCTGGGCCCAGGAAAAATTAGTCTCTGCCTTTCTGAGCTGTGGCTCCTGGGCTTCTGTGTATGCTCTGTTTGTATGCTTGCATCACACTGAACAGACTGGAAGGGAATCATGATGCATTTCAACATTGTCTGAATTCGAATAGCCAAGAGATGGAGTCTGCAGTACCACATCAGCTTAAATACCTCTGAATATAATTCACATGTGTAAGAAAGTGTGTAAATGTGTAAGTATCCTGTGGCGTTCTGTTCCCTCTAAAAGCTTAGCAACATCCTTAACTGTCCAGGTGAGAAGTATTTGTTTTGCAACGTTTTATGTAGAGACTGGGGATGATGAAGTGAATTTAAAACAAGAGAAGTGTACGTATAGGCCATGGTGAAGAGCAGCATTGCTGCATGTGATGAATCATTCACTTTCATATTAATGATGTTGGTAGTGAGCAGGAACACATTCTCTATTATGGAGAAAATACTACTGTCTGGGGTATTTTGATCGGTTGGTTTTTGTTTTTAATTTTTTTTAACAGTTGTATTTCCAGGTGCTTAATATGAAACAAACAAAAATATAGAGGAATCAATCGACCTGACTGAATCTCCCCCTTTACCCACCACACCATCCAAGAGAAAGTTTTCTTCCCAGTGGCTCCCTTTGTCTCAGCATCAACACACAGGAGCTTTTATTATCACCTGTAGTTTGACTGGAAACATCTGACCCATCCTGGTGGAAATTGCCTGCACCAGAAAACCATGTTAATAGGTTTCCAGCCCAGATTAGAGTCACAGGTGCTAAAGTTAAAAAATAAAAAGCTACTAAACATATGTGGTGAACATATTTTACAACTAAGTAAAAATGTCTAAGAAACTGTGAAGAATGTTAATGCTCCAGGGAGCAGTTCCAAAAAATACAAATTGCCTGTTCCTCTCAGCAAGGGTCCTTGATCATAGTTCAGATGCTGATACTGTGAACTTTATCATTCCTCAACAAGCAAAAGTCCAAAAAATACACCATTGAGTGAGTTCAGTCTTGTGTCATTGGCCCAGCTAAATCAGTGTCATTTATTCCAATTCCTCAGGTTGATGAAGGGGTCGATAGGACCCAGGAAGTTTCCATATCCACCTCAAGGACTCCAGATGAACTTACACCAACATGTCACAAACACAAAAACTATTTTGTAGAAAATACCTTGTTTCAATGCTTGGGTAGTTGACCAAAGTGTCACTTTTTTTTCTTAATTACATCCTTATGTTGAGCACCTAAAATATAGCGATCTTCCTGTTGAAGGTGTGCAATCAGTGTTAGGATACGTCATGCTCCCGTACAGAGAGGAAGATGCATATTCTAAAATCTTTGCAAATTTTTTTCTGGTTTTAATGTTATGTTTTAAAACACCAGAGATTTCTACTGAGTCAATTCAGCAAACTCATTATTTAAAATTATAATAAATTAATCATAACGGATTCTCAACTGCTTTATCTTCACTGAGAAGCTTTTAACTCTGACACAGATTTTTCATAAATTTATATTTAATATAATAAATAATATAATCTAATACTACAATAAATGTAAATGTAATAATAAAAATATATTTTCTTGATTTAAAATATTTATTAAATGGTTATATAAAGTTTTTCTTAACTTTTTCATAAACATTCATTGTTTGGATAGCGAGCATTGGTTTGTGTCTTCATCCTCAGGATTTTGTTGCTGAGTTTTAGGTTTTTGTCAAGACCAACTGAGGATCTCCTAGAACTATCAATTTTTAATTATAAGCATTGTGCATTTTTTGCAAATTTGAGACTTAATTTCTGTAAATGTAAAACAAAATAAGTAATTTAAGATGAAAACAAAATAACTGGGAAAACTAGGTAAAAGTAAAAACTTTATGCAGTTGCTTCTGTTGGTTTACAAGACAAGAGGAAAGCTATTTAAGTTCTTTCACAGAACCTGACAGATGCAACAATGACAGCCACCTCTAACGCAAGCCACCTGTGAAAACCCAGATACATGCAAGACATATAAGCCTGAAGGCAGTGTTATGATCTTTCTCCATCAGCACCTTCTAGCATAAAGATATCTCTTGGACCTGAAGTTCATTGCCTAAATTCAGGTGTCCTCCACAGATTTCTGTAGTTAAGGGAAAGACGTAGGCACCTTGGGAGGATATCTCCGTGAGGAAAAGATAAATCACTCTCTGACAGTGTCTGTCTATTAGTTCTTTACTATATTTTGTTTACTGATAAAATTTTAAATAGAAAAAATATGGACTTGGGAATATTTATCCCACAATGTACTATGTAACAATGTTTTTTTTCAGGTACTTTAAAACTGTCAGGCTTGACTAAATATTCAAAAAACCCAATAAATTTTACCTTCTTTAACTTAATTGTTGTCTTATTGACTGCAGTGTTTATCTGCTGTCTGAGAGTTCTGTCAGCTCTCTGGAAGAACAATCTAGGCTTGGGCAAATAAAGTTGCACTGGCAGCAGTGATTTTGAAGACAAACTGTCCCTTGGATTATTGTTACTGAAACACTTGTCTGCTTTCCAATTGTCCTAGCAGCAACAGTTTGGAAGAGCCTCCAGAGAATTTTTGAACCCAAGATCATAATTTGCATTCCTGGCTGAACTATATGCCACCATAAAACTCAGAGAAAGATATACAAAGACATAAATAGTTTAGAACAGCTCTAAATTGCCTTAATGTTAAAGTCCTTGCTGTGACCATTGTTAGAAGAGCAACGGTGGCTGAAATCCACCTTTCTCCATTGCATTCCTTTGTCTTGAATTCCATCTTAATATCCAGTTAGGAAACCCTTTTTATGATTGCAATTTATTTTACTTTGCAACTAATCATGGATGTGAAAACACCATCTCTGGATTTTCTTAACAACTGTCAGTTCAGGAAATTCCAGAGCTGCAAGGCAAGGTCTACGAAATGAAGATGCCTTTTGGCTTACCTTCCTGCTCCCTATTAATTTATCTTACTTCATGAACAAGTGCAATTGCCAATAAAAAGCTTCACAATCTGTCTTTTGATTTATATGAAGTTCTGACAGAATTTCTTTTGGAAAGATGCCTGTCATTTGACGTCAGAGCTCTTAATACATTTGCTTTTCATCTAGTGGTTGGATTAAGCAAGCTGTCATCCACTGACGCCTCTACTTCTCCCCATCACATTTCTTGAATGTTTGATTCCAGTGATACAGGCTAGAGGGTTCCTGTCTCAAAGGAATGGAATTCATAGCAGGACATGGGAAATTTAATGCAAGGGTAGGAATACAGTCTTTCCAAATCAGCTCTTTTAGTGGAATAGTGAATGTTTCTGGGATCTGCTAAGAAACCATCTTTTGAACACCGATATGGTTCTGTTGGCTCAGTTCAGCTTCCAAAATCCTTCCAGTACAGGCTTTTGTCAGGGACTATACATCTGGATTCTTTTCAGAATGGGGCTTCTGAATTCTTTTCAGAAGGGGCTTGTCATGCTTTTAATGATAGTTATGGTAGACATTTAACTAGAGACCTATAAAATGATGTGGAGGTGCTTACTGCTTTCCATTGATTCTATGGGAAGTTAGAAGCCTATATCTTACTGTTAGAACTGCAATTATTGATTTTCAGGTTAACATGTCTCTCAGGTGATCCAACTTCCCTGTACTGAAAAGATTCAACAGAACATCATGCTCTCTTACACAGAGCCTGTAAATATAGCAGTTATATTTATTTTCATTATAAATGTAGAAGGCCAAAATCAAAGTAGCTCTTGTGGTAAATGCTGGAATAAATCTTGACATCCTTTCTGAAAGCACAGGGAGATTCTCAGATTAAATCAGCCACACAGTGTTAACTAAAATGGTTGCAGGGGTTTATTTCTTTCCTTTATGCTGATGTGTCAGTAAAACTAGATTGCATCTGTGATTTAAGAGTCTTTGGTTGTTGAAGAAGTAAATCATGCTAGACACGAGCATGTCACCTTTTGTAAGGCCACATGGTAAGCAAAGGCTGTTGAACCCAAATAAAATTTTAGGAAGGATAAAGGTATAAAACCTAAGACATGTATTTGTGCCATTGGTAGAAATGTGAAGTGTCCTTTGAATTTGGTGTGTGGGTGCTTCAGATTTTGAAGTTTATTTTGATTATCATTTAATGACCAGTGATATCTGTCTTTAAATTCCAGGAGTAAGAGATTTAGTCTGGTAAAAGTACATTAGAGTAATTTAAGAATGTAGAACCTCTTTCAAATCTCTTTGTGAAAATGTTTGAAGGCATTATAGAAAAGCAGTACCTCATTTGATGCTGCCTGTTTCTCATAGTCTCACAAATCCTCAGACTCATAATTTTGAGTTTCTGGATGTGTGTCTGTCTGTGTAAGGGTGAACTGGCATGTGGTCAGCCTAATTTTTAAATATGCATATTTTCAAAGTCCAAATCTTGCACAAGAAAATGTGTTCTAGGGTTCATTTGACTGTGCTGCCCAAGCCACTCTCAAATGACACCTTCAGTGCTAAAACTGGGACCACTGATTTATTCTTGAGCTGAGAAACACAGAGGTCACTAGAGACAGAGAGGTCAGTGCTTTGCTTTAAAGATCAGGTAAGTACAGATTCATCTTCCTCCTTAAAATGCTTTTCTGATAAGCTTTTCTGAAGGGCAATCCCTTCTCTGGCTTGCTCTCAGGGAGCTCTGAGGATGTATGAGGAATAGACACCATAAGGAGAGGAGGCATGTCTGGAAATCCCATTAGCCCAGTCAGTAAGCTGACTCCAAGTGAGCTGGAGGCCAGCAAACATGATGACCAAGAACAGGAGATTAACCACGGGCAGCACTTCCACTCTGCTGCTTTATGTGGAAAATACCACAGTTGATTTTCTGAAGAAAATAAAAAAAAAAAATCCAAAATCAGAAGGCAGTCCAAATCCTTTTAAATGGTCAGCAATAGGGGCTGATTAAATAATGAAATTCTAAATCGTATCAAATGGTGATTGTCTCTGTTTTTATGTTCATTTAATTACCATGAAAAAAAATTATATATACAGAAAAAAATTTTGTAGTTTAACTGAAGAAATAGCATCAAACTGGCCACATTTTCTGTGTAACTTTCAGTTCTCTGAAATGCTTTTGCTGAGCAGACAATGTGTGTTAGAATGCCCCATGACTCTTAGGTTTTATTCCTTTTCTGAGGGGAAAAAGAAGTACAGTAATGTGGGATTTTCCTTTCCTGGTCCTTCAGGCTTAAAGGTTGTATTGTATGTTAAACAGAAAGGCAAAACTGGTACTAACGTCAGCCAGGAGATGAAGGGACTGACATGGTCCTGTTCAGGCTAGGGGCCCATTGCAATGCACTTCTACAGGAATAATATCAGCATGAGGTGTAAAGGAACAGCAAACCAGAATGCCTCTTCCAGTGAGACATCACCTGCTTTTGCTCTCTGAAGAAGCATGAAAGAGAGAGATACGATTAAAGTAACTCTTTCCTAATTGGGCAGTTTGCTGCCATGTCAGAGGTAGGAGTCTGAGGCTGCTGTGGATTACTCAGCACATCTGGATAAAGCCACGTTGCTGCTGACACAGAATTGCTTCAACACTGAGGCAAGGATGGACTAATGGCAGGCAGCAGGCACTCCTGAACCTACAGTGCCACACGACATAGATGAGACCTCAATCATTGAGGATTTTGACACAGTATTATTCCAGCCTTGCAGGGGGTTCTGGAGCGGACACAGTACACCTCTGTAGCTTCTCAGGAGTCTGACTGGAGCCTGACAGGGACAAACAGTGGCCCATAAAGGAACTGCTCTGTTTCTGGCAGCAGGGGAGCACAAACGCTTGGCTACTGTCTGCAGTGCACACCCTGGAAGCCCCAGCATCCACTCTCACTGCATTAGCAATGATAGCCATATTGCATTCCCATTGGTATCTCTCAGCCTGACACTCAAAAATCTATTCATTTATTTTTTGAACTTTCTGACACTGCCTGCCTCCATGATCTCCTACATCAGTGGGGGCAGCCCCAGCCCTCGCACCTCCTGAAGATGGGCATGGGCAAGGCTGGGCACCAGAACCACACAAAACATTGAAGTTGTGAATGCAAATTAGTTTTATCTGACTGGAGTTGAGGGTTTCTGCTGCTGTGGTTCATGTTTTGGTGGGGTTTTTTCTTTTTTTCCCCCTTTTATTCTCCTCAATGGTCCTCTTGATATGACTAGCTTCTTATTGGCATTTTTTGGCTATTTGCAATTTAAGCTGACATTTAAAGGTAATTGTTAGTGAGAACTCTTAGGTCTCTTTCCTCCATTGGAACCACCAGCTATGAGCTCAGTTTCATCTGAGTATAGTTCAGATTTTTTTTCTCTAGACACATTCTGAAGCAAATGATTGATTCTTTAGACATGAACATAGATGAAGTCATTTGTATACATAGACTCGCTTCAGCTTAAATAAGAAGGTAACACACCACCTTCTTATTCATTCTTTCTTATCCCCTCCGGGTCTTAGCAAGCAGGTGCAATTCATTCACACATCTGCCTAGTGTAAAGAGATATATAGGGTAAAGAAACCTAAGACAATGTTCAATTGTGTACAAAACTATGGCAGGCAAGAAGATGCAAAATTGCCCAGAAAAAAATTTTAAAAATAAACAGTAATTATTATTATTCTGGTTCCTCTGTTCTAAGGACAATTAAATGAAGTCAGCTGGATGTTACTGATATTTTAGTCAAGAGTAAAATCATAGTAAAAGGAGAGGCTGAGAAAAATAAAGGTGGGACCTGAAGACTGAAGAACAACTTAATGCATTGCAGTTGGGTGTTTGAAGCTGATCTGCTCACATGTTCTGTTGACCAGTCATGTCTTTATCTTCCAAGATGTTTTTTGTTTCATCTTCTTAAAGATTTAGCTTTTCAGGACAGGAACTCTTATCTCCATTTTTCTAGTACTTGTCTGGGTTCTTTTCCTGGCTTGGCTCTACTAATTTACATACTGAACATGGAAAACAAATGCAAAGAAAGTGGAGTAATGCTGCAGGCAAAATGAAGTAAAGTCCTGCTCAAAGACAAAAAAAATATAGCATTATTCCAACTGGATATGGGAATGTCATCTGTTTTCTCAGAGGTGTGCAAACACATGTCTATGATTCAAAGATGTATGACTAACACATGTGTATGTTTCTCTTCAGACCTGGCCTAGATCTAAAAATGTTGATGTTTGAACTTGATTTATGTATTGCACATCTTTATCTCTTCATTATGGCAATTCTTCTTGTCAGACTGCAATGATTTAAACGTTAATCATATTTAGTATCATCTGCACTATATATCATACTGCCTAATAATTTCCAAAATCTCATCTTGGTATAAAGACAAGAAATAAACTTTTTAAAGAATGAGTGCAGACACTGATATATGTAGTCAAATGCACCCTCTTTCCCCAAACAAATGTGCTCAAACAAAAATGTGATCATTTCCCCCAAAATTACCATGAACAAAAACCACCAAGAACACGTGTTTTCTCCAGGGAATGCAACAGAACTGTAATATTAATTTACTTTCATGATTTTTCTCAGGTCATCCTGTCTTTCCATGAATCAATGTGGGGTGTATGTATTATGAAGTCATAAGTTTCTTTAAAAAACAGGAGAAAGCAGTTTTCTGACACCTGTACCACCTTTGGGATGCTCACTGCCCATTTCTTTGGAAAATCTGAAGGCGACTCTGCCTCATATGAGAGCTCCCACGCTACAACAGCCACAGCTACATTCTTGTTGACTATCCTGAAAAGCTTACTCAAAATTGGATAGATCTTCAGCACAGAAACCCACCTGGCTGGAAAGCTTGACTTAATTTCTCCAAAAGATTTTAAGTTTTGAAAATTTTTTGGGGGGAGATGAAAAGCTCTGTGTCCATGTTTCTGAAATGCACTGAGCCCTCCAGGCTCCCTCACTCTATGACACCCTGCTGAGAAACCTGGAAGCTGGGGAAGGGCCCTGGACTGTGGCTGCCTGAATCTGCCTGAGGATGGCATATGATCAAGGAACTGCAAGGAGCCCCACTATCAGACTCTGTCACATGAGATGCCAAGAAGCTAGGAAGTCAAGTGGTATTAAATCCCCATTTCCCTATGGGAAAACTGTCTGTTACAAAATTTCCTCAAGTATATCTTCCTACAAGAAAAAAAATTCCATTTTTTTTTTATGTGGAGGCAAGAAAGCGATACAGTTGTTTTTTTTCTGCCCGGAGTACCATCTTAAGCAATCGAGTAAAGCAACACATAGCTTCAGCTCTGCTACTGGGTCACAATCCCAGGATTACATGCAGAAATCTCAGTTACCATTATTGAAAAGAAAATTCAATTAATATGTGGGTATTTTAGAAATGAAGTGTTGAGCTCAGTATGATTGCTGGACACACCATTCTCATTGCTTGGATAGTTTGTGACTGTTCCAGAATTTTCCAAAGACTTTAAATTTGAAAAATCTTCCCTTTGAAATGTAAAGTCTCCTTTCAAAACACTGTCTTCTTCCTCAGGGAGTATTCAAAGTACCTTTGGAGATAGAAGAAAACAAAATTATTAGTAATGAGTTTAATCATTACTTTATCAGTATAAATATTTTCTTGTAAATAGCAGAGTTATCACTGCAAGGCATTAAAAAGACACAGACTGAACCCCAGAATCATTAAGATGGGACCAAGAAATGACTTCTGAAGCAGGGCCAGATTTTAAGCTGGATTCATTTAATTCGATTAGGTTGCTCAGTCACCTCCAATTACATTGCAATTGTCTTTGAGGATGGAAGTTCAACAACCTCTGTGAGTAATAAATTTCAGTTCTTGACTATATTGTGAAATATTATTTACCAGTAGCTAACAGGAATTTAAATTTTATGACTATTGTTCCCATTATTTTACTATGCATTTTCAAGAGTCTGGCTTTATCTTCTCTATAACCTCCTCTTAGATAGATGAGATCAGTGTTAAGATCCCTCCTTTAACCTTGTCTTCTTCAAAGAACAAACCCAGCTGTTTCAATCCTACTGTATGTATCAATCCACCTAATCTGCACAGTGACCTTGCCCTGGACCCTCCAGTTTGTTAATGCCTTTCTTGTCCTGACGAGTCCAAACCTGTACACTTCTAGAAGTAGTTCACAAGGGTTGAATAGAGGGAAATAAACAAATAATCATTTTTCCTACCTGCTAGCTATAGTCTTGCTAACACAGCTCAGTATGACATTAGCCTTTGTTGATGCAAACGCATACTCATGATTAATGCTCGACTTGCTGACTGCTGGGAACCCAGGTCATCCTCTGCAAAGCTGCTTTTTTCCAAAGGCAGACTTCAGCTACCCCCAGACCACTGCTGCATGGGTTTATTTTATCCCAGATGTAGGAGTTTGTATTATTTTTAACTACATGAGGTTCTTGTATGCCCGTTTCTCCAGCCTGTTGATTTCTGTCTGTCTTCAGCTTTGTTGTTCTGGCTTCTCCCCATGATGCAGTATTGCTCACAAACTTTCAGAGGGTGTATTCCATCCTTGCAGGCATTGAACAGTATCAGTCTCTGGGGAATACCATTTGGAACTGGCTTCTGGTTAGACATCACATTGCAAAACCCTCTATGCCTGTCAAGTACTTACACCAGACTGAGAGAAAGATAGTGTTCGGTGTTATCTGCCCATTAATGCTATTTAACAGAAGCTGATTAAAATGTTTGGGGTTGGGGATTTTTTGTTTTGGTTTGTTGTTTGTTTGGTTTTTTTCAGTTCCTCACTGATTTCTCTCCCTGAAATCAACAATTTTCCAGTTTAAATAACTCTATTGACACATGCTCTTGAACATACCTCTTATCTGACCTTCAGTTTTCCTATTTTACTGGCTGAAACATAATAAAAACCTAGGCATCACTGAAAATGCAGTTATCTGCTACCACAAGCTAGCCAGCGGCGCATACACACATAGTAGGAAAGAAGAGAAGCAAAATTTTCTAGCTGCTTGCAAACTCACAATGTCTCTTAGAGACTTGCATGTCTTGCCAATTTAGGCATGAATGACAAACAGCAACAGAAAGCATTATACTATACTGCATTCTCAAATGCTAGATATGGATTTCATTAAGTTTTCATTGGTCCAGTGCAAAGCCCATGTGTGAACTCCAGTGAACACAACAGAGTAACATGGAATCCAAACAGAACATCTGGAAAACCCTAGAGAAAGTTCAAACAGAAACACAGAAACTAGTCTGGGATTGACTATGGAAAAAGAAAATTTTAAAGCAAAGAAAAAGCACTCTTCCAGTTCTTGACTCAATAAAAATCACACTGTTCATTAACATGCACTCAACATAACAGAAATTGTACAACACAAGGAGAATTTCTTTACATTCATTAGGAATAAGGAAAGTAGGTTGTTTCATTTCACTGTGAAACCCTGCATCCATTCATATGACAATTCAATTAATTTCCAGTTTTAAAGCACTACTGACACTAATTTGCTGTGTTACAGACATACTCCCACCAAAATGTCTGTAGGCTTTTAAAAAGCACTTTAAGGCACTGTGATGGAGCATAAACTGGACAAGAAACTGTTGCCAATGATGACAGGGGCTGCTGAGCACTGACATGACAAATGTAGCTCTTAAATAAGCTTTTGTTATTCACTTCTCTGTTCCATGAAGCAAACCAAGATCATGTAGCTGCCCTGGCCACTTGGCCCTACCAAATACCATTTCTCCCAGCATGAGATAACTTTTACTTAGCCACCTACTGACAGCTTGAAGCAAAAACTGATGATGACAGCACTGGTGTCTACCAATTCTCTTAGTTTAAAAGAATTTTTAAGTAACACAACCTATTTAATAGTTGAAGGTAGATAACAATATCAATGCATTGGATTATGGATTTTTTTTTCTTTCTTTTTCATTATAAGGCTGGACTGACTGTTTGGAAGGCATTTCTTGCTGAAAAAAAAAAAAAAAAAGGCTTTAAAAATACCAGGTTCAAACAAGCTATGGAAAGCCAAAATACATATTTGACTTCTTTTCCACTGCTTGCCCTGTGCCATAAAATTTTGAGGCTCAGCTAATATGGGAGAACTCCAGAATGTGAAATTGGTGTATAAGGTCAGTTTCAAAACAATGCAACCACAACAATCCTAGCTATGATGACATCCATAAATCTTCATACCAGGGAAAGAATGAGGTGTTAAATCAGGTATATTTATATAGTAATTTGTTAATGAAATCCCAAGTTGGCAATTGAAGGGAATAATTAATACGTACCTTTTTTTCTTAAAATTGGAAGAACAGATATTATTATAAAGCCTAAATGTGCGATTTTGTTTCTATTTTTAGGGTATATTGAAGGCCTAGAAAATGTTAAGAAAATGTATTTTTCTGGAAAAATCTGTGCTGTGGACATGAAAAGTTGAATGAGATTTCCAGAACACTGGATCATCTTGTCAGATGGTGTAAATTAGTATGATTTTAGCATACTCAAGGAATGCATCATCTGATAGCTCTGTGAAATGAAAAAGAAAAAGAAATCAAACTTGTAAAAATATTTTGAACCGTTTCTTTTTGGCTTAAAATTTTACAAAAATAATGTGTACAAGAAATTTTCTGAGATTTTCCTTTCTGTATCTCATTATTAAGGCATCTTAGTTGAAGTGCCTGAAAAGATTTCTGATTTTTTTTTTTTTTATTTCTAGGAAAAAAAATAGCTGTATTGGTGTCACAACCTTTACAAAGGTTAAGTATATTTTTATCTTTTAGTGAAAATACAAGAATTTGTTGGAAAGTGGGTCATTCAATACAGCAACTGGTCTGTAGCAACTGCTAAACTTAGGTGGAGGTTGAGTGTTCAGACACTGAATTGTTCTTACACCATCACTGTGTAAGAAAACATCTGTTTCTTACAAACTTAAGATAAGAAGGATTAACATACGCACCATTCCAGTTGTTCTCAATTACTGTTGAATAACTGGTTTTTTTCCTTATCCTGTTACATTTTTGATCTCAAACCTTTTTGAGACAATGACCCCCAATTCTGTTTTCTTTTGCTATTTTTCATTTATTCTGTTTTGTTATATAAGCTCTGCTTATTGTGTAAGAAGAAAATATTCATACTGCAATTTTCTTCATTGTTGGTTGCATTTTAATAATAATTTATTATTTTCTGTCTTAATTTAAAACAGTTATAATCTTCTGATGTCTTTGATTAATTCTTCTGAATTATTCTCTCTATCTCCCCTTCATTTACGCTGCAAATGAAGCATACTGGTTATGTTTCCTTACTTTCATATAATACATATAGTTTTATACAATTTATATAAAACTTTTCAGCATTTGACAAAGCTGGACAATAGTCGTTAGCTATTTCCATTAATTTTCTTGGCAGGTAAGAACCATATGTTGTCCTTCCCAAAGGTCAGGAACGTTTCCAAACTTGGAGACAGGAGGTGATGGGCTGATGGGACGAAATCCCAGATTACAACTGAGTCAGCAAATCATAAATAGATGATTCAAAGATTGAATTTGATCTATTTGCAAATATAAGACTAAGAAAGGAAATTTAGTTCCCTAAGTCTGTTTCATAAGAATGTGAAGAAACATGATGATATGAGGACAAGCACCTTATATAACTCCTCTCATAGTGGGGAATTCTGAGACACATCTTTCATTCTGGGTGCCTGACTATACATAGTGAGGCTAGTTCATCCACATGCCAAATAAAGAGATGCATCCCTTTCTTTTTCTTCTCTTCATTTCTTCCTCTAAACCTTGTGACTATGCAGCTGTTTTAAATAGTGTAAATGAATATTTTTAATGTATTGGCTTTGTCCTTTAGGACAGTGATCAGAAAGCATTGGGTGACCAGTGTACCAAATCGTATAAAAATGTAACATATGCTCCATATGTATTGCTTCAGAGTCAGTAACAAAAGGGGCTGTGAGAAAGAAGTGTTCTCTAGTAGTCATTATTAACTAGGAAAGGTGTAAAATATGACATGAGACCACATGAAACACAAAAGAAGTGATGGTGTGAAACACTCAAGGTGCAAGAAACACTAACAAAACTCAAGGAACTTTCAGTTCTAGAGAATGATTTCTTCTTCATTGTCTGACTTCTTACTACTACAACAGCTTTCCCTCCTGCCCCTAAGGTAATGCCTGAAGCCAACTTAAACATAAAAAAGGAAACACTAGCCTTATAGCTATAAGGAGGTCCTGCTGAAGATTGGTTTTGCAACAGCAACTGCCAGTTTGTGGTTACAAGTCACTGGTGACGTGAAAAAGGTCTGCATGATCGTGAATGTCATTGAGAGGGCTTACTGTCTGACTGCTAGCTCTTCCAACACAAGAACTAAGGGTCTGCAGATGAAACCATCAAGTGTCAGGATCAAAACAAGCAAAAGGAGGTGTCTGTGGAACATGAACAGAGACCTTCATGGGACAGAAAGCCCACGCAACAAGTTTCCATGGTTTTAAGAAGAAACTGAACAAGTACTTGCTATACAGATTTATTGTTATTACTAGACAGGGATGTTTAGGGCCACTGGTAGAGACAGGGTACTAAGCAAAACAGACTTTAATCTGAGTTGTTATAGATTTTCTCATGTATCTGTTCAGCTGCCAGTCATTAATTTATGTCTTGTTTTTCAGATCCTTACAGTTCTATCATCCCACATTACTTCCAAAACGGGCTCAAAGACCTCATCAGTGAGGAATACATGATGAGGAATACTTGTCATGTATTCCATCAGAGGAATACATGAAGATGTAGCTATGAGATCAATTGCCCAAAATAGAAAGAAGCAATGTATTGTGGTTTATGCCCCCATCTGTGTCATCTGAACTTTATTTTCTGTTTAAATACTTCTTTTTTTTTTTTTCTGAAGGATCATGTGTCAGTGCAAACCTCCAAAACAGAGCATTGCTTCATCTATCTATGTCACTGCTTTTCATATTTTTGACACTGACATCACAGATCATCAAGTTATCTGAGCAATCTCTCAGTTTGTCTGTTCTCATAGATTTTGTTTCTTTTAGTTGTGCAAGTTGCCTTGAAAATGAAATAAAAATCTTGTAGACTTCTTTATATAATTAGAGCCTTATAAGAAAGCTGATGAGGCAAAAATAATATAAAACAAGTAAGGAAGGGGGAAATTGCTATGAAGAAAGAAAGAAAACCTAGGAAAAAAGAGATGGTCACCCAACAAAAAAGAAAAGGAATATGCACTGGGTAAGGGTGGTCTTGACTGATAGCTGTCTGAAAAAAATACTTCACAAAAACCAAATAACCATTATTTAACGGCTCTTATGAGGTCTTGAAATGGTGCAGTTCAAGATCCTTAGGGCAGTGAGAAAGGCATGCAACAAACTCACTACCCTGGACTTCAGAAGAGTAGACTCTGGCCTTTTCGCAAAAATCTGCTGGGTAGATTACCATGGGATAAAGCCCTGGGGAGAAGTGGGGCCCAAGAAAGCTGATTAATGTTCAAGGATCACCTTCTCCAAGCTCAGGAACAATGAATCCCAATGATGAGGTAGTCAGGCAAAAATGCCAGGAGGCCTGGCATGTGAATTAACAAGATGATCCTGGACAAACTCAACACCTCAGTCAGGAAAGACATTGAGGTGCTGGAGCAGGTCCAGAGAAGAGCAACGAGGCTGGTGAAGGGACTTGAGCACAAGTCCTCTGAGGAGAGGCTGAGGGAGCTGGGGTTGTTTAGTCTGGAGAAGAGGAGGCTCAGGGGTGACCTCATCACTCTCTACAACTCCCTGAGAGGAGGTTGTAGCCAGGTGGGGGTTGGTCTCTTCTCCCAGGCAATCAGCAGTAGGACAAGGGGGCACGGGCTTAAGCTGTGCCAGGGGAGGTTTAGGCTGGATATTAGAAAGAAGTTCTTTACAGAGAGAGTGATCAGGTATTGGAATGGGCTGCCCAGAGAGGTGGTGGATTCAGTGTCCCTGGAGGTTTTTAAGATGAGGCTGGATGTGGCACTGAGTGCCATGATCTAGTAATCACAGTGGGGTTGGATCAAGGGTTGGACTTGATGATCTCGGAGGTCTCTTCCAACCCAGTTAATTCTATGATTCTATGATTCTATGAAAGAGGACCTACAAGCAAGCCAGAGGGACTTTTACAAGGGCATGTAGCTATAGGACAAGACTTAATGGCTTTAAACTGAGAGAATGGTAGATTAGATATTAGATATTAGGAAGAAATTCTACCCTGTGAGTGTGGTGAGGCACTGGAATAGGTTGTTCAGAGAAGTTCTGGATGCCCCATGCTTGGAAGTGTTCAAGGTCATGTGGGATGGGGCTTTGAGCAACTTGGTCTCGTAGAAGATGTCCCTACCCATGATCCCAGAGTATTGTGTGATTTGTGGTTTGTGAACTCTGTGACACTATGTGAAAAACACTTTAACCCAGAATAACTGTTTTGCAAATAAAACTAGAATCATCTTAGCTGATTTAAAAAAATTGAAAAAAATTTTTTTGCTTTTTTTTTTTTTGCCTTTTTTTTTTTTTTTTTTTAAAGAATGTTTTTACATGGGAACTTGTCTGGAACAGTTAAATTCTATTGGAATACCTTCTTGGTACAAGCTTTGCTGCTCATTTCCTTCTGACTAGATGAGGTTTCAGCATGTTTGTTCAACATAGGGGCTTCTATCAAGGCTGGATTCTGATTTCATTTATATAACACTATTTTATACCAACATACTCAGATAACTTTATTGGAGTGATTCTTGATTTAATCTGGTATGAGATCAATATCAGGACTTTACAGTTGTTTGAATGGATGCTTTCTCTGTTTATTAGCCAAGCTGAAAAAAAGTTTGGATCAAAATATGAATATTTTTTGCTTCTCATCTTTGCTGAAATGAAAATGTAGTAAAAATAGTTTAATACAATACAACACATTGGCCTGAGATGAAACATTTAATATATTCTAAGTAAAACAAAAAAAAGAGGATTCATAAAATAAAAATTCCTTAATGTTCTGCTCTGCTCTTCCTCTCCCTTTTACTCACTAGTTCAAGGTTAGACTTTTCACTCATACTTGGAAAAATAGGTCCAGATACTGCATTTTTTAACTCATTTCAAGACAATACCTTCACAACTTTATGCCCTTTTCAGAGAAAAATTATTCTTCTTTCCTGTGATGTTTTTACATATTTTAAACAGCATTCATCATCGCACGAAAGTCAGATTCATCTGATCAAATTCAGATGTCAACATCAGCCTGGAGAAGAGGAGACTGAGGGAAGACCTCATGGCAGTCCACAATTTCCTCGTGAGTGGAAGAGGAGGGGCGGATAATGATCTCTTCTCTGTGCTGATCAGTGACAGGACCTGAGAGAATGGTCTGAAGTTGTGTCAGGGGAGGTTTAGGTTAAATATTAGAAAAAGGTTCCTCACCCAGAGGGTAGGACTCAATGATCCTTTTGAGTCCCTTTTAACTCAGAATATTCTGTCATTCAATCATCTAAATATCACCAGCTTCTTTTAAATAACAGCAAGAAATAAGCTCTTTGAGGGTCTGATTACCTTAAGATCTAAAATAAGCATGATGTTTTTCTTTGATCTTCAATTTGCAAATATGCATCCCCTCCTTATGCCACCAAGATCTTTTACTATATGCCAAACAACCTTTAATGTCACTAAGGACACTTCTGTCTACATTGTCCTTCCTCTACAGTGCCAGATCTCATGATGTGCAAAATAGACATGCTGTTATTGTGTAAAAATAGTAGATGCTGAGCTGGGCAGATATGGATATTTTATCAAGTGTCCAGGATGTCCAGTTTATATATTTTTCACACTTTTGTCTGAAGACTGCTTTGCTGTTTCCAGTTGGACTTAAGCTTGGGCAAATAAAACGCAAATGCAACCATTAATTTACAACATCTAATATAGAAAATGACAGGTGTTTTCGAAAGACAAAAGTGAGAAAATATAATGCAAATACCACTTATCCTACTCACCTGTATGATCTAAACATCTAAACAGAGCTTGTTTCTGACTCTAAGCTAGGATCAAATAACGGCCAATATGCTGTATTCCACTTTGGAATAACTGCAGGGTTGAAGCCTCTATAGCCATTATCTTCCTCTTTGGTATATTGTAACAACAATCAGGTGACTTAGAATCACTATTTCTTTTTCCTGAATGTGGAATGAGTCCTTATAAAAGGCACAAGTGTAGGAGAATTGTAGACACAATGGATGGCTAAAACAAAGTAAGATGAATCATTGGAGTACCACCTGCCAGATGAAGATCTGAAGCACCAAAGAGGGCAATTCCTATCTTTATGTACCTACATAACTGTTATCATGTTGCTCTTTAAAGAGTTCATGCAAAGCAGAGCAGTTAAAACAAGTATTCTAACACATCACCCTACGGAATCTTACAGTTTGGCGACACTAAGGAGTGAAGGTGAAGACACCAAATTAGATGTTTAGAGTGGACCAAGGCTTGAAGGTCCTGCCTGTCAGATGGCTTATGTATCCACATGGACATACAAACATCAAGGCTGAGGTGTCTGAAGCCATCAGGCCAGACCTATTCTACTCCATTTTCCCATAACCCTTAGCAGAATGAAAGCTGGTGCAGCAATTCTCCTTTTCTACTAACAATGTTAACATGTAAATTCAGACATTTCAAAGATACATTTGAAATCTGTTGGTTGAAGAAGAAAAGAAAATCTGTATGCACTCGTATCCAATATAACACTTCCCCACACGCACTTAAGGGGGTGTAGACATACAGAACAAAGTGATTTAACAATTAATCAGTAATTCAGACTAAATTTGGAAATTTTGGGAAAAATTACTAAAAACTTATTTAGATTTAAAGACATACGACACTTGGAAAATAGCTGTAACTCTAAGCACAATTAACCTGAGATGCATTCATTAGCTCTCAAAAATAATACACTAATCTGCTGCCCCTATTTCCTTTGTGTCACCCTTAATTCTCTATACAGCCTACAGGTTTTACAGCTAGACTAAATAGCTCCACACTAGGTGATGGTCACATCCATGAAAACAGTAAGAATATGAATGCCCCTAGCTTCAATTTCCTGGCAACAGGGGGAGGTCTGCTGTGTAGTGAAATGCTGATTTCTTATGCCATGCACAGATTTTAAAGGCATTATCTAATTCTATGAATTGTTGTATCTCTTTCCCCCATCTCAGTTTGTATGAATCAGTATTTGAATAAGAATTTAGGATCACTCAATTAAAAATTCAGGGAGTGAATGAATTCTCCCTTTCTTTTTCTCAAAGTAGATCAGAATCTCAGTAGAGGAAACAGCACAGCCCTGATGCCAGGAAAGAGGAGGAGGGCGAGAATTCTGCTGCAGAGGATTTGTGAGGTGTGGAGTTATTTTAATATTGCTGGATAAAAAAATCTGTTACTAAAATAAGGTTTGGGAATGAATCCACCTCCACCAAACTTGTGAAGTTTTAAATGCTCTAATAAAAATGCTACTTTTTCATAGTTCTGTCCATGTACAATTTCAGCCTGGTCTCCATAAATTGCTGACACTGATGAAAGATTTGACATGGGCATTTCATTTTCATTATTTTTATCTATATTTCATTATATTGTTCTTGATATGGAAAGAAAGACATTACAACCTGAACCAAAAAAATGTTACAGACAGGAAGTACATGTGATATATATTATGGAATGACACAGTTCTAGGACATACCAAGTGTGTAAACACGATAAAATAAACATTAAACATTAAGGCATAAACCTGATCTGAAATGTAAAATTAATGATCAATTATTTGAGACCTCTTTATTAAAAACGGTATATTTCATGGTTGAATTTCATGTTCATTTGAAAAAATAAATAAGACTGTTTCCAGGAAGAATTATTTCCCTTTATTTAAATTTAGAGGGGAAAAAAAAAAAAAAAGTAAATCTTGACTGACTTAATATTGTGGAAAAAGGTATTCTACACTATGTATAACTTGATTGGTTTCTCATCAAAATTGTGTAGAAAATCCCCTCATATAATAACCATATAATTTTAAATAGGCCTTCCACTGTGTAGCAGTGTCAATGCGGGATTTGAATTTAGTGAAGAGCTCCATCCCCAGTATCGGTTTCAAAACCAGGTTAAGATGTGGGAGAGTATTTGCCCTCTAGAGATGTTTAGAGATTGTACTTCTGCTGTATACAGTTCAATACATTTCAATAAATTTAATGGCATATTTATATAAAGATTTTCTTAAAGACTGTCTGTTGACTCAATAGCTAAAGAGTTGATCCTGTTTATTATAAAAGGAGCACTAGTCCTTCCAGATGAACATTTTAGAATCTAGCTTTACCATGGGCCACCACAGTGCCAGGACACTTAATAGTCCCTCACAGAGAGTATTGCAGTATCTTTTCCTGCCTGACCTTGGCAATTTGACAGTGCTTGCTTGCATCAAGCTCATTTGAAAAGCTATATTCTACCCTGTGTTGTACATTCAGGTTTTCTAAAGGAATTATTGACTCACATTTAGATGACAATCCTTTAGTTACTTGTCTATCTGCAACAGAAAAGAACTATTTTATTAGACTGAAAGAGAATACATCCTCTGCATTTCATTTCTCCTCTCTCATTAACAAATGCATTTGGTGTGTCAGAAACAGGGGAGGGGGAGGAAGGGACAGAGAAGATCATGTGTGGCTATTTTGGGACTTTCTTTTCTACCTTTTTCTTCATCGTTCTTTAATGTAATTAGAAGTTGCACTTGATAAGGAAGGAAAACAAGAAAGAAAAAAAGAGAAACAGTGGCTAGAGGGAGTTGGCAGCTTCTTGCTTTCCATATATGAGTTATAGAATCATAGAATCATAGAATTAACTGGGTTGGAAGAGACCTCCGAGATCATCAAGGCCAACCCTTGATCCAACCCCACTGTGATTATTAGATCATGGCACTCAGTGCCACATCCAGCCTTATCTTAAAAACCTCCAGGGACGGTGAATCCACCACCTCTCTGGGCAGGCCATTCTAACTCACCGATCTGTGGTTGATCTTAATAGCGTGGAAAAACCCACGAAGAGACAGAGGTAGACAAATTTTTGTATTTGCCTATTTACCTTCACGACATATTAAGTCCAAAGAATTAAAGTGAATGGAGACATCATGAACTAGGTTGTTGGATATGAAACCAACTTATATATTACACTATGTTACATAAATAAGTGTAATTTTCATAGAAGATTATTAGTGCTTTAAAAACATTATGAAAGGTTTACTCAATTTATAAAACATCTCTCTCTTACTTACTCTTTAATACTTTAAAAAGAGGAGCAGGGATATTTCAGTGAAGCATTTTTTCATCAGAATTTTTTTCTCAAATCTGTTGTAATATTTTTTCCATGGAACCACAAAATCACCTATATTGGAAGTGACCTATGAAGACCATCTTGTCTAACAACACACTCAAGGCAGGCTCAGGCAGACCAGGCTTCTAAGGGGCATGTCCATTTGGGTTTTGGATATCTCAAAGGAAGGAAATCATCTCTGGGCATCCTGGTCCAGAGTCTGAAAATTCTCAAGGTGATTTTTTTTCCCCCCTTATATTCAATACAAAATTTCTATCTTCTGCATCAGGTACTTGTAGACATCAGTAAGACTTCGTCCAAAGTCTCCTCTCCAGAATGAAAAAATTCAGCTGTTCAAGCTCTCCTTTCATTTCATGTGCTCTAATACCATGACTATCTTGGCATCTCTGCTAAAGACACTCCAGTATGACAATGTACTTTTTTTGGCCAAAATCATAAACAAAAAGCAGTGTTATGATTAGGGACTTCAAATGTGAGGAGCAGGCTAAGACCTCTGTTGTATCTACTTTGGAGGAGGGATCTGAAGTTATACTTCTCTTGCAAATCTATGTTTAATTGTCAAAGTATAGTTATTTGCCACCTTTTATACATTGTAGAAATAGTTCTACTTCATATAAATAATAAAATTTTCATTTTGAGGTAAAGAAAGCAAGGAAAAGCTTTCAAGAGTCTTCACCTCCGTAGCAGAGGATATAAGTTCGTATCCATAGGTAAGTCAAGCAGGACAGCATGTCAAAACTAAATCATGCAACTTGAAAAAACATCCTTTGAGCATGCTATCGTTTACAAAGATGTAATTTTCTGAAGAAAAGCATAAAATGGTCCTGGCTGAAGTACCGAATGAAAAACTGACTCTGAAATATTGCCCTATTAAACAAAAATAGAAATATTTTTGGTTTGTGTAAACTACTAATTGATACTGTAGCATATTTGTAAATTGAAACATGCTCTCCTTTTAACTTCCTTTTGTAGAACTAATCTCTGGTGGGTTAAAACATAGGATAATTCCTGAGAGCCATTGTCAGACTTTTAAAGTACTTGAATTTGATATCTAGTAACCTAGTATACTACCTGGTAGCAAATCCACCAGATAGGCATGTATGAATTGCAAATTTCTTTACTTTTGCTGGAGGTCTCCTTTTTTGCTTGAAAGGGATTACTTTCATCAGTGTGTTAACCAGGTTTTGTAAAGCCTTGAGGACTACAGGCAGTATGAACACTTCCACTGACATAATCAGAGTCTTGTCTGAGTAAAAGATGAAGAATTTGAGGAAACTTGCAGTTCTTAAGAGTTTGGGACATAGTTTGCATTCTGGACAGCAACAACCCCATAAATCACAAAGATTAAAAGATAAAATGTTGCCAGTATTTTAATTTAACATAAGGGTATGCAAAGAAGGAACTGACCTAGCTATTCACTAAAATATTTTTGACATATTGTTACTGAATAAATTAAATCCCTACTAAGGGTGTGACTCAAGAATATGCTTTTAATTTAACTTGAATAACACAAGCTTAATTTCTGAACATTCTATGGCTGCATTTTCCAAAGAGCACAGTTAAAAAATAATATGACAAAAACTAAAGGTAACTATGCTTAAATAGGTAGCTAAGATTTTATTTTGCCTCATGAGGAGAGGACTAAAGATTTCATTCTGCTTTTACTGCTTTTCCAATTCTTATTTTTGTTCTCTATATATGTAACAACTCTAGGCAGCCTAAAGAAAGGGAAGAGCATATATACATTATCATAAATCATTAAGGTTGAAAAAGACCTCCAAAATGACCGAGTCCCATCTTTGACTGAACACCACTGTGTCAGTTAAACCACAACACTAAGGTCCTCACGAAACCTCCAGTCATTTCTTGAACACTTCCAGGGATGGTAACTCTATCACTTCCTTGGCCAGCCCCTTCTGATGCTTAACCACCCTTTCAGTGAAGAAATTCTTCCTGATGTCCAATCCAAATCTCTGCTAAAGCAGCTTAAGGCCATTTCCTGCTGCTGGTTGCCTGTGAGAGGAAGCCAACCCCCACTTCACTACAACCTCCTTTCAGGTCTTTGTAGAGATTGATAAGGTCTCCCCTGAGCCTCCTTTTCTCCAGTAGAAATTACACAAGATTCTTCATAGAACTTACCAGTGCCAAGTACAGGGGGAAAATCACTTCCCTGGTCCTGCTGGCCACACTATTTTTGATATCAACCAGGATGCCATTGGCCTTCTTGGCCACCTGGGCACACTGCTGGCTCATGCCCAGCCAGCTGTTGACCAGCACCCTCAGATTCTTTTTGACTGGGCAACTTTCGAGACACTCTTACCCAGCCTGGACTGCTTCATGGGGTTGTTTTGACCCAACTGCAGGAACCAGCACTTTGCCTCATTGAACCTCATACCATTGGCTTTGGCCCATTGATCCAGCCTGCCCAGATCTCTCCCTTCCTGCCCTCCAGCAGACCAACATTCCCACCCACCTTAATGTTGTCTGCAAACTTACTGAGAATGCATTCAATTCTCTTGTCCAGATCATCAATAAAGATGTTACATAGGACTGGCCCCTACACTGAGCCTCACTATGCCCCAGATGACCTCCAACCACCAAACCTTTACTTTACCTTTTACTACTGCTTTTAGCCGTATTGAGAAGTATAAAACCATGATCATTTTTCTCATAGAAAAATGCAGACAAGTGACAAAGTTTGCTGTCAGCATACTCACTAAAATGAAATTTAACTTCTTATTCATTGAACAGTTCACCAAAACATAAACACTATGTTTTTTATACACCTTCTGACACTTCTGATTATACATTGGTACTATGCTATCTTCTTATTTAAAAACTTTATTCTCTTTGAAAAATATGGACATTTTAACTAACTTTTAATTCTAGAGTGTAATGGAAAAAAAAGCGATGCATATGTACCCACTGAGATGAACCTTATTTTTAATATATAGAGCCACACCCTTAATTTGAAAGATCAAAAGTCTGCCCTGGCATGATATATTTCCTGGTGGAATACAAGTATAATGGAAAAGTGCTGTCAACTCTCTGCCACAAGAACCTCCCCAGCCAAAAGTAATTTGCCTCTACAGAATGATATACCAACCTTTAGGGAAATTTTGCCATTTTCTGTCCTAGCCATGTAGGAAGATTGCAAAGAATCACAGCTCAGATCAGAAAGTAAAGGAAAATGTCTATGATTATAATTTTCTGTTGGGCTGAAAGAATGATTAGCCATCCTCTACTGCAAATGTCAGAAATTAGGAGCAAATTGTGTTATTATCTTTGTTTAAGATAATCAGCATAAAAAGGAAACAATGTATTTCTTTGAACAACAGACATTGCAATTACAGCAGTAAGTAATACATATCAAATTAGGCAGCCTATGTTTGCCAGCTGTGCATGAGTCACATCATAAAGGAAGGAGAAGGGTGAGAAAAGAGTATGGGATTGTCACGATTGGTATCAGATGCCAGTCAGATGTGCTTTTGTTGGCTGCATTTGGCTGGTGTTTAATTAACTTTTGACACTGCTTCCAGACTCCTCTTTGTTGCTGATCATAGCTCCCCATTTCAGATGCCACACCAAATCTCTCAGTGTAACAGCGTAGGAAATCAGTCCCTAATCCAGTTCTGACAGAAGAGTGCATATTGGATTAAATAATATGAAGAGTAGAGTGTTTTCTATCTGGTGGGTTTAACTAGTTTCATTCTACACCTGAGAAAATGATGTTGCATCCAATCCATCTGTGTTTTAGTCAGGTTGCATCTTCATTTTCCCCTCTTCAGGGGAAGTAGGGGATAAAGGGAGTTTTCCTCATGAGCTAAGTGTTATTGAAGTAGTAGATCTGGGCAGTTAACTCCTTGTCTGAAGGATCACACTGTATTAATTGTTACCACCATTAGTGGTTTTTAACTTTTGTTCATATGTATAGGAAAATATAACACCCATACCTGGAAGAACAAATACCTTCTTTACAAAAAACCCAAACATCTACGATGTTCTTACAATTTAAATTCTTCTACCTGAAAACAGTAAAAAGATAATACTAGCCAATGATCTTTAGAACAAAGTTCCCATAGATTTTGCTCCCCCAGTTTTACATTGGCACTTCAAATACTATAGTGAAGACCATAGTGGTCCAAAACTGCTTGAACATAAATCACTCAGGTTGTGACAGCAACATTGTTTGATATTGATTTATTTTTAAAAGAAAGACTTTATAAAGTTAGTCTCAAGAGAACTCCTCAGTCTTTCCTCTTCAGCAAAGTGTCCCAAGGAAGATAAAATGCATGCCTGTGGTTGGTATTGGTATTCCAGCCTTAGCTGGGTTGCCAAGTGTTTCAGCTGGCAATATATGTTTCTCACAAGCCACAGAGCAATTTAACCACACTCTTCTGTTTAAGTAATTTTAATACTTTCCAGAATGTAAAAAGATGGATTTAATACAGGGTTGTTTTCAAAGTCAGCCCCACTAAGCCCCAGGTTGCATTAAATGTATACAAGTGACATTACAGATCCAAACTGTTTCTTGTTTATGTAACACCAAAGGCATCTACTTTGTAAATATTGTGAAACCACATGTACTCACTGGTATCTATACTAAGCATTAACATAGTTACGTGCATTTTCTCATTATTATTCTAATGCTTTAAATTATATGTGTTTGTGATGACTCATAGTAAATATGCATATCCCACATGTGCACTACTCACATATTCAAACTTCAAAAGAATATTATTGCAAAGTCAAGTAGTTAGAAGTTATAAAAAGCAGGATTAGGTTTTCTAATGGACGGTGCCTTTGATACTGTGATCATATACCAGTTTTTCGTGGTGATTCTATTTCCATTTAGCAGACTGGAGGAGGGGCAATGTTCCCTTATTGAGCATCCATCCTTTAGTTCAGTGCATGATCCTACGCCTGATTTACTGGCCCATTTAACGATGTCCTTGAGCACCAAATGTATCCACTCCTCGGCACAAATCTTTTTGAAATCAAAGTGGATAATAAATACAGGGTACCTGAATTATTATGCTATCCTGGCTAATACCAGCCACCACCCTGGCATTCAGACCAGCCTTTTCTCTAGCTAAGCTAGCATGCTGCCCTTCATTTCCTTAGAGTGGGGATTGTTTTGCTCTTCAATCAGATACGAACTCAAAGAGCCTTTGCATGGCTTTGCCATCAAATGCCACATATAAATAACATTTAATTTGAAAAGTCAAGTGGCTAAGAAAAATAAAATTCCGAAGCTACTATGAGGAACATGTGTGGAATTACTCTTAGCATAAACCTTCACTAAAAGGGTTTGAACTTCAATTGTTGACAGTTGAAACATCTTTTTCTATTGACTCAAAGATGCATGTTCTGCATCTGATTACTGGTGCCTATTGAGATGGACACCTGGAACAGCAAGTGAGCCTGCTGGACTCAGCAGCACAGAATAATAGGAAATTTACTGGAGAAAAAATTACTATTTTTTACATTACTCAAAATCCATTTCTTCTGAAGCTGGAGCTGCAGAGAAGCACAGACCAGCTCTTCCAGAACCCGGACAGGTGGGTCCAAACCAACTTTGGTCCAGAAACTGTTGAGACACGTTAGCATGTGATTGTACTGATACATACCTCCTCTGAAGAGGGAGAGCTGGATCAACAAAGCAAGTCCTGCACTATTGCATATGAATGATTTCCAATACACAGTCATCTCTATTCCCCACCGAACGCCAGATGGTGACTATATGAATCTGTCAATGTAGGCAAGATGCTTCCCACCAAGTCTGCTAACCAGAATATAATTAAAACTGATTTGCTACACATAATAGAGTTACAATTGGGGAGGCAATATGAGAAATGAGAAGGGGATGGGAAGCATAAGAAAAACAGCACAGAAGACTTTCCGTGACTGGACTATGTTATCTACTCTCACAGGTAATCACATTTTTCATAATACTCTCTCCTTTCAGCAACACTTGGCTACTGAATTAATCCCAGTAGGATTCAGTGAAATCATGCAGAGACTGATAAACATATGAAAGCCTGTATTCCTTGAGGCAGAAGCCATTTCAATATTTCTTTTTTTCTTGACAAACAGTTCTTGATTATTACACCCAATGAAGCAGCTTTATACAATGATAGAAATCAATGTCAGTGATTCCTATGTCAGCTTACATCATTCCTACATAATTTCCACTTCAGTGAGGTTGGCTGCAGATCCCCACTTCAAAAGACACGCTGGTTTGCTGTTTTCCTTCTTTGATTCATTCACCATTCTCCAATGAACATGTGCCCTGTCTCTGTTAGATCATGCAGAAATCACTTTACTGCTAGACTAGACTAGAATGTACGGACATAATAAACTGATTTTATCAAAGGCATCAATAAAAATCATTTGCAGATTAGTCAGTTCTGAAGAAAAAGAATTACATAAATTTGTACCTGTACTTTTAAAAATCAGGCATTCTTCTATAGCTGTTTCAGTGTGTTAAATATCTCAGATGAATCAATGTCCCACCCTTTGAGCCACTTTGATCAGAATATTTATTGAGCTATGTGCTTCTTATTATGAATAAGGGGACCTCCTGAGTTTTTTTCTTGAACTTTAGGGTACAAGTGTGAGTTCTGGAGTATTGCCTTCTCTTCTTATCCAGGCTGGAAAGATCTCTACCTCTCAAGTAGCCCGTGTGGGGCACTGGCACAGCATGTGCTGCCATAGAGCAATGGTTATTTCCTTTTCTGGTTATGTTTTATTCTAAATTTAAATTTCTCTTCGGCTTCATCATTAACATCTCTCTATTAGATTTGGGAATAGTCCATCAAAACATTATGAATCAACTGAGGAAAAAGTATCCAAAGTGTCCGCCTGTGCGTGAGTTGATATTAGGAAAGATCTTGCATATTTGTCTCTTTGTTGTGGGGCTTCTCAGTTTTTGAAAGTCACAAATCTGAAGGCTTTTTGACCTACTCTAGGTTTAAAATCAGTTTCTGACCATCTTGAGGATGAGTTTAGAAGTTGTTATAAACTTTTTATTGTCTCAGCTTTTGTGCAAATTAGCCCTGCCAGTTCCAAGATGCAGGTTCTCAGTCTCCATATCTGTATGAGAAAATCTCACAACTTGTACTAGGACTGAGTTTCTTTGCCCTCTTAGTGACAAATCCAATCACAACCTGGAAACTAGAAGGATTAGCTGTGATGTGATTCGCTGTCATACAGAGCAGAAAAAAAATAATGCAAATTTTGATTCTGGAAAGTAAAATAATTTGATGTCCCTTGGAAGCAATGGAAAAACAGGTCATGGTTAATGAGCATTATATTAAATTCTCAGGAAAAGAGAGGTTCATAGGAAATTTTATGCTGCCAGATATGATTTACTGATGTTACTTTAAGGTATCACAGAAAACAAATCTGAGGATGGCAGCAGAAACTGGAGCAGCGCACATTTTTTCTTAGAATGCTTTATGACCACACCTGTTTATAATCCCTTTCGGCAGCAAATCAAGTGTTAAAGTGTTTTGATTTCTGTCCAAAATTGTTTTCTGGTTCTAAGTAGTAATGGTCATATGCAAGTGTAATCTATAACATTTCAGTATATAATTAAAGAAAAATGCATTTAAGCACTTACGTGGCAACTGCTGTTATTCTAGACAGCAGACACCCAGCACAACACAATTTTTTTGGATGCAGTAATTTTCTCTCAGCTTCACACTATTTGAAACTTTGCTTTCTTGGCCATTCAAAGAAATGTAGGCAGAAGGCTAGTTTGCAATACCTCTGCAATATGTTTTAAGAATGCTGAAGAAAACTCTGAATAATTTTAGGAATGAAAACCCTTTAAAAGTTTGGTAAGATTTAAGAATAAAAAGTGTAACTAGGTTGGGGCTTCATGCTGTTCAAAAGATGAGAAGCATCACATTGTTATTAACATTTGAAATGTTAATATTTGAAATGGTTAAAGTATTTGAAGGGGAGAGCATATAGGGCATGATAAATATATATATATACTTTTCCTTTATGTTTTAATTCATACATGAGAACAATTCCTTCCATATGTATGACGGGGACCTGATTAATGTATATAAATATAGGATGGAAGGGTGCACAGAAGATGGAGCAAGGCTTTTTTCAGTTGTGCCCAGTGACAATACCAGAGGCAATGGGCAGAAACTGAAACTCAAGAAAATCCCTCTGGACATCTGGAAACACTTTTTCTCTGTGAGGTTGAGCACAGGCACAGGCTGCCCAAAGAGGTCATGGACTCTCCATGTCTGGAGATATTAAAAGTTGTCTGGATGCTCTGATTGAGGAGGGGATTTGTACCAGATGACCTCCAGAGGTCTCCTCAAACCTCAACCATTCTCTGATTCTGTGATAAATATTCAATCATGAAAGGTCCAGAAAGGTATATTACTGACTTGTATCCCATTGTCATTTATTATATATCTCACATAGATACCAATATTTTTTATGGAGTTTTAGATGAGTCAAATGTAACATTTATTGCCAACAGACCTAAATTTCTCCAAGATAAACAACACCAGATCCCTCAACCACTCCTCATAGGATTCACTCTCCAGACCCATCACCAGGTTCACTGCCCTTCTCTGGACACGCTCCAGCACCCTAATGTCTGTCTTGAATTGAGGGGCCCAAAAATGGACACAATACCTGAGATGCAGCTTTTCCAGTGCTGAGTATAGGGGGACAATCACTTAGTCCTGCTGGACACACTATTTTTGATAACAAACAGGATGCTACTGGCCTTCTTGGCCACTTGGGCACACTGTTGGCTCATGTTCAGTGGCTGTTGACCAGCACTCCTGGGTCTTTTTCCTCTGGGCCGCTTCACATACACTCTTCCCCCAGCCTGTAGTACTTCATGGGGTTGTCATAACCCCAGTGCAGGACTCTGCAATTTGCCTTAATGAAGCTCATACCATTGATCTTGGCCCATTGATCCAGCCTATCCAGATCCTCCTGAAGAGGCTTCTCGCCCTCCAACAATCAACACTCCTGCCCAACTAGGTGTTGACTGCGAACTTACTGAGGGTGCACTTGCTTCCCTTGTCCGGGTCACTGATAAAGGCCTGAAATATCAGTATGCTCAGTAAGAACAGAAGCGTCTGTGATTTATGTGGTCAAGTTTGAGCAAACTGCTGGTGAGTTCATACAAATTGGACTTTTCTAAGATTTACATATTAAGTGGTTTCTCATATGGATAGCAAAGAGCACATCAGTGACACACAGACCTTTTGCCAGATGTAAAGTTCCTGCTCCAACATATGAGGAGGGCACAAGAGTTGCCAAAGTAAAGGTTATGGCGTTGTTTTCTTAACAGCAAAAAATAGCATGTTTTTCTCTTGCTTCACAGCAGAAACATTTTGGCTGAAATTTTTCAAAAGATTTTTTCATAAGGCAAATGACACGCATGGAAAATTTCAACCTAAACAGTTAGTTTGGCAAAACTATAAGCAACTAGGTCTTATAACAGGAAATGTTTGCAGCCTTAATACTAAGCAGTGCTACCAATTCAGCATTTAATTTACTCAGCACCTCCCTATTGCACTGCCAAAGATATTCAGCAGCTTGCAAGGCCAAGCTGTGAGCTTGGAAGGCACGAGCCCTAGCTTCCAGTTGATACTGACAAGTGTTGAATATTCTCTTTTCACCACAATCTTTGCCCAATTTATTGCAGTGTAGCTGATTACATTCTACAGCTACACCATATTTTGGAAATTCCTTTACTAAGTTTGACGTTCATGGTGATTTCAACAAAGATGAAAAGAGAAAGATGGCTTGCAAAGTTTTCATCAAAGCTTTTATGACTGAAGGTGTATTTCTCTGGGAAGCCTTTCCTTTTCTGGGCTGATATTCTTAGAGTAGTGAAACACAATAGTGATGGTCTTTCAAGCTTTTCAAACTCAGCCATGGACTTGAAGTGCAACCACTGCTTTCTTGCTACTCCCCTTGAAATACTAAGCTTCCAAAACAGAGGGAGAGAACACATAACTATGACTCACCATTTTTACCAAGGCCCACTGAGAGGAATAACTGCAGCAGGCAGAAGATGGCAGACATCTCCTGGGCTGAAAGTGGTTATACAGAGCAGTTCACTAATATCCCTTCCTAAAGAGGATATCACCTCTTATCTAGCACTGCTGTGCAACGTCAGAGACAGCTGCTCAAAAAGATGAGCTGAGGGTGAAAACACATATCAAATTATATTAGGTTTGCATGGAAAGGTTTTTGGAGCAAGAAGTCTACAAGAGTGGCTTCTGTGAGAAGACGCTGGAAAATTCGTTGTGCCAATAGAGCCAATGTCGGCTGGCTCAAGATGGACCTGACTAAGACTGAGCCCAGCAGTGACAGTGGTAACACCTCAAATTTACTGCACAGGAGCAAATTGCAGCCAGAATGAGAATATGAGAGGAAATACTCTGCAGACACCAAGGTCAGTGAACAAAGAGGGGGAGGAGGTGCTCCAGATGCCAGAGCAGTGATTCCCCTGCTCCCTGTTGGGAAGACCATAGTGAGGCAGGTCTGGAGCCCAAAGAAGTTCAAGGCTGAGCAGAGATCCATCTACAGCCCCTGGAGGAGCCCACACTGGAGCAAGGGAAGAGCATGGGAAGTCCTACCCCTGAGGAGAATGAAACAACAATGTGTGATAAACTGATCACAACCCCTCTCCCCATTTCCCTGAGCCACTTGGGAAGAGGAGGCAGAGAAATGGCAAGTGAAGTTGACCCCAGGGAAGAAGGGAGGGGTGGGAGAACATGTTTTAAGATTTGGTTTTATATCTCATTAGTCTACTCTGACTTGATTGGTAACAAATGAAACTGATTTTCTCAAGTTGATGGTATATGGTGAGTGATCTCTCCTTGACCCATGAGCCTGTTGTTATATTTTCTCTCCCTTTCCAGTTGAGGAGAAGAGTGAGAACAGCTTTGATTGGAACCCAGTGTCCAGCACGGGTCAGCCCAGTACACAAATATTTAACTAAAAGTAAAACTCTAACTAAGTTTAATTTAAGATATAGGAAATCATTGAGCAGCAAGAATTGCCTATTTCATTTGAAGGCTAGATCTGTCGTTAGAAACGAAGGATTAAATTCTCACGATTTGAGCAACCAGTTCTCAAAGTAAGCATCCAGTATTCCAAGATTCAATGCAAAAACTGTTAATGCAAAGGTAGATTACGATTTTTTTTCTTTTGTCTAACTGTAGCTTTACCTGGCGGCAGCTCAGCAGACACTGATGTTTGATTTTTACAAGAAGAGAGCTACAACTTTCTACTTAAGCATTGTTGGACTTATTTTATATCTAAATATGCTTTCATTTCTACTTTTGGCAAAAGCAGAGCTAATGATTAACAGTAAATTTTTAAGGAGACAAAATAAAGAGAGACAAAAAAGTCAGAAAGTACATACTTCTATGAGTTCTGAAGACTTTTATTATGATTCTGTCTTTTTATACTTAGATTTTATCCTTGGAAAGTGATTGTGTCTAAAAGGAATAATAGAATTTAAGAAGAAATGTCAGTACCAAATACTGCATTCCATTTACCTCAAGTGACCAATTCATTTTCACTAAGAAGCTACTGCTGAGCCTTGGTCATAAAGATGCTGTAGAAATACTGATAGCAGATTTGCCGAGAATTTTGTAATTTACTTCATTTCATTTACTCATGAGAAACACGGCCTAGTGAATTAAATGGCAGCTGGAATGTTCCTGGATGGAAAATAAGAATACCCTTTTAAGAAAAATGGTAAAGTATGAACATTTGTTTTCATTTTAAAATGAAATAAAAATGACATCCTTTGAAATATTTAATTTAAAATACAAAAGACAGTCTTGCTTGTTCTCCAAAACAGTCTGCACCCCAGTGGTTAGGATGTTAGAGTAAAATCCATTTGGAAGATTTTCAGTAAATTGCGTTTTGTAGGAAAAAAACAGTTTTGTTAAAATGGGAAACAAATCTGTTTATCACAATGATGTTAAAAGAATTTTAAGATATAGGGCAACATTTCTCATTCAAGATTTAAGAGTGCTCTTGCAAAGGGATTTGAACTTAATTCTTCTAGGTCCCTAATGAGTACCCACAGAAAAATGGCCATTGGGTTTAGACTTGATTTCCTACTCTGAGACAGACTTACCATGTTATCTTGGATCAGTTGCTTTGGTCCAGATTACTGAAAGGAATTAAATGTCTAAGACCACTATGTATGCACATTTTTTCCAGTTTGACTGCATGATCTAATTGTACAAAGAGGCCAGAGCACATGTCTGAACAAGATGTGGAAACACCAACTAAAGATCACCGATGAATAAGAAAGCATTTAGTGGTGGGAGCAGATACACTGTAATTGAGTACTGGTGGCAAAGGATGCTGATAAGATGTGGGCAATCAAGTTTCAAGTTCACACTCTGCTCCCAAAGCTGCAGACTTGAGATCATTGAATTGAGCACCTTGACATAGCTGGCAACTCTGTCTTCTGATCTGTTTAATAGATCAATCAAACCACATTTTAAAGCTATTTTATACAAGAGACTATATGACTGGGAACAGTTCCAGAACCTCATTGCTTTAATTGCCAAACAGCTTTTTTTCTCCATTAATCCAAAAGTATTAATTTACCATTTTGCATTAATTTGCAATAATGTCCTTTGACTTAAATGGCTTCTCTCTGCACTGGAATTTGTGTACCTGATGTATCTAGAGCTAGCAATCATGGACATTCTAAACTTTGGTTTGTTTTTAGGTTATACAAAAAATCTATTTTATTATCCCCTTGCAAATAAATTTTTTCTCTCTTGCAAAATCCACTAGCCCTCAAACACATAGAATCATAGAGCACTTTAGGTTGGAAAAGACCTCTTGTTTCATTGAGTCCAACTGTTAACCCAGCACCACCATGTCCACCAGTAAATCATATTCCCAGGTGCCACATCCACATGCCTTTTGAACATTTCCAGGGATGGTGATTCCACCATTTCCCTGGGTAGCTTGTTCCAGTACCTTTCAGAGAAGAAATTGCTCACAATATCCAATTTAAACCTCCCCTGTGGCAACTCGAAACCATTTCTTCTTGTCCTGTGGCTGTTTACTTGGGAGAAGAGATCGACCCTCATCCAGATACAATCTTCTTCCAGGTAGTTGTAGAGAGCACCAAGGTCTCACCTGAGCCTGCTTTTCTCCAGGCTAAACAGCCCCAGTTCCTTCTGCCACTCCTTATAAGACTTGTGCTCTAGATCCTTCCCCAGCTTTGTTGCCCTTCTCTGTACTACCCTCTAGTGAGAATTTTTTTCATCAAATAGCTTACTTCTCCTGTAATACTTTGCTGAATGGACTTTAGGATCCTTCAGATTTTCCTAATATGGAAAATCATACACACACACATATATATGTATGCATGTGTGTATGTGTGTATACATATATATCTCTCTGTATTTGAAGATGTCTGTGTCGTCAACAAATTTTGTTAGATGATTTCTACTACTTGTGCCAAGTTCAGTATTGAACATGGGAAATAACATTGTCCTGGAGATTGATCCTTCAGGACTTCCAGACATAAATCCTTTTCAGCCTAATCTGCCCTTTTTAACACTTGGTACTTGTATTTCCCTTTACCCATACAGCATCTTCTGCACCACTTTAATTACTCTTACTTACTCTGTATCACTCTTTCTTACTATTATGTTTGACTATAGATTCAACCTCTGCTCCTACAAGACTTGAGGTTCTGCTGCAACTTAATGTATCAGAGATTTGAGTACGATCTCTCACATCACAGTGAGTAAAGACCTGTAAGATTACTGGCTTCCCTTAATAATCCCTATTTTCTTGTGGTTGTGGAAATATACGTCTAAGCAGAGTTGCTGTAAGAATTGTTAATACCAGGGTAGTGTTTGGAGCTGTGAAGTTCAGGAAAACTCACAGTAAGTGGAAAAAACTCCTGATAAGTTAGACGCAAGTGGGGCCTTTAACTGAGAATTATTATTCCACTGCTCAAACAGCTCTACATTATGTGCAACAACCATGAGTGAAGTGCTTTTATCTGTCTAAGGAGATGTGCCTTAATCATCCTATGCCGCAGCTGCAATTTTGCAAGGATAGTTACTTCCTCTGTATCTTGCTCATAGGTTTGAGTCAGGTATAAACAACTTCAGAATTTACTATCATATGTTGTACAATCCTCAATTTGTGACACATGCAGAATCAAAAATATGGTTAAAAATATATACAAGTCTGCAAAATATTTTTTTTAATGTTTAATCACATTCACTGTTTTTTCCTCAAATTTAATACAATAAATGCTAATGAAGTAGTAGAATATCTACTATTGGCAGCTGGAAAAGCTACTGATATCTGGTTTTCTCTATTTAATTTTCCCCTGTTCTAACATAAGCATTTTTCTAGCATGAATGGATACAGATTTTCCATTAAAAACTGTTAGCAGTGGATGAGTAAATGTCTGCCAATGTTATAGCCAGTTCATGAAGAATCCAGCTTCACGGTCTCGCCAACACAGCAATTAGGACCACATGGGCTAGAGAGGGAAGGGAAGCCTAGTGCATAGTGATGACAGTCCCATAAGGCCTGATGACTGCCTTTCCAGTCCCACATTTCGAGACCTTTTAAAACGTATCTGCCAATTACAAAATTTCTGGTTTGTGTTTTTAAAATCCACAATACTCATTTCTATAGTATTATTCATCTCTTCTTTGAATATTTTTATTTATGTCTTATAATGTCAGGGAAAGATTCAGTTTTCAAATGATTTAAAGCAAGAGCAAATGATTCATACTAATGCTGAAGTTGTGTACATGTTGTATCCATATAGATAGGAATACGTGCATATGTGTGTATGTAAAAAAATATACAAGAATATTAGGCCTACAAGTGTTTAGATTGTGAATTACTTCTGGGAATGGCATCAGCCTTTGGAAGCTTCTACACCTCAGTCAAGGGCTTTGTTTTAGTCCTGATTAATGAAGGATTGTGTCACTTGTTTATTAGCCTGCATGAAATTAATTTGGGGTTATACTCCAGTCTCTTCTCAAAAAATGTACAAATCATGCTAGAATAACTGGATATTAACAATCTGGTTTGTGAAAGTGATTGTAAGCCTGGATAGGTGGGAAATTTAAATGATAGTGTGGCTATAAAATTTAAGAATTATTTGAGCAATTAAAATATGTTAATGGTAAATAGATATATGTAGGTTGTGACTAGAGATGAAAACATAAAACCAACTGTAAATGGTAATAAAATGGTCGGAACAATCAAGGAACAGAAGGATCAGCATTCTAAAGTAGGATTAAAGGTTACTGACATACCGACAGAGAGCTTACTGACCTTAAAAGAGGAATTACATATTTTTCAAAGAACAGCTCAACCCTGCTCAGTGACAGCAGAGACAGAAGAAAACAGGATTACTGGGGGATGGCACAGTGCCTGAAGTACTATGGAACAGACTTTATGTACACTTGAGCCAGGACGAAGAGACATAAACACAAGCTATCTGTGCAGAGACCAGGAAGACACCCAGCCCCATGATTCACAGCTTGAGGCAATTCCAGTCCCTCCTGCATTCACCAGGTGGGCTGTGAGTTAGCCCCTCAGTGGGCACACCTGTCTCCGAAAGGGAGCCTGAAATTGGCAAGGTCAGTCTGACACATCCCTCTCATCAGCCACAGAAAGTCATGGCCAGGCTGTTACACCAGGCATGTCATGGCCCCTGCTGGTCGCTAATGGGGTAAACTCAAGGTGCAGGCTCACATCCCAGCACATGGCTGGCCCTACAGCATAACACCCTGCATGATGCCTGCTCAGTGCCACTGGCCCTGTCCCAGACCAGCATATATGCCCTGCCAGGCTCTATTCTCAGGGTATTTTTGATGTGTACTTCCTGCCTTGGAAAAGGAAGAAAGATGTGATTCAGAGACAGGTGACAGGTGAGGCTACTGATCTTATGGCTGGAGAATGGTTCTTGCTCTGTTCTTTGCTAGCTTTACTCATCTCATCTTACCAGAGTACATTCCCCACGAGGCAGTGAGGACCCAACTGCTGTCTTTCTAAATTTTGAGGGAATTCATTGCTATAGAGTGAAGGTCTCATAATCTCATAATATCATAGAGGTGGGGAAATTCTGGGTGCTTGGCTCAGGGTGCACAGTGGTAAGTTCTGGAGCTACTACAATTACTGAGGTGACTGCAAAGAGATCAATATTTTCAATTATTTTCTTTAGTAAGTTCATTAAGCACTGTGCTTGTGATTTTTTTAAATTATTTTTGGTGAAGTATTTAACTTTTTGTTAAATAGTCAAAAATCATTACTTTAGCTTTGCTTTGGTAATGTTTGTCAGCATACCCTATACATTTATTTGAAGCCAAGAGCTGATAAGAAACACTTGCAGTATACTGAACTCCAGATGGGTACTGCCACAGAAAGCCCTGACATCTAGTGACTGAAGGCTGGTAGGAGCCTTAAATCCCCAAAGAGCTGAAACCACACTCACATTTTTTTTAAGTCATGATGCCGTGCCAACAGGATGCTGCTCTGTTACAGCATTGCAATGAAGTGGTTAGGGTCAGAATTGCATTTAGGCACAGTCATTGTTGGATAACTGCCTGCCCAGCCTCATTCATTCACATACAGTACATATGCTTATAATGCATTTCAAGGCCTCTGTAACATGGACTTGAAACCAAAAGAGAGAACAATAAAAATTTAACCAACCAGCATAGCTGGTTCATTTCCCAGTCTCTGAACTCTATCCAGAAGACACAGCCAGACACAGCTTGAAGAAAGAGCCCATAATCCGGAGAATGAAAGAAGAAAATGGAGAGAAAAGGAGTTTTCAGGACATCAGTTAAGGAAAAAAAAAGTCTTGCCTACATATGGGACTGAGGAGTCTACAGATGTGCATAGGATGAAAACTTATCCTTAGCTTCAGGCATACATTTCTCAGGAAATGACTAACTTCCAGTGCAGCCCCTGATATTGGTCTGTGAGATACAAGAGCCCTGAACTTGTACTTCCTCTTCACATAATATTCTCCTGATATTTTAAGAAAATGGATTTATATCTCTTGTACATGGATCCTAGCAATCAGGATGTATGTGGATGCAAAATTAAGATTCTTGTAAGATATAATTTTAAAAAAATCTCCTTCAGGGCACAGCTATGCTATGGAGTACAGGGCAGTGCTGTGCAGAGATATGTCATACAGGAGAAGCAGAGAGAGCTGCCTGTCCTGTCTGGAGAAGGCAAGGCTTAGGTGGGTCTTATGAATGTGATGTTCAAAACCAGTAAAGAAGATGGAGCTGGGATCTTCTCTGGGATTTCCAGTGGCAGGAAAACAGGCTTTGGGAGCTAATTGAAATGTAAGAAATTCCATTTAAGTGCAGAAAAAGTTTTTTCTTTTTAATGTGAAGATGACTGAGCACTGCAACAGGCTTCTCAGAGAGGTTGTGGAGTCTCCATTCTTGGAGGTATTCAAAACCCAATTGGATACGACCCTGTGCAAGATGCTGCAGCTGACCTCAGACTGAATGAAAAAGATCTCTGATGGTATCATTCAGTCTCAAACTTCAGTTCTGCAGTCTGCAAACAAGCAAACTAGCTCTATGACAAATCAGTCAGGTTGAGCTGGGGGGGTGCTGTGCTCAGCCTGCTCAGCCAGACTAGTTTCTGTTCAGTGCCACTTAACAAAGTTTAACAACTTCTGACACCCAAGCTGGTGCCTCCACATGCAACTTGCATTAGGGAATTAACATCTATTACCTCTCTCTCTTAAGATCATCATCACTCCACACCAGTGTCCCACATATGGCCTTGTAATCCTGGAAAATGCCTTCATTTGAATTTTCTTCCTCTACATTAAACTGCTCTCAAGTTTTGCATGCATTCTGAAGGTGTGAAGGTCCTATGTTGGAGACCAAGAAACAGGACACTTGGGAAGATTATACCCAAGTGTAGTAACATTGTTAGATTAATTACTAAAATCATATTTTGTAGACAAGTCTAAAAAGCACACATTTGACACTCTTTCTCTGTTACAGAAATATCACTATTTGATGCAGAAATGTCAGACAAATAATATGAAGTGATATCTTTCAATTAGAGCAAGATTTTTTTAAATGACCACTCTTTCTAATAATCAGTTTTATGCATAATTCAGCAAATGAGAACAGAAATACTTGATTTAACACGAGAAAATTAAAAAAATAGAAACACGCTTTTAATGATTGTAGTGCAAAAAAGTCTTCAGGTTTGGATTTGGTGTTTTTGGGGGGTTTTCTTGGTTTGTTTTTTTTCGGAGGGGGGAGGTTTTGTTGTTTTGGGGGGAGGGATTTTTTTGTTTTGTTGGTGTTGTTTGTTTGGTTGGTTTTTTGTTTTTGTTTTTTATGAGAGCTCTGTGGTATACCTTGGATCGAGTTACAGCCTGACAAGAATATGGGGTGAAACCTTACCCCTATTGAAATCACAAACAAATAGGTCAAGGTTTCATGGCTGAACAATAATTGACAAGACTTAAATGTCATAAATATTCATTTTGTTTGAAATTAATGATAGAATAACGGTATGTGAATTGCTGGGTTTGACACACATTTTGGAGAGTTTTGAGAACTATTTTAAATGGTACAGTCATTTTACCTGTTTGGTAAAATTTTTGGCCTTGTTTCTTGTCTCACAGTAACTTTGAACAAGATGGGACTTGCTAGGTCACTGAGTTTAGTCTTCTCTTCTAATGAATGACTACTTTATAATAATATCTTGTATTCACTTATGCAGGGATATTCTAAATGCTTTGTGTTTTCGTTAGTCTAAAGCAAAACCTGTTCGGAGACCCAGTTCCTACTGGCACTTTAAGTGCATTGTTCCCCTTCTGCACCAGCACACCGGTAGGACTGAAAAAGTGAACTGGCTGGAGTAACGCGACCTAGCATTAAATTAATAGGGAAAAGCTACACTTTATAAATCAGAGTAGTTATCCAGAAAGGTTGGATGTAGCTGTGTATAAACAGGAAAACTCTGCAGCTGCTCTCCTGTCCAGTGTTCCAGTCTGTGAGCTCACTGGCTGACATTAATGGATGAGAGTTTCTCTTAGTGCTTAACATAAATCTGTGGCTGGCCTTCAGTACCACTTTTAAGTACCTTACTGTTTTTCGGCCATCATTGTGCAACTAATAAATATTTTTTTCTGTGACTCTTAAGTAAAGATTCTTTCTGCTAAGGGAAGCCTTTTAAACAGCATAAAGGTATCTTTTGATTGTGAAATGTTGTGTTTCCAAGTTGATACCGACCAAGTTTCTGACTAGTAAATTTTGAAAACTCATCTTATGTACCAGGTGTTATTAAAACATACTCACCTGCTAAATTACGTGCAACTGTTTTTTGCTGATATATCAGTAACATGGTTTTGTAATAATTTGAAATGAGGAGGCTGCTACAAACACTGACCTTAGCCCTAGCTAAGGTCAATTAATCAACAAGATTAATTGCTAGGTTATGTTTTTATACTTTTATAACTTTCTGTTATTAAAGAAATCTCAAGCAATGATACAATAAAGGGAAAAAAAAAAGTTCCTCTTTTCAGAGGGTCAATACATTCAGCTCTCTGATAGATTGAATTCTTAAATGAATGCATGGAACAAAATGTCCTGGAATAAACCTTTGATTAGTATGGCATCACTGGAGCCTCGAGGCATCTTTCTTTGCCTGTAATGTATCTTTTGTGGGTAAGCACTGTGAAAATCATCTTTATAGCTCTCATCAATCTTAAAGTACTCTGGAGAGACATTTTAATCCCCATATACAGATGGTGCAAATATATCACAGCAAACTGAAAGGACCTCCTGAAAACTACCCAGCAGGTCAACGGCAAAATTGACATATGTGGATTCTTCCTTGAAAATAAGCTATTTATCCAGATATGCTATTTCCCAAACTGTTGTCAGCTTGAAATAACTGCCAAACATTACCTTTGCTCTGATCCTTATGGACTAGGTACAAGATTGTCCTTTCAGGCTTAGGCAGCCAGAAGCGATGGAAATGAACCTATTCCTAAGCATTTCACTGTTTTTGTGGCTGTATGGATTTCTGTGTCTAGGAGACAAAGAAAAGCAACTACAGTGGTTATGCATGCACTATTCTATACAATGGTTAATGGATTAAAGTAATTCCCTATATAACTGTATAATTACTTCAGACTGTTGAAATTTTTTTTTTTTTGCTTGTACCCTCTGCATGCATCTAGCTAGTTATACATCAGTAGTTCATATTCAAAGACTAAAGAAAGAAAACCATCATCATAAACTTTGCCTCAGCCTGACTAACAACAAAAGTGACATTGCAATGGTAGACAAAGGTAGAAAGGAACCTCCTGACTATACTGCTTCTAAATATACTGGATATTGTAGCCCAAAGGGATCCAAGACAGTTTAATCAATGGCATCTTGTGCTTTCTAGGCTGGAATGAAGTTTGTCTAGAGTTTAGATATAAAAATAAAAGGAAATTATAACGATCTGCAATCATTTTACATGCTTCTACTCTCTTGGTTATGCCTTCAATGCAGAAGTAGCCTGCACTCTTGCTCTGGTGCTACTCATCAGCCCCTCTTTTGCAGTACAAACAAATCTCTCAACCAAATGATCCTTCAGATCTTTCAAACCTGGCTAATGGCCAAGACAAGAGCTGCTGTTTTGGTAAGACTTCTTCATTTTAATGTGGATGCATGAAAACAAGCAAATGCTACATTTCCAGCATATCCCCAGAATTTCCAAAACAAAACAACTCCCCCACTGTCCACTGGAAAAGCAGCAGTGGTTAAGAATATCAATACAGGAAATGCCCCCAGAAATCCTACCAGGATACCTGCAAGATAACTGGTGAGGACAAGTATGGTTGTATAGTGCATTAAAATTAAAGATGATGTCAGTCACTGGCAAGCTCATCAGCCACATCATAACTTTAGTGACATGTAATGACAAATAATGCTAGTTAATTAAGAGGAAAAACTGTAATATCTGTTTTAATACTATTTATGTCTTTAAAAAAATTAAAAGGAAGGAAAGGGATGTTATATACTTTCAGGCATGTTTGAGTGAAAAATGTGATAACTGCTTAATTCTGCTCAAGTGTTATTGGCTAGATTCTCCCTTCTAATTTAATGGGGCTATGGTGATTCATTTTGGAGCAGTTTCAGTAGATTAATATCTGGTTTTAATACTGAACACAGTAGAAACTGCAAGAAAACAAACAATATTCATATTGCTATTGCAGCATAGGGACAAGACTTTGAAAATTACAGGTCAAGATTTAGATTCTGATTTTGATACCAATGTTAAGTGGCCTAATTCTTAAATATTCTGCCTACACAGCAAATCTTCCTGGTGTCTGCCATATATGGCCTAAATACTTTGCATTTCAAGCAGTTTCCTTATCAATTGTTTTCACATTTTATTCTGTGATTATATCTGTTGATTCATGTGCAGTTGTTGACTGCTCTCCTAATTAAATATGCATCAAACTTTTTGTGAGATTCTTCCAGCCCTTGCTGAGAGATATCTGTGTTTGTGCAGAAGTTGTGGTCTGTCTTTTCCACATACCCCTTCATAACCCTTCTAAGGAAAAGAGGGAAGGTAGTACTCGAATTTATCAACCAGGGATTCATATAGCTCATAAATGTTTTCCACCCTTTAGGGAGAATGTTCTGCTTATGTGCCTCAGTTTGTTGTGTTCTGTTCAGCTTCTGTCAAAATCTGACATATATTTTCACGTAACTAATGTGTAAATGTGATCTATTTGCAGAATCACAGAATATTCTGAGTTGGAGAGACCCACAAGGATCATCAAGTCCAACTCTTAAGTGAATGGCCCTTACAGTGATCAAACCCACAACTTTCTTGAGCACCGTGCTCTAACCAACTGAGCTAAGGAAAGCTGGATGTTATTGAAAAAAACCCTGCATTTCTTGTGGTATCTCAGATGAACCAGAAGTGTTCCACAGGAAAATGGCAGATATGCTAGCAGATGGAAACTTGGACTATGGCTCTGAAAAGCAGGAGGAGCATACTAAGCAGTTATCAAACTATGGCAAGAGAATAAAAAAGGAAAATATTGTTCTAGCAAGACTGGAGTTTACATACTTGGTGAATAACATAGTGCAAATTAACTGAAGAATGTCTTCATCTGAGTAAATGACAAAGTAGAAACTCATATGAATAACACTACTTCAAATACCAGTATCCAAAGTAGAGAAACTCCTGGAAAAGTTTGCATGCTTTTCCATATTCCAATTACACATATCTTCAGTAACTGTGTTGTCTAAAGAGTCATTCCAAGAATCCTGAAGATGACTAAGAGAAGTGACATGCTCTAACACCAAAGAGAAGCACGCAAAAGTATTTATTCTGCATAAAACTTACAGAATTAGCTCAGTTCATTAGAGCATGGTGCTAATAACACCAAGATTGTGGGTTTAATCCCTGTAGCTCAGCTCACTTAAGAGCTGGATTTGATGATCCTCAGGGGTCCTTTCCAACTCAGAATATTCTGTGGAAAGTCACAGAATACATGTTCTATAATCTGCCTCCAAATAGGTTTGTTAGATCATTTGCTGATTTCATATAAGAAAGATCAATGAAAAGTGCTTTGTAGACTTTGTTGTGGAGAAATGACTTAAAATTCAATAAAAGAAACAAAACCTTTTAACTTAATACTCATATACTCTCACTAGAAGACAAACTTGAAAGTTTTCAGAAAACCTGCACGACAAATGGTGGGGAAGCAAGACTTAAACAAAGCTATTTACAACCAGCCATAAATTCAAAATGATGATGCTGTGGTGGCCCAGAAAATGTTGCTTGATGTCATAATAAGCACTGCTTGTAAATCCTGAGTTGTCACTGATGAGTGACAGTGTGTAATATTTAGCAAAATGAAGACAATAAGTAGTAGAACAATGACTTAGTGATGACATAATACAATCTAATGCTGCTGATGTACAGAAATCACTACAAGGTTCCATGAGAAATAAATTACAGATCTTGCATGGCATTCTGGATCATCACACATATATTAATCATCAAATAAACCTAGAAAAATGTTATACTTCTCCTTTAGGAAATCCTGAGGGTTATCAAAGAGCCCAGCATGCAGTGAATCCAGCTGCTCTTTGTTCCGGACCAGTAATAGCATTTTAGTTACTAGGTGCTTCTAAAGCACAAAGAGAAAATGAAGACTGTTTGGTTTACTGTGCTCTGTTATGGTTCCAGAACCATGTGCCAACAATTTTTTCTGATAGTGAAATTCTTGCTAGATAGTGGTCTTAGGTCTGTACTGCACATGTGCTGGAGGATCCTGTGTTCACATTGCAATTGTGGTGATCTTGGCACAGTGTTTCTGCCTTTCACCAGTAGAAAAACTGATTTATTATTGAGATTGAGACCAAAAGAAAACGTGCCTAAAACACAACCTCTTCAGCACATTAATTTGCTAATTTATGTACCTACAGATTTTTCATCTATCTGCAATCTTTCCTAGAAAGCCACTCAGTCTTAATAACTTGTTTCAGTTGTCAGTAACCCTCCCTGTCAAAATAGCATGCTACCTTGCTCCTGTTCTTTTGTCTTTAGATTCTAGATTTCATCTTCTGTTGTACTTCTCTGTTATATTTGTAAGCCAGTTTTCTGCCACACTTTTTCTAAACAGAATAAAGAACATTCTTAAAAAATCCTGTCACTTAATACCTGTTGCTGAAAGCTGATTTAATACCAGTATTCTAGGATATCTCTAAATGGTTACTGTGTCCTGGATTGCAGTACAGAGAGAGAAGAATTTCATGAGTCATAACAATATAAACTGCATTTCTTACTGAATATGAGTACCACGGACTAGCTGAGTTAAGGAGCAAGAATTGTATCTATTTCCTAAAAGAAAGGTGTTTTCAGGGTAATGAATTTCCACAGAGACATCCAAAAGGATGTCTCCTGAGCTTGAAGAAGATAATTCTTGAATATCAACCAACTCACCATGACCCCTCTTCCCTTTAAAGAAGAGGATTCTTCCAAGCAGGTACCCGAACAGGGCAAACGTTGTTCTCCTGCAGTTCAGGACTGTAACCCTGCTTTTTGTCCTGCTCTCTTCTCTCAGTACCCTGAACTCAACCATTTCATGCACACTGCAGCTGAAGTTGCCCCCAGTTTTCACACTTCTCAGTAGTTCTTAGTTTCCAAGTACAGTAGACCATGTGCCCATATTTGTTCCTTGATCCCTTGTGTCAAGAATCTGTCATCAATGAACTCCAGAAACCTCCTGGATGCCTTGTGCCCTGTCATCTTCATATCACACCACAGCCTTTGCTTGCCTAACAATCCACCACTTCCTCACTTGATTGTTGACCATCCTGTGCCTCCCCCATCACTCCTAATTTAAAGTTCTCCTCACCAAAGTTACAGCCTGTTGCTTCACTTATTCAGATAGACCCCACTTCTTCGAAGCAAGTCCCTAAAGGGAGGTTCTGTGCCTGTAAAAGCTGAATCCTTGTTAAAAGCAGCAGCAAGACCAGTTATTTGCTTGCAGGATCCATGCAGTTGTCCTCAAGAATCTGCAAGATTGACTAAACACCACTTGGGCCATGCTTAACCCTGACTATTACCTCTGGAGCCATGCAGTCATGCTTGATATGCTCCAGGTTGCCTCTGACAGTTATTGTTGTTGGACTTGTGGAAAAGCAGCAGGGGAGAGCAGATCCAGGGCTGAACAATGCTCATCAGCCTCTCCGAAACATCCCTGAGCTAAGCTCCTGGCCTGGATTGAAACTCCGTAAGCAGCAGGTCAGATAGGCAGGCAGGGATCGCTGTTCCACAGCAGGGAATCTCTCACTGCTGCCTCCCAGGGCTGCTGCAGGGCTCAGGGGCCACCAGCTTGGGGATTTCACAGACACATGTCCCAGCACATCCTTTGCTACCAGGGCACTGACACACTTCTGGAGATTACATATGGCAGTTGCACTGATGTGTTGTATTATAAACTTCACTAAAACCTTGCAAAGGTAATAGCAATAAAAGATTTAATAATTCTTAAAAATTGTGTAGTGTACTTAGGAAACTATAAAAATATATTTTAAAAAATGAGTGAAAAATTTGAGCCAAAGCCTTTCCATTAGTATTGCTTCTCATGATTTGTGGTGGGTTATGATCTAGGGGGGGAGAATCTTTACTACAGGACATTACCTAAATAACACAGTCTAATTATCAATGACGGCTAATAAACCCCCTGAAGTTTATAAGAAAGTTCCACTAAGTATGTGGTTGTTAAAAGCCACATCCAAACTATGTGCTATACTCTATATTTTGAGAACATTTTGTTTTCTTTCTCACTGTAACACAGCAGGCGGTGAAGATATTTTGGATGTTTTCAACTGCTCCATTTCCCTTGCCTGAGATGTGGTCTCTTTAGCAACATGATACTATGAAAATCTCCAGTTTCAGAAGATCTTTCCACATACTGAATTTGAAGCCCAATGTTTTACTGTTAGCTTATATTTATCATAGCCCATAGAAAACAGAGTGAAAGAAACCTCATGGAGTCACAGAATCTTTCTCCACAAGAAGACTGGCTACATCCAAACCATTCTTGGCAAATGATTGTCTAATGCTGATCTCCCACATATTCAGTCTCAGAGTCCACACTGTACTCAGCCTGTTCCAATCTACACTCTGCTCACTGACAGTGTTTTACCACTTGGGACTAAGGTGCAGTGCCTACAATCTCAGCCTGCTAAAGACAGAAGAGTTTGTTGTATTTATTACCTTTTACATATTTAAGGAATGTTATCACCCACTCCAGCCACTCCTTCTCCAGTCTAAACACTCCAAATTCCTTTGCCATATTTTTTCCATAAATAATACTTTCTAGACCTCTGATCATTCTTCCGCTTGGTACTTTTTCCAAATATTCTATACATCCTTGAATAAAGATCTTGAAAATATAGCATTGTGCTCCTGCTGTGTTCTTCATATTGAGTAGACACACTTAATGGATGAAATTTCTGTTTATACATCTCAGAATATCTGTCTCTTTCCCCAGCTACACGTAATTCTTGTTTCATGCAGAGTTTGTGACATATTAAAACCTTCTGAGCTGTTCATGAAGAATTGCCACCCAATTTGTTGATCAGACTATTTACAAAGATTATTCTGTATAACTGAATATGTTTAATGACTTATATCCTATTTTCTGGACTATGTTTTCAGTTTGTGAGGAGAGTGCTGTTCCTTTTAGTGTTCTTGAGGATCATGCCAGCTTGGTGCTACCCATGAAAAGAATATCACTCTTTATCCCAATCCCTACACTAATAGAAACCCTACTTACTATTATTCTTTGGTCTTGCACTGATCTACTATAGTTTGCAAAGACCATATTTCTTAACATTGCTTGTGAGAATGTTATGTGAGAAACTGTCAGAATTCTGACTAAAGTCAAGAGATATCTGGCATCTATTGACTCTCTTTTGTCCACAAGTCCTCCTGCTCCATCATAAGTAGAAGCAAAGTTAGTTGGGAGAGGTTTACACTCATCAAATCCATGTTGGCTGTTACTTACCTCCCTGTTATCTTCCAAGTGCTTAAAAATAGTTTAGCTGATTCTTGTTCCAGTACTTTTCCAGGAACTGAAGTTAGGATGATTTCTCTGTGAGTCTCTGACTCTTTCCTGTTTCTTAAGATAGGCTCTATATTTGCCATTTTCCAGCCTCTTAGAACTTCACTATTCCCTTGCGTGCTCTCAAAAAGAATTGCTAGTAGCTTGGAAATTATTTCAGTCAGTTTTGTAAGTGTCCTCAGTTGAATTAAAGGAGGGTCAGCTGACTTGATAACATCCCAATTGGATGGTTATTCATCAAAATAGGGTTTTTTCCTATTCTATCTGCAACCCCTCTCTTTTCATTATTTTCATTAATTGTCATAAACTTCTGACCACAGTTAATCTTTGCATGACAAAACAATGCCCTCATGGACTTAAATTTTCCTATTGCCACCATTTGTAAGATTTTTACAGGTTTTATCTCCTTTTCAAATGTTTCAAAAAAGATGAGAAAGTTTAATCCTTTTACAAATAAATAGATCAAGACATAATTTGTATTTCATTTATACCAAAACAGACCAATAGCCATGCTCTCCAGATCATTGTTGTTCAGGTGAGGGAAAGCAGAAGAAGCTGCCAGAGAAAGGAAATTAGTTTGAATAACAATTTCTAGAGCTCTGAACTGTGTGGATTTAGTGCAACTGGGTTTCATTATTGATCAAAGTATTATTACTGCTGTATGCAGTTTGTGTCAATTGACAGCTTTTCCAGTGATAAATATTACAAAAAGTCTGCAAAAGTTATTAAATATAAGGAAAAGATAATTAGCAGGTCTACATTGTGTTCTCATGGACTTCATGGAGAAGTGCTCAATATTTTCATATTAAAAAAGCCCCCACAGTTAGTTAAAAATAAAATGTCCAGAAGACAGAGGAATAACACAGGTTAAGCCAATTTTTCAGGATCCATAAATCCTTACATAAATCCTTCTGATGGGAAAATCTTTAATCCTTCAGCTTCTAGGAAAACAAAGACTGTTGATTCTGGCATGGACTGTTAACCAGCTACCTATCATTTTTCATCAGTTACCAAAGATGAAGTCAGTTAGACACATATGTTAAAATTCTTCCTTGTGGAAATGTATAAAAACCTGTCAGGTTTGTTAAAGAATTTTATCTTCACTAACCTATTATTTACCTAACAGACAACCCCAGCCAGATATGGAAAATATAGAGGCATCTTTTCAAATCTTGTCCTATTATATTCCTGAATTTTGCTTTTGGGACTCAATTTGGCTAAAGATTCAACAAGACCAAGTGCCAGGTCCTACACTTTGGCCACAATAACACCATGCAGTGCTACAGGCTTAGGGCAGAATGTCTGGAAAGTGTCCCAGTGGATAAGGACCTCTGGGGGCTGGCCAGCAGTAACTGAACAGGAGCCAGCAGTGTGCCCAGGTGTTCAAGACCAACAGCATCTTGGCCTGTATCAGAAATAGTGTAGGCAGCAGGACTGGAGAAGAGATTGTCCCCTTTTGCTTGGCATTGGTGACACCACACCTCGAGTGTTGTGTCCAGGTCTGGGGCCCTCAATTCAGGAAGGACATTGAGTGGCTGAAGCAGGGCCAAAGAAGGGTGAAAGGTGTGGAACACAAATCTTATGAGGGAGCTGGGGGCGTTTAGCCTGTAGAAGAGGAAGCTAAGGGGTGACCTCATCACTCTCTACAGCTACCTGAAAGGAGGTTGCAGCCAGGTGGGGGTCAGCTTCTTTTCCCAGGAACTAGCAACTGGACAAGAGGACATGACCTCAAGCTGTGACAGAGGAGGTTTAGGTTGAACACTAGGAAAAATTGCTTCACAGGAAGGGTGGTCAGACCTTGGAACAGGCTGCCCAGGGAGCTGGCAAAGTAACCATCTCTGAAGGTGTTTAAGGAGAGACTGGACATTGCACTCGGTGCCATGGTCTAGTTGACATAGTGGTGTTAGGTTACAGGGAAAACTCAGATGATGATTTCAGAGGTCTTTTCCAACCTAATTGATTCTGTGATTCTGTAAAGCTTATGTCTGTGAGAATAACACTGACCATTACTTTGCATTAGGCTTTAAGCAGCCTTGGAGACACACTTAGGGCTTTCTGACCTGACCCAGCTGAAAGCAATAGCATCAAATGATGCAGTGGCAGGAGACCCATACCAGACGCTAGCACCAGGGAGTTGCAGCCATCGTTCTCCTTTCATTCACTGTGCAGGACAACTCCATTCCTTGTTCACCCAACTATTTATTCCCTTCATGTTGGACAGTCACTGAAGGTTGCCCTTGTTCTGCATTCCTGAGTGTAGTCTAGTGGTACTCCACTGGGAAGTAGGAGTTCTGAGGCTGAATTCCCTGAGACCTGGAGAGAAATTAGGTCTGTGACCTAGGGCTGAGAGAGTCTGTTTGTTGAAGTTAGCACTCGTCTTCAGAAGAAGATGTCCAGCCCCAGGGAGGAGGGTGTCCATCTACCATCTTTGCATGGTATTTCTACTCAGATACTTTTAAGCACCTGCTTTCCCAGGGAGAGAAATACAGACCTACTCTTCAGTTTGAATCTCATGAATAGCCAGCTTTGTGTGTCTTGCCTGGAGAGAGAATCTCCAGTCACCTGCTGTCCTGGACAGTTCAGACCAGTGCCTTGAATTGCCAGTGAAAATAGAGCCAGCAAGGATTTCTGCCAGTAAAACTATTTCTTTTGTCAGATCATGTTCAGGAACTCTGAATTTCCAGGATTCAGATTTCACAAGCAATTCTGCCATACGGAAGGGCTGGGAATTCCTGGACTTCCGGTATCTGTCTTCTAGTTCTAGGGCCAGGCTCTCAAGACTTCCAGGCACCTTTGTCCATGAGGAGGAAGTGTCTGTGGGAAAGAAATTTTTTTTTTCCAGGGAAGGACTTTTAAAATTAAGTTTTCTTACTGCTTTATAAAGAGGACCTTTAAAAATAGGAAAAGGGTTTCCTGAGAAAAGGACATTCTCTTGAAGTTTTGATCCATACTAACTAGAAATAAACTGAGAGCAGGTAGGGGATAAAGAGTATGGGAGGACTGTCTGATTTTCTAATACGTTCCATGTTCTAAGAGTTAGAGATTTCTAATGTTGCAAATTTAAAACATATATGTGGCATTTTCTGTGAAAGGTGTCTTCCTTTGGCTGAATATTTTTATAAAATAGCAGACAAAATAGTTCAGCTGTTGCTGAAAAACAGATAGAAAAAATACTGATTTACTGATCACTAATAAAAAAAAATCAAGGGGGGAAAAAACTTTAAAAGAATTCTTATTTTCATTTCCCCAGGAGAGAGAATGAAGGAAAATATTGGACGTTTATGGATGCTGGTTATACCTCATCCATCTCTGTACCCACCCATCCTGTGTAAGAAATGGAAGAGACCAAAATAAAATAACAACTCAGAGCAGAGAAACAAAGACTCTGTCACTGGTCAGGACCAGTAAAAGGCAAATTTAAGATGTCCCTTGGGAGCTGAATGCCTTTAAAATCAGCTTTCAAATTCTTGTGTGCAGCATGGTACATAATGTATTGTATCCTGCACCATCAATATGTCACAACTGTAGGAATCACCATATTATCTGCAGGCCATGAAATCATCTATTCCCAACATAATTCACCTGACACCAGGAAAGTCTGCAAAGGACCCAGGTGTTTTCTAGCCCAGGAAGGACCACACTGGAGTTTTTGATATGTTTTTGCAACAGACTGCATTTTGAGATGGTTTATTACATTTAGGTAGCTGCACACACCCTCAGGCCAAAAGTAGCTCCTGCACTTTGGCTCTGGAAGAGGGAAAGACAGGCCCAAGTTGGTTGCTGTTTATTGAGTTACCAAGGTCTGGCATGACTGGCATTAAGCCAAAGCTAAGAAGCTGAGCCCTGCAGAGATGCCTAGGTCTCTGCACCAAGCTCCCCAGTGTTTTTGAACATGTCAATGAATCAAATGGGGTAGTGGTTTCACACTGTTAAGTGTTTTGCCCACACTGAGTTTCCCTGTAACTTGGAATATTCAGGAGTCCAACATCAGCACCCAGGAGTTCCAGGGCTCTGCTCTGGTCTGTCATAATTTATTTGCTTGGAATATGGATCCAAAAAGTTCAACACTGAAGTTTCTGCCAGATTCAGGCTTCATCTGGCTTGGCCAGCATGTTCCGCTACCATTATCCAGGATAATTCAATCTCATAACATATTGAATAAGAGACAAGTGACTATTGAGACATGAAAATTTCTTGCTCCGTGCTACTACTTGAAGAAGAGAGATAGAACAGCCGTTGTTTAATTTATGATCTTATGATACAGTAAGCAAAGTACTTGCTGGAAAGTACTTCTTGTGCCATTGATTCAAGTCTTCTGCTACCTAAATCACTTCATCTAATCCTGTTCATAAATGTATCTTTAAATTTCTTAGATTTCTAGTCCATACTACGGCCCCAGGAAAGTAATTACAGAATAGCAATGCTTTGATTATTTAAATTATTGTAGTTTCCAGACCAAGCTCCTGGCTGGTTTACGCATGAGAGTTCTTGTGCCAGCATTGTTCTTTAACTTAGATATCCCTTCCCCTTCCACATTATTTAATCTCTTGATGGATTCATATTCAGTAATTACAAGGACAAAACAAACAACTATTTTATCTACATTTATATTTCTCCAAAGGCATAGTATATAGATCCCAATTCAAAGAAAAGCCAACATAAGCTGGTAGTTTGGCATCAGGTTAAGAAAATATTCTCATTGTCAAGCTGGGACAAATGAGTGAAATATGTACTCTGGCAAATACCAATTATCTCTCAATCCATGCATATTATCTGGCCTACTCATTGTTGCCCTCCAAAGTGCAATATTTTAGCACTCCTGAATACCAGGAAGTGCTGCCAGGGAGGATCCTGAAGAAGGCCTTGGAGCTTTTTTTCTTCATGGGGGACAGAAGTGCATTCAGGGTTCATCAGCACATCAAAATGGGGCAGCTTTGGAATTCCGGGCATGTGTAAAATGAACATACCTGTAAGAACAAGTGAAACCTTTTCAACTGAAAGCTACAGCACTGTGCTGTTTTTCTTTATTTTTTCCTTCTTCCTTTCTTTTGATGTGTTTGTGAAGTACAGATTGCAGATGTGAGATACCTGGATTAGACAGGCTCAACTAAGCCAACTGGGAAGTTCACCATAGGATTGTTTCCTTTTATTTCAGCACATTTTGAATCAAGCCCCAGAATTACCTGACATGCCAGACTAACACAGGTTCTTGGCTCATTCGATAGAGGAATCGGTAGGGGTTTTTTGAAGTGTTGGCCAGATGTCTTCAAGGGAGAAATTTTTCCCCCTACTCTCCCCAAAATTTACATGTTCATATTCTTGAAATGTTTCCTTTCACTGATAGAATCATTTATAGAATCTGCAGAGATGCAAGCAGCTTTTTGATGGGGGGGTTACGTTTTCCTCAAAGCTTGACTCAATATGTTGGTCAGTAGAGAAGTCATTACTTTTAAGTTGATGGTATGTGGATTATAAGGGCACATTGTTTCTTTACCATTCGGGGTTAGGACAAAGAAGCCAAGTACACCTTTAAAAAGGCCAAGGAACCCTGGGTTAGAAACCACCTGCTGGCCAAGCTATTTCGTCCTTTTAAAAAATCTATAAATTTTCAAGTTTTGCTAGAGTGTAAATCAAAGCCAGGGAAGAAAAAATTGTCTACCCCAAAACTGCTGTACTGTGATCCTTTAACCATCTGATTTATGTTAAAATAGAGATTCCAAGAGTGCTCGAGTTGATTCAAAGACCAAAGTGCAAAAGCTTGGAGTTTTCTCAGTAACTGTCCAACCTTTTCATGCAGGACTGAAATACAAATTGACTCCTTTACACAAAGATGCTATTGACATTAATAAATTGCCTGTGTTGGAAAAATATGTTGATATAAGCATTTTTTTTCTTTTGCTCTCAAAACAAAGCTTGACTTTGTAAGGGCTTTCTGTAATCTTGACATACATGCGAGTGGAATGTATGGGCTACTCACAGCAAGACCTGTAAATAGTCTCCAGTTCCTACTTTTGTTTCAACTGGCATCAGCAGAAGTAGATTATCTGCTTTACAGGCTAAATTTTATTTATTGCTTTTAGAAAAATGGCCTTACCAAATAAAATATATATAAACTATCTTAGCTCATATTGTGTACAGAAGCTCATATAGTCTGCCACCGACATAGAACGTCAGAAATTAGAAGCAGATGGTAATTACTTGGAACAAAGATGAGGTTTTAGAGGAGAATGAATGCAGTGCATTCCAGAGCACATATATTATTTTTTAACATGAAAATTAATGGCTATTATAAAGCTACACTAGATATTTTCTTCTATGTTTTGTTTTGCAAGGTTATGGTTCTTGCATTTATCTATTTCTCTGATTTCCCCTACCTCCATTATTCATTCAGTGATATATTCTTTTTGTCTATTGTGCTTGACACAAAAAAACAAAACAAAACACAAAAACAAAACCAAAAAAAGCCACAAACAAACCAAAAAAACCACCATAAATATTTTCAGTCATGGATTACATAATTTTAAATCCCAAAGATTACATTGTGCTTCCCCATCTTATTGCTTACCTTGTTGCACTTTTCATTCATATCTATGATATGCTCTGTAACAGGGCTTTATTAAATGATAATTGGTTTTTAATATAGATGCTAGATACTGTCTTCAGAATGTTCCTCCTTGTGGTTCCTTTTTCAAGCAGAAAGGAACTTCTACAAAATGCTCTCACATTTTACTGTTCAGCAAATGTATTTTCAGAAATAAAGAATTTTCAGTCATTTCTGCTCAGTTAATTCAGATGTTTTACACACAGAGATGCTTGTGGATAGTTTTTAGCCAAAGGGGATGCTTTTAAAAAATATTATAAAGACTTTTCTGTGTGTATCTTTGAAAATTTCAGGTGTCTTCAAGACTCTAGGTCCCTTACTGATGTTTTCTTAGTTTAATGAAAGGTCATTTAGCTTGGTAGAGGATGTGTCTACTACTGAGCATTCACAAGAACAAAATAGGAAGGATCTCTTGACATCTGTAAAAACTTCTTACATCATTTAGCCATGATCCAAAAAATATCCTCCTGGATGACTTTCTCCAAAAATGCATATGTATTCCTATTGCTTTCATTGAATACAATGTGTAATACAGAAGGTAATAAATACTCTTGGTCCATCTTCAATATTGAAATAGAAGAACAGAATTCTTTGGCTACATTAAGAGGTTAGTACCCAAATGCGCCTGACACTGGAGCTTTTAGAATAACAATGTATTTAATCTGAGCTGAAAAAAATATTACTGCATCTAAATACTTCCCCAAGTGTGGGCATTCAGGAAGTCAAAGCTGATTTACACTTCCATATAGGCTTTTTCCAAACCCAAGTCTGAGTCCTTTCAAACTGCTAAAAATTTCAACTTTTGAAACAAGTTTCCTTATCAAATTTACACATGCAAGGGTAAAGGCCACACTGGATGGAAATGCTGTGTACTGTTTAAACATCCTGACAGCACATAGCTATACCCACCAAAACATCTTACCACATCAGGCTATTGTTGTTCTCATATCCAGGCCTCTATTTCCACATCCCTGCTGGCTTTCCTCTGCTCCTGGGAGTTATGCCTTCTCCTGCTTCTTGTCTTAACTCTGTGAGAAACAGCAGGCAGAAAAAAGGAAAGCAGGGGAAACCAACATATGTGTGATCAAAAGCTAAAAGAAGGAAAAACTTCAACCTGTTCTTATACAGTTTTTAATCTGAAAACTCTGCCATGGGTGCTGAGAGTATTTTGTGCTCCACAGCTTTATGGTGCAGCTGCCAGATAAGCCGTACACTTTAATGTGTAAATAGGCCTGGAAGACATTGCAAACTTCAACCATTTTGTTTGCAGATGTGCAAGGGGCCAGACTGATGTGAGAGCTCAGCCTGGGCTCCCAATGCATTTGTCACAAAAGATGCTGCTTCAGTGGAGAGGCAGGGACATGCTCTGTGGAAGAAATGGACGGAAGGCACCTGTAATAACCTGGTCAGATATGTACTGCAATAACATTTTTAACACTTTACAGCGAAGTAAGAAAGAGATGAAGAAAAAAGATCTCAGGTAATGCAAGTTCTGTGTGCTTCTACCTTGGAAAAGAGGAGACATTTTGCTCTTGGCTGCCAGAATTTTTCTGTTTGGACATATCAACAGTTTGAGATTCAGAATGCTGGAGTAATTCAGTCCGTGTAATGGGATTTACCCAATTGGATTGCCAACACAAACAGGCACAAGCTAACCTGAAAAGGAAAAAAATGGAAGATGTCACACATAATAAAAAAATGTTTATGCTTAAAGCTTTAAAGATATGCTTAAAGCTTTTCCTTTTACACTGGCAGATAATGATGCCATGAACTCTTGTACCGACTAAGTCGAGACACTTCTATAACACGTTAACAATTTTACCGAAATGTCAATCAGTAAAGCCCAATTGCTGTCTAAACCCTTCATGCCTTTGGATTCACATGAGGATGAACTGATGTTTTGCATCAAATTTTCTTTAACAATGGGTGCTTTGCCAGTCTTTGCTGTTGCAAGACAAAATACTTTGGAGGATCTCAGGTTTTGCTGAACTTGTAGACAGGAAAGTTCCTGATTCCTTCCTCTCAGTCATCCTAAAGATCCTGCCAAGCAGTGAGAACTAATCAAATGTTGGTGACAATAAGGGTTGTTGATCTTCTATAACCATGGTATATGTATTGCATCTGTTTGTGGGGGGAAATGTTCCTCTCAGGAGGAAGGTAGGATCAAAATACAAGGTACAGAGAGCCCACAACTGCTCCTGAGGGGGATAGTGATGGCAGCAGCAGCTCACAAGCTTCTGAAGTATGTGGCCCCTGACAACTGCCGAGAGTCTGTTCTTGGTTGTATGCCCCAGAGGAGCCCAGAAAGATTTCCAAAGTCAGAAAGAATTTTGAAGGGAAAAGCCTGGCCAGCTGGAGGCATGCAAGCTTAATTTCAGCTTGCAGGAAAAGAAGACATAATCACTTAAGGTGTAGTAAGACCCCAACTTCAAAACCTCCAGTGTAATTCAGAACTGTAAATGCTGAGGCCTCATGTCAGAGACATGTTCAAAATCTAATTTAAGTGTATTAGACCCTTTTTGGGGGGCACATTTTAAAAAAAATAAACCCAAAAAATTAATTGTCTAGATGATAGGAAAAGTTTTGCAAGGAAAGTTGTCTGGCATTTTGTCTGGAATATTCCTATTAAACCCGTGTATGGTAAATTTGGCAAGAGGATGCTCTACACAGCCTAAGACACAGCTTATGTGAATGTGGCAAAGCAGTATACAGCAACTAAGGACCAGTCCAGTCTATATCTTGGAAAACAGAATCTAAATTTATTAGAGCTTCAACTCAATTACACTAATGAGTCCAATAGAAAGAGTGAAAAGGAAGATACAGGCTGTCTCCCTCCACAGTATCACATTTTGCATACTCTTTTGTAGAGAGAAGTAGTCCCAGTGCAAAGTTAAACTTATCATGGACAGCATGGGTAGAGAGTCTTGAGCTTCAGTACTCGCTTTTATGAGTGTGAGTATCACTTCTTAAGGACCCAGAGTCAGGTGTTAGAAATAAAAACTATACTTAAATATTTTGTTGGATCGGTTCCTGACTTCTTATTGCAAAAGCAGTCTAATAAAAAGTCCTTCAATCCAGAAAGGTCCAAGCAGCAAGAAGGGGATCTCTGGATTTAGTGCTGGCCTTGCTTCCTGACTCAGCTGTAGGCATGCTTAACAAGGAACAGCCTCAGTGATTATTTTATTTGCAGTCTGATCCATAGGATTACGTGGCCAAATTTAACAAAGTGGTAGTCTTTCCTTTCAGTTTGCAGCAGAACTTCAGCACATCCCCAGGGGCCAAATTAAAAGAACCACAGTGTGAAGTCAGCCCTTTCATTAATTTGTTGAAACAAGCAGTAAAGCCAAACATACTAAGCAAGGCATTCTTCTAAGTTACGTGAATGGAGGTTCTCATGCTAACAGAATTTTATTCCCTTTTCCCTAAGATCATATACATTAATAATTTTGGAGTTTTTTTCTGGGAATTTAAAATAATCACTTTTTAGTCTGAAGTAGCAGGTATGTCCTATCTTAAAAGCACTCATTTTGTTCTGAATTTCTCTTTAAATCTAACAATGGATTCTAGAAAAAAAACCCTGCTTGTAAAATTAGTTTCTGGTGCTAGGTTTAAATCCTTCCAATACTATGTGTATTTGCAGTGGACTCTTTTCTGGACTCAGGCAGGGCAGATGACTAAGGGTAGTCCAGACAATGATGAGACTCATTGTTTTGTTTGTAACGTAAAACACCTGCAATCTCTACTCCCAAGAATGATTCCCATCAGGGAAGCCTGGGTTCTGGTATGTGCTCCTGTGATTGTCTAAGGTGCTGGTTTATAAGGGGTCCTTCTCCCTCTCCTCCAAATCTCAGGTTTTATGCTAAGGAAGTTAAAATTAATGGCTCAGAGAGGATCATGACAGGTTCATGACAAGGCTCTGATCTAGAAAAGGATTCAGAAATGCATGACAGCGTGAATCAAAAAATAAACCTGGAATTTAAACTAGGTACTGCCTCTGAGACCTGCCCTGTCTTCAGTCCCCAGTTCTATCAGAAGATTGAACAACTTCTGGTATGGTCACTGTTTGGAAGTGAGGTCAGCAGTTTAGGCCTCCAGACCATATTTATTGGTGTGTTTATTTACTTGATTTTTCCTATCTCTGTTTTGTTGTTTTGGTTTTTTTTTGTTGTTGTTAGCAAAGTAAATATTCTTCTGGCATCACTCATTACTGTGACAGACATATTTTTTCTTCATTGATTTAATTAAAACCTCAGCATTTGTCAAAGTTATGTAATATATAAGTATTGGTCCACTCCCTCAACTGTACAATACTAAGCAGAAATCCCTGTCTGACTTCATTGCCTTTCCCAGTCAAGGTTTTAGACTTTCAATTCCATTTTCCAACGATAAATGTAAATGAACATATTTCTCTTGAACACCTGTATGCAGACATATATTTAAGTTCATAATCCAGTCAGTATCAGTTTATATTACTTATTTGGTTTGATGACACTCCTGTTCATCTCATATTGTGTCCTTTCATAATTTACAAAATTATTAGTAAATACATATGGCCTCTATGTCACATCCACTGGCATTTGAGTGACATAGTTCATTCCTTTATGTTGCATTAGGAAGGTATAGAACAGGTAGTTAAAAAATTAAGCATCACAGCTTGCAGGATGACAAACACTTCAACTTATATTCAGCTTCATTTGCAAGTGAAGTGGGAAGACCGGGAGCATGAGAGGGCCTCACACTAGGTTTAGTGTACTTTATATAAAAGATACTTCAATCTTTGATTGTTTATGTTGACTTGTGATGGGCAGAGTGAGAAACTATGCTCACATGTACACACAGAAATACACAGAGAAAGACAGTTGTTAACTTGTTGTTCCCTTGTGCTGGCTCATCCATTTACTTCAGCTGTGCAAGTGTTCCATCAAGGAAACAGCTGGGCACACTCACACACACAAATATGATATTGAAATAGTCACCTTAGCTAAAATAATCTGTGACATTCAGAGTTAACACCCTAACAGAAGCCAAGGCATTTCAGGGACCTACTGACAGATGGCATTACTATTTTTCCTACTGGACTTTACTTTCATTACTCTGTTTACAGATAAAAGCAGCTTCAATTCCTGAATACTCAAGGTGTTGTTTGGAAACCTTTAGTTTAACCTCTAACCTAGTCTAATCTTTATTCCAAGATTTTGTTAAAGTAATAATATAGCTTTGCTTCAGCTGACTTTATAGTCTACCAGATATGTTACATTACTGGGAGTCCTAAAGTGTTTCATTATAATATTCATTAATTAACTGCATGATAGCCCTTCTAGAACTATTTTTTGTGAAGTGTTTGGTTTTTTTAATGTAGTATTCTGTTTAGTTTCCATTCTATACTTTTTCCTAGGCATAGGAAATGTAAATTAACTTATCTCTATCACAAACTGGGCTTTCTTCCACAATCTGCATTCCTTTTAGATATATAAGTAGGTGCACTTTATTTTTTTTTTTCAAAATGAAACCTGGATATAAACCACAAAAATAGCTTATTTTACCTTAAATGAATGATAAGCAACAAAACATCTGAGAAATCATCCTTCTCTCATCCTTCTCATCCTCAAAACATATTTGAAAGTTCTCAGCAGATGTGAATACCTTTAAGGGCACCAAAACCAACTTTAAACTTTCTCTAAGATATACTGACTTTCTTCTTTGTTCAAAAAAAAAAATTCATTTATCAGTTGCTGTTTAAAACACCTATCTGATTCCCTTTCTTTTCAGGAGTCTCTAAGGCATAATGAATATTTTTAAATGATACTTTAACGTTCTGTTAAGGACTCCTACTAAACACTAAAGTGCTGATGATACTTATGTTAAAAATTGTAGCTATTTGAAATGGAGGAGCTCATGTACTTCATTCTCCTCTCAAAGTTAAACTGTTCCCTGCACTAAATCTCTTAGTGGTTTATTCATTTTAGTTTAATAATACTGAATAATAGTGTTTTCACCACTTCCTCTGGGCAGAAGTGCTGACAGAGTGCTGAAAAAAATATAAAATTCTCACTCTATGCCTTTGTGAAGCATTTATATTGTTTGAGTATGTTTGAGGTTTCTTTTTTTCTTTTGAAAAGTTCTGCTTAGAGAGATATCTGGACTGAACACAGCATACATCCTTTTGCCACCAACTCCTGCTTGTACAAGGTTCATGGTAAGGGAACTCAGAAGCCTGAGGTTTTTGAAAAAGGTGGTTTTCCTTAAACAAGGAGCTGCAGAAGAAGCATTCCATGGAGGGCAAACCAGAGACAACAATAGGTCCCAATACTCCTGGGCTAGCTAAAAGAAGGCATCTAGCACCTCTGCTACTACTGTGACTTGAGATGATGATGAGATTTTTTCGTTAAGTTTCTGGATGAACACACAAATTGATTGATTGTCTCTAAATGTGCAAACTGTTGCATTGTAATTATGTTTGAATGTTTTGTTTATCTGTAATAGAGCTTTTTATTTAAAGGAGATTGCTGGTGCAATAGCATTTATCACATTCTCCAAGAAGGAAATTATTGTACCATTGCATAATACTGACTGCTTCTCACAAATAAGAAATTTTAAACAGTTTTTTATCAAACTTCAGTCCTGAAGTGGGAAAACTGTGAAATCCCAGATTGGTGCGAGTAGGGATGGAAAACTCCACCTCTTAGAGGGACCTGGATGGAGGCAGAAGACAAACTTGTAAAAATGCCATTTTCGGTCATCCCTGTGCTAACAGCTGGGCTTGGACATGTCACAGTCAAAAGTATTGGATAGGCAGAATGACTATGTCAATAGCAGTAAATTAAAGATGCTTGGGATTGTTCTTTTGGCAATGAAGCCAGCTGGCATTCAATAGCCCGTGTCCAAAACTGCCTACAAGAAATTATTTAGCTGGACACAAACAAACTGTTTAAAATGATCCTTGGTCTGTCTAGTCCCTGAGCCTCACCAGGAGCTGTCAGAAAGTGAACCAGCAATTGTGGAACAAAAATGCGCCATGAACCTTCCTTACAACTCAGTTATATAGACAATCCAGTTTCAGTCAGTGAGAATGTTTCCTGGCACTCTTTATTTAACTGAACAGATATAATAATTATAATTCTATTACAAAAGACTTCAGTGACCTAAATAGTTGCAAATAATAGCCACAGTATAACTTCAATATATTAACATAGCATTTTTTAAGTAGAGGTCCGTTGCTGTATAGGCTGTGATGATAGGTTTTTTTTAATGTTTGGAAATAAAAAAAAAAATGATGCATTCAATTAAAATTTCATGAGATTCCATTTCAAGAGTAGTCTCCAGAGAGCAAAAGCCAGTCATCTGCACAAAAGTCTTGTGCAATATTTTTAAGGAAAATCTTCATTACTTCATTAAATGGGCAGAATTTTTTCCAATCCTCTTTTGTTTCCATTTTGCATTTAACTTTTTATTTCCCTAATTCACACTACACAGAGGAAGTTCTGACACTCTCCAGCTGTTAATTCAATTACCCAGTATTTCATTCCTATTTCACTGTTGGTTTTGCATGTTTTATGCAGCTGAGGCCAGACACTGGGAAAGCATAAGAGAAACATTCAAAAAGAGTTCTGGCCACCTAGCTTGTTTCAAGTAAAAGAACGTGTGAATGTATTTTGCAACTGCTAAGTCAGCAGTTTCCAGAGTAGATAGACCAATAAAAGATCTTGTTAAGAATTTTTGGAAAGTCTTATTTTGCAGTATTGTTTACACTAATGCTTCTTTATATATCATGTCATGCAATGTAATTATTTTTTCCTGAAAAAAGACAACTGAAAAATTGAGCGACACAATATAAATTCTTCAGATGAAATTCCAACAATTTAATTAGAGGGGTTTTTTACCTGAAAAACTGTTGCATCACACTTTGCTACTAATTTTATGTTGTCCTGTAAGTCCAACATGTTTGCCGCCAACTATGCAGATGTATGTCTGGAATTCCGCTCTTTGGCACAGCCTATCTATCTGATTCAGTCTTACACTTTGGACTTTCAGGTCCTCAGAGCCCCTAATTATCTTCTGTGAATTTGCCTAATTCATCATGACTCGCATTTTTATAATTAATGTTAGTCATGTTTTTATTTAGATCGTGTTCCTTCCATAAAATCCTAGGAATTAGGCTGCGCACCCAGGAATATGATAATCATGGTCTGGTTTCTCTTTAAGCCTTGTAGAAATCTTGAAGAAGCTATTTTCATCTTGTCTTCTGGAGAGGAATACCACAACAAATTTGGCTTGCCTGGAAAGCCCCAAGTTTTCAGAAATTCTGAGAAAATCAAATTCCAAACAAACTAGTGCATAATTATAGGCTTAGGTCAGGAGAGACATCTGAGAGCTACAACTTCTCATATTTAATTGCCATCTTCCTCTAAATGCAAACCCCACTAATGATTTATTGGAAAACTGTGACACTTCCATTTTGTTTAATTCTTCAGATTTAAATAAGAAGCATATTCATCGCAACAGATGAAAGGAAACAAAAGAAACATTGAAATGTTGATAGAGGTGCAGAATCATCCAAGAAGATTGCCAAGGAGCATGATATTGCTACAGTCTAAGATGTTCAGGCCAATTCAAGAATTAGTTCCCAAATTTGGCCAAAAAAACCACAAACACTTCAGGTATATCCTAGAGATCTGCTTAGGATAGAGCAGTCCATCCCAGCAATAGAATAGAAAAGTCTTACTGGAGGGCAGGTCTCTATTTCAGAGCATAGATTCATCTGTGGTCAGAGAATTGGTCTCTTTTAGTATGTCTCTAGCTGTGCAAATACATGGTCCTAAATATAATTTTCTGGCACTCTATATGCACTGTTGCTCAAAAATATTTTTAGAGGATTCTTATCCTCTAGCTTTTAAACGCCATTCCTATGGATGTGAGTATAATACACTTGTCTCTACAAAAGACTTACCTTTGTACTTAGTGACTCCTCTTTTGGAAAATTCCATGTTGAGCTCAGAGCTGTTGTTGGTAGAGGTGGAATCTCTGTTTTTTGGAAAGCTGGATGTTTTCCTCTGCAATAACAGCTCCTGTTTTATGAATCTCTCTGAAGGGCATGGTGATGTCCTTTAAAATTTCAACACATCTCAAAAATAATTAGAAATAGGCCACAGTAAGTGGATATTTATGCTCAAATCCCTGTTATTAGGTCACATATGGTCTAAATTGCAGGACTCAAAATAACAATCAAGAATAACATGCTTTGAAAGTGTTCACTTGGTAAATCATATAATTATAATGCACTTCATTACACCTTATAAAATATGTCATAAACATAAGCTATGTTCCACAAAAACTCTTTCTGCTTCAGGACATGGCCAAAGCCCAGAAGAGGAAAAAACAAACAAAAATGACACATCAATATAATTTTAAAATCTCAAGTCGTTTCCGTGGAATTGAATTCTGCTGGCATTTCATCCTATTTTTTTTCAGTGACTTTGTATTAATTTCTTGATATTTTTATCTATTTATCTCAAGTTCTGAAAAGTTTCACAGGTGTATGATAAGAAAATCAGAAAGGTTACACATAAATTGACCAGAAGGGAGTGAGATAATGAAATTATGCAGACTCTTGCAGACTTCTGACATGAAGAATTTTTTTGCTATGTCTGTTCGTATTAACATGAGTTGAACTCTGCTGCTGTCTCAGAAGACAGAATTTGATAGCTTCACTGTTGTAATACTTTTCCAATTAGAACTTACCCATATTTTTCTTTCTAAAGTTTCTTAACTTTCCTACTCCTTGCTGAGTCCTTGTCACGTTGGGACTCTGGCTTGTGAGATTTATTTGGGGATATAGGGATTTCTTCCTTATATAAGTTGTTTAAATAAAGACAGAGTTACAATAGCTACTCTAGCTGCAAGCTGCAGTTTTAGTTCAAACACATTTTATGGTGTTCATATAGAAACACTAGGAAGCATTCTTTCATCTGTTTTATTGTCTTGAATTTTTATGAATCTATAAGAGACCATCTATCTTAGCGATAAAATCTACAGATCCTACAGTAAGTTTAGGAAGAAATGAGTACAAAATTCATGGTGGTGGATGGTGCTACATCCCGTTGGTGTCAGTCACTAGTGATGTTCCCAGGGCACAGTACTGGGGTCAGTCCTGTTTAATATCTTTATCCATGATCTGGACAAGAGGATCAAGTGCAACCTCAGTAAGTCTGCAGAAAACACCAAGTTGGGCAGGAGTGTTGATCTTTTGGAGGGCAGGAAGGCTCTGCAGAGGGATCTGGATAGGCTGAATCAGTGGGCCAAGGCCAGTGGTATGAGATTCAATCAGGGAAAGTGCCCAGCCCTGTTCTTTGATCCCAACAACCCCATGCAGTGATACAGGGCTGGGGGAAGAGTGGCTGGAAAGTGGCCCAGCAGAAAGGGGCCTAGTCAATAGCCACTGAACATGAGCCAGAAGCGTGCCAAGGTAAGCCAAAAGACCAATGGTATCCTGGCCTGTATCAGAAATAGTGTGGCCAGCAGGACCAGGGAAGTGTTTTTCTCCCTGTACTTGGCTCTGTGAATACTGTGTTCAGTGTTACGTGCGGAATACAGGGGACTTTGTAACACTTGCATTGGTAAGAGGCACTTATGTTACAGGTTACATAACATATCAACCATATGATATCAAACTAATGCAACATTTCAAATGAAAGAGCAAGTCTGCTACTTGTGCTGCCTTATGACTTTAAACACATTTCTCCAGGGCGTTTGCAATCTAACAAAGCAGTTTGTTTATCATAAAGAGGTTTACTGCCCTGATTTTGCTTCTGTGGGTGCAATGGACTTAAAAACAGCACTAAAAATATAAAAATGCAAGTACTCAGAAAATGTGCAGAATTGACTTCCAAGTACAAAAGGCTTTTTGCTAATGAAAGTATTGAGTTCTTGTTTGTTACAGAAGAAAAGGTCTAACATGTAGCATGTCTGGATGTTAGTCATAAATACCATAAAACAAGCCTAGTAAAATGGCAGTATCAACATAAGATTTCCTCTTTATCATTTCTAGCCACCTGTGAAAAAAATCTGGTAATCCAAAATCAGAGGAAGCACAATATTTGGCTGTCCAGCATGCAAAAGAATGAGTTTTCTACAGACAGAATGTCTTTGGTCTTTTTTTATACATTTTTATCATATCGAGTCTTTACCCTAAATAATCTATATACTTAAAAAGGCATTGGTAGTTAGGTGCTTTATTAGTCATGTCAAATTTGTCTTCTGCTTAGATACATATTAAACTTTTTTTAGTTAAATTAGGTTTGGACTTTTAATTGCTTTACAGGAAAAATGTCTGTCCCATGTAGTTTCTACAGTAGTAGAATGTATCTGCTTTTACTTCTCTGCTGGGCATTAATCATGTTCCCAGTGGGATCCCCTTTCACACTTGCTAAAATAATACCACAAAAAATGTGAGAGAAATTTATGGTCATATTTTGTCCTTTCCTATGCTTGGATACACATCAGAGTCAGGTATATGTAATATATCCACTTCTGTAAAAATGTCCTTATTTTCTTCAGTGTGTATGACACACCTATACTGGACTAGGTGGAAGACCAGTATTTTTATTCCAATCTTAAACCAAGGCTGCAATATTCAAATTATAGTTCCCTAGATTTTCAAGGATCTGGCTGCCACTATACAAGTAGTAATGATTTATCTTTCACTTTACTCAGGCAAGTTGATGATGAAAGAATGGGACCTGTAATGAGGGTAAGACATGGTTTTATTCCAGAAAACGTCAGAATGAAAGGGATCTATTTCTAAAGCAATTTTTGTGTATTAGTAATTATCACGTAGCAGATTAGTAGCTGACTTTAAGGTCAGATTTCCTTATTTTGTTTTTGTTTGGTTTTTTGTTTGTTTGCTTTTGTTGATGTTGATTGGTTTTCTTTGGTTTGTTTCTTTCCTTTTGGTTTTGATATTTGGTTGGGTCTTTTTCTTCTTTTTTTTTTTTTTTTTTCAAAAATTCATTGATTTAGCAACTTAATAATTTAGAAATTTATTTCGTGATAAATGCAGATCAGTCAGCTACCACTTCAGAAATTCAATTGTAGCTGATCCATGTGATTTAGAAAATGGACTGCTCAGATCATTATGAAATGGTCCAGAAAAAATCAAAGCCTATTTCTTTTCCAGGGTTGTTGGAAACTTGTTCTGAATTCCAGTGGTATGTATGAATTTCTATTCTTGAAAACTACTGCAGAAATGACAGTGCAGGATTTTCTTCAGTATTTTTCTATCTATGCTGTAATGTACATTAAAAAAAACCCCAACAACAAAGAAAAAGAAGAAAGGTCTTAAGACTGCAATTTTTGGACACGATCACTGTAGAAGTTTGAATTATTAGAATGGGTAATGCTTTTTGTAACTGGGACATCTATTTATGGCAAAATTCTAGGCTGAAATAAACAAAACTCTTCCTAAATACTCTGAATAGTCAGATGGCCTTAGTTTTCCTTGTCTAAACAACTAAATCTTTGATGTCTGAGTAAATACCATGATATGTAACTGGCCCTCCAAGGCATTTCTAGTCTAATTGAAATTTACCAAATATCCCATCTGAAAGTTCTTTTCAAACTGCCAGTGAAAAGCGGACTTGTAAATTGTTGCTGTGCACAAAGTAAGTAATTATGAATTAGGCATACTGTGATCCTAATTCCACTTAGTCATTCACATTTTCCACTGGCGTGAACTTTTAAAGATAGCAAAACTTCAGAGGGCACTGAAAATTAGGGTTTAGTACTTCCTATTATGTTTTACATTTTTGTTACTACATTTATAAAGTTTGGAGAAATTATTCCATATTACACATACTTTACATATATAATACTACTCCATGCTACACATACTATGCATACTATAACATTCCAAAACTACTATTCAGTGGTTTTACAAGCTTCCAGTCTTTTGCTTAAGGGGAAAATATTCCTGTTTAATAGAGATTTTGTCATGAACTTTGAAAATACAATACCAGCACTTGTTAGTGCAGGTCTCTAGGTCCCATGCAGATTACTCCTTTCCTGCAGTACTCAAGGAATACCTGGAAAAATATATACCTCTGTTAGAGGCTGCACACCTGAATTCCCCTTCTACCCCTTTAAATATACCATGTTTCAGGTAGCTGTTTTTATGTCCTTTTAGCAGCAGCTCTTCATCACTCAGGGTTTTTGATTCTGTGGCTTTCTGGAAATAAAGTGAACACAGCCTACAAGATGTGTATTTAACATGCTGCACACTTTACCTAATGTTAAAAGGTGTCTGGAATTTATAAATTATAGGACTTAGTATACAGATCAGCAAAATGGAATATTTACTTGACTTCTAAAAGTAGAATTGAGAAACAAAACTAAAACTCCCTCCAGACTAGGAATGTTTTTACTGCAAAACAGTTCCAACAATTTGACCTATTGGCCAAACCTACTCAAAAAGGCATAAACAAATGGCCTGCCAAAGCATGGAAACATTGGAGTGAAGAACTATGAGTCCTATCACCCCCAGATTCTTACACACAGTGGGTTTTTGGTAGCAGTTCGTTTGCCTTTTTTGGTTTTTCCTCCAGTAGCCTTTTTCGGTACAAAATTAAATTAGTCCTTATGCGAATACTAATATTCTAGGGGGGTTTGAAATGATTATTTTAAAAATCAGGAATTTATTATGCTATACATATTTTTTATCAGGAATATCAGTAGCACAATACCAAGAACACTTATAATGGTTCATAAATCATAAATAACAGGTTGCAATTTGTAATTTTTCTAGTATATGCCTAGAAACAATTAATCATGGAAGAAATAAGCTTAGTGAAAGATTTCACTACTTGATGCTTGATTGTGTATTAATCAGGGGAAGAAGTGTTTTTATTATGTGCTCTTTTTGGTTCACATATTCTGAAAGATTAATTGTCCTTATTACTTAAATTCCTAATGGCATAAATCCAAAGCAAATATGATTTGCAAATGGTGCTATCTAGAAATTTCATAAAGAGAAGATTCTGATTGTTAGGATTTTTTTTTAATTGCCATTTTACAATGGTCTCACAGTGCATGTCTGCTGAGACTAATGCTGTTGGTAAGACCACTCTCAAATATCATTGCAGAAAAAGTCTCATTAGTTTATGTTATGCCCATGCTCCAAACCTTAAGTAGTTTACTTTAATCACATTTCTTCTGGAAACAGGCCCCTTCATGGAGGAACCCAGAGATGAAGTTATGAGCAATTCCCATCCATGTCAGTGAAAAATTTGTTTCCTCAGCTGAACTTGCTTCTGAAGGCTCTGTAAAATAAAGTAGTTGACTCTGTATCTGGCTGAAACAAATGAGACAATTCCTTCCACTAACTCTGCTGTGAAGTGATAGCTTCCAGCAAGGAGAGATAGCAAACAGCTGGCAGACAGAGGCAGTGGAAAGGAGTTACCCTCAGCCTTCACACTTTTTTGCACTGGCTGCTTAGACAATGCCTGAGACCTCTGGACACTGAAGAGTAAAAGATTTGCCTTACCTTTCTTGTCCACATCAGTCTGTTCGTAGGGACCAAGCACTTAATAGCTTGGTAAATATGGATTAGTTGGTCATTTCCTTGACCTTCCCATCCCTGTGGTGGAGTGTTTCTGGGTACTAAAGAAGGGGAGGGATATTTATGCATCACTCAGTTCTGGACTCTGCCCGTCTTCTAGTTCAGTCCCTGTTATTTACAAGTAGATTATCTTATTTTTCAGATGTATGCACTGTACTATTTTAGACAGACTTCTATGGAGGAATCTTTCTGAGATAGACCATTTACCCATGATTCTTTTCTTATTGACTGATTTTCTTTTTTAAATTGCACTTGATTTTCTTCTGCCTTGCTGCATCATCTGTACCACTAAAATAAATGGAAATTCTAAAATTAATTTAAAATATGTTTTCAAAAAAAAAAAAAAGCCAAAAAAGTAGAAGGTAGAAGGCCTATGTTCTCAGCATTATTGGATGTCACCATAAATGTATAAAAGTTTCCAAAATAATAGGTCTCAAATGTTCTCAGAAATCAGTGTAAAATTAATATTTACATCAGCCATTCTATCAATGTCAGCAACTCATCCACTGGAAATTTCAGATCACTCGTCATCCTTAAAATTGGAATGAAATGTAACTCTCCCTAAGAAAAATATTTTCCACCTGATTTCTGCTTTCCATTTAGAATGTGTAAGCAGTATAGTGACCTTAAGACCTTTTGATTTAGGTTAAAACTATGCACTGTCTTGAGAAATGCCTAATTTATACAGTTTTAAATTTTTTGTCAGTCCCTGGCACTAATCCTTGGTAACCTGGATGCATTTGCCACTATTTTCTGCATAAAAAAGGCATGCAGACAGGTTTACATTGCTCATAGGGATTTTTTAGGAACAGATTTGTTATTCAGTTACAAAGTTTGCAATTGATCAGTTTTGCCTGAAGTCCTCGTGTGATTGCGTACCCAATGTTGCAACTAAGAAAAGCATTGCTTTTGTATTCTATTTGGTTGCTAAGGTTCCTGTTTCTATGTCAGAAATGAGTACAAGACAGTAACCCTGAAGACAGTAGCTTGACCATACTAGCTGTTCAAGCAAGAGATTAATGCTGAAACATGTTCTTTCTAACCCCTTTTTATGGTCTGCTCTTTTTAACATTATCATTTACATTCAGAGCCATGAAAACTGGGTCTTACAGGGCAATTTTGGGGGCTAGGACTGGGAAAACCAGTGATGGAAAGGTCATTTGAAACATGTGGTTATATCCCTCTGTTACAGTTTGGGCTGGTACAACTGCGGGAACTTCAATGTCTGTCTGACCCATCTACGTCCCTTGTCTTCAACCAGACCCCAAATAATGACAAATGCATTAGGTACCCTTGGGCTTCTGGCATGTATCCCCTGACCTTGTAACACATCAGAAATTGCTGCATTTCCTGGATACCCCTGATCCCTGGATCACATTTTCTCCTCACTTGACCTGTGAAATGCCAGCAAGCAGATTGGAATGTTAAGCTTGAATGGAGAAGCTCAGACCGGTAGTGTGTTGGAAAGCTGGTCACTTCTTAATGTGTTTAGTTTGATTTGCCATCAAGTGCTTGTGTGAGGAAGCTTTAGCATTGCCTAAACCCTTTAAGTCAACTTAAGATAAAAGAGAAACACAAAAACATATTCACATGACCTATCTTAGGAAGTGTCTCATGGGACGACTCACTTTACTGAGATGCCTATTTTTCTCCACTGTCCATAAAGGGAAATTCACACTTATAAGCTAAGACAGATGATCCCACCCTCAGTATATACATTTCAGTGGGAATAACATCCATCTACTTAATCCCATATGTATATATACATGTACATATAAACACATGCAACATTGATATTGGAGTAATGCACTTGGCTTTTTTCTGGTTTTTGACTGAGAACAGCCATAAATATAGTCAACTATTTGGAATAATTTGTTGTGATTGATCCTCAAAATCCTTGGTCTGCATATTCCAGACAGGCCGATCTTTCTCTCCAAGAGAGGAATCCCTATCAATCTTCTCATTTATCACACACATTAAACCATTTCTCTCATTCACTTACAATAAAAAACTTCACTGTGGGATTTAAGCAACCATTTCTATCAATCAAATACTTAACGTTGACAATCAAATGAGCTCTTAAAGTAGTGGTTGCCAAATTCCTGAAGTCCAAATGGTTATAAATATTACCCCTTGAGCAACCATGCATAGCAAGCAAATTAATAACTATCTTGATTGTTTCATGGATAGCTTATAGAGAGAAAAAAGCCTGTAATGGGATACAAAATATAGATCATATACCAGGAATTGCTGAATGACTGCCAGATCTTCTACACTGGCCACCTGCAATGCATAGGCATCAGCATTATATTGCAGAAACACCCCATGGAGAAGAATTTAAGTTCTAAAACAGCAGGTTGGATTAGAAGACTCCATGGAACAACTTGGTTTTCTTGTATGTTCATTTATGAGACATCCAGAGTCAGATGCTGGGGAAAGCTATATTTTTATATGATACATTTTTATATTTGAATTCTCCCCTCCTTTGAGACTTACTTGATTACTCACGATCTCAAACTCATGCTATTCCCTTGAGACAGAGCCCAGGGTTCTCTTCTGAGGCAAGACAACTCACTCAAATAAGCAAATTCTTAAAAAAATACGGTCGGAGTAATTTCTAGCTTTCTTGGCCTGTGAGTCAAGGCACAAACAGGGAAATTGAGCTCCTTTTCACTGTAGAGGAACAGAAGCAGCTTGGATGTCTCTGGTCTTGGCAAACTCGTTATGCAGTCTCCTATCAACTCTCCATCTAAACTTAAAGAATCTTACATTCTTCCAATACTCTGTTTCACATCACATTAAGCTTACAACACAATCCACTACTGCCATAAATCAAGAACATTTCCTGGTCCAGCTCCCTTTAGCACCACTGGACGCATCTTGCTGCATGGGTTTGTGTTTTTACAGTTGACTTGGCATTCTGAGACTTGATCTTTCTCTACTGTGATTAATGTTTCACTCCCATAGGCTCTGCTCAGGAACCTGGAAGGTCTGAAGGCAGACCTTATCAGTGAAAAGCTCAGCAAAAACAGGCACACAAATAAAGCTGTGAATTGTAATAGCAGGGAGATGGTTTCCTAAATTTCAGGACATTCAGAAAGTAATGTCCTTTCTGGGATAAGGACAGAAAAAGGCCTGCTGGATTTAGTTCTTTGTGGTTGCCAGTTTCCATAGGGAATGCCACAAGTAGTTTATAACTCACATATTCTGCCTGAGTCCAGCACTGGTGTGACCCTCCCACTGGCTAATTTGGGTTGGGTCAGTTAGCCCCAGCGTACTCCACACGTAACACCCCTTCCTCACTGCTTAGAGTCATGGAAGGGCAACACAGAAGCTGGCAGAGCCAACAAACTATTCTTGTAATGTACCTTAATATTTGAAAATTACATTTGAGCAATTTTAGTTATGACTTGATTACACAGCTTCTTGTGCAATACAATCTGCAAATGTGCCACACTAGTACAATATGATAATGTAATTAAGTATCAGGGACATTAACATATAAGAGAAAGGGCTCATTTTGTAGGAAATAGCAGAGCATATAAAAAATTCTTATCACCCATTAGTTTTCTGCAATTGTTTCCAAGCTGACTACTTTTGTCTATTGCTGTTGCTTCAGGCTTAATAATGTTTACCAATACTATGTCCAACATTTTACTCTAAAAGATTCAGGTGTATAAAGTCTGCCTTTGCCCCCATATCAGTCTGACAGCTGAACAACACCTTTCATTTGCTTCAGAAGGTGAGAAAATTATTTGAAACCTTACTTAATTAAAGGCAGTAGAAAGGAAAAGGTTTTACTCAAGGTCATTATTTATTGTGGAAGTGATTGTGACAAGGATTGAGTCATGGTGGTGATTTTTAACACAGTTGTTATTAATTGGTAACTAGGTGAAAAGAGGCATCATTTTGGGGATGCCTGCTCTTAGTCTCTGAAATGAGGTCAGGCACACACTCTACCTTTTTTACCTTAACATTATTTCTGAACTGGTGGTATTTTAGCATAGAGTGAGTAAAGAAGCAAACCCAGCTTCCTACATGAGAACTTCAGACAGCCACAGAGCTAGTCATCAGAGTCTTCACCCAGACTTCTTGCCCCATGAGTTTTGCGGAGATAAGTGCAATATTAATGCCATAAAAATTTCTGAATTATCTTAACTCAAGCAGTTAGGACTAATATAGCCTCTACTGAAGCTGAAGAAGTGAATTATTGACCTATGTCTCCAGGATATCACTCACTTGTATGCTATGTCCAATTATTACACATATAGCAGAGACTAATAGACCTTTAGACTTCTCCTCTGCTTTGCCAGGTTCTCCCAGATAGAAACTGGTTCAAGATGTAAATATTATTCTATGAAATTGTCTTTCAGCACTTTAAGAACATAAAAATGAACTTTTAAGGGCTTCTTAACAATCTTCACTTACTTACAAAGAGCATTTTTCTTTTTTCTTCTGTATTGAGAGTAGCTGAACCAGACTGAAAGCTTAAACGTAATTCTAAGTTTCTAGTCACAGTTCTCAAAATCTGTATTTCTCAGGTGGGATATTCAAATATACACTCTTCAAAACCAAAGTTGATCTGATTCTTCAGGTTGATTTCTATGGACAGAAATGTTTTGGATATATATCATATGAATGACCAATCATATTAAGAAGCGTGGTCACTTCCAACCTACAGGATTTCTCAGTGGATCCGTGGATGCTCAGATAATAACTACTTCCAAATCTTGTTTTATCCATGAGGAAAAAATTTTATGTTAGTAACTTAATCGTTTAAGTCAACCAACTGGTGATCCCTATTTACCAGCAAAAGAAAGATTTCCATGTTCAGTTATTCCTTAGATGCAACATGGAAACTATACAGGTTTCCTTTGGTCATTCACCTCAGTAAGTCACTAAGTGTAAATTAAGTTTGCTTTACTGATGAAATTTTGTCCCAAAACACTGTGTACAGAGCATATGTTTTGAATTGACTGTACATACATAGTAATAGAATGTTCCTTCATTCCTAATCAAAACACGTACTAGTACATTTTAGGACACTTCTTAGCCAGCTTGAGGGTTGATTTATATTTAACCAAATGTTCCTTTCTGTAGGAATTCTGAATCAGTTCTGAGGAAGAAAACATCTTTGCATTCTCCAGATAGTGTGCATGGCAGAAATATCAGAAATGTGTGAATTATTTAGGAATGTGTGGAGTCAGCAGACTATGTATGCTTTCCATGCCTAAATAATCTAAACCAGAAAATTCAGTGTGAAATGTTCCTCCCCATTATCCACCCAGCCCGAGGTAACATAATGGCCTTCTGAATCCTGGACACTCCAGGAGCAGTTCTGGTGTTCTTATTCATCCTAGGGCTGACTGGGCTTTCTCCGAATGCTGGGATTCCATAAAGACCTACTTTAGTGCCTGGCTCTCTCTGGCTGCTCCCACAGCTGGTAGAAAGTGGTGGTCATCAGAACCACCAAGTTTATATGTGGGGACTGGCTCAGACCCTGTAAAGAAACTGAGCTTAAATGGAAAAACTGAGTTAAAAAGCGAGGGCTGTAAATGATCGTCTCTAAACCCCAAAGGAGAGGAATGTTAGAGCTTAGTCCATAATTAAGAACATTGAGTCACTTTGTTATGAAGCTGATCAGCTAACAAGTTACTTTAGCTTCTGTGTATTGTTATTTAGCCTGTGCACTGGACTAGCTTTTGAGAGAAAGGGGTGGTTTTGTGGATTATACCAATGCTGTAGATTGGTATACAGTAAAAATAGAATGATTTCCCAATTCTGCCACAGAAACTTTACAAAACAAATGGCATGTTATTCAGTTTCTTTCCTTCCTTTTTCCCCAAATAGGGAACAATATTATCAAGATGCCTCAAACTCAGTTCTATGTTTTTGCTACATACAGATATTATGATGATGGATGGTAGTAAGGAAAGAGACAGTGCAAATATCCTTACCATGAAGAAATATTCCTTGAATGTGAATTTTGTTCATCCAAAAGTAAATGAACAATCTGTAATGATTTCAGCAGTTGGCCATTTAGCAGTAAAACCATCAGGCCTAAAATATGGGCAGATGCCTCTATAGTCATTTTTTCATGCAGCTGAGATCAGGATTTGGCCCTTACATTTAAATTGCCCTGATGAGTTCTGCTTCTAAAAATAACCTAGAAACAGATTGCAGAGGGTGAATGGTATGCTGAAATACTAGATCATCCATGAAATCTTTTTTTATTAAAATTTAAAAGAGAATTTCCCACACTGTCTCCCTCTTTTTCACCTTCAGCAGTCTACAGCAAGAATTGATAGTGAATAAAGTAATATGCCAGATGGACTGAAGGCAGAGTTTAACTAATGTTGGTTATGGCCTATTCACAATGCTGGCTGCAAAACTCAACCCTTCCCTACTCTTCCATAAGCCTAAGTGAGCAGTTTTACTTAGGCTATGGAAAAGTAATATTTTTCAATGCACTTATCCAAACAGACATCTGTCTGCAAGGGATGTTGTGGGTAACAGTGTGCTGTACCCTTTCATGACTGCTTATAATAATAGTACTTTTTGTTCTTGCCATCACTTTTGGCAGAAGATTTGCCTTTTTGAGGCTGAAAAGAACTTCAACAGCAGTATTTGAGTGATATGAGTGTGAGCTGTGGGCTTTGCATTGTACTTCAATGTGTGTACTTCAGTGTGAGAACTTTTGCTGCCTCTGAAGAGTTCTTATTAGCACAACATGGAGGGCCTGCTATGAACACCAAACCTTCACAGATCTGTGTGTGCAAAGACACTGCAGCAACTCTCATTAGTTTACCCCTTTCTATTAATGTTCATGTTTTGTACATAAGTAAACAAGCCAGGCTGCGGTCTGGACTCCCTCCTCTATGTTCTTGCTCCCTGCTAACTGTTTCGTAAGACCACATTTCCCCTTTCCAGGGACTCACACAACCTCAGTCTAGTTGTTTTTTCCAGAGTGTTAAAGGTAGAGGCTTTAGGGGATAAAGAGCCACAATGTCCCTGAAAGCAGATGAAAAGGTAAAATGGGTAGAGTTAGGAGGCAGACAGACTTTAATTCTGATTCATAGAGAGGTTTGAGGAGAGTTTGTGCACATTAGATATTTTTACCACCCTTCAGTAGCTTTGGGAGGCATCAGAGCTTGAGTTTTACACTTTCTGAAGCTGTCATGAAGGGTGATAGGCTTCCTAGTAAACTTACATTGACTTCCTGAGGATAACCAAGAGGACACTACAGGAGGGAACATGCTTGGGGTAAGCTGAACTACAGCCCAATCGGGCCTTCCCAGAGGACTCTGCCTTCAGTTTATAAAATATAAATTCAAGCTAAATTACTCTTAGAATGGTCTTTGATGCATGCATTGCCTGTAACTTGGGTGTTGAAAGCTGTGGAGGATTTTTTCACTGTGTTGGCATCAGAAGGATCAAATCCAGTATCCAGATCAAAAATCCCTGTTCCTTGGTTTGCCTGAGTTGATACAGAAGGCAAAAGAAGGCAGCGTGCAATTCAGGATAATACTGAGAGATTATATGAGTGTGTGCTCAGCCAACATGCACTTGGCCTGGAGAAAACAAAACAAGTTAATTCCATTAGAATCATAAGGGGACATCTGAAGCTGTTGACATTGGTTTTCAAGCACTTATAAACAAAGAAAGTGTAAATCCAGTTGTTGCATAATGAGAAAAATATTTCAGTGAGTGCCTAAGCATCAGTGTGTAACCTCTAATGAATAGTACAACAGGCTACAATTGAATTGTCACAAAGATAAACTTTCAGTTATTATGCAAATATGGTGTTTCAAATAGCTGTGTACTCTCTCTAAGTACCTAAATCTGGACTAAGTTCATGTAATTGGCCAGAGCAAAAAGTTGCCTTTGCCTGACAGGCTAAAACTTCAGTCATCTTCACTAAGACGTGTATAGAATAAAAAGCTTACTACTGTTCTTCTTGCTGAAGTCCAGCCAGGAACAACAGAGGAAGGCACGGTGCTGATGTCATTGTCTGGAGCTGTTAGGTCCACATTTATCAAATTAGACATGCTATGGAGGATAAATAACAGGTTTCAAGTATTGAAGGCTTTAAATCTGAAAAGCTTCATACTGTTTTGATAGCTTTAAATAAAAATCCACTTAAACTGGCAGTGAACCTAGAGAAAATCCTCTATGCTGACTGTGATCGCATCTGTGTTACTGTTTTTTATCAGCATAAAAAAAGTATGTGAATTCATGCCCTGCAAATGCATGGAGACAAGAGATATGTAGCCATACCTCTGCTAGTACCAAAGGTAGTAAGTTTGTTTGAAAACAAGTGCTAGTTCTAAACATGAAAGATAGAGAGCATGTAGGGCTTTAAATGGTACTTCGTATGCATTGCTGAAGAGACTGTCAGTGCAAGTGAGCTGTTCCTAAATAACAAAGGCACCAAAAGATACGTGATGTAAACAGATAAACATCAATGCATGAGTGGAAAGAAAGCAGCTGGCCAATTTTTATTTGAAGTCTTATCTACTGAAGAAGTAGTTTATAGCTTATGCATAACTGTTTCCATTTTGTACAGATTTTTATTTCCATTTTCTAAAAATCTGCGTTTGATTATCTCTCTATATGAAAGAACTGCTTTGTCTTTGTCACTGAAAACAGCAAAATAAAACCATAGGGTTTTCTTCTCATTCCTTTATGGTTTCTAAGTGACCTAGAATAGTTAATGGCAAAATCCTTACACTATTACATATGTGCAAACTGCCTGCTCTTGCATTGCTCTGTATGATAGGACCAGTCATCTGTAATATGGTTATATGCTTTTCAAAGAAAGTGTGGCAGTTTATCCTACAGATTACTCCTTGCCAAACTCCTCCCTATCATATCAATTAAAACATCGCTTCTCATTTCTTTAGTTAAAAAAAAAAGAGACACTAGTTTTCAAATTTTCATGGCTGGTTCTAAGTAGATGTATAGTGCATCCATAAACATGCCCTAAGAAATCAATTTACATTTTGTTTTTGGGACTAAATTACAACATATTAATGCTCTAGAGATGTTCTGGAAATTATGCAGATAAACATGAAAAGTATCCTTTTGCAATTTAGATTTTCTTCAACAAGCAGTAACAAAACCAGTAAATTTTAGATTGATCTGTTCAGTTCTTAATTTCATCAAAACCATCAGCTCTAAAAGGAAGTGAATTTTCTACGGTATGGCAGAGTCAACGAATTATTAAAAAATTAAAATAAATTTTACTTAAATTATTTCCTCACTTCTGGGTTGCAAAATGCTAAAAAGGCTTTTCTCATGAATCTTAGGAGAGAAATAAAAGTATTAGTTTTTCATTTTGTTAGAAAAAAATAATAGCTCAGAAGGATATCTTTTCTTCCTATTCATATATGAATATGTTTCATATACTTTATTTACTGGGAAGTGGTAAAGCTTTTTTATTAAATGCACACATTAAACAGCCTGTATGGAGGTTACCTTCACTGAATCATTATAAATATAGTTTCATCACAGGTGCTTATACTCTGGACTTATACCTGATGAACAGGATGTTTTAAAATTTCTATTTCTGATGCAACTGCATAAGATAGAATCTCATCTGGATTACATCTGGTTGTAATTTTCTAAAGAAAAATGACAACAACAACAACAACAAAAAACCTACAGGTTTTTTTCTTTGGAAAAAAGCAAGTAACTTACTTATAACCATTCTTCTTTGATATGTGTTCTCAAAATGTAAACTCTCCCTCGCTGTATATAAGCTCTGCAACTGGATGATTTCCTGCCAGTATGAATAAAGCTGGTGCCCCTCTTGAGTGTACAAAAAGGCTGGATGTTTGCACCTGGAACCTCCTCTCAAATACAAAATTCCTGTGTCTTCTACAGCGACTTTGAAGAAGAGGTATGAGAGAGGGGGTACATATAGACAGGCAGGCAGGTTGTGGGGACTGATAGTGGTGGGACCATATTGTGTATGGGCACACCACCCAGGAGAAGCATAGGGACAAGCACTGCTTCAGGGACCATCCTCACAGCACAACCTGAAGGCTCAGGTGGAAAAATCAAGCATCAGAAAGAAGACAGGTAAGTAAATGCCAAAACCCATTCTTAATAGCAAACTGACAGCCCTAGCTTCCACAAGGATAAGTGCAGTTACTTTTAACTTCAAGATGTCAGGAGAAAAAAAGAAAAAAAAAAAAGAAAAAAGAAAAAAAGATATATTGTTTAGTTTTTATTGGACTAAGTATATATACATATCACTTTTCTGTAAGAGTTATTTGCTTACAGCTCACCTACCACACTCTGAAAAACTTCTCCTTAATGCTACTGGAATAAGGACATAACATACGTAACTTTATTTAAATGGTGCTCTAAAATGTCATTGCTTGGGAATTATCTGTTTTCTCTTGCCTTGAAGGTGAGAGCAGCTTTCATTGCTGAAATTTCACTGTGGCAAGAGATTTTAATGAGATATGGTTTAGTATAATAAAAATAAACTTCTCCTGCATAAACAGGGTGTATTCAGAGTTACTGACGTTAGCCTATTCATCCAGATATTATCCTCTTTATTCTGAATAGAGAATATCACTATCAGCAACAGCATCCCAGAATTCCAGTATAAAACATAGGCAAAGCTTTAGGGACATTTTGTTGTTTGAAATGAAAGGCAATCTCATTTTTCTATGTAAGTGACAGTATGGCTCTTTTAGAAACCTCAGGCATTTTGTGCCCAGCAGTTATAACCTGTTAATGACACACAGTTTTTCTTTCCCTTCTCTTGTCATTTTAGATTCTAAGAAGCATTTTTAAATAGTATCACATTTTGTGATTCATGTAGAAGGGCAACCAGTTGGAATGAGGGTAAAAATTAGATACATATTTCAATTATAATACTTCCCTCTAGCGTAACATTGACAAAATGTTATACTAGCTCATTATACAACCTCATAATCTTTTTCTCCTGAAATTAATACAACTGATGAAGAAGAGTTAATCTTTAGCAACATAAAGAAGTTCTCTGTAATGGCAACATTACCCTTTAAAGCTTGTCTAAGTGAGCATAACAAGCACATTCTTAAAGCCACATTTATAGAAGAAGTGCTGCCTAGTGGACAGCCACACTGATCATTCTGTGTGAGATCATTTTATCAGTGTCATTGTAATGCTCTGAGATAACCAACTAACAGTTTAATCTTACAAATCAGACATATTCTGGCTACTGTGATGGAAATCTTCAGCCACCCTCCAAAACATCTTAGAACTGCCAGAATAAATAACGATTGTGAAATGTTGTTCCTTAAACTTGATTAGATGGCAGATTCTTGTGGGAATCTTTTAGAATTCTAAGACACAAATTACTGAAAGAATAAAACAGGTTTTCAGCTTCTGACAGTACAGATTGATATTACTGCTACATCTCTTAAAAACAATTCAAAATGTAGTGTTAACTGAGCAGAGTGACTGCTGGGGATTTATTTTTTTTTGTTTATTTCGTTTGGGTTTCTTCCCCAAATAACTCTTTAGGACATAAAGAACGTTACTGAAGAGCTCTCAGTTTCTTTTAAGCTTGAAGTGTTCTAAATTGTAAAAACTCATTTTAAAAATTCAGCTTGCTCAAACGTCTTCAATAATACCCTCATTCTGTGGCTTCCAGGCAGCATCAGACACTGGGAGAGATGGATTTATTGGACCATCACAAGGAAATGCAAGAGAGGGCAGTGGCTCCACTGTGCAGCCCACAAATCAACCCTGTGGGTGCTTCCAGCCTTAGCCTAAGCCTTTCAGTAGGCCAAGAATGTGGGATTTTTTTTCAGAAGTGTGGCATAAGTGTTTCCAGAGAAATTCAAGCAAGCGTGAAGTTTCCAAGCCAAGTTCAGTTGCTGCTCTCTGAATTTACAATTCTGAGAAAGTATTCTGCTTGAAAGGAAAAACAAACAGATTCTCCCAGTTGTAGCCCCTTCTTCCATAGGCACAGACATCTGGCATAGGAAGACTTACAAGCTAATATGGGACCATAATACTAACACTTGTCCTCTCTGTCCAGACGACTCTCCAAAGAATCCTTTGGTCTATTATTTGGTAAAAATCATTAAAACCAGTCAGTTTGTTTTGGATGAGTTTGAGACTGATTAAATCCATTTTGAGCTATTTTCTTGTGGTTTCATTATCCAAACTTGTATGCATCTTTTGGGCTCAGGAAATGTTGTCATGAGTGCTGCGTTCTTAGTTTCAAAAGTATTAAAACATCTTACCCTTTCACCAGGGTTTTATTTCTCTCATTATACCATAAAAAAGAAGCAAGAGCTCCTTATTCTGCTGCCAAATTTTATTCTCTTAATAATAACCAGAAGCAAATTGAAACAAACAATACAAAATAGGTCATTTTTATTCTACCTATGTTTATATATTTGAAAAAGAGTTACAAGAGAACAATGACTTTCTTCCACAAAATCTGTCAAAGTGCCAAAATTTAATATCTATTTCAAGGTCTTCATAAAGGTTTATCAAGTTGGAGGGGTTGATTGTAGATTATGATGAATAAATCAAAAATACTAAAGGGAATAATGAAAGTTTGAGTGCCTTTCCCTTAATCTCCTTCTACTCAGACTGCTTCCATGGCTGGTATTGAACTATTTATAGAAATATGAATTATAAATTTGAAACATTTTTCCAGAAGAGTAATCTCTAATTCAGAGCACATTATGAATTATCCCTCTATGTGTGAGTGTATGTAGCTAGTTTAGGTATTTGGGACATATTTAGTTGTTTTTCCTCCCTCTACATTGCTATGCATCATTATCACTGATTTTCCTAAATTGTTATACTCCATTATCATACACATTTACTAATTTGCTCGAACGTTGAATAAATGGAAATTTTAAGGGAACATTTTCTGTTTAAAATAACTTGCATTGATTTGGTTGTTTTCTTGCTTTACCCAGCACTAAGTAACTTCCACCATGCAGAATAGGAATAACTTGACTCTTTTTTTCTTTAGAGTGATTTTTGTCTTGAGGAATAAAAATGTGAAGAATTTGACTAAACCTAAAATACAATCAACTTCTACTCCAAAAAACCTTTAATGCTTTAATTGTTTCATTTTAAATTTGAAAATTCAAGAAAATCCCTTAATATAGTTTTAAGATTTTCTTCAAACTCTTTAGGTTTAGTTTAGTAAATCAGTGTTATCTGTAGTCACTTTCTTTTCTTTTTGTTGAAAGTCATGACATGCTTATGATAATTGAATTAGTGCTGTATTATAATGATATGTGCTTTTGCTGTCTGTTTAACACTGTTGTGGACTCAAAGGCTGATTTCCAGTTTTAATAATGTGTGATTTCAGGCAGGTCACTTTCCTCTTAGTTCTTCTTCTATTTATTTGGGTTAATAAGTCAATGAAGACAAGATGTACTTGTGTGCCAGTGCGAACATGAGCCATATATGTCACAAAAGGCAGAATGAAAATGTAGACGATATTCTTTATTACTGTAGTGTCAGATTTGTTAGTTAAGTTCCAAAGTTCATTTATGATTCCTTATGGTTTATATCTACCTGAATAACAGCCCTCAAAAAGACAATTTTCACCATGACAGTGAGAATGATTGTGTTATTTGTTCCTCCAGGTGATGAAGATTTGCAGTGGTTAATATATTTCCAGATACATAAATGTTCAGGCAGTGAATTTAATGTTGATTTTTATCTCTGGTTGTGGGTTGTTTTTTTTTCAGTTGTTTCCATTTCAAATAATTATTTCTAGAAACTGTAATCAAATTATGTAAAAGTTAGCACACTCATCAGATGTTTGAACAAAGCAGCACGTGCAGCAATGCATGCAGTTACCTCTAGATCTTTGATGGTTGTGTGCTCAGAATAAATAAAAAATGGCATACAAGTCTACAATTCCACATAGTATTAATGCCACAAAACAATTTGAAGGCAACTCTACATTTTCTTCTTAAAAAATGTGTAGGGAACTTCTATACTAAAAAAATGCTATTAGGGACATCACATAATTCCTGGGGAAAAAAAGTCAATTCATTATGGATATCAAAGAAAATACTGTGACAAAGTGTTTACCACACTATAAGGTAAATTTGCAGTATAGCACAACATATTAGAGGTTTCCCAGAGACGTGGTGGATGCCCCAATCCCTGGAAAAATTCAAGGTCAGTTTGGACAGGGCTCTGAGCAACTTGATCTAGTTGAAGATGTCCCTGCCCATGGCAGGGTGGTTGGACTAGATGGCCTTTAAAAGTCCCTTCCAACCCAGACCATTCTATGATTCTATAATTATTTATATGCTAAAAAATATATCACTGATATAAAAGATAAACCACTGAAATGGCCCAATACAGGAGTCCATATGTGGCACAGATGGGATGGGGAGCCCTGTGAGCTGAGCCAGGGCAGAATGTAGGGTACAGTACACTGGAAGCAAGACTCACATTTTGCTTCTGCTACTCTTCCAGATATAAGGCCATGAAATAGGAGAGTCCAGGTCAGCCCTGCCATGAACTGGAGAGATAGTTTATTGTAGCGGGACAAAGTTGGGATCACCCCAGTGCTGAAAATGTCATGTGCTAAGGCTGGCAAATTTGCATGTTCTTCTGGATCAGCGAAGGTCTTCAGCAGGAGTGCTGAAACAGCTGGAACAAGGGGAATTTATGAGGTCCAAGCTGCTACCCAGAGACACATGTGGAAGTATTTCAAGGTGTTGCTCTCCAGTAATGTGTGGGTGTTTTGTAGGTAGTTTGGATAGCAGGAGTCTAACTGGAGGTCTGGCAAATTTTATTAATCTCAACAGTTTTGTAAATCTCATTACTGGAACCTCAATGACCTTTATGAAACTGGTGCTTTTCAACCATTCATAAATTGGCCTTTAATATTCATTTCAGTGTTATCCATTTAATCTCACACAGTTTACCTTGCTGAAGTCTTTCAGACAGACTTCATTTGAAGTGCAGCTAGCCAGTTACTTTGTAGGTAGGATGTGAAAAAAGTGGATTACAGCAGCTATAATTAAAAGTTTTCTTTTGAAATCAGCTTGTTAAAAGTAAATGGGATCTGTTTTTCAAGCAAACCAATGACTTTTTTCTCCTGGTCATGTTCCAGAAGAATACATTTGGTGCTGAAAGGGGTTTTATTAAATGGTCAAGAAAGCCAAAAATTCTGTTTGGAATATCACCCCTGAACAGGGGTGATGCTGCTGATGCTGCTGATTGTAAACCTAGTGTACATTTTGCTATAACATAAAATAGGAAGAATGAATACAGATGTAGAGGAAAGATTTAAAGAGAGTTTATAGATAAACTCTGTACCAAAACTGTTACAATTTAGGCAAAGAAGTTATAAAAAAACAAACAAAAAACTCCAACAAAACAACAACATTAAAAACAAAAGAAAACAAAACAAAAAACCCCAAACAAACAAACAAACAAAAAAATATCATTTTAAAAATTATTTATGGCAAAGATGAAATGGATGAAAAAAAAAAAGAGTGAAAAAAAGAGTCTGGTTTGTCATAGTGAAGCAAATAGTGCAGTTGCAAGTATTAAGTGGATTATTATCCTTCACACGTTATATTGTATTTTTTGACATAAAGTGAAAAACTGGTCCATATTGAAAATAAAAGTTTTTTCTTCAACATTTTATATAGAATACTTTCTACTGGTACATAATAAAATCTAGAGATTTGTCAATCCACTAAATTGAGAGACTTAGCGACCTATGTAGCAAAAAGAAATCAGCAAAAGAAACTACTTTGGGATACAAGAGAGATATTATGCACCTTAATTCCCAAATGCTGGAAATAATATTTGCCACAAAATAACATAAAAGCTTCTACCTGATTGGTTGAAACAATATATATCAAGTAATCAATCTCATGGGCTTCTGTTTCTGTAATTATCACACAAAAACACAGATGTGTAACGAAATTCTGAGCAGTGACAATGTGAGAATGTGTATCTTTCCTGTGTGTGTTGAGTTTATATCAATAAAGGAGCAAAGAATCAAAATAAGTACATTATTAACCCAAAGACTTTTTAAGATCTCTTTTGTCTTTGATTCCTTTAGGTAACAGATATTAACTGGAATTCTTATAATGAGGAATTATTACCATAATTCTTTGAAGTATTATCATAATTCTTTGAAGTGACACAGCACTGTACAGACTTGAAAAAATACATTTTTACTTTGCTTAACCTACAGCTTTTATTTTGGTTGGTCTGTTTGTTTTTTTGTTTTTTCTTTATGAAATGTAGGTAACAAATTGTAAATTCACTGGGTGAGAGGACAATATGAGTTACAGAATCAGAAAATAATTTATGTTAGATGAACTTTGCAGGTCTCTTTCTCTAGCTTTGCTCAATAAAAGGCTAACTTCAAAGTTAAATCAAGTTGTAAATCTCCTTAATACCTTCTGCTATTAGATACAGTTATTAAAGCAATTGTGGAAAAAGAAAAGGGCAACAAAATTTTTCCAGGCCTTTTCTTTTTCTATGTTCTTCTTGTTTTAAATGGAGGTTTCAGAAAGTTCACACCTTGTACAGCTGTGACATCAGACTCAGTTGCTGAAAGAGAACCACTGCTATCACCTAGTCTGACTATATCTGTAACAGGAGCGATGGGCCTTTCCTGACTTATTTATTCAGACCTACTACTCTGTGATTATTTGTAGGGGGGAAAAAAGGCGAAAAAGCATTAGAACTAGCTAGGCATGTTGAAGTACAATGGGAGCTTTGTCTCAAAGCTTTCTCTGATGCTGCTCCCTCCTGCTTCCGGTTATATTCAGTGAAGATTATCTGAGGAAATTATTTTTTAAAAATTATTTTAACATTCTGTGGGCAGCGAGAAGTAAAGACCATGTACATGCCTGACAAAACTTAGAGGCAGAGCCTCCACAATTTTTTCATAATAACCAATGCACAAAATTACTTTAAAGCCCTATAACCCTCTAACTTGTAACCTGAGGAACCTCAGATCTTCTGGGCAAGCAATGAGGTTAGAAAACCAGTCTCCTTTCTGCGTATGTACTCCACCATCCAGGGCCAGCTCTTCCACTCCAGACCTTCAGCACCTTCCTGAGTTGTGTTGGTGTTTGTATTGAGTGTCAGCGTTCACCTGAGCCATGAGGTGATTTTTCCCAAGCATCTCCAAAGCCTGACTTGGCCTGTGTCCTGCGTATGACGCAGGAGCTTCCCAGCCCTGATGCACGTTGCCATCTCCCTGTTTGCTGAGCCTATGAGTTTTCTCTGCATGCAAATGCTGGGCTGATCCCCAGGAAGGTGCAGATGTTTCTCCCCTCCTGCCACATGTTTCTACCTGACCCAGAACAGGACAGACAGGACAAGGCCACCTTCTACCTTGTTCAACAAGATGTCTTTATTACACCAGAACCTATGGTTAGACAGAATAAGCTGCTCATTGTTCAGTATAACACCTGGCAGTTCTGTCAATAAGCAACAAATATAAAAAATATTTGGTGTTACAGAGAATTAATCAACTACTGATTAACTCTTATTCAATATAAATTTGAACCAGGTGCCTGTAGTTCACAGTTCAGGCAAAACTATGCCTTCATTAAAAAGGAAGAAATCAAGTACAAAAATTTTAAAACAAGTTTTACATTGTCTTTACGTGCATTAGTTTCCAGAAGTTTTGCATGAATAAAGGAACTTTGAATAAAATGTAATTAGATAGACAAAAAATTGTATAATAAGACTAAGTGAAAGCAAACTCACTGTCCTATAAAACCTCTCAGCTTCCACAAAATTTCATTTTCTGCAGTAATTTTCATTTTCAATCTGATTGAAACTTAGTGCATAGATCTGTGATCAAAACTGCTCCACTTCCAACAGTTTAAAAAGTCACCTCATTTTAGTTGACTGCAAGGTCATTTCAGGGCTGTCTTGTTTGCTTATTTTAGGTGTGAGATGAAATTTATGAGTCTATTTCGTCTCCATTGTCATTTAAACTACTACATCATCACTAAGTGCTGGGAGGCTCCAACACCATATTCTTGCAAGAGGACATCTCACTAAAGTGAAATAATTTATTGCGTGTGATGAAACATCTGTACACCAAGATTATTTTTTGCTATAAAAATGGAGTAACAAGGTGCTGACAGGTGGTGCACTTCAGCTGGTACACTTCCTTGCCATGTGGGAAAGCTGAGATCAAGGCTGGACATCAGGGCTTACTTAAAATTATGTTTGGAAACTGAAACAGCTCCAAAAGACAGAAACAAGTCAGTTTGTTTATAAAAGCCAATCATTAGGGCAGAGAAGTGTGAACTGCAGGATGTTCAGTTTCCAGTCTTTCAGCTGAATAAAGTACATGGATTTCAACCCATCTCTCAGATGCCAGGAGACTCCTTCTGCAAATGGATATAGCATCTCATCCTTTTTCATAAATTCTTAGCCAATGAGAGCACTGAGCAAAGGTATTGCCTTAGACTTGCACTTTGTAAATGGCTTATGAGACCTGATGAGATGTGAACTGAGCTTGAGATTCAGAGCAACATGTGAAAATAAAAGATGTTGTACAATATTTTAGAAGATTCCTTTGGAAAGAAAAAAATTGCTCAGAAGGCAGAAACAAGTCTTTCTCAACAAATATCAAAAGCTCAGAGTTTATCAAAAACTCTAATCCTGATTTCCTAAAAAATTATTCCAGTAATAAATGCTTTAGAAAAATCTAATTACATCATCAGTGAAAGTCCAAGTCAAAATATTGTTTTAGATATTTTTGAGAGTTTTAGATATTTTGATATATTCACTGAGGTGAATTCTCAAGGGAGATAATGGAATAACCCTCCCGGGGTTCTTCAGAATATAATTCTGAATATGTGTCAGTTAAACACAGGGGATTGCAACAACAAAAAAAGAAAAAAGGCAAGGAACTTTACATGTAAGCTTTTGGGTGAAATGTAAAGTCTCTTTGCAAACAAGAGAACGGGCTGGATTTTCCAGTGATCCCTTTTCACCTAATTGTTATGATACAAAAACAAAACAAAAACAAAGTATGAATCAGATCACTTCTGAGTAATGGTCCTTCGAATGGAATGTTCTCTTAATCTGAGTATTTCTGTAATGCTGTCAAATCAGCTAGTCATATCTTCCTGGTACAGTTTGTCCTTTATTCACTTTTTCCCCTTCTGGAAGTTTTCAATATTAAATTATACCTCCATTTGCATTAAAGGCAGTATTTTCATGAGGAAAGAATTGTGATAGGCTGGACACTATTTGTCATGTTGGTTGTTTTGTTTTTTAGTTTGATTTATTTCTCTTCAGACACCAGGGCTATTCCAAGAATTTGTAACTCTTATGCTTAGTCATTTGAAAAAGTTATTACTTCACTGTATAACTACATTTACATACAATCTGGACTGACCGGCTGTGAAACATCTAAGTGTCTGAGCACTGTATTGCCTTTCTTATTCTTTGACAAATGCCACATCTTTTGAAAAGATTTTTCCAGGGATGCAAGAATAAAAAGAAGGTAAGACTCTGACAAGTGCAAACATGTGCTGAAAACTATTGCAGAGATATTTGTATTCCCTTTTTGTGCCTCTTCCCTCCATGGTCTGCAGTTTATGTAACACAGCGTCAGATGGACTGTGATCTGTAAAGAAGATTGAACAGTTTGAAACATGCCAAAGAGGAGTTCTTATTTCTTTTTTTTTTTTTTTAATAAAAATAGGCAAAATAGCAAGAGAATTATTTTTTTAAAAAGGTCCTTTTAGAAAATTTTTCCTAAGACACTTGAGTTTTATGACATCTAGACTTTTAGATGAAGAGAGCCAAGGAATTCTACTTCACTGACATTATACTTCTGTTGGGAAAAAAAAGGATTGGACTTTCCACGTTCAGTTCAAGCCTTCTCAATAGCATAAACAAAATCGAACATTGTCAGTTCAAGATAGAGAGGCAAATATTCAGCACGGGAAGGGAAATAGCAGAGAAACTGACTGACTGGGGTTAGAGAGGTGATTTGGGCTCATCGCTCCTTGGAAGATGGGAAGGAAATCCTCATGGGATGGCTTTGACTGGGAATGTTTTTTCTTCCTGCTTGGCCATAATTTTTCCCGTGTGCCCTCACCTACCCCTTTCAGCAGCAGTGGCAGCCACCAACCAGCCCTATTTCACCTGATTTTCCCCTCCACCCAGGAGCTGTGCTTGAGCACTGTAATATGCAGCCTCTCTGGTCCCCACACCTGGCAAAGAGACAATTAACCTCCTTAGACCAAACCAGGTGGATGTTATGATCTTCCTAACTTCAGTAAGTATAAGGAGAGCAGTGGCAAAGTCATCTTGTAGCTGTGGGCTGTGTCCATTGTCCCGGCTGTGTTGTGGAGACTCAGAGCTGAGTCTTTGACAGGAGGCACAGTTGTGTCAGTAGATATTCTGTGACTACCAAACTCACCCAAAATGCAGGGCACTAAAGTTAAACTGCCTTCTTTCTCAGAAAGAAAAAGAAAAAGAAAAAAAATATCCCTCTAATAGATAGGCCTGTGGTATAGGAGCCACATGGGACTTGAGTGTATAAAATCTGAGTTTTCTACACTGGACTTTTTTTTTATACATCTCATTTAAATGTGAAAATAAAAGGCCACGTGAAAATGGTACAAAATAGCTTCCTTGTGATTGCCTAAAAAAAACCCCTAAATTGTGCACTGGTCTGCAGATTACTGCATATCATCATCACAAATAGTTAATTAATACTTAACAATACACTACAAAATATCTTTCTGGTTCTCTGTCATCAAAAGGCACTATTGTCATCAACAGTGGCAATCCAATTTATGTACCCTAGAAGGCTCCTCCAAGGCTGAACTGACTTCCCAGCTACGGCAGGAAACCACAAGCTATATATGCAAAAGGGTATTGTGGTAAAGAAGATTTCCAACTCTGTATTTAGTAATTATCAAAACAAAAAAAGTACTCTGATCAATAAAAGATAAAATTAATACAGGTGAAGAAATTATGACTAAGTTTTTTAATTACACATGGTTGGTGTCGGATAACAGGGAAAACACATCATCATGTATTTGCCAAATTCCTATAGATTTTCTGAAAGATCAATTTTATTTCCATCTTGTACTGTACATTTTGTCTTCTGCAGTAGCTTAATAGTTGAAGTGTTAAGATGTTACAAGTATTAAATTTGTAACAGTTTTTTCATGTCTGCTTAATGTAGTATTAATGAATTAAAAAAAAAGAGTCAAATTTGTATTTACACAGCTGGCAAATGTACCATATAATGTCAAAGGAAATCGTAAGTTATACCATACTCAGATCTTCTCTTACTCCATCTTTTTTTTTCTTTATCTTTTTTGTTTAGATCACTGTTCAGAAAGCCAAGGCACACTTACATGTGTTTGAAAAGGCCTGAAACTCAGATTTGTGATATCAAGGAGCAGTATCCACCCTCTCATTTCAGCCCTGTGAGATAAGAAGCTGCATATCTGTAGCTTTGACCTGGTGGTCTGCTCTTGACATCTCATCTAGGACAGAAAGCTGTAAGATCTTTGTCACTGTTAACAAAAGCAAGCAGTGCAGCTGACACATAAAACTGAAATTCTGTTTCAAAGGAAAGTTGCAGACTGGTTTCTGTTTAACCACTTGGACCTAAGTTCACACCATAAACCACATGGATAGATTCATTCACTAGAACAGGGCCTTTCTTAGGGGTGCATCCCAGGGAAGCAGAGAGAAAGCTGGTGTTTTGAATAGACAGCTGGAGAAATATTGAGTGTTGGCTCCTTTCCCTGCTGTGTCATCTCTGCTACTGCACAGCTACACAACTGCAGCTGAACCACACTGGGATTGGTCCTAGTGGCTGAGAATCAAAAAAAATAACTTATGTAGATCTTTGTCCTGTTTTGTATCCCATGGACACCTTAGTACTCTGTCCCAGCAAGAGTTACTACAATTGCTTATTTCCATATTCACGTGTCTTCTGAGTTCTGGTGAAGTTTTTCATATTCCTGCAAGAAGATTTTCTTGAATATACCAATTCCAAGAAGACACTCAGTATCTTATAGAGTGAAAATTGTAATAGAAGCAACAAAAAATTTTTTAATTTTATCATATATGCTTTATTCAACTGAGAACTCAGGCAGCTATTTCTGTCTTAAATTAGTAAAGTCACTCATAATTCTTCAGACTTCCAAAGATAGCCACAGCATGAAACGTAATGGACTAGCACTGCATACATTTAAGTATTACTTTGTCCTACCTAAGAATTCATCCTTTGAACTTCTGTATCTTCAGAGTATTCCATTTCTAATTTGATTTGACTTCCTCAAATGCCATTAAAGCCCCTTTTCATCAAATTGTTTGAAGCCTCAAAGTAGAATTTCCCTTTACATTAGAATTGTGTGACAAGTAGCACTAATATATATAGCACTAACATATAAGAAGATTTCTTTTATATCTAGCATGCAAATAAATTATTTTGGTTTATTTATCTTAAGCATAGGGAGTCTGGCATGTAAATAAATGTACTTGAATTAATTTTACATTAATAATGCAAAGTACAGTATTAACTAAGGAAATACTAATAATAGTCTTAATAGCTTTAATTCAAGTATCAATATCTAAATGCATTAAGGTCACATTCTTGTCAATGTCTTGTGTCCCTGTCAGCTTTCTTAAGGGTACAGAAAACTGCTGACCTAGAAGCCCTTATACCCTTTCCCTGGCCCCCATGATCCTCTGGCACACATTTAAGATACGAATCAAAATATTTGAAGGAATTTCACTGGGCTCAGTTTTGAAGTTTTCCATATAGGCACATTTACTAACTACTTTGCTTTGGGGTGATGCTGGTCAGAAGCCATGCTGAAGATAGGGATGGAGCAGCCTGAGCTGAACAGGTGTCAACAGCGCCTGGAGAAGACAAGGCACCTTCAGAGGTCAGTATGGCGCCAGACACCTTGCTCTTTGGAAAAGCTCACAAAATACAGAAATTATGCCTGTTATGCTAAAGGCCTTTATCTTCTCAATTTTTACCAGTAAAAGTAAAGTTTTGCAAAAATTCAAAATCAGTCAGTGAGAACCTTTTACTCCCAAAAAGAAGAGATTTTGAATAGCTCAGTAATCAGCTTCACATTGACTTTAGTGTTATATAGAATATTCATAAGTATGATTCTCATGGCACTGTAAATCCATAGTTTTTACACTGCCTGATAACACTGTAAAATCTAGTTATTAATCTGAAAGGAGACAAATAAAGCCTGACTCATATCCTTTTATGCACTTCCAGTTATCCCCACATATCTCTACCTCTATTGACCCATGTATATACTGTACATGATCCAATTTTGGATTATTTATTTCTTCATAACGCCACACATTGGGGTATATTGCACATGGGTATACTGTCATAGAGAATAATCTTTATCACCCACTCATAGTTTCCCATATTACAGCACCAATAAAATTTTGTAAAAAGCATACTATACAAATATTTGGCGTAGTGCTGTGGAATAATTTACAGAAATACCAAAGAGTCAATATAACAGACTTACAAGGAGAAACTGTATGCACAAGTCATGTAATTTCTTTCTTGTTTATAAAAAGCTAAAAGCAGAATGCTTACTCCTACATCTAAGAAATAAAATTTTAAAAAATTAAAAAGCTCTGAAAAGAATAGTAAATCTATTTCCCAGCTGTTTCAGATCAGCTTTCTCACATGACAGAAAGATGACTACTCTAAAGAAAAGCTGTCATTTAAAAGTAATAGTTTAGGTTTGGTCAGAGGTAACAAATATATCCTGATTGCATTTCTTGTTGGACTGGCAAGAAATTGGCAGAAATGTTGTTGGTGGACATGAACTTTAACCTGTGGTTGCTAGTGTCTTTTGGCAAAAGGAGCTTAAGCTGGAGTTCATTCCCAGGATTTAGCTGATTGACCTAACACTGTGTGATTTACCTTATTAGGAAAGATGTCTGACAGTGGAGACCTTGTCATCATTCCAGATGAGAGCTGTTTGCCATTGACCAGCTTATGGAAATTACAGTGCAGAATTTAAAAAGATGAGCATTTCATTTCCGATGTAAATGTCATGGCTTTATTTTAATTGCATCTTGGAAGAACAGCTTTGCAGGGGTAGTGCACAGGTCCTTTTCCTCCTATATTTAACTTATACATGTACAGACTTCTTCACACTTATAATAAACAACAAATAGTAGATATAAGTACAGCATGTTTAAAATGCCTTATGCTAATTCAAATTTTGTGAGACCAATCTTTGGTTCTTTATTCATGATGTACATGTTTAAAATCTGATTGCAAAGGGAATAGCAAAGGCTATGTTTCTCTCAAAGAATAGCAATCTGACACTGAAAGTTATGTCTCTCTCAAGTTAAAATCCAATTGTCACAATGTTCTGCTACAGAAAACTTGAATAAGAATATATTCACAGTCGGTAATCACCTTTTGCAAACTCACAGTGCCTCGAAGTAAGGCAAGTTTTGTGTTAAGGTATTTTAGCAGTAGAATTTCATCACAGAAATATAAATATAAATTTCACAAGGCTAAACATTAGAAGACTTTCTAGATAGAAAAAAAAAAAAGGATAAACATTCCTTTAAGCACTCACTTTCTTTTGGATCTCAACTGGGGATAAAACACAATTCAAGGTGTTGGATTCTTGGCACCTTAGCTTCCTCACTGATTTTTCTCTGGTGATAGGTGATAGGACCTGAGGGAATGGCATGAAGCTGTATCAGGGGAGGTTTAGGTTGGATATTAGAAATGATTCTTCACTGAGAGGGTGGTTGGGCACTGGAACAGACTCTCCAGGGAAGTAGTCACAGAACCAAGCCTGACAGAGTTCAAGAAGAATGCTCTCAGGCACATGATGTGACTCTTGGGTCTGTCCCCAAGAGTCAGGAGTCAGGAGTCAGACTTCCATGATCCTTGTAGAATCCATCCAAATCAGGATATTCTACGATTTCATGGTTCTGTGGTTTCTTCTAGCCTTTGAGAAGTGGTTTTTACCATCCTAAACCCCTGTCAAATCCAGGTGTGCTACTCAGCCCTCAGTTCAACATAGAGACATGAGTTTGAGACATAGTAGAGATTGCTTTAACTGTCTTTCTGGGAAAAAAAACAAAAGAATTATTTCCCCACATCACCGAGATGCTTCTACAGTATAAGGTATCTCTGCTCCTCATAATTCCAGCTCTCCACCAAAGCAGGAGAGACAATGAGGCACCTGACCAGTTGTTGACATGCAGTGGCTTTCAGGGATATCACACAGGTTCAGCTTTCAGAAGGGGCTCAACCTCCTTGTAAAATTAAGCTGGAAGGAAACTAAGAGGGATACATTCCCCAGAACAGTCTAGGATACCCCATTGTGCCTGTGTGAAGAAAGGTGTTAGAGGTCTTATTGGAATGGGAGAAAGGCAGCTATTTATCAAGCAGAAACAGCTCTGTCAGGAAATATGATTCCCAGTGTGAAGGTTACTGCCGCATAATTCCCAGCCAAGTTCAATCAATAAATGTGTGACCTAAATAAACCACATCTCTCCATCTTATTTTCTTCTTTCAGGTCCAGGACAATGGGGCCTGTGGGGGGGGCATAGCATAAATTTACCACTATTTCTCATACAGAACTTAAAGAATATATGAGCTTTTTACTCTAAAGGACAAGTCATGCACTGAATATTCTGAAAAGCAGTAATACTGTCAAATTTAATAGCCAGAATTTAGAAGTGGTCTAGCTGTTTCTACTCAGAGAAAAAAAAAATGCAGTATGGAACAACAAGTTTTATTGCACTCAGAGATAATAAAGCAGAAATTTAAGGCCATGAGCCTCAAATATGGGAAAAGACTGTTCCCTTTCTATGATGTACCTCAGCCAAGTATTGATTGAGTTTTTGCAGTATTTCTTTTTCAGCACAAGTCTTACAAGACCTTTAGGGAGAGATGGAAAATGAACATCAGAGGAGGTAGGTCAGCAGCCTGTCTGACCTGCTCTTTCAGAGATAGTAGCCTTAGTGATGCGTTGATGTTCATCTGCTGCTCCAGGTGCTAGCGGTGACACTGAGGGAGCCCAATTCCCCCTTGCTTTGCCATGAACCACACCAGGTGTTTTCTGTCTTCTGCCTCGAAGTTTCCTGCTCAGCTGACACCCTGCAACTGAAGGTTTCCTTGAACCTTCCTGAAAATCTCCTTCAGCATTCCACCACCATAGGCCATCAGTATCTTGACAATCACAGTCCCATTGTGGGAGATCCAGTATCTCCCATGACGCAACTTCAGCTCAAAATGCTAAGTCTGTAGAAAATGTTAAATCAGTAGAAAATGCTAAGTCAGATATCCATATGGGCACATCTTGTGGGAAATATGCAGAGGCCTGCAGTCATCAGCAGTTTCAGTAGCTTTCTGCCCAGCCCCTCTGAGCCACAGGGCTGGCCACAACAGCATTCCTGCATTCTCGCTAGCATGAGGAGTTGTAATGACCTTTCCTCCAGGGTTTCACCAACTCTCAGCTCCCTTTTAAAGAATATAAAATGTATTAAATGTTTTCTGGTGGAAAGGTAGAATGCATTTTATCTTACATTTCATCTCTAAATTTTAGGCTTACAGAATTAAGCTCACTCCCCTGTCCTGCCCTGCCCTTTTTTTGTTTTTGTTCTCTCTTTTGTTTCTTTTTTTTTCCTTTTTTTTTTTTTTTTTAATTTATTTTTTGGCAGGGAAGCTCCAGATCCTGTTGAACTCAAAGGATGAAAACCACAAGAACTTAAGAAAATCATGACAATCTTTGTTTAAATCACAGCTGTATGATGTCAAAAATACTTGCTCCTGGTATTTATTCTCAGTTGTCAAAATCATTGCAAATAGCAATCCATCTGAAACACATGGATTTAGTCACTGGCAGGAAGCAAAACAAGAGCCATGCAAGCTGTATGAAGCACACTACATTGGAGACTATTGCCTTGCAATACCTCAAAAATTATTTATATTCATTGCTACTTCAAAGAAATACAAGATGCTGATAAACTGAATAACAATTATCTGACCTGCTATGCAAACAATACCAGTGACTCATTTATACTAACGTTTGAGACTGGCTGTACTGGCCACTTATTTTGGCAGTGCTCAACAAGAGATGGAACTGAAGTGAAATTGATTGCACACAGATATGGAGCACTCTGCCTTACACCACCACTTTTTCTGGAATGTCACAATCATATAAGGAATTAGATTCCTGCTTGTTCTTTTTTTTTGTTTCTGCTGAATCAGAAACTGGGGTAATTCTGAAACAAAATATTATAGTGAAGGACTATAATGTTTTTTAACACTGAGAAGGGACTTACCTCTATAGATTATTGCAAAATCCATTCCCAGGCAACTCCATTGATCATGACAATATCAAGCAGGAAAATACAGGTAGTGACAAGTGAGTGAACTTTCCAAACTAGTCCTGCTATACATATGCTTGTCTCTGTTTTCCACGTAGACCCTTCTGATCAGTGCAGAGAGAACAAGGTTCATCTTAACTTTTACACTGTGCAAACCTGGGCTGCCAGGCTGTGACATGGCTTACCCCCATGATGAACCTGGCTGCAACATGTCTCAGGAGTTTGGCTTTAACATGGGGAGCCCACCAGTCCAAAAACCTCAAGATTTAATCTTTGAACTGAATAACCCATTATTCTGTAACAGGAAAACACTTTTAAAGGTATTTATATTTAAGCACATATAAGACTTCATAGCCCTAAATGATCTTATTTGTGTAGTTGCAGTTAAGAATTCCCCTAAAAGCTTACTCCAAAGAGATGGATTTAGAAACATTAGCTGTATAGGCATTGTAATAACAGAGTCCCTGAATCCCATCTGACTGCCTCCAGACGTTTAATATTTTGCGTGCCAGCCTTTAGTGTTTGAGAAATCCCAGCACGTGGTTTATATAAATGACCCAGAGGAGCTTTACTGTACGGCATAGCAACGCTTTTTTTTTTTTTTTTCCACACAAGGCAAACAGCTGAAAAGGGTGAACCCCCACCTACTTTTCCATGAACTTTTGATATGAGACTGGATCTCCAAGACAACAGAGAACTCCAAATATAATGAAAAAATGCTTTCTGCATTTTTTTTTACCCTTTCTGTTCTGAAAATTATATTATTTTACTAAGCAAAACTCTGCCCTTCCAATGGGAAAATGCTGCCACAGCATTCAAGTAGAACTACCAGTGTCATGTATTCCCAAGTAGCCTTCTCAGGAATGTAAGAAAAAATTGATTTATCCCTTCAACTACTTCTTTCAACTTAATTAAGATTTGGAATACAAAGTCACATTTTTTTTTTCCTGGGTGTTTATCTTGCAAACATTCTTATATGCTGAAAACATTCTAAATGTATTACTGAAAAACTTTCTAAAGGAGAAAAGTCAAAATAATAGAAGTACTAATCTCAAATCCTTTTTTACATCAGGAAAAAAAAAAATCAGAGCTTTTTTTTTTTTCAGGTTTCTTGAGTCATAAAATCAGTTCAGTTCCATGTGACTGATTTCTAGTGCAGTATGACTAATCACTTCAATCATATACTACTGCTTTTTGAGAGAAGAGGTAAGAATGCTTGTTTTTAATAAAAGTAAATTGTAAAAATTATTTCTGAAAAATATTTCAGACAATTTATTTGTAAAAAAATTGTATTCCTATGAATAACCTTATGTGAACACTCATTATCAACAAATTATGGAATTATTGTAAATATGCAACAATTTTTTAATATCTATTCACATAAATATTCTCATTTCATTGTCAGTTTTATTTAGCTAGCTTGATCTCCTTAGTAGCACTATTGCAATAAATCAATATTTTTTCAATGCCTAAGAATGCCATCAAGATATATTAAACATTAAAAAAAGTAAGAAAAAAATAAAATAAATAATAAAAAATCTACAAAAGATAGCGTTTATGCATCCTTATTTGCTATTAAAATTTTTAAGTGACAATGTTTCATTGATAATATTTTAAATCAGGTATGAACATCAGAAAGTATCTGTATTTTCCCAGCAGAAGTCTGTAAATACAGGATAAGAATCAATTACTTGATTCTTGCTTTGCCCAGAGCAGAAACCAAAAGCAAGAGTCAGATCCATTTGGAAGGAGATACTGCAGACCTTTTAAGTCACCATTTCAAGCTAGAACACAGGCTAAAAATCAACCACAAAAGCAAAAGTTTGGGCAAAACTACCGTGGCACCACTTAGTAATGACTACTTCATCTCTTCAGAGGACGGCTGCTATTGCTTTCTAATTTTTCCTGAAATAAATATGCAGCTCACATAGCACAGGAAGATGCGCTGCTAATGGCAGAGGAAGAGAAGTCAGAAACCTGAAATAGTGGGAGATTCACTACCCTAATTCTCAGGATGAATGCAAAAACATAAAAGTAGTTAGTGACTTCCCCCTGCTGGCAGTGGAGAGACCTATCTGTCTCCCAGCTCTGATTACAGCTATCCAAAATGTTATGGACAGCGGAAAGGGGTACATCTGGGCTCCTGGGGCACATTCTCCTTCATGCTCAGGTAAATGCATTGACCAGAGTGAACCTATGCAGACCATAAGTGACTACAGTGCTCTAGCAGTGGCAAGGGTTACTCTCATCAAAACTCTGAGGAAAAAGGGAAGCAGGGTTCACACAGGGACAAGCACAGCCTGAGGGAAAACGTGGCCATGCCAATAATGTCAACAGCAGGCTTTGCTTTCCTTGATCACGGGATGATATCCTGTGAGCTACTGAGAGAGGATGGGCTCCCCTGAGAAAAAGATGAGGAAGAGTATCTTTGCACACTTGCAAATGTAATGAGTAATGTATTAAATTAGTATTGTGGGGAGAGGGAGCAAATTCCTCCAGGTAAGTATAAACAGGAAAGAATCTTAAAAGATAGTGGGACAAAGTTTCATACAACAGAATCAAAAGAGAAACTGTGATGGTGCGTCAGCTGCTAGTCAGAAATGCCTTTATTCCAATGCAAGAGACACAGGGAGTAAGCTTCAAAAGCAGAAAGTCATAATGTATAACCCAAATCAGGATTTTATTGTCAGAGAAAATTTAATTGGCTATTTTTTTATGTCAGGAATATTATTGTGAAGGAAAGAACGTAAATTCTCTAAACATGATTGTTGGCCTTTAACAGAAAGGTTAAAAAGTAGTGGTCTTCAGCTGTAAGAGGAAAAAGGGAGTTAAAAGTGTAGTAGAAACCCTGAGCATACTGTGGGCTCTTCCACATCAGGAATGTTTAGAAACATTTCCAACACCAGTTAGGAATAGCAAAGACAAAACTGATGCTGTCAGAGTCAGTGAACAGATCAGATGAACTCCTGAGGACTCTTCCAGCTAAAAGTTCTGTGATTTTCTGATCTCCATGTAAACCTGAAGTGTGATTAAATTATTCAGGGAAGCACCAGAAGTAATCAGAAAACAAGAATTTCATTTGGTGAAAAAATTCCAGGTCTGTTATTCTTTTGTTTTCTGATCAGAACAAAACAAGATAAAAGGAGTCATTTTGTTCATGAGGGACTTGCATAAGACTACACATAGCTCAGGACAAGGTTCTGCTTTGCCTGGTTTGGAGTAAGGTTTTTCAATTGTTGGGGGTTTTTTGTCTTTCCCTTACCCCCACCCCCCGCCCCAATTATATCATTCTATTTTACTAAATGACCAAAGAACCCACACCTGGCCCTTCAGTCTCCCATGCCATGTCTGTTTTCAGCTGGATCTTTTGACCAGCTGTTCCATCTGGAAAGAAGTATTACAGCTGCATTTGTTTTTGACAACTCAAAAGATGCAACATAGCAAAAGTTCTGGTTTCTCTCAGTCTGTGTTTTCTGAGATGTAAAGTTTCATTTGAGAATTTCTCTTCAACTCCAGAAGTGGCATGAAATGTTTTTTTAAGTCTATATCAATGACTTGTAACTACAGTGTAATACCAGAGTGTATAGACTAAAGTGTAATACTATGCTGTCACAACAGTGAAAAGATTTCTTTGCAGATCAGGTCAGTTTATTGGTAAAGAGTGTCAGACTTTGCCTCTACATCTTGAAAACAAAGGTTTCTATAGACACTGAGTAATTGACTTCAACAGTTTGCTTTCTGCAGATGACATTAAGTTCTACGGAAATGTGATAATCAGCTTCTGAGGCTTGCTTGTAATGGTTACCAAATTGTATGTTTGTAACATGAGTGAAAAGAAATGCTTCATTTGTTTTTAAGCTTCTATAAAAGCACACAAGATCAACCAGTCTTCTCAATTCATCTATTTTTAATATTTGGTTTTAATAACTGGTTTCATTCCACAGTATTTCCGAAATAGACCTCTGTCTTTTTTTGATCATGCTTAAATTCCTTCTGGGCTCAGTATGAAAAAATTTTATTTGAATCTACATTCTATCACACCAGTTTAGAAATGTGTCCTCAAGATGATGGTGACATATATCCTTATCTTACTATTTCTATGGCCCTGGAGCAGTTTTGATGTGCTGGATATTGCGGAAGTAGACCTAATCAGGAAAGTGATATCAGGATATTCTAATCAGGATAATTCATTGGCACTGGAATTCAGCTGCCTATGGAAAGGAGTGCAGTAATAGTTTGCTGTTTGAAATAGAAAAGGAACATCCTGTGCAGCCATAACAAAAGCATCCTTCAGTACAAACAAATGTATCAGCAATGATAACAAGACAATTCAGGGTCTAGCTTGCAGGGGAACTGTTTATTGAATCTGACTTTAAAAAAAAGAAAAAAAAAGAAAAAAAAAAGACACATTTTGTTATTGGTAATTTCAAATAATTTGGAACCATCTGACAGTTTTCTTTTGTTGAGCATGCACAGGCAGTAGGTTTAATACTGGGAGTTGCCAACAGATGCTCCTCACAGAGACATTTGACCAATATTATTTTAATCCTTTCTCAGCTTTTTTTGAGAAGCCTTCCATGCCTATCTGTCTCAGTAAAATATGCCTTGTTTCCTTCTAGACTGGCCTATAGCTATGTGGTATTTTTGAGCATGAAGCATTTGGTATTTAGGAAACTCAAGCCAGGGAGAAGGTCTTTTGGTATATCATACCTGCAAATCTACCATGGACATCTTCCATCCCTACCTGCAGCTATCTGTTGGTTCCAAAATCAAATTTAAGTTAAGCTGCATGTGCTCAAAGACTCAGTGATTAACAGTAGGTTTAACATAGGTCTGAATTTAGTTCTGCTTACACATGGTGAAATAAAGATAACCAGTTAAGAACTTCCGATTTTAATTAGGATAGTCTTGCTATATAGTTATATGATGGTGATAAAAGTTACTTTATGAAATGCAATATACTTGAACTGCAAAAGAAAGAAGAAATATACTTCATATTCTTAAAAATACCATATAAATATTCTAGTAAATAAATACTGATACTTTGTCAGCATAGTCAGCATCCCAACGGCTTCATAAAGACAAGATGAATGCTGAATATTTGAGGTGTCTTCTTTTGAAAACGGTTAGTTTTCTGACTAGAGTCTCAGAAATATTTATTTCCAAGCTATCTAATGCATATATAATTCGGTATTATACCCCAGCTTCTACTGTTTTTACCCAAAATGCGGAAGCTAACTCTCTCAAGCCCTACTTATATGCCTCTCCTCTAACAGTGACTCATTAGCACTATTACATACTATAAATGGCACAAACTAGGATATAGATTTAAATACAAACTGAGATCCTGTGCTAATGTCAAAACCAAAAGCTCTCTATTTTTATGTCTCTGCTACTGTGTCTTCTACCTGCTCTTTCCCTATTTTCTGCAATGTAAAACAGTTAGCTTCTTGCTTTGGAATATTATTGTGGTCTTGTGCTACAATAAGAAGGAAACTGTTTCTTTTAAAAGAAGTTAACTCAAATATTTATAACTTGGAAAGGCTTTTTTGAATTGTAGTGCTGAATCTACTGTGATCAGTAGAAGCACTTACAGCTGATAACTACTTCATAAAACATACACTTCAGAATAGTTTGGCAGACATTTGATTGTTGTCATGACTTTCCCTGTTAGGCTGGACAGGAAAAGATACACATGGGTTTAAGTTATGCCCACAGTAAGTAGGAGAGTGTATATACACATGCTTCCACAAATTTTACAACATTATAAATATTGTGTACCCACTGTCAAGATTTGAATTGGCTTGGGCACAACATGGAGGAGACACCTATGACAAAAGTTTCATATTAAACTGTCTTCATTTTATTACACCATTAAAAACTGAAATCTAAGGATTTTCATCCACAGCCAGCATCTATGATGCACAGAGTATGCTGGAAGGCAGTAGCCATGGAGTGGGTGCAGAAGCTTGGACTGTGAAGCCATGTCCTAGGCAGGCTTTTGCCCAGCAGGAGCCCCCACAGGAGCACAGGACTCACCCACTCCCACACCTCACCACCGTGCACAGGGTTTTCAGACGGAGAATTGACTGATCACTTGCCTCTGAGGATTTAATGTTGGATCCACTGAAAATATTGGCAACAATCCCACAGATTGCACAGGACTGGGTGTCTAACAAGGAACGGTACTAATGTTAGTGTCTTTTGCCTATTTTACTACAAAAGTTTCATTTTTTGCATGAGGCATTCATATATGCCCACCCAGTCTGCTAGTGAACTGTTAGTGGAGCTTGACTGAGGTCAATGAAGCTAAATTGATCTAAAGCCAATGACCTTCATTAATTTAAACCTGCACAGGACATGAATCACCTATGTTTAAATTAGACATATTTTTATGTGACAAGTAGAAGCAATGAGTTTAGCGTATTTTAAAAGTTCTGTCTTTCTTCAGAAGAACTGTATTTTATGTAGTATTCTTCCATCATAAATTTAAATCAAAACAACATCACATTTAGCAAATGCCTGCTATTCCAACCTCTGTTGTGGTCTTCACATAATTTTCAAAGCATGTCAAACTGAAATTGTTTCTGATGGAGATAAATGCCCACTTGGGACTGCGATGAGATCATCGACGTAATTCCTACTTGTGACCTAAGCAGAAAAACACATTAACTTATCATTTTTATTATTGCAAGTTTCACTTTCTTTGAGCAACATTTTTGTGGTCTCAATGAGAGGGAATTGAAGTTTAGATCACGTTCGGACCACAGCAATCCAATATAAGTGACTTTCCACAACCTCTCAGTGGAAAACATATATTCCTGGAATAAAGCAAAAAAATTTCTGAGACCATCAGTGTGTAGAGTGCTCATGGGCTTCATGGTGTACATATCACAAATTTAATTTTATTTACAATTATCATATGTATGCTGTAAAATTTTGCAGTCTCTAATATTTTAGCATTTGTGCCTAATCTTAACCTTACCTTATCCTCTTTTAATATCACAGGTTATACAAACTATATGCCCTGTTCTGTGCTGTAGTATGCCATACAACTATTTTACATGCTTGTCACCACACTCCTGTGGAGGAATGAGTAACCCTTCTGTCTGAAATGTAACTGAAAACAGTCAGAGACATTCAAGACAAAACCATCATCAGTCACCAGAAATCAGACATTGCTCATTCAGGAAATAATTTAAATATAGCCACACTGTATCTGTCTTACAAAACTCCTAATCCTGCACAGACTTACACAAATCCACACCTATGAATTTTCAATTTATGGTCACCATGACCCAAGCAAGAGCTTACAAAACTGCCTTACTCCCACAGTCTGAGCAACAGTCGCACCTAAAATCACTATTGCTCTTCCCCATTTGCCCTTGATGGTAGTCATCTCTCAAGATGTCTCTGCTAAAAATGTCACTGACTTGAGCTTTCAGTCAAAGACCTAGGAAATGAAATCATCCGGATGCTCAGTGAGGCAGTGAGTTCAACAAATGGACTTAAGTAACAGTTCATTTGGTCTACAGAAGGCAGAAGGGAATGAAAATATAAAGTAACAAAGCACAAGTGGCAAATTATCATTAACCTCAACGAAAATATTTGGTAGTTGTTTAAAGCCAAGTCCTTCTCTGAAAACTCCATGACCGGGCAGCTGTTTTCTCTTCCCTTTTCCTCTTATAGCTCACTCACTGCTGGCTGTCCTGATGAAGGGAAGAGACCAAGTTTTGGAGGACATCAGCAGCCTGCCCTATTTGAGGCTTCAAGGCAGGGAGAGCCTCACTGCAAGGTTCCCATCCTGGTAAACTATTTGCTTTTTTTGCTCAAAGCTGCTGCAACTGATTGCTCCCTTTCACCAGTCCTCACCAGTCATCTTTCTGAGTTTTCTGGTATTCCTGCAGATTATCTTTGCTTCTAATCATCCTCACTGGCCATAGCCTTTTACTGTTACTTAAATTAGCCAGGTTGAACACAGTACTTTAATATCCACTCCCTTGGCTGGACTCCTGCTCTGCTGCTACCCTCACTTGTTGAGCTGCTCCTTACACAGAAGCCTCTACCAGTATTTCAGCTACTAAGAGAGGAGGCATGAATAGGCAAAACCCATTCAGCATCCATGCCACAGTTGACATGTTCAGCATAGACTATTTTCTCTCTTTTTTTTCCCCCCAAAAATAATTCTCAGAGTTCTTTGTGCAGTTTTAATTCAGACCAGGCTGAAGCTGTGTATCGTACCACAAACCCTCACCCCAGGCTCTCTGCAAATTGTTTGTCTACGTTTCCACAACCTGATTAAGAATGTCAGCATATCATTCCTTCAACTTTATAACAGAGCTGTTTTTAATAGAAGTGTCATATGCTACTGCCAAGCTGTGTGAAAGCTGGACTTGTTTCTGCCTGTGTTCTCCCACTTTAGTCACCTCCTGCACTCTCTGTTCTTCACCATGTCCCTTCGCACCTGTAGGAAGACCTTTTTCAAGTTTGTGGAGTCTGAGCTCTTCCTGCTCAGGGTTCAGTCCGGCAGCCCACATAGTTGCATAATACAGTAAGAGAAACTCTACTACTATTGCTACAATTAGTCTAGGCTTTCATCAGTGCATTAAAAACAAAAAAAAACCCTCAAACATTAAAAATGGTGTAAACGGAGTAGAGTTGGAGACGTGGGCTAGATATGCATTGCCAGCCTAATATAGAGCTGTAGTACAAAAAATTAATGCATAGCCTGTAACACCACAGTACTGGAGTAGAAAAAAAACTGATCTAAGTTCTACTGCTGCTGTAAATCACACAGAAGAGCTTACTGACCCATGGAAAGTTGAATACAATGGATTGCAGAGCTGGCTCTCAGTGTCTGGTGTAGGCAATCTGTAGTTCTACTCTCCCTGTGAGGAAAAATAGTTAGGGAACTTCAGTGGTTACAGGCTAAGGTTCACAACACCCACCCTTTAGACAGTCCTCTCAGTGAAATTTTTGGTAATTTTTATTATTTCTAAGTTGTAAAAGTACACTATGCAGGAGAGAAAAAAGTCTATGCCCTCTGCTCTATTTTTCTTCTGCCTTACATTTGCAGACATTTGTTCTTTAATTCCTTATATAGTTAGATAAACACCAAATGAGTTCCCAAACACAATATATGGAGCTTTTCAAACCTATATACATAAATCAGTGATTTATGGTTTGACACTGTAACAGATTTATCTGAAAATGGTTTCTATTAAAAGAAAATCTGTGTTAAGAAAAATAAGTTCTCTTTGGAAATGAATAAGGAAAAGGAGTTGATGGAGGAGGGAAAGAAAAAGCAAACAACAAAAGGAAATGAAAACCTGGGAAAATAAAACAAGTTAAACAAAAATTCAGATTCATATTTCCAAAGTTGCAGTCTAGATTACTTCTACTATTGTTCATGGACTTCAGTTTCATGAAATGTGGGACTGGTTAAGTGGTTACTACATTTCCCCTACTTAGCTCGATTTTTAGAAACTTCATGAGAACATCTTTCTTTGTGATTTTCCATGATTAACTGGTGCTTCATCTCTGTCCCAGCTGTAATGTGCTAAATATGCTTTGGTGGCCAAATATCAGCACCAATTTAAAAGTCCTAGCTCCTAGACAATGCTCATTTTCTCAAACTATATCACTATCACTGTTAAATGGAGCTAACAGTAAGTGAAGGAAAAACTTGCTTGGATTTGAAGATGAGGGAAAGTAACTACTTTGAGCAGATAAGCAAACAGCAAGATTATATATCTAGACCTTAATCCTCTGCATTTGAATTGCTGTGAAAAAGGAAGAATACCCAACCCCTTTAAACTTGTTCTAACATCTCTACTCTCTGTATAATGCCTGCAAAATATGGTGTAAAACTTCTAGTTATGAGCATGAGTGTCTCTTTAACGTTTTTTGTTACTTATCTTGTGTTGACTCTTCAATAATCATTTCCGGAAAAAAAGAATCAATTCATGGATGTAGTATTTGAAAACGTGGGATGGAAAACTTTGGTTATGTCTTTGTTAGTCAGTTGACCCATCTCTACCAGGATCCCAAAGCCATTTCACCAAAGCTGCATATTCTGCAAATTTAGAAGGCAGGTAGGTCTTTCCATAAGATGTGGCCCAAAACAAGTAACTCCAAACATGGCTTATGTTTCAGAATAATACTAACACAAAATGTAATCTTGAGCCCCGTTAAGTTTAGGGTTTTTTATAGAAATTGTAGTTAAATTTTGGAGAAATAAGTCATGTTCTAAGAAAAGTGTTTCTTTTATCCTCAAATGAAAATAATTCTGTCATATGCACAGCGTTCCTTCTGCTGGAATTTGAAAAAATTAAAAACGGACATATTTACATTCCTCAGAAAAGTTAAACTGTGTTATGAAAGTATCACGGCCATTTAATATATTTATATTCAGCTCCAATTTCTAGTGGCTTGGATATTGCTACTGCTGATGTCGGTAGGCAAAACAAATACATTCAGGGCTTCAGAACTGCCACGGAGATTTACTCTTCTCCTAAAGTGTATCTTTTGCTGCTTTCACAGAAAACAAAACAAAACAAACAAAAACAAAACCAAAACAAAACAAACAAAAAACAACCGATGCAAAAGGAAAAAAAAAAGACATACACATATGTTACTAAACATAATGTGCAATACATCCTTCTTGCATAGTACACATCCAGAACCATGCAAAGCATAGTATTCATATATACTTATAAGTATATATTCAGGAATCAAGACCTACATTATGCATATCAGATAGATTTGTTTGCATGGGACACAGAAACTAGAAAATGGGGTTGTGGGTTGGAGCACCAGAAGGAGACGTTTAGGTGAAAATATAAAAAAAAGGCAAGGAAAAGAAAAGTAGCAGAAACTGTGCTGCAATTTCATAGATACTATGACTATATACATCATTCTGATTGTGTGCCTCAAAATATTTATCCAAAGAATTTTCAGGGCAGCAAGTGGGGATGAGCAAAAAGCTTTGTTTGTACAAGAATCTTTTAGATTGTTGCACTTTCAGAGCTTCCACTATTTTGCTGGTCTTTCACACCCTTTCCTCAAAAGCTCTGATTTTGGGTGTCACTTCACTGTCCCAAGCATGAGTTGGCATGCTTACTTTATACAGCTTTTCCTAGGAGCCAAGTGTCCTCAGGACACCCAAGAAGGGACCTGTGTGCAGTGGGAGCTGGAGTGAAGAATCTGAGTGCTCATTTCCTCTCCTAAGCAATGAACGCTCCAGAACTGCAGTCAGTCCTTTTCAATGAACTTTAACATTTCCAAATCTGTCCTAGTGCTGCATCTATCAGGCCTGGCAAAACAAGTGGAAAACTGAATATTAGTGATGAGTCAGGAGATAAGAAGAAAGACTTCTCCCTTCATAAAAAACAACAGACTATAAAAGAAACTGAAGGACAGGTGAAGAATATGAAACTGAAAGTCCTCCATGATAATTTGGGGGGAGAAAAGATACTTTTTTCAGTAAAATAATTAGCTAAAATGTTTCCACAATGTAGAGGCTCAGGCAGTATTCCAGCTGTCTCTCAACAGAAAAAGGAAGTGCCCAAAAATACAAGCATGAAAAGATGATAATTTTCATTTTCCTTCTTATGAAAATAAAGTTTTGAATGTTAGAGTTTCAGCTATTCCTTACATGGAATGAGCTACAGGGGAAAATACACAATCAAAAGTCCATTATGAACTCAGGGAAAGGCAGGCGAATGGAGATCTATTTTTAGTCACCACCTTATAGAAAAAGAAAGCAATGTACATAAAATCTATTGAAAGATAACACCTGCAAAATTTGAAAGATTAATTTTGAGAAAAATTCTTTTGAGAGGCTGTGTTTCTAAATCTAGACTTACCCATGACAGTTATCATCAAAGATTGTTACCTTAAAAATATTAATTCTGATTATTCCCACCTGAAGACATCAGTTTGTTTGCAACAGCACACTTTGGTGACATGGAGCCATCTATGATAACACAGAGTTCTGATCTGAGTACAGAAAGTTGCATCCTTTAGTTTAGTTTGTGTAAATATCAATATTCCATTTATAAATTATGCAAATATTTTCTCAATTAAGTAACCTTCTGTAAATTGCTTGCTCTGTCCCTTTGATCCTTCATCAATATCTCCCTCTTTACAATCATTCATTCATGCCAGCTCTCTGTAACAAAGCAGCCTACTCTTGAATTTGTCTTTTTACCACATACTGCCCACACTTGGATGGCTCCCAAAAGCCCTGGGAGTTCTGACATCCTGCTACAGCTCTGCTAAGCCCTTTCTTCTTTCACTGTTCTGATCCTGTATAATGCCAAGAGCTGGCACACTAAAAAGTAACTTTCTGTGATTAGTTACTGTTTGTCTTGTTACAGGCAGCTAGAGCATCATAAGCACTGACAATTAAATCATGACTTCCATGGCATTTACTATCAATAAAGACTCTTGAATGCAGTGTTTGCAAATGGGCCTTTACATCATGAAGAGGTCATTGCATTTAAAAAGCCTCATAGTTTCAGAGTTGTGTCCTGATTTTTTTTTAGACTCTAAAGTTGAACACACTAAGGTTGTATTTGTATCAGAAGTAGGTTGAAAGAAGCAGCAAAACTTACACTTGATACCTTCAAGAATGTTGCAATGGATGAAAAGGTAGCCTAGAGCAACAAGATGAGCATAGGGCTATTGTGGAATCATTAGACTGCATGATCTACTCGAAATGTAGGGAAAGGAAAGAGTTAACAAAATGGACTTTGCTGGAATAAAGAAAAGAAAAAAGCAGAATGAATCTGCTTCCACAAAGACTTAATTGATGTTTAAAAGCAATGAAGAGCTATATTATCTTGAAAATTTGTGTAAAGACTGATGATGTCTACAGATGAATACTGAAAATAATAAAGATCTTAGATTATTTTTTTGATTGTCCTTCATTCATGCTGTCCCAGTTCATGCTATCCCACCAAAATAATCACCAGGTTCCAGTGGATGTAATTTTATAGAAATATCACAATATTCAACAATTAGGTTACGGACAGTGGAGATCAATATAACTGGAAAGGAAAAAAAGAGTTCTAAATTCAAACATTTTATATATATTATACCCACTAGCTCTTCTGTTATTTCCATCCAGGTTTTCTTTGTTTATTAATATTAAAAAGTTCCTGACGTACATAGGCCAGTAGAGCTTCTATTTAATTCAGAAGCAAAATTATTCCTCTTCTTTCCCCAAATCCTATGTCTGCTCAATGTAAGTGGGACAATGATTCTTTTCCTAGTACTTTTTAATCAAGTTTGTTTGCTATGGCAGAGACTCAGACAGTGGAACTCAACTAACTATGCTCTTAAAAATGTAATAATCTGTTGGATTTTTTATAATTTATTTTTTTTGCCTGTGACATCTAATAACAATTTCCTCACACAGATCAGGAGTTAGAATGGCCACAGACTACTCCTGAAACATAATTCAGAGTTCATTATGAAATCAAGGAAGTTTAATAGTGTGGTCATATTGGCCTCAAGGCCAGAAAATGGGCCCTGGGACACTTAAACTAATTAGCAGACAGACTAAGCTGAATGGCAATAAATTACACAGGAGTGTAGATATAAATAATACTTCAAGATGCAAAAACAGGCACTCCCACTGAATTTTTAATAGCAAGCAACTACTTTAAACATTATCATTCAAAGAAAGTTGTCTAACAGATCATTAGATGGAAAGATTCACTTCAGGAAGCCCCAGTGACTGAATATATTGCAGTTTAAGTACTGCCTGATTTAAAATGAAATCCTCTTACTGATTCAAAATGCAATACAGAGTTTTAGAATTCCCTCTTTGTTTCAATTGTATGTTTGTTTATTTTTGGTTGGGTTTGGCTTAGGAAGATTTTTTTTATTAATTTGTCTACTGAATATTTATGGCCGAAGCCCACTTTGAACAATATATTCTTTGTGTTCCATCTCTCAACCCAAAATCAGTATTCCACTCTAGACTATACTAGCTATGACTTGAGTGAAAATAGAAGTTTAATTCAGTGTTTAATATGTTTAATTCAGAAGTTTAATTCAGTTTAATACGTCATGTCCTATCTTCTTTCCCAGCCTAATAACTGCAAATCTAATTTTTGAGTGATCTTAGTATCCAAAAATAATTTAACTTGTTAATTCTGAACCAAGAAAAGCTCTCCTTATGTTTTTGCTTCACATATTTCTTATACTTCAAGGAGACTTGTGCAATATAAATTAATTTTAGGCATATATCAGACATAATCAGAATACAAGTAGAAACTTCTTCTTTTTAGGAAAAAATTCAATCATCTGGCATGGTTTCAATCTAAAAAGGCTCACTGTCTACATCCAGAAAAGAAAAAGGGCTTCAACTATGCAGTACATACCTGGTGCATGTACATTAACTGACCACTGGAAACAAGATGCAGTAGAGAAAAAATTGTCTCTAGCTGAAGGGAGAGGTACTTCTGATGCCTCAGATTTTATGGCATGAGATAGGATTATGGGGTGAGAACCTTAGACTTGGAAGATGAAAGCAAGCCTCTAGAATGGAATATCTGAAGAAAAATGTACGTGGAAACACTTTACTTTCGTGCCTTTCTCCTTCTGTGGACTCCTGTGTCAGTTGTTTTTTCTGTGAATATCAGTTAGATTTCCCAGTCCTTGGATGTTCCCATTTAGCAAGTTTATATTGGTCATGTTTATGAACCCTAGAAACAATCTTGGGGAACAAACCATACCTCTGGCAAAACAGACAAAATCTGACAGAGGCATCCTCTTATTCCATGGCAGAACTATTTACCCCTGTCTGCAGTGCTATTTGGTCATGTGTGACTTGTAAAAAATTAGGAGTCTGACACAAGTTGGGAAACAGTTTATAAACATGTGTTTTTACTAACTGCATTCAAGCAAGTACCTGAGAACATTGTTATTTATTACAGTTGCCCTAGGGTATTAAATAACAATTTGAAAATAGTTATAAGGAAAAAAAGTCACACAGCCTATGGTATCTAATGCTTTTTCTATTAGAACACTGGACAATGGAAAATGAAAGCTGATTATGCAATTGTTGTTAGCTGCCAAACACACCATTACCGGTAACGGGCTTTCCAAACTATTTTGACAGTTAATATGGGGTTGAGAAATGTCTGATCTAAAATGGACATGGTGCATTTAACCCAAATAGCCAGTGACTCATAATGAATCTTGGATAAAGGAATACAAACTCAGAGTACTCAGAATAGGCTGCGTTTCTGATTTTACTAAAGAAACCCTAATTGATGAAAGCATGGGAGGAAAGTTATAATCTCATGATTTCATAAACCGAGATGAAGATCTTTATATATTTCCACAATTCAATATTGTTTCAACTTAAAGTTAGAAGGATGCTACTATTAATAGTTCACTTAGTCCTAAATTAAAAGATTACCTAAACTTAATTAGACATTTGTCTTTTTTCAGCTTGCACTAACATAAAATTATTTTCAGCTTGTAATCACTTTTCCAAACATCATTGCATTCTTTAGTAAATCGTTCTAGTCAGGAATAAACACAATGAGAGGGAGAAGTCATTCTTTCCCATCACATATGTAGAAACATATAATGTAATGGCCCATATAATGGGCCTATACACGAACACATAATGTTCTGGACTCAAAAGGACTGCTAGGGAAACAATAAAACCCAGAATCTGTTGGATCAGGGAAAGTGAGTGAAGTGCATAAAACGAATAATAATTTGAGTGATGCTAAGTGTAGTAAACATCCAAAATGTGCCATCAATTTTCAGTCAAAGTCAGAAGAATGAATTTAGAAGAGTAAACAGGAAGCTTCTATAAAGACAACTTAATTTTCCAGAATTCCTTTTCTGAGACTGCTTTTTTTTTGCCAGTAAGTACTTGATTATTTCACGACTGCTTTATTTCATGTCACTAAAACAAACAAACAAACAAACAAAAATGCACAAAAAAGGAAACAATTATTTGCCAGTTCTGTTTTGTCACTTCCTTGGAAGACACTATAATAATAGTAAATAATAATAATAACTGAGCAGAATTTTCCAAACACAGGGAAAGTGTGATTAAAATAATTTTCTTGGGAAAATGTCAATTTTTGTCTGTACATGTACACTATGATATTAAATACTGTATATATAATTATATTGTTCAAATTTAACGTAACTGTGAATTAGTCTATCTCAAGAAATAATCCTAGGATTTATAAATTCTCCACCAGCTTTCCCAAATTCTAATTCTGGTCTGAATTAGAATAAGACAAGAAACATGTCATGTCACAATATACATCACAACCAAATTATTTATTTCAACAACAGCTTAAGCTTGTTATCATTTAAAATCCCTAGTTCTGTGCAGTCCTGAGGAGTTGGAAGTGACTTGTGTTGCACATCATTTTCATTACACAGTCATGTTCTTTCTTCAGAAGGGAAGCCTGAGTGCAACTCTTGGGGTTAATAGGCAAATCCAGGAATTTTAGGAATTGAATGATCTGAAAGGAAAGTCATAGGAGACAGGTAGTCATTTCCTAGTGCTCTGTTTAAAGGAAAATCTTTCAGGTTCCCCCTCTGTGTCCATTGTTATTGTTCCAGCTGTTAAAAAATTTCCAGTCAATCTGAGTTATCTGTCACTCCCTGAAGGGTCTATATGCATCTTAATATGGTGAAGCTTGTGACACTTTCAAAACGGTTTTATTTCCTTAATAGTGAATCAAGAAAGAGAGATTAGGAAACATTGCTCTTAAAGGAAGCCAGGTATGTGCTACACAGCTTCTTAGTCTCATTTCCACAACATTGGTGTGCTTTTGCTATGTCATTCGCATCAGAAATGCTCTATTTGATCCCAATGACCCCACTGCTGGTATGAAGTGATATACAGCAGATCTACCATAAAAAAGCATCTCTCAGACAGTCCATGACTGTCATCAAATCCATTTCCTTTCATCATGAGGCGAATCCACAGTCTGGATGGTGCAGCACTGAATGCATGACGACATGGATGACTGGAGGCATGGTCCTCACTCTTACCTCTGGCTGAATTCACCATCACTCCTGCAGTTTCAAGGCTTTGCTTCCAGGAGACCAAGCTGAGCCCATCCTGAGCAATGCGAGCCAGTATACAGATAAACACAGCTGAAGGGTCAACAATATTTCTTACCTCATAAGCCAGAAGGACCTGCTATAAAATGAATAGAAACCTTTGCTTGACTTCTTTTTTTCTTGCCATCAGCCTGACCTTCTGTAGCCTTTGCGTGTACAGCCCACCGTTACACTCAGGCAACTACACTGGATTTCAGGGAGCTGTTTCTATCATACACATACAGTCCCTGAATTTAGCTTCTGCTCTCCTCCACAAGATACAGAGAGAGGATAAGAAGTGCCAAAATCAATATTATTTTGGCACTAGAAGACCAGTATGAATGAAAAACTCAATTTCAGTATAGAAGTAGAGAGAGAATTCTGCTTAATGAGCATAAAAAATAAATAAATATCACTTTTTTAAAAAAATAGATTTTCCTTTAAAACTAAGTTTCATCCTTTTCTCAGCCTATTAGTGCAGGAACCATTCCTGGAGTGATACAGAATGAGTGCCAATTCTTACAGCAAACGTGAACATTTTCTCTGTTTCAAAATTCATATGCCATATTGGCAATGTGAATCATAATGTTCTTTTTAAGGATATTTGGATAAAAATTAATCTACCATAGTCACTATGGAAAGAAAAAATATTAGGTGAAGATTTGGAAATCCAAAAGTATAATATGGAACACCTGCAAAACCTATCTCGCTATAAATTGTATTAACAGAAATTCTTCATTTTAGTATCCCTTTTCTGTAGAAACCCTTCCTGAAACAATCATTTGTCTTCCTAGATGGCCTTGGTAGGAACACAACTATTAGTAGAAATGGAACAAAGAATATCAAAATTACTGGATGTGCATTTGGATGACCATATTTCTTTTCTATAAGGCCTAATACAGCTGAATTTCCTTATCTGTAAGAAAAGATGGGATGACTTAGTTGCTATAGATTCTACTCCTTATTTTTAAGGTAATTTTAACTTGAAAGACTTTCTTTAAAAAAAAAAAAAAAAAAAAAAACGAAAGAAAGAAAGAAAGAAAAAATACTAGCAGACTTTGTGGAACAAGTTCTAAGGGTTTTTTTCCTAGCAAAGCTTTCCTTCTTAAGTAAGCCATTGATTCTTTTGGCCAAATTCATAACAAATTGGCCCTAAAGAGAGTATTTTAGAGAGCATTTTAGAGAGCAGCGCAAACTCCCTAAAATATTTGTTTCAGCAAGAGTGGGCTAAGGAAGGACCAACTTGCTTGAAGGCCTTGAGACAGCAGACAGGATTCCCTCCCTCCAACAGCAGCAAAATACCACCCAACAACACTGTGTTGATGCTGAGCTGAGTTCTTTTACGGTGATTTCATCATTTCACAATAAAGACGATTTAATTGCAAAATTATTTGCAGTTTTGAGAGGAAACATCTCTGGAAAGAATCTGAAGGCAGAGTGGAGCAGTTTAAAACTGGATTTGCCTAAATCCACACATTTGTTCAGGGTTTTGTTTTTTCTGTCATGATAGATTTAACCTATTAATATTGTCTTTTTACCTTGCTGACGATTTTTGATAAGACAGCATTGTAACATTTCAAAGAAATAAAAGCTGTGTAAAGAGCTTCTCTTTCCAGTAGTTTTTGCTGATTCCTGTGAGCATTGGCTGCTCAGCCATTAAAATTAATTAAAAATAAATTTAACAATAAAAAGTTTCAGGTGCTCATATCTAGAGGAGAACTATGCCTGTTCCTGATTTATTCACAATCCTCACCCTTTTATGACAATCTGTAACACCGAACAAATGCAGAAGCCTATGGGAGGGAAGCAGGCTTTAAAACTGACACCAGTAAAATCAAAGACATTTGGAAAACACTCATTTTATATGAATACATGTATATTTCTCAACTTTTATAATCTATATTGCAGTCTCTAACATGAAATGGTAGTAGATTTTGTTCTTTATTCCACAACATAACAGGGCCTATATTTACTTTCATAATTCAGAGGCCAGATGCAGGAAAAAAAATGTACAATCAGACGCTATGCTAGACTTCAACAGAATAAAGAGTTAGCATATGCAAGGTAAAATGTCATCACATCTACTGAAGTAGACTCCTTAGAAGCAGAATTTTCCATAGTTCTGTAAGGTCACATTTACTTAGATGAATTTCTTATTTTTCATGGAGCTTAATATCTATGTTCTTTTCATTTCCAAAATAAACAGGAGGAACTCTTGATGCAAAAATCAAGAAAGATAAGAGCAGTATGAAGATTGTTGGGTAAAAATATAAAAAAAAATCATTAAAATAGCTCAAAGACAATTCAATAGAAGAATGCCCACTCCATTGCACAATTTTATTAGTAGCATTTATATAGTGAAAATGCTAAAAACTAGTACTGAACTTGTACTCTTCAAAAACATGCATAATGATCAAGTTCTTGCCTGGATACTGAAAAGGGAATAAACAGTGTGTGAGAGAAGAGTCATTCCCGGCTTGGTTCACTCTTGGTTGGAAAGGCTGCCAAAAAGAGTTCTGTTGACAATATCACACAGGCATTGCTCTTTTGTTATAGGTTGGATGAATGCAATGTGCTCCAACTTCTGCCTTGCTCAAAACACCTTCTGTAATAGTAGCAAAGGATCACTGGCATAAAGATGACTTTCCTCTAGCTTGGAATTCCTGCACGCTTGGAAATGCCTCAGTCTCTCCCCTCCTTTACAGCTGGTTGAAGGTTTTTTAGCAATACTGGAATAAAGGGACAAGGACACTTCACCTGAACTGATAATCATCTCATCTCTCTTTTTAATGATACAAAAATGATCTGGCTTTGCACCACTGAAAAATTACAGACAGAAGCTCCCAAGTGTCTTTTTATGCATCTTATCTTAGTTAAAAACATAAACCTCAGTGAAGGAAAATGATTTTGCTCAAATGACAACACTACTAAATATAGATATTATTATTAATAAAAAGTGGAACAAGTAATCATAAATAAATTTCAAGTGAATCAGTAAATTTCTACAAAAATACCATAGTGGCAGGTACTAAACCTGAGGCACTAGAGCATTTTATGAAGCAAACTATATACAGCATTTCCAAATTGCAGGGAACTATCATATTAAATCATTGATGTTAAGCTTTGTCAATAACATTAAGACTGGTGTAAAGAAAAATAGGGACAATGACACATCAGGCATAGATAGTGATTTGCCTGTGAACTCAGGTACACATTTATTAAGCAGCAAGTGCATATTTTGCAAAGTCAAAAAAAAAAAAAATCTAAGTACATAGTTCTAAATCACAAAACCAGAAAAACAGAACACATATATAGAAAGAATTAACCCCAGAAACAATGACAGAAGAATAAAAATTAATCCACAGCTCCTAATTTGATACTGCACCAGGAAGGGTTATTGGGTTTCCTGCTTCGTTCATGTGAAAGGTGGAATCATTATTTTCTTTAAGGGAAGTAATCAAACACTACAGTGCTCTATAATCTAACAGAAAGAGGTAAGGAAGGGTCATGGAAGGGCCCTGAACTCAGCTACTTTAGGGAAAAACACCAAACATTTTAGCAGTGAAGCTCACTGGCTATTTTTAGTACATTAGGAGATGTGTGATGGATTTCCCATCTTTTGTCTTCTCCGAATCAAGACTGGCCGTCTTTCTTAAAAACTTTTTACTCATTAAAGAAACTTTTATTCTCATAAAATAAAAATTATTTGGCTCAGGCATAACAGTAGTTGGGGGAAATTTAATAAGCTGTTGTGTGTTTAAAAGAGATAATATCATGAGGGAAGAGGTAGTCAGAAGTTTAAAGCCTAACCTCCCTCTACAGCGAGTGGAGAAAGAAGAAAATCAGAGAGCTTGAAATATGGCTCCTAAGTTGTCATCCAGAGAAGAAAGAGAAGTAGCATTCTTAGGCTAAATTTAGCATTTCTGAAATCTTCAGATGGCAGATGGCTAACAGTCGTGCTACTAACTTCATCAGGCTTAGAAAGGAAGAGCAAAATTATGACAGATTTTTTTAAAATGTTCAATATGCCCATGTTGGTTTGACATCAGTTTTCCTTGGGGTTATAAGAGAAGGAGACATTCCAGAAAAAAGAAATTGGATTTCAATATTTTCCCTTCAATCTGGACAAGATTTTTGACTGACCATTCTTCTTTCATTGTTTTTTATTTGCACAAATGTAAGAGAAGAAGAAATCAGTCTACTGAGCAATTGCTCAATTCCACAGAAAACTATGATATTCTCCAAATAACAATGTCACAAGGACAAGAACAATAATATTAATAACTAAATAATGATAAACAAATTAAATGTGTCTTCTATGAGGTATTAAAACCAAGTTTCCCAAAGCTCTTCTAACTTTGTTGGAAGAATTAAAGTTCATCCTTTGAATAATGAAAGCAAGGAAGCCATTGCTTAGGATTTGTGTAGAATGGCTGTTTGCTAATCCCAGCAGAACTTCTTTCCAGAATTGTAACATTTATCACAAATCTGTCTACAGTGTCTGGTGCCAGATGTCTATCCACCCAGCATTCAATCATCAAATAACATTTTGTCATATCCACATCATTTATTGGAAAAAAGTAATAAAAAAAGGTTTTCTAACAGAATGAAGATCTACAGTACAGTTAGAAAAAAAAAAAAAAAAAACAACTGACAAGGTAAAAGAACATAAATAACAAGTCATTTTCAGAAAATTCCAGCAAAAAAAAGGCAGAAGAAAAAAAATTAATATGCCAGAGATACAGAACCAGAAACTTATGAGGAAATAAATTTCAATCATATAAAAAATTATAATAGAAACAGGTAGGTATGTAAAACAAAGTCTTTAAAGACTAAGAGCAATTGAGAGAATTAAAGAAATTAATTGACAAAGCTAATCCACAATTAAGTGGTCTCTATCTGTACTAAGAGTTAGATTATCCAAGCTCAAAAATGTGGCAGTGAATAAGAGAGTGACTTGGGGGTCAGGCTGCAGGAGACATAGTAAAGGAAGTTGAGCCAGTCTGTGTTTGTCTGCAGTCCTTGCAGTCTGAGAGAAGCCACATGGTGTTGTGTACGTGAAGGTTTTGCACTGGTACCACACAGGTATGGAAAAACAGAGCATTCCTGCTGGAATATGTACCTGACAAAGCAACGGATATTTGAGGATATTGGTTGATTTCTACGAGTGCTTCTCTCTTCTTGGAGCACACAGTACAAAGTTATGCATTGCATTTTACTGTGTTTATAGTAGGACTAGCACTTAAATACTGAAGAAGAAAGAAAAAGGTGAAAACATCGTGAAACACTGGGGATGGCAAGAAAGAAAGAGAACTGTTTCAAACCCAACATTTTTGTAATTCACTATGACCCTTTTTATTATTTCACTGACACATTGCCCGGTCCTTCTTCCATCCTCTTTGCAAAAGCTATCCAATTGATACCAGCATTCAGGCCAAAAAAAGCCAGCTATCATTGGAAGAAAATAGATTTTGGAACTCTTTCTCCCGCCTATTTCGTGGTGAGCTCATGCACCGCTGTTTCAGCCATCCAGCATCGCCGTCACTAGTCCATCAATTGCCTCCTTCACCACTTGAGCTATAAGCCCATGTGTCCCTGGTCAGATGCATTAGGTCTTGGAAATACACTTCTAAACTCATTGCCTCAGACCATTACCCTGGGAAAAAGGCTATTTTACTAAAGAATAACAGAAAGATTAGCAAGAAATTAATCTACCTACACTGTGCTGTTTACATTTCAGCTCTGTTTTATTAATTGCCAGGAGTCTGTGACCATTTTCCTCACTCCCAGTTGCTTTCTACTGACTTCTCCAAACTTTAGAAACAATTTCATCACAACAATTAACAAAGCAAAAGAAAATCCTGTGTATTTGATTTCTGTCACAGCTGTGGATGCTCAGCTACGTAAAGAAACCTGGACACAAATCTCTAGTATAAACTTATTCGCCTTTGTTATTTGCACAGCATTTTTACTAACTAATTGCATTCAGAAAACAAGTGTCTATTCAAACAAATGCAGCAGCTGTGGGATGTTTCAGGCTTGTGGAAAATCCTCCAGCTAACATGTTCCTGGATTCATTCTCACATCAGTGGTGACAGAGCAGACTTTTCCATGCCCATAACTGCTCCTCCACAGCCAAAAAACAATACTGTTTGTTCTAGGATTTTATCACTGACCTTTTCCCCCGTGCACTATTTGCAAGGATGTAAATAGCAGGGATGTGTATGTTTTGCCATCAGTGTTCAGCTGCACTCAAATAGCTTCCAAAGACTTTTACTACAAATGCCATAGAGCTGTTCCACCTATTTCTTTTGGCCATGCTCCTATGTTCCTGAATTCATACAGGTTGTTAATTGTCCAAAAGGCTCTACAGATATACAGGTCAACAGACTCCAAGTCCTGGAACAGGCTACTACACGTTCTAGGTTTTGCAGCTCTATTTTTATTTGAATTTCTGTACTATTATTTCCTGAGATGATTCTGAATGACTATGGACTATTCTTTCTTTTCCTTTCAGAATGATATTAAAGGGAGGGAAAGGACATAAATTAGATATATTGTATGCCATTTTTTACTCTTCCATAAATTACTGCAGAGTGGCAAAGGGTCACATATAATTGCTACCAATTGCATTGATAAGCATAAGGAAGCATCTTTGTCAACACAGTTGGAAGTTGGTACTTCATGAATCTTAGAGAGGCTTTGACGCAACAAGTTTGTAAAAACCTGGGACTAAGCACGAAAATCTACCTATTAAAAAAAGCTTTATAGAACACAAAAGCATTTATCATGTTTAAGATCATTCTTAGTAGGAATACATTTTATATTTCTTACCTTGGACTCTTTACCTTTATAGAAGTAAATTACTAATTAAGATGATGGCAAGAAAAGTGAGGTCCTCTCCAAATAGTTACTATGTGGACTAAACTGAAATCTTTAGCTCAGTCTTTAGGAATTCTTAGCAACCCAAAAGCTTGCCACCACTTATTTTCTAAACTTTCTTTGGTAAATAGTAGAAGTGCCCTCAGAAGGAAAATATTTGTATGTTGTACTCCATAAGCCCAGCATCTGCTAGCTGTTTTCTTGTTTGGCTCATTTTTGTAGATTTCCTTTGTTTGCAAAATACATGAATCCTGAGATGAATATTTTTTTTCCAGTATTTCAGGCAGTAATTCTGGATATGACAGAATTCTGGATCTCTAGATTTTTAAGGTACTGTAAGAAACTAAACACTTTTAAATTAGAAAATATTTGTACTGTTTCTTCACACAGATTGGGGGGGAGGGAACCCCAAACCCTAACATATTCAAAGAGATTTTCAAGATGTGCTTGTTTATTGTGCACAAAAGGGGAAAGGCTGAAGTTTACCTTCTGTTAGGAAAGCTAACACAGGACACAGGAGTTAATGGACCCTTCAAACCAACACCTGTAGCTGATGTTGCAGGCAAAGCTGTAGCTTTTAAATTCAGGAAATGAGAATTGCTGGGAGACATGAAATCCACTTGACAAAGGGGGATGAGTACGTTTGCCAACTGTCTTTGCTAACCTAGTGAAAATGGCTTTAAACAGTCTGATTTTAGACAGCCTGAGAGAGTTGGGTGTCGTGGTTTTGCCCTGGGTCAATTTGCTTTCACACCCCCCACACAGTTACTATTAGTTGAGAGGAGGTTTATGCAGACAAAAAAGACTGGATTCGGGGAAAATAGTATGAACATTTATTACTAGCAAAATAAAAACTACTAAAGAACTACATCTACAATAATTTCTACTTAAGTAAAAAAGCACTATATATTTACAGAAATTCTTCTCCCCCCTTCATATCAGTCCAAGGAGGAAAAGCAGTTTCATTCTCCATTCTCAGAGTTCCAGGTCTTTTCGGTAACTCTGCAGCACTCTCGTTGCAGCTGGAACTCTTTCTCCTTCTCTGTGTTGGCCTCCAGGGCGGGGCTTACCCCTATCCTGGGCTAAGACCGGAGGCTGGGGGTTACCCAGGTCCTGAAGGGTCTTTTCTTCCATGGACTTGCAAGGGGACACTTGCCTACCATGGATCTTCTTCCACGGGGTTACAGGGGATAATGGCTTATGAGTCCACCCCTGTTCCCTATGGAGGTCCCTCCCCACAGGAGAACAGTCCTTGATAGACCTCTCCAGCATGGGTCTAGCATGGATCCCTCACTTGGATCCCCACATCTCACCAGAGCTGTTATTGCTCCAGAGTGAGGTTCTCTCAGAGTCACAAATCTCCAGTAGCAGTATGGATTCCAAACATGGATCTTAACATCTCACCCTAGCCGTTCTTGCTCTCTGGCTTAAGTCTCTTCTCTCTCAGGGCAACAAATCTTCAACAGGACTCTGCCTTATCTGAGTCCTTTTCATGAAGTCTCAGCTTCCTCATGCAACTTACTCTAGTGTAGGCTCCTTAACGAGCAACTGCCAGCTTTGACCTTGGACACTTTGTTATCTCTTTGCTGGAATTCTTTCTACAGCAGTTCTCATCCAAGCAGTCAGTCTTCTAAAGTCTTTTTTTCTCCCACAAGAGAGAAGGAGGCTTCAGTGCTACACCTGTCCCCCGGTCTAAGCCAGGGGAGGAGGAGGCCTGACCCTCCTCGAGCCTGCTGCCTCTCCTACATGGCTGCATAATTTCAACTGCGCAACTCACCTTCTCTTCCTTTTTCTTAAATATGTAATTAGCAAAGGCGTTACTGAGAGTTTTAATTGGCTTCTTGTCTGGAAATTCACCTGGACAAAACCATTCTCAGCCCCACGGGCTGGCCAGCCGGGCAAAACCACGACACTGGGGTTGTTCAGCATGGAGAAAAGAAAGCTTCTGGGAAGACCTCATTGCAGCCTTCCAGTGTTTTAATGGAATTTATAAAAAGGAGGAAGAGGGACTTTTCATACAGGAAGATAGTGACAGGACAAGAGACAATGGTTTGAAGCCAAAAGAGGGAAGGTTTAGATTAGATATTAGGAAGAAATTCTTTACACAGAGGGTAGTGAGGCACTGGAGCAAATTACCCAGAGAGGTTCTGGTTGTTCCATCACTGGAAGTGCTGAAGGCCAAGTTGGATGGGACCTGAGCAAAGTGGTCTAATGAGGAGCATCCCTGCCCATGGCAGAGGGGTCAGGTCTAGATAATCTTTAAGGTCCATTCCAACACAAACCATTCTATGATTCTAAACTCGGTATGTCAAGGATGGTGCCCAAAGGAAAGAGGATGAAGTGAAAATGCAGAAGAAACACTCAAAGGGCAGGGCCATCTTTCTCTCTGCTTCAGATGGTGATATAGCTAGAACCTATTGCACATCAGTACAAGCACATGAGAAATAAGTAGGAGGAATTAAGAGTCTATGCACAGTTGGATATCTATGACATCACTGGAAATGCTGAGATGTAGTAACACTGCAGAATCTGTGGGAATACAGTATCAGTTACAGTTAAGAAAGATAAGAATTAGGAAACAGTTAAGCCATTTGGATGTGAATAAGTTCACAGGATGAGACAAGATGTATCCCTGTAGGTTCCTGCAGATATCATCACTAAGCCACTCTAAGGAATATTTGAAAGGTGATAGCAATCTCAGCAGTTTCCTGTCAACCAGAAAGAAGGCAAATATATCCATCTTCAAGAACAAGGGTGAAAATAAGGAAGATACAGGCTTGCTCGGCCTAATCTCATGAGGACTGCAGACTAAGTCCTCTGGGAAATCATTTTCAAACAGACATTTTCCCAACAGCAGTTTGGAAGACAAACATGAATTTACCTAGGATAAATCAAGCCTGACTAACCTGATGGCTGTTTATGATGAAATGACTCATCTTTTAATAGGCACTTTCACAGTGTTTTAACTTGTACAGTGACAAGGGAGTAAGAATCTTTCAGTCACCAGTTAATACTCCATATTCTGCCATATGTTCATAAGACAGAGGTTTTCTGTAATGATGAAAACCTACTGAATTGAATCTCAAATAAAAATACTAAACTAAACATCCCAAAACTTTGATGCAGAAGAAAATGGGTCTTTCCCTGGAACTTGGTTGTCTCCCAGTCAGCTGACTGTTCAGATGTGAAAGTTGGAAATACTAATGTCCATAGTTTAAATTTCAATTCTCTCTTGTATTCTGGTTCATACAAGTATTTCTGAATGTATATATTTCTTCATTTTTAAGAAGTGCAGAACCCCAGACACCAATCAAATACCTGTCAAAGCACTCAAAACCCACTTAATTTAACCTGTCTTGAGCTTGACAACCACATACTGTCCTGAGGTTTACAGCAATAACATGAAATTATTTTGTTCAAGAACTTCAAGATACTTTGAAAACTCTGTAAATGCAGAGGAAGGAATCATAGTTGAAAATTGCAAACAGTTCACTGCTAGACTAATAAATAACCCAGAAACGTTCTGTAATTACCTTACCATCACTGATGCCTGAAAGTACTAGTACTGTTTAAAGGACCCCTCTGCTATCTCTTCCTGAAGTAGTCCATATAAAAAGTCCTTCTTCATTTAACACATTTTTTTTCTGGATTTCAACACTGAGGTACTAGATGTTATAGAAATTCTTACCCTTTCTACAATTCTTCAACAGGAGTTAAACAAGTTAATTCACATGTTATCAAAAATAGATATATTACTACCAGCAGCAGGACCACAGAGAAAAGCCATCTTCAAGAATCATTCATACATAATGGAAGTCTCTGGAAATGTTTCCTTTCAGAAATCACTTATCTTGAAATTTGATCATTTTTCTTACTTCATTTTTAACAACACTAGTTTTATTTTCATCAAGGAAGACACAGACAGTTCTTGGTGGTCTTTTTTTGCCACACTCATAATTAAGAACAATGAGACACAGTTCTCCAAAGTGTGTCTTTGGATGTCTCCTAAGCCATCTTCTCCAAAGCAAAATTAAGTTTTGTTAAATTTTCTTCATCAAAGAATTTGCATACAGCTTCTCATTTTTTTAATTTCTCTGTTTAAAACTGTTATGTTTATATAAGAGGCAAATTAAACTACAAAGCTATTTCATTGCCATTTTGGATTGTAGTGTAAATCGCAACAACTTATTCAAATTTTCTCTTTGGAAATTCTCTCTTTTGGAAAGCAAACACCTTAACTAAGCAGCTTATGACTTCCTGAGCATCCAATTGTCATGGTTTTGCCCAGTTGTTTGTCTTTGGACAGTTTCATCCATTTCCCTTCAGTTGAGCTTTTGCAGAATATAAAATGTACTTCAGAAATTCTTTGCTTGGCCCAGTGTTCTCTTAGCTGAAAATCATCCCTTGTTAATGTCAAAAGGGGATATTTCAAGTGTTATTTGCAATATAAAAGAAATGGTTGTAACACATGCAAACCATAAAGTTGTTATACAGTTAAAAAGATAATATAATGTATTTGGCAATACATCCTGGCTGCTTGTGCCCGTAAATTTAAAGGGGTTTTATGATGTAATGTTATCTACTTACTGACAGTTTATCTCATTAAAAGTATTACTGAGAAGAAAGAACCAAACCTTGCCGTTAGTACAATAGTTTTCCTCCTTTCTGATCTGCCACTGTTTCTGGAATCCTTTGCTGATGACCACAATCAGCTGATTTTTCCATGAGTGTCTCCATATTTCTCACCTATGATTCATGAATGATATTTAGTGCTGACTGGAATATGGATAGCTGACCATAATTTTGAGCCACTGGCCAACTGTACTATTCCATAATATCAAAGCTCCACTGGACTCATTTTTTTTTCTAAAGGTAATTTCTTGAAGTTGCCACAACAACTATGAAGAATACAGAACAGGTGTACAGACACACATGGGACTTTGGTTTTAGGATAAACCTGGCTTGGAAATGGAAACTCAGAATAGAGGGAGGGTGTTTTGTAGTACTACATGCAAAGGAGACACTGATGTTCCCTGGAAGAACATGCTTTAACTTTGAGCCTTCTCAGACAGGAAGAAATATGGCTTCAGCTGAGACTAGATCAGAATAACAGAAATGGGAAAGAATTTCAAAAACAAAACAAAACAAAACAAAACCTACAATTTACTACCAGGTGATGTCTCCAGAAGTGAACTTACTGAAACTGGATAATAATAATTTTTTCCTTTTTTTTTGTTGAGGCAAAGCATGTGTTGCAGTTATTTTGTATGAAGTCTACTGGGTAAATTTACTTTATGAGAAACAAATGCCTTTGAAACAATTTTTTTCTTTTCTACAAGACCTGGTGCTGAAAATAAAAACCAATTGCCACATTTGTTTTGCAGTCAGACTGGTGTGCTCCAGAGGGAAGTTAGTGAACTTTACTGCTTGACAGTGAATCAAGTAGTAAAGCACTCTCAAAGGTTATGTCCCATGTGAGGAACACCATGTCAGAAGGTCTTAGATCGCTTTTCTGTGTTCAGATAGGAGCACAGAAGCTCTCCAGTTAATATCTTCCCCAGCCGTTGGCACAAAGCAGGTTCACCACCAGTCCTGGAAGCCTTGCCTGCACCCTCCTTCTCAGCTCTAAGTTGGTCACTCTTACCAGTATTCACTTCATGTAGTTTAGGAGCAACTCTTTAAAATCCCTGGAGAGACATGTCTTTGAGTTGGGAATATTATAATCAAATATCATCAGACAAAAGGAAAAAAGATCTTATTTTTGACAAAATTTTCACTAAGATATTGTTTTTCCTGAATGCCTGTTCACAGATTTAGCAAGCAACAAGACAAGCCAAAGCAAAGAACAAGGGGATGAAGGATTTCTCTGAATCATAATGAAATGATTGTCAGTAGTTACTTCTCTTGTTCTATTCCACATCACTGTACAAGTTACTAAGAACAGTATATATAAAAAGGTGATACGATTTGGCCTGGTTTTAATTTGTATCTAACAAGCAAAGAAACAGAAGCAGCAACACAGAAATAATGGGAACAACAAGAAATATTTATGAGGGAAGAAAAATGAATTATTACTCTACTTAAAAGAAAGGCATACCATACATTTTATCAGGGTAATCCTCCATGTCTAATATGATGCTTTCTTCTGTACCTGTAGATGGAGTTATTTTTCACTGGTTATTATAATCATTAAAAGTCAAACTACTAAAGTTAGAAATTTATATCAGAGATTATGTGCTATATTTGAGTTTCCTTCACTAAATAAGAGTAAAAATGACAATTTTAATAACTGTATTTTGGGGACAGGAAGAAAGATAAAATTGGAGAGAGGAAGTGAATTTCTTCTCTTCAGGGACAAGTTAGTGAGGCAGCCTTGACTGAGCATAAAATTCTCATAATAAACTGAAGAGCAGTACTTCCCCCCCTGAGCTGCAGGTTGCATTTCATACACTCTCCAGGGCAAAAGTGAGAGCTAGCAAAGCAATTACAGTAGTGGAAGAGTTATGTTGGCTGACAGAGTAATGCAAGGTAAAAAGTTCCAAGTTTGTCTTTAACTTCTAGAGGATACAATTATTTCAATTCAGTAAATTATAAGAGTCCTTTCCTACAAAGAGGCATTTAGAAACACAACGCTTGCTTTTTGATTTGGGAAGAAAGGAAGGAAGGGACAGAAAAAGGGAGAGAAAGGAAAAAAAAGAGAAAAGAAAAGAAAGAAAGACGGAAAGAAGGAAAGAGAGAGAAAGAGAGAGAGAGA